>OX451739.1:1525516601-1526192828 GCA_948472305.1 Vicia faba | reverse complement strand
ATTTCGATAATAGTTCAAAGAGGTGTTTATGGGAATGTGTTTTTTGAAAGTGATTTTGAAAAGGTGTCTTCTTTGTAATGGCTCTCGTTTCTATCAGAACGCGTACAAAGTGTTGTTTTGAAAATAGTTTAAAGAGGTGTTTGTGGGAATGTGTTTTTTGAAAGTGATTTTGAAAAGGTGTCTTCTTTGTAATGGCTCTCGTTTCTATAAGAACACGTAAAAAGTGTTTGTCTTTTGAAAATGTTTCAAGATGAAAGTGTTGGTGTAAAAAATGTTTTGTTGTGAGAAAGCGAGCAACTAGGAGCGAATCTACCTACTCAAAAGATCTTAAATGTTATTTTCCTCCTCCTTTAGATGTTGCCACCTTACCATTGTTTTGGTAAGAAACCCCATTATTGGATATGAAGTGACGGGCGTGGGACGTTTGTATAGTCATAGAAGGAAACCTATGGGATGTTTTAGCAATGTCGTTTAGGGACGAGATCATTTATCAAAGGAAACATTGAGGGTCATCGAGGGACTACGATCTTTTATCGAGGGTTTTTGCTAAAACGCCCATATTCGAGGGACATGACTATTTTCCGTTAGGCAGCAAAATGGGATTACCCTAAGGGTGCTAGTGTGCAAGTGTGTTTGATTTTCATGCATTTAGTCTTAATTAGGATTATCTATTTGTTGATTTTATGTCTTGCCATACACACCCTAATTACTAACATTTGTATTTGAAAGCAATAAATTACGGAAATGTAAAGGTCCTATGCTATTACATTATTTAGGGATGGGGGTACAAATTTACAAATGGGGGGTTGCAAGAATTTAAGTCCTAATTAACTATTACAACCATATTGAAATGTACAATGCAAGAAAGAAAAGGACTTGTTTAGAAAATGGTTTTTTGTCTTAATGAATTAAGAAAAAGAAATAAATTAATTAATAAAAAGAAAATATTTTTATGTCTTTTTTATATTAATAAAAAGGGTATTAATATTGAAAATGATAGAAAAAAGGGAAATAATGAGAGATAGGATTAGCATGCTGCTGAAAGCAAAACAAAGGGGATCAGAAGTTCTGATGTCGGGCACGATGTGGTTCAGAAAGAAACGTCAGAGGAAATTAGAAGTTCTGGATTGATACACTCTGAGGTCCTGCAAGAAATGTTAGAGGGAAAACACAGAAGTTCTGAGTTGCTACGTGCTGAACTTATGAGTGTTAGAACAGTGAGAAAGCCTTAGAAGTTATGTGTATTAAAACAGTGAGGAGAACTTAGAAGTTCAGTATATGCTAAGACAGTGAATGAACATCAGAAGTTCAGGGTGTGTTAACAACGAGTGAAAATCAGAAGTTCTATGTGTGTTAAAATGGTGAGGAGAACTTAGAAGTTTTGTGTTACATTTCAACTCTTTCCTCATATTAATCAGCACATCAGCAATTTATTATGTCCTTAACAGCAAATCAGAAGGATAAAAGCACATTTGTTTATAGAAGTTCTAATTCTAATTCTGAGCCTAGCTTTATTCAAGAAGTTCTGATCCATAATTTTTCTACTTATGCAATGATATAGACAACATTAATACTATGGTATTTACGAATTTAATGATGTTCTGAATGAAACGATGCAAAGTCAGAAAGACTTACCTTCAATCTGGAGCGTGTGCCTAGAACTTGAGCTGCTGCCTTCAGATGTTCTGGAGTTAGCGAGAGCAACGGAACAAAGGTTATGTTCTTTGATTCAAAGGGAAGAACAAAGGTTTTATTTAGGATTTGCGAAGGTTTTTTTACTGTTTCCTTTTCTCTCTTAGATGATTCTCTCTCTCTCTCTCTCTCTCTCTCTCTCTCTCTCTCTCTCTCTCTCTCTCTCTCTCTCTCTCTCTCTCTCTCTCTCTCTCTCTCTCTCCAAAATCCATCCCCTTGAACGTGTGATGGAGTAACTTATTTATAGATGGGTTTGCTGTGGTTTTGGGGGGAAAACAAATGGGATTTTAAACCTTTTTGGCATATTGTTCCATTGCTTTTTAAACACAGTTTTCGTATGCTAATTTGGCGTAATTATGGGGTTTGAGAAAAACGCAGGCGTGGACTGGATCAGCAGCACCTTGGAGTGTTGTGGCAGTTGGTGGCAGGACTGTGCTATAGTAGTGCAGCAGGTTACTCAAACGAGGTTTTGGGATTTGGTGATATTCTGATCGCAGAAGACAAGAGTGAGATTCGAAGGGTGAGGCTCTGATCGAAGCATATGCTGAAGAGTCATGTTCTGATTGGATAATCATGTTCTGAACCATGTTTGCAAATTCTGACTGCACTTACGTGGAGGTTGGCTCAAAAGTTCTAAAGTATCATATTCTCTTAACACTTAGAAAATTTTCTAAATGTTTAGAAAATTTGATTTTTTCAAAGCAAATCCTGACTTCTGATTTTTGATGAACCAACTTCATGTCCTGATGAAATATAGTTGCTAAAACTTGATTTTTGATCAAAAAGTCAAGGTTTGACTTTTCAGTATGCTTTTGACCATTTTTCCCTTGTGAATGACTTTCTTAGAAAATTGTAATCCAAAACTTGAAACTTGACAGAAGCAGACCTAAGGGTCCATGATAATATTTTGAGAAATGTGACGGCAAATTTTGGGGTACAACATGCACGAAGGAGTCTTTTGTACTCACTCCAGTGGGCATACGATGGCTAAGAAGATTTTGAGAGTGGGTTATTATTGGTCGACCATGGAAACTGATTTCCATCATCATTCCAGAACTTGCCACAAATGCCAAATTTATGCTGACAAAGTACATGTGTCTCTGGTTCCTCTGAATTTCTTGACTTCTCCTTGGTTGTTTGCAATGTGGGGCATTAATATGATTGGAGAGATTAAGCCTATTGCATCTAATGGGCATCGTTTCATCTTGGTTGCTATCGATTATTTCACGAAGTGGGTTGAAGCAGCCTCGTTTGCCTCTGTTACCAAGAATGTTGTGGCTCGGTTCATTAAGCATAACTTCATTTGTCGGTATGGCATACTCGAAAAGATCATCATTGATAATGGTATAAATCTCAATAATACTATAATCATGAAACTCTGCATGAAGTTCAAGATTAAGCACCACAGTTCTTCTCCGTATCGTCCAAAGATGAATGGCGCAGTGGAAGCCACCAATAAAAATATCAAGAAGATTTTGCAGAAAATAACGGTGACGTACAAATACTGGCATGAGATGTTACCATTCGCTCTTCATGGTTATCGCACTTCAGCATGCACATCAACTGGGTCAACCTCGTTCTCTCTAGTCTACAGTATGGAGGATGTCTTACCTGTCAAAGTCCAGATTCCTTCTCTAAGGATTATGAAAGATGCAGGTTTGGATGAAGACGAGTGGATTTAGACTAGATTTAACCAGATAAATTTAATTGATGAAAAAATGCTCGCAGTTGTTTGTCATGGTCAAATGTATCAGAAGCGCATGATCAAGGCCTTTAATAAGAAAGTCAAACATCAGTTGTACCAGGCTAGCGATCTGGTCATAAAGCGCATCATCCTACCACAAGGTGATCTAGGGGAAAATGGACTCCCATGTACGTAGGGTCATTTGTGATCAAGAAGATATTTTCTAGCGGTGCTATGATGCTTACTACCATGGACGGTGAAGATTTTCCACACCTTGTGAACATGGACATAGTCAAAAAATACTATGCATAAAAGAGACCCGCTAGGTTGACTGGCCTAGGAAAAAATAAGGGCATACTGACGAACCAAAAGGGTTCGGGCAAAAATTAGGGATATATATAAAAAATTTCACATCCAGCAAGTCGAAAACCTGAAAAGGCGGCTTGGGTAAAAAAGGATATCCTGGTGGACTGAAAACCCGAAAGGGCAGTCCAGGAAAAAATTAGGGATTAAAGCTTACGACTATGTCTTGTTGGATCACCCATCTACTTAAAGCCAACATAATTACCAACGTCAAAGTTCAAATGGTACAAATAAATTCAATCAAATTCTTCCAACAACGAGGGATGAGATGCTTGAAGGTATAGGGGCAATAGCAGAGTGGAAACTAGATGGGATCATTTCCACATAGTTGTTTTTCTTTGTTTCTCTTTGTACACCTTTTCTTTTACGACGATTTTCCTCTTACTAGGATTTCTGTCTCTTTGTAAAACTGTCTGTTTATAAGCAAATTTTCCAAATCAATGCAATCAGTTTCAAATTCAAAAGCTATTTTTACTTTCTATGTTTTGTTTACAAAAATGTACAATGATTATATTGAATGAACATATGCATTTGGATATGATTACCGTTTACAAATATATGCATGGAAACAAGATTAGTATTTACGAGAGACTCCAGGAGTTGGGATAACGTTCGAAGTTGACCATAAAGACCCCATAGAGAAATCTCTTCGGAGCTATTTTCACAAGCTAATCCCCGTCAAAGTTTATCTCCTCAGCACAATCTACCGGGTTTATTTCCCCAACGGAGTTTATTTCTCCAATATTGCAAAAATTCCTCGACAAGATTCTCTTCTCCGACCAGACAACATTCAATGTTGTCCTCCCCATAAGAGTCTATATTCATATCTGAAACTCGGTTAAACAACACATCAGAGATTTTCATATTTAGTTAGAATACAAATCTTACAAAGAATGATGAATGACCGACTCTCATTGAATGCTTCTATCCCCAAGCAGAAGTCGAAGGTTCCAAGCAGAGTGTTCTCAAACGGAAAACAGAAATCCCCAGTAGAGGCATTCTAAACAAATAATAGAAATACTATCTTAATCCCCGACAACAATCAGAGATTTATTTTCCCTAATTAGACATTATTATACAAAGCCACCGATATGCTCCAACGACATATTGCACCTATACATCATTCACAAAAATAATGACATATGCATATAACATTCTCATTTATTTTGAGAGCATCATTACAAATGCATTACATACATCATGACATTGCACATAGCTAACTTGGTCTTTTCAGGTTAAGTTTGCAAACAGACAAATATTATCAGTTGTACCCCAAAATTTTCCCTCTCATTTATTAAATATTTTCTCACAAGATCTCCTTTGGTTCAAGACTGCACTAGGGTTGATCAGCTCAAGACACCTCTTTAAGCACTAATGACTGAAATTAGGGTTTTAGATTGCACAAGGATATTTGGACTTTTAATGCCTCATATGACTTTCATGGATAACTATGGACCCCCAATATTACTCATGTCAAATTTTAAGCCTTGGATCACATTTTTTGCTCAGTCAATTGAACAGTTGACCTAAAAATCAGCTGTATTGGGGAAAAAGTCAATTGTGGCCAATTTACAGTCATACTTCATAATTTTTGACCCACATCAACATTATAAACTCATATGTATCATTTGATCAAGTTTGGACCACAATTCCTCAAGAAATTTGATCAAATCATCAAAAGGGCAAAATGGTCAAAATTAGGGTTTTGACTGAGAAAGGCCAATTTCTGATTCTTGACCTAGCAAATGGTTAATTGGTTTGAGGCATAATCTCAAGAGTTCAATTGCATCATTTTGACCTAATGGCATGACTCAAAACATTGCTCAAGATCAATTGGATTGATAGTTGATTTTCAATCAACTGATCAAAATTCAACTATACACTAAAAAGTCAAACTTTGACTTTTTGGTCAAAATCAAGTGTCAAAGATCACAATTCATCAAAAAATGTCAAAATATGAAACTTTTTCATCAAGAAATCAAAAAGTCAATATTTCATTTTGAAAAGTCAAAGTTTTCAAACTTATAAATTTTTCTAGGTGTTGAAAACTTCATGTTTTTTCACAAATTTGAGTCAATTTTTCACCATGATGCAAGATGATTCAAAAGAAACTTTCAACATGAAAGTTGTAGATATCCATTAGATATACAACATTTCTTTACACAACTTCTTGTAGAAATGCTTGGATCTCAAGTTATTAATCCATGAAGTCATGGTCATGAAACTAAACACTTAGTGAAATTTTAAACATTTTTGGTCAGGATTTTGACCTAACTTCTGACCCAAGTTTCACATAGTTCCATTTGGGTTTTACAAAAGTAATTCAAAGAGAAGTTGTAGAGCACATTACAAGATTTCCGAAATGTCCAAGAACTCCTTGAGATCATTTGTGAGCAAGGAGAATCGAAGGTCAAAAGTTGGGGTTTCAAGTTTGTTTTACAAGGCAAATTTTGTGATGAACAAAATTCAAATCTCAAACCTATGCTACACAATCTTGATTTGCAGGCCTCTAAACCTCAAGATCTCTCTATAATCAGAATATTACACTTGCTTTTGAGCTATTATCCACTTGATTCAAGCTTTATCCAAGTAAATTTTCCATTAATGGCACAAAGGCACCATTGCCATTTAGATAAAGCAAGCTTTATGCAAAGTCAACTTGCATTGAGCTTTGCACTTGTTCCTTCTGCACAAGATTCCTCTACAAATTCAGATAAGCTTGTTTAAAGTTGGCAACCACCCTATATGCTTGTACTGGCTGCCTTGAAACCAGATTTTTCACTTTTCTTCAAAATCAAGCAATTGAGCCATAACCCTATAACTCAGAAGTCTTTTGTGCAATAGCTCTCCAACCTTTTCCATACATAAACACATGTCATATGCAAGAAAACACACACATGCTCAAGCCCTGAAACTCCCTAAAACACAGAATCACCAAAAACATCTCAAAACTTGCCATTTTTGAGTTTTAAATCCAATCTCCAAATTTGCTCGTGCGTTTCTTGGCCTTTTACTTTCAAAAGCTTCTAAATAACCTACACAAACAATTCCAACACCTGCTACACGACTGTAACACCTCCATCATCATCCACCATTTTCAAAAACAGCACCTTGCACCTTGACTTCTCCAGAACTCCTCAGGCACTTTCAGCTCAAGCTAAGCATCACATTAGCTTCCTCGGAACTTGAGGAAGCTAATCCAATCATTGGAACTCATCAAAAGTTGCTCAAGCTCAAAACACGATACCCTCTTGCAAGGTGAGTTTTCTGACTTTTGAACTCTTCATACAAGCATCATTAATGGTTTATTTGTGAATAAGAAATGTAGGTATCATTGTCCTGAAGCTAACCATGTCCTTAGATTTCATTATTGTTGCTTGAGTAGTTAGAATTTTGAAACTGAACCTCTGAAAATAATTAGGTCAAGATTTAGTACTTTCAAAAATTCTCATTCATCTTTGATTTATAGTTTATGATATTTATATGGCTGGATTCGTATGAAAAAATGGAACAACTTTCATGTTTGTATTTTCCATTTTTGTTGAGAAATGGTGAAGTTACAAGTGGTTTGGCTGGAGGTTGAAGATGAAGTGTGTTCAAGACTTGTTTTGCCTTACATATTTATCATTTCAGTTATATTAACGGATGTACAGCCACCTCAGTGGTAAGGCAGCACGCTGGTAACCCAGAGGTCATGGGTTCGAA
The DNA here is from genome assembly GCA_948472305.1 of Vicia faba. NCBI lineage: Eukaryota > Viridiplantae > Streptophyta > Magnoliopsida > Fabales > Fabaceae > Vicia > Vicia faba. The sequence goes on along the minus strand of OX451739.1, from coordinate 1,526,185,384 downwards.
CCTCAGTGCACTGCCTTTTGCATTTTTTTGACATTTCTTTGTTTTTGCAGCGCCTAGGCGTCCAAATGCTTGGGCCTTTTTTTTATGATCTGACCCCCTGCCTTGCTGTTTACACTCTTGGCCCATTTATTTTTCTTTTGTTATTTTATTTTCTTTCTTTTCTTTATTTTATTTTTATTTTAAATTTTTATTTATTATTAATATTATTATTATTATTATTATTTTCATTAATAAAAAATCCAAAAAAAAACATTTATATTTATATTATTTATATTTATTTAGTTATTTTTATAAAACTAAAAGAACAAAAACATTTCTTTAATAAATTAATTTCCTTTTTTTAAAAAATACTTAGATAATAAATTTTAATTATTATTATATTATTTTGTAAATTAAAATCAATTTAGAATTTAGGATTTTTATTAAATTATTTTTATTCTCTAATTTAATTAAATTCACAAAAACCCTAAGAACTTGTTTTCTTTCTTTAATAAATTTATTTCTTTTATTTAAACTTAATCTTAATTTTTCTTTTTAGTTAGTTATTTTTATTTTAATTAATTAAGTAAAAAACCCTTTTCATAAAAAACAAACAAAAAATCACATTTCTTCTTACATTTTATATTCTTGCATTTTATATTTATTTTTGTACATTTATTCAAAATTCAATATGGTTGTAATAATTATTTAGATTTAATTTCTTGCAATTTCCCATTTGTAATTTGTACACCCCCTCCACTAAATGATGTAATTGCATAGTAATTTTAATTTCCGCAATTTAAAATACTTTATATACAAATGTTAGTAATTAGGGTTTGTTTGGAAAGATTAAAATCAATGCTTAGTAAACCCTAATCAAAGATAAATCAAGAATGTAAATATATACACTTGCACACTTACACCCTTAGGGTAAATCCACTTGGTTACCTTATAAAAATGGCCATATTATACATGTGAGGCATCTTAGCAAAAACAAAAAAAAATACAAGATCATAGTCTCTCGATGACGCTATCCATGTTGCCTTTCAAAATGATCTTAGTCACTAAAGAAAATGCTAAGATATCTTGCAACATTGCTAATCATGGTTATACGATGACCCACGGCCGTCCCTTTTACATCCAAAGATAGGATTACTTACCAAATCAATGGTGAGATAACAATGTCAAAGGAAAGAGGAAATGAACGTGAAAGACTTTTGAGTAGGTAGAATGTTCCTAGTTACTTTCTCATTTTCAAACTAAAACGTCCTTGTTATTTTCAAGATAAACACCAACACTTTCAAAACAACTTTCAAACTTGAAAACATTTTCAAAAGATCAACACCTTTGTATACATTCTTACAAACGAGAATCATTACAAAGTTTGCCTAAACGATGGCATCTTTACAAAATACTTTCAATAACCACACAAAGCACTTTTTCAAACAAAAGCAAGTGATCTAGCAAGTAACTAAGAGCCCATGAAAAATTATGGATGAAAAGGGTGCTAATACCTTCCCTTTTCATAATCTACCCCCGAACTTAAGAAACAATCTCAAAGGTTTTTCCTGTGATTTTTCACCTTTCCTTTTGGATAAAAGAAAAGTCGGTGGCGACTCTTACTAACCGCAACATTTGCAATCAAACGCAAAACAACCAAGTCAGTTCTCCCACCGTATCACTGAATTGGCGACTCTGCTGGGGAAAATTCTTAAAGTGGGGTTACCTTAGGGTTAGATCACATTTATTAAGTTTTCATTGTTTGACTTGTATGCTTTACATTTTGGTTCTTTGTTTGGGTTTGAATCCTCTACCCGGATTTGTGATACCTTATAGGTAAGTAGCAATACATTATGGAAACTATGCGGGGTATACTGACATAGTCTAAGCAATAGCTACGTTAGTGTGACATATTTATGGGTACCGGTATCCCTTGAGCAGTCAAGGAGAATACGGGGCGCTGAGTGATGTCATGAAGCACTAACTAACTTCTAGAACCTTTACTTGACCAACTTGGCCGTTAGGATGTAGTGAGATGAACGACTTTGGTGCAGTTCGAAGTTGGTAGATACTCGATACTGCACTAATTGAGGTTTGGTTTTTTGGGATATTTCGGTCGCCATTAAAGAGGCTTGTGCTGAAACAATGCCCAAGGAAACAAACCAATGATATTGAGCTCCCTTAGAACCCGGTTACTATTACTAGGACAGGTTTGAGCCAACTAAACTTCAAGAGGGTACTTACCTATGAGACTCCATGCAAGCCTAAACCTAAGGACTTGTTTTCTTTTTTTGTGAATATCTACTTGTAAATAACATCATAAACATCATAACAGCATACTCATATTCACTAACCATTTCAAAGATCTTGGGATTTATCTTTGTTCTGTTTTGTAGGACATGGATTCTATTCGCAGGAAAACCATTCAAGTCAACCTTGTAAGGATCCCTCCTCAACTTAAAGAGTTAGCATCAAGGGTTCCTGAAAGTTCTCCATTTACCGAAAGACATGGTCGCCTCTTAAACTTGGTTACCTCCAACACTGATGAGGACATGATGAAGGTGATCTTCCAGTTCTTTGATCCTCTACATCATTGCTTCACATTTCCTGATTATCAACTTGTGCCAACTTTGGAAGAATTCTCCCAACTCTTGAGGATTCCCATTCCCAATCAACTACCTTTCAACGGTACGGAAAGAGATCCAAATCCAGAAGAGATTGCACAAGCCCTGCACTTGCAACCATCTGATATCACAACTAATTAGGAAACAAGGAGTGGTGTTAAAGGTTTCTTAGCCAAGTTCTTTTTTGAGAAAGCCCAAAACTGTTAGAACTCTTTAGACTTGCAAGCTTTTGAGGAAATTTTGGCTCTCCTCATCTATGGGATGGTTTTGTTTCCAAATCCTGACCAACTCATAGATGTAAAGACTGTCAAAATCTTCATGTCTCGTAACCCGGTGCCTACTTTTCTAGGAGACATCCTACATTCTTTTCGCACTCGCACAATGAGGAAAAGAGGTATCCTTATGTGTTGTACTCCTCTTTTGGAAAGATGGTTTATTTTGCATCTTCCCCAATCTGTATTGAAGAACGAGCAAGGTTCAAGGTGGTTACATAGGTTGATGACGCTCAAACATTTAGACAGTCATTGGTGTTCCTGATCTATAGAGAATGTTACTATCATCGACCGTTGTGGAGAATTACCTAATGTTCCCTTACTTGGAATTAGAGGAGGTATCACCTACAACCCCTTCTTAGCCTTAAGACAGTTTGGTTACGCCCGAAAGGATAGCCCACATGAGATGCTCATTCAAGGTTTGGTATTTGACTACGAAAATGACGATCAATGTCACCTCCAAAGATTTATCCGAGCTTGGAGGATGTTGAAAAAGGTAGATAGTAAGACATTAGGGCATAAGAATTCCATCCCTATTGAGCCTTACCTCAAATGGGTACGAACCCGTGCTCAAAGTCTTATGATGCCTTACCCCTCCATTCTCCCGGTTATCAAAGAGCATGTGGTGGAAGGAGATGTTCCATACATTATCCTGCATCCTGACATGCCCACCTCTCTCGAAGACTTACAAAGGGATTTGATACAGCTTAAAGGAGAGCGAGATACTTTCGAGGCCCAATTCTACGCCAGCGAGAAGAAGGTTTTGGAACTCACCAAGCAGCTTCATGAGGAGAGGAGTCTGAACGGCTACATCGCACCAAAGAGGATGCGTGCAACTTTTGTTTCTTAGAGTTTTTGTATTTATTTGTAAACCCAAAGAAGGCATGATGTACTCAAACTTTGATTTATTAATATAACGTGTGTTCCATTTTGGTCTAAAGCAAATTTAAATCTCTAATTTCCTTGAAATCATTGCATATGCATCTACCATTCATCATAACATAAGCAGGTTTCTTACAACAAGTCTCCTTATCTTTCTACTATTTATTTTAGTAAGATGGATCTCGAGCAGACAATAAAAGACCTCCAGGCGCAAAATGCTCAGTTTCAACAAATGTTCTTGACTCTAGCCAAGGGATAAGAGGATTTGAAAACTTTGCTGATTGAAGAAAAGAAGAAGAAAGCAAAGAAAGCAACTAGTGTTCTGAATCTAGGAAGAAGGTTCCCAGGGGCAGCCAGAAAGATCTTAGACTTCACAACATCATCTGGTGAAAAAGACAATCAAGAAGGGAAAGGCAAGGAAGCAACTGCCCAGCCAGAATCTGAAGAGGAAGAAGAATAAGACTACTCTGAAGAACAGTATCCCCCGGCCGACGACAAATACAAACATCTGGAAGAACGTCTAAGTGCAATGGAGATTTAGAAAGTGCTCAGGCTGGACTTTGAAGAGTTGGGTTTGGTGTCTGGGATTGTTATTCCACCAAAATTTAAGGCACCAGTATTTGCTAAGTGCGACGGGGTTTCGTGTCCCAAGATGCATCTTCGATCTTATGTGAGGAAGATACAGCCTCATACCGCTGACAGAGATTTGTGGGTCCATTTCTTTCAAGACAGACTATTCGGGACTCAGCTAGATTGGTTCTATCAACTGGAAAGAGCCAATATTCATAATTAGGAAGACCTTGCCGCTGATTTTTATAAACAGTATCAATATAACACAGACCTTTCTCCCACCCGTACTCAACTCCAGAGTATGGATATGGTTTCAAGCGAAGGTTTCAAAGACTACGCTCAGAAATGAAGGGACCTAGCAGGAAGAGTCCAGCCTCCCCTGTCTGAAATAGAACTAGTGGATATGTTTCTATGGACCTCGTCTAGTCCATTTTTCAATCATCTAATTGGAAGATCCTCAGCAGGCTTCACCGAATTAATCTTGACCGGGGAAAGAGTGGAAGATGGGATTAAGAGTGGGAAGATCCAAAAAGACGCATCCTCCACTGCTGTAAAAAAACCATTTATTGGGAAGAAAGAAGTTGGTGCTTTGTATCCTCAAAGAAATCAAGATAGAACTGAATGCCTTCCAATGGTAGGGGCTGTCATGATCCCTAAGCCTGCACCTACTCAACAAAGGAGCAATCAGCCTAGAACAGAAAGACTAGTAAGACAATTTACCCGGATAAATATGACATTGTCTCAAGTCCTGCCATATTTATTGAGATCTAATCTGGTAACTTTGAAGGAAGCCCCGAAGAATCCCAACATAGCCTCTCCTTATTACCATCTTAATGCTCGTTGTGCTTACCATTCAGAAATTCCAGGCCATGATACCAACAACTGTTGGGCTTTGAAAAACAAGGTGCAAGACCTTCTTGAAGCAAAAGAAATTGAATTTGATGCTCCTGAGATCCCAAATGTTATCACTGCTCGTATGCCCAAACATGGCCATGATGTTAACGCTGTTGAAGATGATATGTTTGTTACTGTTGTTGATGAACTTGTTACTCCTCTCCTGACTGTCAAGAGGAACCTGTTAAGGGCCGATTTATTTCCGGGCTGTGAAGAAAGCTGCCACATTTGTTTATCCCTACCAACTGGTTGTCATTTATTGAAAGCAGGTGTCCAGCGCCTAATGGATGACAAAGAGATTTTGTTTGAAAAGACTCCCGTTCCAACCATTTCTTACAATGATGTTTCAATAGTAACCATTTCCTCCAATCCTTCAGGGGTCTCCACCAAAAGATCCATTAGGATTACATCAGTTCCTAAAGTGGCTCCACTGATAATTACTATGCCAGGACCAATCCCATACTCATCAGATAAAACTGTCCCATGGAACTATGGGGGCGACGTCTACTATCACGGCATCAAACAAGATTGGCTGGCTGATGAAGACTCAATTTTTGAGAAGGCTAACCCCGACATCAGCAACATTACGGGAACCAGCAAGATAACCCGGAGCGGAAGAATATTCTCCCCAGATATTACTCCTCCAAAAACTGTTACCGGTCCTGTGATCATCCCTACTTCTGTTCCCGTTGACACTACTACTACAACCCCTATGGTTACCCCTACTGACACTCCTACCACCGAGTCAACCGAGACTCGGGGAAAAGGAATTCTGGTTGAGCCTGTCTGGATGAAGGCGCAATCAATATCTATCCCAGAGGCCTCCCAAAAGGAGATGGAAGAAATTCTGAAAATTATAAAGAGAAGCGACTACAACATAGTCGAACAGCTAGGGCAGACTCCGTCAAAGATTTCCATGCTGGCTTTATTGTTGGGCTCTGAGGCCCATGCAAAGGCCTTGGTAAAATTTCTTAAAACTGCCTATGTACCACAAGAAACCTCTGCTGATTAGTTCCAAGACTGTGTGGCCAGTTTGATCGCTGACAATGGTTTAGGCTTTTCTGATGCTGACTTGACATCTAGAGGGAGGAAGCACAACGAGGCATTGCATGTCTCTGTCGAATACCGGGGCACAACTTTGGCCCATGTCTTGGTTGATACAGGTTCGTCTTTGAATGTGCTGCCTAAGAAGGCTCTTGATAGACTCGACTGTGAAAGTTTGATCTTAAAACCCAACAACATAGTGGTAAGGGCCTTTGATGGTTCAAAGAGAATGGTACATGGGGAGGTGGACATCCCCATAAAAGTTGGAACTCAAACCTTTGATTCAAATTTTTACGTGATGGACATTCGCCCTTCCTATTCCTGTTTATTGGGCCGACCATGGATTCACAATGCTGGTGCCGTCACCTCTACATTACATCAAATGCTGAAATACCCAACCAAGGGAAAAATCATTATTGTCCATGGAGAAGAGGAGTATATGGTCAGTCACTTGAACTCCTTCAAATACGTGGAATTAGATGGTGAATTCATTGAAACTCCATTTCAGCACTTCGAGGAAGTCCCACAAACTGTGGCAGCAACCAAGACTGTTTCCCAAGTCCCGAAGATTACAAGACCTCCACTAAAGATGTCTTCACTGAAAGATGCCAAGGTCGTAACCGAAGAAGGTGGGTGTAATATCTGGGGCCATCTCCCAGATATCCCATACAAATTTTACAAATTTGGTTTGAGTTTCACTTCAGGAGCCTGGAAAGCTGTTCGTCGTGCTCGTACTGGGGGACCACCTTTGAAGACCAGCAACCACAGAGTCAACGCGGTGGAGGATGATGATGATGACAAATGTGACCTAGAAGATTGGATTTACCCAACCATCAATGGAGGAATCAACAACTGGGAAGCTAAAGATTTTGTCCCAATTACTTTTATCCAACAGTAATTGTCTTTAAATTTTGTCGGACTTGTAATAATTAAACAATTCATACTTTTAAAACCTTGTGTCTTACCCGAGGCACAAAGATCCATTTGTAAGGGTTGTTACCTCATTTTTCATATGTCATCAATGAATCATGGACGTTTTTGCATACAAACTTTGTGCTCTTTGTCTTTCTTTTTCTACATTTTTATTTCTTTCAAAGATAGTTATACTATTACACACACTCACATTCAAAATTAAGATCTACATCCATTCGGGATCCCATGGGTAACGATTATGCTATGGCCTTTTGTGACTCTGAAAATCTAATCTACCAAGATGAAGACGAAGGTGAGGAAGATTGTGAAGTGCTAGGGGAACTGGCCAAGTTACTACAACAGGAAGAAAGGACCATACAACCCCACGAAGAACTAGTGGACACAGTTAACCTAGGTACTGAAGAGGACAAGAAAGAAGTCAAGGTGGGTGCCAATCTGGAACCCAGTGTTAAGAAGCGTCTGACTCAGTTGCTACATGATTATGTTGAGGTCTTTGTCTGGTCGTACAAAGACATACCAGGACTTGATGCTGATATTGTGGTCCATCGCCTACTGACAAAAGAAGACTGCCCTCCGGTAAAACAGAAAGTTTGTCGCATGTGGCCATACATGTCAGAGAAGATCAAGGCTGAAGTCATGAAACAATTCAATGTCAGATTCTTAGTCGTCACCTCTTATTCACAATGGGTCGCCAATGTTGTTCCAGTGCCTAAAAAGGACGGCAAAGTACACATGTGCGTGGACTATAGAGATTTGAATAGGGAAAGCCCTAAGGATGATTTCCCGCTCCCTCACATTGATATTTTGGTTGACAATACCACGCAACATAAAGTGTTCTCATTTATGGATGGTTTCTCAGGCTACAATCAAATCAAAATGGCACCTGAGGACATGGAAAAATCAACCTTCGTCACATAGTGGGGAACTTTCTATTACAAGGTTATGCCATTCGGGCTGAAGAACGCTGGGGTAACTTATCAACGTGCCATGGTAGCTCTATTTCATGATATGATCCATCACGAAATAGAGGTCTATGTGGACGACATGATAGCCAGATCTCAAACTGAAAAGGAACACCTTGACCATTTGCAGAAATTGTTTGAGAGACTAAAGAAATACAAGCTGAGGTTGAACCCGAATAAATGCATATTTGGGGTGAGGTCCAGTAAACTCCTAGGCTTCGTCATCAGCGGTAAAGGTATCGAAGTGAATCCTGCCAAGGTGAAATAAATACAAGAAATGCACACTCCTCGCACCGAGAAGGAAGTCAGAGGATTCTTAGGACGGCTAAACTACATTGCCAGATTCATTTCTCACTTAATAGCTACTTGTGAACCAATCTTCAAATTACTGAAGAAAGATCAAGTAGTCAAATGGAATGATAAATGCCAAGCTGCCTTCAACAAGATCAAAGAGTACCTACAAGAGCCTCCTGTTTTGATGCCTCCAGACGAGGGAAGACCCTTGATTATGTATCTAACTGTTTTGGAAAATTCAATGGGGTGTGTGCTGGGGCAGCATGACGAGTCTGGCCGAAAAGAGCATGCTATTTACTACCTGAGCAAAAATTTTACCGACTGTGAAACAAGATATTCACTGCTCGAGAAAACTTGCTACGCTCTAGCATGGGCTGCTCGTCGGCTAAGACAGTATATGTTAACCCATACTACCTTATTGATATCCAAGATGGATCCAATTAAATACATATTTGAGAAGCCTTCCCTCTCTTGGAGAATAGCAAGGTGGCAGATGATCCTGACTGAATACGACATTTAGTACACTACCCAATAAAGGGTTGTGTACTAGCCGATCACCTTCCTCATCAAGCTGTGGATGACTATCAGTCCATGAAGTTCGAATTCCCAGATGAAGACGTCATGATGGTAAACAATTATGAAGAACTCAGACCATGTGACGGACCTGAGCAAGGATCCTGATGGACCCTGGTTTTTGACAGAGCCTCCAACACGCTCGGCAATGGCATAGGTGTTGTAATCATCTCCCCTGAAGGATGTCATACTCCCTTCACTACAAGACTTTGCTTCAATTGTAAAATAACATGGCAGAATACGAAGCGTGCATTTTTGGTCTCAAAGCTGCCATAGATTTGGGGATCAAGTCCTTAAGTGTATTCGGAGATTCAGCCGTAGTCATCAGCCAGATCAAAGGAGAATGGGACACTAAACACCCTAACCTTATCCCCTACAAAGAACATGTGTTGACATTAATCCCACATTTTAAGGAGATTACTTTCGAGCATTTCCCGTAAGAAGAAAATCAACTAGTGGACGCGCTAGCCACAATGTCATCCATGTTTAAACTCAAGTGGGGTAACGAGGCTCCCCAGATCACCATTGAACGGATGGATGAACCAGCTTACTGTCACGAGATCGATACTGAAGAAGTAGTGGACCAGCCTTGGTTCCATGAAGTCAAGCGGTATCTCGAGGCTCAAGAGTATCCGGAAGGAGCTTCAGTCCATGATAAGAAGTTCTTAAGGAGATTATTTGCTAAGTTCTTCATCATTAATGGCATCCTCTAAAAACGCAACCACGACTCTGTTTTGCTTCGTTGCATAGACAAGGTTGAGGAAGAAAAGATCATGGCTGATCTACATGAAGGCACTTTTGGCACCCATTCCAGTGGGCATACGATGGCTAAGAAGATCCTACGGGCAGGGTACTACTGGTCTACCATGGAAGCAGATTGCTATCAGCATTCACGAACCTGCCACAAGTGTCAGATCTATGCTGACAAAGTGCATGTGCCTCCAGTTCCTTTAAACGTCCTGACTGCTCCCTGGCCATTTGTGATGTAGGGCATTGATATGATTGGAGAAATCAAACCTACAGCTTCTAATGGACACCGCTTCATCTTAGTGGCCATTGACTATTTCACGAAGTGGGTTGAGGAAGCTTCTTTCGCTTCCGTTACCAAGAATGTTGTGGCCCGATACATCAAACAAAATCTCATCTGTCGGTACGTATCCTAGAGAGAATCATTACAGACAATGGTATGAATATCAACAATACTATGATCACCGCAATATGCGCGCAATTCAAGATCCAGCACCATAATTCTTCCCCTTACCGGCCAAAGATGAATGGAGTTGTCGAAGCCGCAAATAAAAACATCAAAAAGATCATACAAAAAATGACAGTAACCTACAAGGACTGGCATGAGATGCTACCATTTGCTCTCCACGGTTACCGTACCACGACGCACACATCAACAGGGGCAACTCCCTTTTCCTTGGTGTATGACATGGAAGTTGTCCTACCAATTGAAGTTCAAATACCTTCTCTAAGAATCATAAAGGATGCAGGACTGAATGAAGATGATTGGATCCAAACTCGACTTGACCAGTTGAACCTAATTGATGAGAAGAGGCTTACGGTTGTCTGTCACGGCCAGATGTACTAAAAACGTATGATCAAAGTTTTTAACTAAAAGTTCAGACGACATGTATATCAGGTTGGTGACTTGGTAATCAAGTGTATCATATTACCACAAGGTGATCCCAGGGGAAAATAGACTCCTACATACAAAGGACCATTTTTGATCAAAAGCATATTCTCTGGTGGAGCAATGATCCTAACCAATATGGATGGCAACGACCTCCCACACCCTGTGAACGCAAACATAGTCAAAATATACTACGCATAAGAGACCCGCTAGGTTGACACGCCTAGGCAAAACAAGGGCATCCCGGCGAACCACAAAGGTTCGGGAAAAAGTTAGGGAGAAAACAAAAAAAATTGTACACCCGGCAAGCTGAAAACCTGAAAAGGCGGCTTGGGCAAAAAAAGGTATCCCGGTGGACTGAAAACCCGAAAGGGTGGTCCAGGTAAAAGTTAGGGAATTAAAGCGTATGTCTATGTCCTGTTGGATCAACTTACGAACAACCTTTAGCATCTTTTGAAAAAATCAATGGTTCTGATCAATCCAATCGACTTCGGACAAGGCAGCAAGTGGACAAGATGCTCAGAGACACGAAGGCTATAGCAAAATGGGAACCCCATGGGATTATTTCACATAGCTATCTTTTCTTTGTATCAAATTTTCATTTTTCTACGACGACATCCTATTACTAGGATGTTCGTCTCATTGTACAAAAAATACTTATTCAAGTTAATACAAAGATATCCCTTTGAATGGCATCTATAAGCCCATTCCCATTTTATCTTCGAGTGAAAATTTCTGGGCATTCTAGTGTCCAATCATCTTCCACCTTCAAGTCACGAATGACGGATCCGCCAATCTAACTCTTCGGGTTTAAGAAGATTGAACAGGGGCATATATTGTACCCCAAAATTTCCCTCTCATTTATCAAATATTTTCTCACAAGATCTCCTTTGGTTCAAGACTGCACTAGGGTTGATCAGCTCAAGACACCTCCTTAAGCATTGATGACTGAAATTAGGGTTTGAGATTTCACAAGGATATTTGGACTTTTAATGCCTCATATAACTTTCATGGATAATTATGGACCCCCAAGATTACTCATGTCAAGTTTCAAGGCTTGGATCACATTTTTTGCCCAGTCAATTAAGCAGTTGACCTAAAAATCAACTGTATTAGGGAAAAAGTCACTTGTGGCCATTTTACAGTTAAACTTCATAATTTTTTACCCACATAAACATTATAAACTCATAGGTATCATTTTATCAAGTTTGTACCATAATTCCTCAAGAAATTTGATCAAATCATCAAAAGGGCAAAATGGTCAAAATTAGGGTTTTGACTGAGAAAGGGCAATTTCTAATTCTTGACTTAGCAAATGGTTAATTGGTTTGAGGCATAATCTCAAGAGTTCAATTGAATCATTTTGACCTAATGGCATGAATTAAAACATTTCTCAAGATCAATTGGATTGATAGTTGATTTTCAATCAACTGATCAAAATTCAACTGTACACTAAAAAGTCAAACTTTGACCTTTTGGCCAAAATCAAGTGTCAAAGATCACAATTCATTAAAACATGTCAAAATATGAAACATGTTCATCAAGAAATCAAAAAGTCAAGATTTCATTTTGAAAAGTCAAAGTTTTCAAACTTAGAAATTTTTCTAAGTGTTGAAAACTTCATGTTTTTTCACAACTTTGAGCCAATTTTTCACCATGATGCAAGATGATTCAAAAGAAACTTTCAACATGAAAGTTGTAGACTCCATGAGATATACAAAATTGATTTACACAACTTCTCCTAGAAATTCTTGGATCTCAAGTTATTAATCCATGAAGTCATGGTCATGAAACTAAACACAGTGAAATTTTGAACATTTTTGGTCAGGATTTTGACCTAAGTTTTGACTCAAGTTTCACATAGTTCCATTTGGATTTTGCAAAAGTAATTCAAAGAGGGGTTGTAGAGCACATTACAAGCTTTCCAAAATTTCCAATAACTTCTTGAGGTAATTTGTGAGCAAGGAGAATCGAAGGTCAGGAGTTGGGGTTTCAAGTTTGTTTTACAAGGCAAATTTTGTGATGAACAAAATTCAAATCTCAAACCTATGCTGCACAATCTTGCTTTGCAGACCTCTAAACCTCAAGATATCTCCATAATCAAAATATTACACTTGCTTTTGAGCTATTATCCACTTGATTCAAGCTTTATCCAAATAAATTTTCCATTAATGGCACAAAGGCACCATTTCCATTTACATAAAGCAAGCTTTATGCAAAGTCAACTTGCATTGAGCTTTGCACTTGTTCTTTCTGTACAAGCTTCCTTTATAAAGTCAGATAAGCTTGTTTAAAGTTGGCAACCACCCTACATGCTTGTACTGGCTTCCTTGAAACCAGATTTTTCACTTTTCTTCAAAATCAAGCAATTGAGCCATAACCCTATAACTCAGAAGTCTTTTATGCAATAGCTCTTCAACCTTTTCCATACATAAACGCAAGTCATATGCAAGAAAACACACACATGCTCAAGCCCTAAAACTCCCTAAAACACATAATCACCAAAAACATCTCAAAACTTGCCATTTCTAAGTTTTAAATCCAATCTCCAAATTTACTCGTGCGTTTCTTGGCCTTTTACTTTCAAAAGCTTCTAAATAACCTACACAAACAATTCCAACACCTGTTACACGACTGTAACACCTCCATCATCATCCACCATTTTCAAAAACAGCACCTTGCACATTGACTTATCCATAACTCCTCAGGCACTTTCAGCTCAAGCTAAGCATCACATTAGCTTCCTGGGAACTTGAGGAAGCTAATCCAATCATTAGAACTCATCAAAAGCTATTCAAACTCAAAACATGATACCCTCTTGCAAGGTGAGTTTTCTGACTTTTGAACTCTTCATACAATAATCATTAATGGTTTATTTGTGAATAAGAAATGTAGGTATCATTGTCCTGAAGCTAACCATATCCTTAGATTTCATTATTGTTGCCTGAGTAGTTAGAATTTTGAAACTGAACCTCTGAAAATAATTAGGTCAGGATTTGGTATTTTCAAAAATTATCATTCATCTTTGATTTATAGTTTATGATATTTATATGGTTGGATTCGTATGAAAAAATGGAACAACTTTCATGTTTGCATTTTATATTTTTGTTGAGAAATGGTGAAGTTACAGGTGGTCTGGCTGGAGGTTGAAGATGAAGTGTGTTCAGGACTTGTTTTGCCTTACATATTTATCATTTCAGTTATATTAACGAATGTACAGCCACCCCATTGGTAAGGCTACGCGCTGGTAACCCAGAGGTCATGGGTTCGAACCTCAGCGCGCTGCCTTTTGCATTTTTTTGACATTTCTTTGTTTTTGCAGCGCCTGGGCCTCCAAATGCTTGGGCCTTAGTTTTTTTATGATCTGATCCCCTGCCTTGCTGTTTACACTCCTGGCCCATTTATTTTTCTTTTGTTATTTTATTTTCTTTCTTTTCTTTATTTCATCTTTATTTTACATTTTTCTTTATTATTAATATTATTATTATTATTATTATTATTATTATTATTATTATTATTATTATTATTATTATTATTATTATTATTTTCATTAATAAAAAATCCAAAAAAAAAACATTTATATTTTTAATATTTATATTTATTTAGTTTTTTTTATAAAACTAAAAGAACAAAAACATTTCTTTAATAAATTAATTTCCTTTTTAAAAAAAAAAATACTTAGATAATAAATTTTAATTATTATTATGTTATTTTGTAAATTAAAATCAATTTAGAATTTAGGATTTTTATTTAATTATTTTTATTCACTAATTTAATTAAATTCACCAAAACCCTAAGAACTTGTTTTCTTTCTTTAATAAATTTATTTCTTTTATTTAAACTTAACCTTAATTTTTCTTTTTAGTTAATTATTTTTATTTTACTTAATTAAGTCAAAAACCCTTTTCATAAAAAAACAAACAAAAAATCACATTTCTTCTTACATTTTATATTCTTGCATTTTTTCTTATTTTGTAAATTTATTCAAAATTCAATATGGTTGTAATAATTATTTAGATTTAATTTCTTGCAGTTCTCCATTTGTAATTTGTACACCTCCTCCCCTAAATGATATAATAGCATAGTAATTTTAATTTCTGCAATTTAAAATGCTTTATATACAAATGCTAGTAATTAGGGTTTGTATGGACAGATTAAAATCAATGCTTAGAAAACCCTAATCAAAGATAAATCAAGCATGTAAATCAATACACTTGCACACTTACACCCTTAGGGTAAATCCACTTGGTTGCCTTACAAAAATGGTCATATTATACATGTGAGGTATCTTAGCAAAAACAAACAAAATACAAGATCACAGTCCCTCGATGACACTATCTATGTTGCCTTTCAAAATGATCTTAGTCCCTAAAGAAAATGCTAAGATATCTTGCAACATTGTTAATCATGGTTATACGATGACCCACACCCGTCCCTTTTACATCCAAAGATAGGGTTACTTACCAAATCAATGGTGAGATAACAATGTCAAAAGAAAGAGGAAATGAACATGAAAGACTTTTGAGTAGGTAGAATGCTCCTAGTTACTTGCTCATTTTCAAACTAAAACATCCTTGTTATTTTCAAGACAAACACCAACACTTTCAAAACACCTTTCAAACTTGAAAACATTTTCAAAAGATCAACACCTTTGTATACATTCTTACAAATGAGAATCATTACAAAGTTTGCCTAAACGATGACATCTTTACAAATTACTTTCAAAAACCACACAAAGCACATTTTAAAACAAAAGTAAGTGATCTAGCAAGTAACTAAGAGCCCATGGAAAACCATGGATGAAAAGGGTGATAATACCTTCCCTTTTCATAATCTACCCCCTGAACTCAAGAAATAATCTCAAAGGTCTTTCCTGTGCTTTTTCACTTTTCCTTTTAGATAAAAGAAAAGTCGGTGGTGACTCTTGCTAACCGCAACATTTGCAATCAAACGCAAAATAACCAAGTCAGTTCTCCCACCGTATCACACCAGTAATTTACAGACAGGCTATGGATCAATCCATGAAACAAGATAGGGAAACAATCTACATGACCAAGGGATTTCATTCAGAGACTGAATTCTGAAAAGCATCTTCTTCAGGACCTTCGTTCTGAAAAGCATCTCCTTCAGGACCTTCGTTCTGAAAACCATCTCCATTCAGAAGTTTATTCTAAAAAGCATTTCCTTCAGAGGAGTTCTGAAAAGCATTTCCCCTTAAGAGGAGTGCAACACATGAGGATCCCTCTCTTCCTCATAGTGAGAGAGTGAAAAGAATGTAGGATATCTCCGAACAAAGTAGGCACCGGATTGTGAGACATAAAGATTTTGACAGCATTTACATCTATGAGTTGGTCAGGGTTTGGAAACAAAACCATCCCATAGATGAGAATGGCCAAGATTTCTTCAAAATCTTGTAAGTCCAAAGAGTTCCAACAATCTTGAGCTTTCTCAAACAAGAACTTGGCTAAGAATCCTTTGACACCACCCCTTGTTTCCCAATTAGTTGTGACATCAGATTGTTGCAAGTGTAGTGCTCAGGCAATCTCTTTAGGTTTTGGATCTCTTTCGGTACCATTGAAGGGTAGTTGATTGAGAATAGGAATCCTCAAGAGTTGGGAGAATTCTTCCAAAGTAGGTACAAGCTGATAATCGAGAAAAGTGAAGCAATGGTGTATAGGATCATAGAACTGGAAAATCACCTTCATCATATTCTCATCAGTGCTTGAGGTAACCAAGTTTAGGAAGCGACCATGTCTTTCGGTGAATGAAGAGTTCTCAGGGACCCTTGATGCTAACTCTTTGAGTTGAGAAGGAATCCTTACGAGGTTGACTTGGATAGTATTCCTGCGGATAGAAGTCATGTCCTACAAAACAGAACAAAAATAAATCCCAATAATCCTTGAAATGGTTAGTGAGTATGAGTATGATGTTATGATTTTTATGATGTTATGTACAAATAAGCATATACAAACAAAGCAAAAAAGTCCTTAGGTTTAGGCTTGCATGGAGTCTTATAGGTAAGTACCCTCTTGAAGTTTAGTTGGCTCAAACCTGTCCTAGAAATAGTAACCGAGTTCTAAGGGATCTCAATATCACTGATCTTTCTTGTCGGACATGGTTTCAGCGCAAGCCTCTTTCACGACGACCAAAATATCCAGAGAAGTATGATCTCAGTGAGCGTAGTATCGAGTATCAACCAACTTCGGACTGCACCAAAGCCGACTATCTTACTACTTCCTAATGGCCAAGTTGGTTAAGTAAAGGTTCTAAAGTCAGTTAGTGCTTCATGATAACACACAGCGGCCCCGTATTCTCCTTGACTATTCAAGGGCTACCGGTACCCACAAATGTGTCACACTAACGTATATATTATTTAGACCATACCGGTATACTCTGCACAGTTTCCACAACATATTGCTACTTACCTATAAGGTATCCTAAATTCGGGTAGAGGATTAGAACAAGCCCAAACAAAGAACCAAAATGTAAAGAAAACAAGTCAAACAATGAAAGAAAATAAAGGTGATCTAACCCTAAGGTAACCCTACTTTTAAGAATTTTCCCAGCAGAGTCGTTAGTTCTATGATACGGTGGGAGAACTGACTTGGGATGTTTTACGTTTGATTCCAAATGTTGCGGTTAGCAAGAGTCGCCACCGACTTTTCTTTTATCCAAAAGGAAAGGCTGAAAAGAATAGGAAAGACCTTTGAGATTATTTCTTGAGTTCGGGGGGTAGATTATAAAAAGGGAAGTATTAGCACCCTTTTCATCCACAATTATCTATGCGCTCTTAGATGCTTGCTAGATCACTTGCTTTTGTTTGAAAATGTGATTTGTGGTTTTTGAAAGTATTTTGAAAAGGCGCCTTTGTGTAGGAAAACTTTGTAATAGTTCTCGTTCGTAAGAACGTATATAAAGTGTTAGACTTTTAAAAATATTTCATGTTTGAAAAATGATTTGGAAGTTTTTTAAAGTGTTTGGTGTTTGTTTTGAAAATAAGCAAGGATGTTTGATTTGAAAGTGAGCAAGAAACTAGGAACAATCTACCTACTCAAAAGTCTTTGTTCATTTCTTCCTTCCTTTGATATTGCTATCTTACCATTGATTTGGTAAGAAACCTTATCTTTGGATGTAAAGGGACGGGCGTGAGTCATCGTATAGACATGATAGCAATGTTATGAGATATCTTAGCATTTCTCTTTAAGGGACTAAGATCATTTTGAAAGGCAACATTTGTAGCGTCTTCGAGGGACTATGATCTTGTATTTTTAATTGCTTTTTCTAAGATATCCCACATGCATAACATGGCCATTTTTGTAAGGCAACAAAGTGGAATTACCCTAAGGGTGTAAGTGTGCAACTGTGTTTTATTTGCATGCATTGTTTATCTTGAATTAGGGTTTGCTACTTGTTGATTTTAATCTTGTCATACAAACCCTAATTACTAACATTTATATAAAAGCGATAAATTGTGGAAAATAAAATTACTACGCTATTACATCATTAGGGGAGGGGGTATACAAATTTACAAATTGGAGATTGCAAAAAAATTAAACCTAATTATCTATTATAACCATATTGAATAATGTACAGGAATTGAATAAATGTACAAGAAGATAAATGGAAAAGAAATGATTTTTTATTTGGTTTTTATTAAGGGTTTTAACCTAATTACTAAAAAAGGAAAAAATTATTAATTAAAGATAAATAAAATTAAACCTAAATTAAATAAGAAAATAAAATAAGTTTGGAGCATTTTTAGGGTTTTTTATGAAAAGGTTTTTAAATTTAATAAAAATAGTATGAAAATTAATTAATTAAAAGAAACTTAAATTCTAAATTAATTTTAGATAAAAGAGAAAAATAATAATTAAACCTAAATCTAAATATTAATTATTAAAACAACGAAATTAAATTGTTAAGAAAATATTTTTGTTCTTTTGTCTTTATAAAGAAAAATAAAATATAAATGTGAAAATAATAACTAAAATTATTTTTGGATTTTTTATTAATAATAATAATAATAATAATAATAATAATAATAATAATAATAATAATAATAGTAATAAAAATAATAAAAGAATACTGAAATAAAAGAAAATAAGAAAAAGAAAATAAATAAAAATGAAATGATAAAAAGTTGGGCCAGGTGTGTGAAAGCAGGCAGGGGGTTAGGAGTCAGCAAAAAAAATGGAAGGCCCAACATTGGAGGCCCATCGCTACTTGTTTGAAAAAAAAAGAAGAGAGAAACATGTGAAAAATAAGAAAAGTGGCAGCACTGGGGCTTGAACCCACGCCCTGAGCATGAAACGCGCACTGCCTTACCACTGGGGTAGCTATACATCTGTTAACTTAAACAAACCAACAAATACATAACACAAGTCAAGTCCTAAAAATGATTTCATCTTCAACCTCCAGCCTGAACATCTGCAACTTCATCATTTCTCATCCATTTGCAAAAATGTAAACATCAAACTTGTTCCAAATTTCACAACAATTCCAAAAATGTAAATTACTAAAACTATAAGTCAAAGATAAGCATTAATTTTGAATGGTACCAAACTCGGACCTAACTTTTTCAGAAAGTTCAAACTTAAAATTCTCACTACTCAAGCAATATAAATGAAATCTATGGACATGTACAGTTTCAGGGCAATGATGTCTACATTTTATCTTCACAACTGGTACCTCAAAAACTGTAAATCATGAAATGCAAATGAGCTTGATTCAAGGTGCTGCAATGATCAGGTTAGCTTCCTCAAGTTCCCATGAAGCTAATGAGTGATTAGCTTGAGCAATGGATGGATGGAATGGTCTTGAGAAGTCAACTTGCAGAGCTCTGTTTTTGAGTTTGGAAGATGATGAAGATGGAGTAACAGTTATGAAACAGGGTCAGGGATGGACTATATTTGATGTATAGGAGCTTTGTGAATGATTAGGAATGAAAACGCACGAGGGAAATATGGGTTTAGGTTTCAAAGTCAGAATGTGCACAACAATGGAGTTTTGATGCAAGTTCTGATTTGAGGGAGTTTGGAAGAGTTTCAGGGTGGTTAAGCTCCTGTGTTAGCTTGCAAATAGGGCCTCTATTTATAAGCAACAATTTTGAATGCTTGTATTTGATCAGAATTCAAAACAACATGTTTAAGCTTAACATGTGATTTTCTTGAAAAATCAAGTTCCAATGCCTTTGTACTTGTTAATGTAGAGTGGTTATGCTTTAAACAAACTTGCTTTTGACTTTGTAGATGGAGTGTGATTATAGGGAATAAGTGAGAGGCTCAAGAGTGGACTTTGTGCATAAAGCTTGCTTTTCAAGAATGGCATTGTTAACTTTCTTCCCAAAATGGCAACTTAAATTGGACAATGCTTAAACCACTTGGATTATAGCTCAAAAGTTTGTGTAATCCATTAATGATGGATAAATACACAAGTTAGAAGGCCTAAAAAGCAAGATTATGCAGCCTAACATTGAGATTGGATTATGTGTTCATCATGAAATGGCTTGTAATTCAAGAATGAAACCCTAACTTCTTGCCTTTGATTCTCCTTGCTCAAGAATGATCTCAATGAGTTCTTGGAAATTTTGGAAATCTTGTAACATAATCTACAACCTCTATGTTGGACATTTTTGAAGATTAATCTTGGAACTAGGTGAAAAGTTACCATGAAGTTAGGTCAAAATCCTGCCTAAACTAGGGCAAAATTTCACTAAGTTTTCAAGTTTCGTGAACATGTCTTCACAAAATCATAACTTGAAATATAATCATTTCTAGAAAAAGTTATGTTCCACAATGTTTTATATCTCATTGATATCTACAACTTTCATGTTGGAAGTTTCCTTTGAATCATCTTGCATCATGGTGTAAATTTGGCTCAAAGTTGTGAAAAAAATGTAAATTTCCAACACTTAGAAAAAATTCTAAGTTTAGAAATTTTGACTTTCAAAATGAAATCTTGAATTTTTGATTTCTTGATGAAAAAGTTTCACATTTTGACATGTCTTGATGAATTTTAATCTTTGGAACTTGATTTTGATCAAAAAGTCAAAGTTTGACTTTTCAGTGTACAGTTGACTTTTCATCAGTTGACTAAAATTCATCTGCCAATCAATTAATCTTGGGAGATGTTTTGAGCCATGTCATTAGGTCAAAATGATGAATTTGAATCCTTGAGATCATGTCTCAAACCAATAAATCATTTGCTAGGTCAAAAATAAGAAATTCCACTTTCTCAGTCAAAATCCTAACTTTAACCATTTTGCCCTTTTGATGATGTGATCAAATTTCTTGAGGAATTGTGATACAAACTTGATCAAATGACATATATGAGTTCATGATGTTGATATGGATAAAAAATTATGATGTTTGACTGTAAATTGACCACAGTTGATTTTTTCCCTAATATAGTTGATTTTAGGTCAACTGATCAATTGACTGAGCAAAAATGTGATCCAAGACTTGAAACTTGACATGAGAAATATTGAGAGTCCAAAATGATCCATGAAAGTCATATGGGGCATTAAAATTTCACTTGTCCTTGTGCAAACTCAAACCCTAAATTTCAGTCATCAGTGCTTAAGGAGGTGTCTTGAGCTGATCAAACCTTGTGCAGTCTTGAATCAGTGGAGATCTTGTGAGAGATTACTTGAGAAAATGAGAGGGAAAATTTTGTGGTACAACAGTTGCCACTGTTCAATCTTCTTAAACCTGGAGAGTTAGATTGGCAAATCCGCCATTCGTGACTTGAAGGTGTAAGATGATTGAACACTAGAGTGCCCAGAAATTTGCACTCGAAGATGTATTGGGAATGGGATTATAGATTCTATTTGGAGGAATGATGGTAAATACTGGAAGAAGTATCAGCACAAATCTTTGGTCGATTTATACTAAAACTTGATCTTTTACCTATGGGAGAAAGAGGTTAGTTAAGTGCAGATGTATGCATGATGTTCACAAAATAAATGGGATTGTGCTAAATGCATTTTGTATGTATATGATATGATGTATTAATATGGGATGCATATTCGTCCGGGAAAATAAACCCTGACTACTGCTGAGGAGTTTCGGGAAGCTGAATCCCGGATTACTGTTGGGGATGAAGAATACACATGTCTTCAAACTTTGTTGACAGAATGCTTCTGCCGGGGAATATCTCTTGAATGTTAGCTGATATCTGGTTGGGTCCAGGATTCACAACAATTTTCTGAGGATGAGGAAGTCAACTGCATCTGGTCGGGACTAGGCTTCACGGTAACTTACTGGGGAAGAATAAATTAACTATTATCTGGTCGGATTCCAGGCTCCGTAGAAAATCTCTTGAAATTGAACTGTTATCTGGTCGGATCCAGGATTCACAGATTTCTTAAAGTGGTAACTACTATCTGGTCGGGTCTAGGTTTCATAGTTTCTTCTTTGAAAAATTATACTATTATCTGGTCGGGTCTAGGCTTCATAGTATCTTGCTGGGGATGATAGCCATTTGTTATCTGGTCGGGCTCCAGGCTTCATAATAACTTGCTTGAATAGACGAAGTTAAACTAATATCTGGTCGGATCCAGGCTTCACAGATTTTGAGGTGGATGAAGTTAATTGCTATCTGGTCGGGTCCAGGCTTCACAATAAACTTGTTTGAAGAAATAGAGTTGAAATAATATCTGGTCGGGTCCAGGATTTACAGTAACTTGTTTGGAATATAGTTGTTATCTGGTCGGATTCCAGGTTTCACAATAAACTTCTGAGGGGAATTGCCATCTGGTCGGATCCAAGCTTCATAATAACTTACTTGAAAAGATGAAGTTGAACTAATATCTGGTCGGATCCAGGCTTCGCAGTAATTTGCTGGGGTAGAGGAAAACTCTACTGGGGAAAACAAGTTAAACCCTGGTCTGGTTGAGTCCAGGTTCTTCTATATCTTGAAGAGTTAAAATATTATCTAGTCGGGTCCAGGTTTCATAGTATCTTGAGAAGTTTAACTATTATCTGGTTGGGTCCAGGCTTTACAGTATCGAAAATAGTACTATTATCTGGTCGGGGCCAGGCTTCATAGTATCTTTTAGAGATAGTAAAGGTTTTGTTGACGACTTCACTGGGGATTAGGGGTTGTGGCCCTTTGTAATAGTCTGAAAGGCAAACTCTAGCTGGAGAGTGTAGACTCAGTCGGGAAATATAGACTCAGCTGGGGAAGATAGACTATGTTAGGGAAATTTGTTGATTGTTGTATGTGGTTTGTTGGGGAAATAAACCATGTTGATGAATACTTGATGAACTGCTGACGAGGTGAGTTCTTTTAGGAAGAGATCCACAATTCTTCTACTTGTAGGATCAACTTAGCTGGGGAGAGAGCTTCCAAGAGATTGAGACTCTTGTTGGAGATTAACCTGTGCAAAGAGACTTTGTGGGTAACTTTGTTGAGGATTGGTTTATTGTAACCATCCTTGTGGGGATAATGCTAATGAAATAACTCTGTGGGGGATATTCCACCTGCATTAAAGAGATGCTTGATGCTGTTTAGCAGGACACGTGTGCCAAATAGTTTTAATTATGTTCATATGCATATTTTCGTTAAATTTTAGTCATTGGATAACTTTGCACTCAAAATGAAACAGAAAGTTTGCACTTAAAAGTTCATATGCATATTGATATTTTGCCCATGAATAGGCATTTTTTTACAAAGAGACGGAGATCCTGGTAAGAGGAAATCATCGAAAACAAAGATTGAAAATAAATAAAAAATAGCCATGTGAAAATGATCTCATTGCATTCCAACTCTACTATTGCCCCAATGTCTTCGAATGTCCCATGCCGTTGACAGGAGTTGATTGGATTTATCTTAGACCGTTTGAACTCGGACCTTGGTGATAAAGTTGACTGTGGTGATTCCACGGGACATAGTCATACGCTTTTAATCCTTAACTTTTTCCTGGACCGCCCTTTCGGGTTTTCAGCCCACCAGGAACCCATTTTTTCCCAAGTCGCCCTTTTGGGTTTTCAACTTGTCGGGTGTACAATCTTTTACATATATCCCTAATTTTTTACCAAACCTTTTGGTTTGCCGAGATGCCCTTATTTTTGCCTAGGTGTGTCAACCTAGCGAGACTCTTATGCGTAATATTTTTTAACTATGCCCGCGTTCACAGGATGTGGGAAGTCTTCACCATCCATGGTAGTCAGCATCATGGCACCGCCAGAGACACTCTCTTGACAACAAATGGCCCCTCGTAGGTGGGAGTCCATTAGCCTCTGGGGTCGCTTTATGGAAAAATAATGCGCTTTATCACCAAGTCACCAGCTTGATATACTCGAGGCTTGATCTTTTTGTTGAAAGCCTTGATCATATGTTTTTGGTATGTCTGACCATGACAAACAACCGTCAGTCGCTTTTCATCGATCAAGTTAAACTGATCCAATCTTGTCTGAATCCACTCGTCTTCGCCTAGGCCTGCCTCATTCATAATCCTTAGTGAGGGAATCTGAACTTCTACTGGAAAAACAGCTTCCATGCCATAGACCAAGGAAAAGGGAGTTTCCCCAATTTATGTTCTATCTGAAGTGTGATAACCATGAAGAGCAAACGGTAACATCTCATTCCAATCCTTGTAGGTCACTACCATCTTCTGCATAATCTTCTTAATGTTTTTGTTGGCCGCTTCGACTGCGCCGTTCATTTTCGGTCTATAAGGAGAAGAATTGTGATGCTTGATCTTGAACTGAGTGCAAAGTTCGGTAATCATAGCATTGTTGAGGTCAGTACCATTGTCAGTAATGATCCTTTTGGGGATACCATAGCGACAGATGAGGTTATGTTTGATGAATCAGGCTACCACATTCTTGGTGACTGGGGCAAATGAGGCGGATTTGACCCATTTGGTGAAATAATCAATAGCGACAAGAATGAAGCGATGTCCGTTGGAAGCAGTGGGCTTGATATCTCCAATCATTTCAATGCCCCACATTGCAAATGGCCATGGAGCGATCATGACGTTCAAAGGGATAGGAGGCACATGGACCTTGTTAACATAGATTTGGCATTTGTGACAAGTTCTTGAATGTTGATGGCAATCAGTCTCCATTGTTGACCAATAGTAGCCAGCTCTCAGGATCTTCTTGGCCATTGTATGTCCACTTGAGTAAGTGCCAAAGAGACCATCATGCATGTCTTCCATAATTTCCTCTACCTCTTTCTTGTCCACACATCGGAGTAGAGTAGAATCATAGTTGCGCTTGTATAATATTCCGTTACTTAGGAAGAATTTGGCTGAAAATCTTTGTAAGAACTTTCTGTCATTGATGGATGCCCCTTCAGGGTACTCTTGTACTTCAAGGTATCTCTTTACCTCATGGTAACATGGCTTTTTCGTATCAGTTTCAAGCTCACAGCAGTGTGCAGGTTTGTCGAATCTCTCAATTGTGATCATAGGAGCTTCATTATCCCACCTGACCTTGAACATTGAAGACATGGTGGCCAAAGCGTCAGCCAACTAATTTTATTCCCTAGGGAAGTGTTCAAAGGTGATCTCTTCGAAGTAGGGAATCAGGGATAGTGTGATACGGTGGCAGAACCGGACTGTTTAGGAAAATGTTGGTTTGTGTTTTGCTTTTGTGTTTGCAAAATATCGCGATAAGCAAGAGTCGCCATCGACTTTTATTTTATCCAACTGAAAAGGACAAAAGCACATAAAAATTCCTTTTTTCGAGATTTTGAGTACGGGGGGTAGATTATAGAAAGGGAAGGTATTAGCACCCTTTCTATCTATGGTTTTCCACGGGCGCTTAGGTACTTGCTCATCATTTGAAATTGCTTGTGTGTGTTTGTTTTGAAAAGTTTTGTTTTACTTCGTTTTAACCCTTGCTTCTGTCTTCAAGAAGGTTAAAAAGTGTTTTTGAAAACTTTGTTTGAAAAAGGTGTAAGTGTGAAAAAGTTTATTGTTTTGAGAAAGTACCTACTAGCATCTACCTACTCGAAAAAGAATGTTTTTGTTCTTGTTTCCTTTAGACAGCGTTATCCCACTATTAAAGAGTAGGTAGCACCGTCGTTGGAGTTGTAAGGGTCAATTCGAAAGGGATGTACAATCATTAAAGCAATGCTAGGACGTCTTAGTAATAACCCTAATGTCTTAAGATCATATTCGAGGCGACATTTCCGAGGCGACCTTTCCGAGGCAACGTTTCCGAACGGGACTTTTGATCTTTGTTAGACAAGAGGACAACCACTAAAACACCCTATACTTAATGATCGTTTACCGAAGGCAACCGAATTGAGGGTATACCCTAGGAGTGCGCATGTCCGAGTGATTTGACTTCAGTTATTATCTTTGCACATTAGGGTTTTCTAGCTATTTTAAATTAACATACAGTCTTATCATACAATCCTATTATCATACATCTAACAGTTAATATTTTGCGAGAATTAAAATGCGAGAAATAAAAGCTACGCTATTACAAGGCTTCGGGGTAGGGGATTAATTACATAGCCAAAAACCTGTAAAACGATAAATAAAAGAAAATCCTAATTAAACTATTACATACTGTAAGCAGTTACATTAATATGGTAAAAATCAATAAGCGCGCGTGACGAATTAAACGAGAATGAATTAGGGTTTTGACCCCGACTAAACCTAATTAAAAGAAAAAAAACATTTTTTTGTTGTTTTTGTGTTATTTTGAGAAAAATAAGATTTTAATTGAATAAATAAAAAAGATAATCACTAATTAATTTAAATTAAGAAAAAATAATTAGTTTGACCTATTTTTGTATTTTTATTTTATTGAGAAAAGAAATAAAAATTAAATCAAAAGCAACCCTAATTTTCTAATTTGATTTTAATTATTTACAAAAAAAGTTAGAATTACCCTAAAATTAAATTTAACTAATATAAGATTAGATTTGGTAAAATAAAATAAAACCTAAATTCTAAATGTGTGAAAAATTAATTTTATGATTTTTTTTATAAAAAAAGAAATTAATTTATGTTAGAAAATAATTAAATAAAAGAAATTTAAATAAAAGAAAAAAAGAAAGGAAATTAGAATGGGCCTGGTGTTATTGCAAAAAGGGGGGGTCTGAATTGCAATTTCTGAGCCCAAAAGCGCCTAGCCCATTTGACTTTTCCAGATCCAATGCACTTGCTTGACTTGTGCCCATGGTGGACACTCATGTGGGAAGCCTTGGATCTGGCACACTAGGGATCTGATGGTTGAGTGTTGATGACGCATGGTAATCATATGAGAAGCCTACACACTTGATCATATAAAGCTAAATAATATTGACAAATATGGGGACCTGGGGATCGAACCCAGGCCCTTAGGCGTTATCCCAATGCACGGTGACCATCTGAGTTGGCTTGGCTTTTTGTATATGGAACAACAAATAAACGTTATATGGAAAACAAAATAATAATATTACAAACGCGCGAAATTTTGAATTGGCCAGTCACAAGATGCCACACTACCCTTCTTCTTCCTCCCACCGTTGCTAAAAGTTCTGCAACTTTTACCTACGATCAAGGGGTGTAGGTATAACCTTGGGCTTCTCCAAAATCTTGTACAAGCGTGGTAAATACAAAACAAGGGTACCAATCAACTCGTGGCAACCTCACGAGCATCATGGTACCCTTATCCATGGCCAATTGTACTTGTAAAGAAAAACCCCGAAAACGAACCAAGAACCCTAACTATGGCATCTTACTCTACAGTTAGTGAAAATGCAATTAAACATAACCATTAGCTTGCAAATGATTCAAGGATTAAGAATATGCAAATAAATCATGC
Source organism: Vicia faba (assembly GCA_948472305.1). Taxonomy (NCBI): domain Eukaryota; kingdom Viridiplantae; phylum Streptophyta; class Magnoliopsida; order Fabales; family Fabaceae; genus Vicia; species Vicia faba. Next base: position 1,526,157,952 of record OX451739.1, on the reverse strand, counting down.
TAAAAGTGTCAGAATTGTTGAATTCGATTTCAAGAAGATATGAAAACTGCGTGGTACTTACAGTGAACTTCAAGGCTTGAGGGAGCTTGCTAAGGGTTGCAATGTGATCCTTGGATGTCCAGCAAACGAATGATGTGCCTGGAATGGCTTGAGGAAGCCTGGAACTAGGAAATCATATTGCAACTTTTCCTTGAAATTTTGAGATTTGTTCTCTTCTTTTCATTCCTCTAATCCCTTTGCTTTTGGTATGCACATGTTCCTTATGTACCCTAGAGCTAATTAGGGTTACAAACTTGTTTCAAATCTTCCCCAATTAAGATCATTGATTCAAGATTTGATCCTTATGCAAATATTTCCAAATCAAGCCAAATCCAATCTTTTTGTGTCCAAATGAAGCTTGCACGATTTGATTCTCTTTCCAGCTGTATAATAGGCCTAAATATGCACCAAATCTCAAGCTTTGATTGGTTTTGATATTTTCATGATTTTATTTTGATTTTATTTGATTTAATTGAAATGAAATCAAAATAAATGAAAAAAAATAAAAGAATGACAAATGGAAAGGATAATGGGTCGTGGGTCATGTTACAAACTCAATGCAAGCATAAAAAGTTGGGCCCATTTGACAAAAAATGCAATTTTGGCCATATTTGACTTTTGGCAATTTTGCAAAAATGGTCAACTTTACCAATGCATAACTCCCTCAATTTTGACCCTAGAGATGTGTTCTTGGACTTTTTAGAAAGCTTAAGATGTCCTCTAAGCAAAGCTTTTGGTCTCATCTCAATTGAGTCTTCCATGTTAATGTATGAAGCTTTGACAAAAAAGGTGTTTTTGTTGACTTTTCAAAATGACCTATAATGTCCAAATTTATATCTTCTTGTGAGTGAATATTTTGAACTTGGGAGCTGAAGATGAATTGTAGGTAATTGCATCCTCTTCAAAATGAGCTTTGGATGTGTCATGTTTGATAAAGTATGAGAATGTTATGCTTGGTCAAAGTTGGGTTGACTTTTCCTACAAAACCCTAATTTAGCAACTTTTGGGTTTTGATGAATTGTGAGCAATCCTTGAGGAATCATGATAAAACCTTGATAAAATGATGAATAATACTTAAAAATGAGGATGTTGACCAAAAATCTTGAAGTTTGACTGTATGTAGGACACAATTGACTTTTGCCCTAACATGGTCGATTTTCAGGCCTTTGGGCAATTGACTGAGCAAACTTCCTCTACAAGGCTTGAAACTTGAAATGAATGATCTTGAGAACATATTAGGACAATGGTGAGCATTTGGGATCCTTTGGACTCAAGTATCTTGGTGCAAACTGAAACCCTAATTTGAGGTAGACTGTCTTATGAGAGGGTTTGTCTGGTCAACCCTTGGACTTCCTTGAGCAATTTGAGGATCTCACTTGAAATGTATTGAGAAATATGGGAGGGCAAATTTCTGGGTACAACATCTTCCCCTGTTCAATCTTCTTAAACCTGAGGATGTAGATTGGCTTGTCTGCCGTTCGTGATCCGAAGGTGGAAGATGATTGAACACTAGAGTGCCCAGAAATTTGCACTCGCATGAAGTGGTACTCGTCTTGCGATATCGGGAATGGGCTTATAGATGCCATTTGGAGATTGATGACGGAGGATGGGCTTAAATAAGCCATCAGAGGAGTTTCGATCATAGAAGAGATTCTTTTGCGAGAGTCCGTATACATGTTGTTAAGGAGGACTACGATGGCGAATGTTGTTCTCTGTCTTGAGAGAAATAGAGTTTTAGGAGCTTCAGTTGTACGTTACTCTGTTGGGGAATCATTTCTTAGTCGAGGAGGTGAAAAAGAACTGCTATCTGGTCGTGCTCCAGGCTTCATAGTGATTTGCTGAGGAAAATAAGACCGACTGCTATCTGGTCGTGCTCCGGGCTTCACAGCGACTTACTGGGGTATGAGATTAAACTTGCTATCTGGTCGTAATCCAGGCTTCGCAATTTCTCACTTCTTATCTGGTCGTACTCCAGGCTTCAAAAGGAACTAAGTTGTTATCCGGCCGCATCCGGGCTTCAACTTGAATTTAAGGCATACTAATATCCGGTCAATTTCCGAGCTTCATAGTAATTAATTTGTTATCCGGTCGCATTCGTCCTTCAACTTGAATTTAAGGCAGTACTAATATCTGGTCGATTCCGGGCTTCTTAGTAATTGGCCATGTAAACTTCTATTTGGTCGAAATCCAAGATTCGTAGTGTCTTATACTGTTATCTGGTCATGTCCCAGGCTTCAGTATCCTTTGCCGCTATCTGGTCGTAATCCAGGCTTCACGGTGTCTTATACCATTATCTGGTCGAGTCCAGGCTTCATGGTATCTTGTATTGCTATCTGGTCGATTTCCAGGCTTCACAATAACTTGCTGGGGGTTAAGTTGTTTTCTGGTCGATCTCTAGGCTTCATAGCTTGTGTTTATGACATACCACTATCTGGTCGATTCCAGGCTTCATGGTCTTTTTGGAGAAATCAAGATACTATCTGGTCGAGTCCGGGCTTCATAGCTTGAATTAAAGATATACCACTATCTGGTCGATTCCAGGCTTCATGGTGTTTTGGAGAAATCAAGATATTATTCGGCCGCATCCGGGCTTCATAGCTTGAACTGGAATAGAAATCCAGAGAAAACTTGTGAGGACTTGATTGCATCTCTCCCTGAAAGGCAAAGACTTAGTCGTATGCAATGTCATGATGTATGAAATGTGTTGAGTAATGATGTTCTCAAAATAAATGAGATTGTGTTGTATGAAGCATATGCGCATGCTACGATGCATGGATATGCAATGTTTTTTTTTGTGATATTCTCCAGCTGGGGAGAATAAATCCCATACTGCTATTGAAGAGTTCAAGGAGTTGAGTTCTTCGCGCTTGCTGGGGATAATGACCGAAGATGATTAGTTGGAGACTTATGTCAGTCTTGTTTGAGAATATTCCGCCGGGAGAGACTCTGCTGGAGAATAAATTGGCGAGAGAATGACTCTGTGGGGAAGAGATACTCTGCTAGGAGATCTACTGATTTGGAGAAATAACCTCAGTTGGGGATGAATTGCCATTGCTGGTGATGATGAACCTTGTCGGGGATTGAGTTTCTGCTTGTGGAAGAACTAAACTCCACTGATGGTGAACTTCTATTGTTGGTGATAGATAAACTCTGCTCGGGGAGAATTAACACCACTGTCTTTGGAATACTTCCAACTCTGCGGGGAGCGTATGTACATTCAGTTATGTTCTCAAACTGGCTCAGTCCCTGTACCTGGTGTGTAGAGCAACTGTAAGGTTTGGACACTTCTTGTTTTCCCCTGTTCCTGGAATTACGAGTAATTGTATTTTGTTTCTCATGTAAGTATTTATGAGCAACAATTATTTTCAAATGCATATATAAAAAATGAACCATTGGACGTTCTTGCAAAACAAAACGAAAAAAGAAAAAACAAGTTGAAATTTCTTGTGAAAATGAATTGTATTGATTTCGAAGTTGGCCAGTAACAGGCGTTTTGTACAAAGAGGCTGACGTCCTAGTAAGAGAACGCCGCCGAAAGAACATAGTTTATACAATTTCTGTAAAAGAAAGAAAAACCAGCTATGTGAAACAATCCCATTGGGTTCCAACTCTGTTGTTGCCTTTATATCTTCGAGCGTCTCATCACTTTGCTACTTGGTTGAAGGTGAATCAGATTGATTGGCATCGTCCGAGCTTGATAGTCGATAATGAAGTCTGATCGCAAGATGATCCAATGAGACGCAGTGTTACACTTTGATCCCTAATTTTTGCCTGGGCCACCCTTTCGGGTTTTCAGTCCACCGGGATACTCTTTTTTTCTCAAGCCGCCTTTTTAGGTTTTCGACTTGCCAGGTGTACAGTTTTTTTTATTTCATCCCTTATTTTTTCCTGGACCGCCCTTTCGGGTTTTCAATCCACCGGGATACCCTTTTTTTCCCAAGCCGCCTTTTCAGGTTTTCGACTTGCCGGGTGTATAATTTTTTTTTGTTTCATCCCTTATTTTTTCCCGAACCCTTTTGGTTCGCCTAGAAGCCCTTATTTTTGCCTAGGTGTGTCAACCTAGCGGGTCTTTAATTATGCGTAGTATCTTTTCACTATGTCTGCATTGACGGGGTGAGGACGGTCGTCACCATCCATGGTGGTTAGAATCATAGCTCCTCCCAAGAAAATGTTCTTAACCACAAATGGCCCTTCGTATGTGGGGGTCTGTGATGCGGTGGGAGAACTAACTTGAAGGTTTTGTGTTTTATCGCAAATGTCGCAGTTAGAAAGAGTTGCCACCGACTTTTCTTTTATCCAAAAGGAAAGGTGAAAAAGCACAGGAAAGACCTTTGAGATGTTTTCTTGAGTTCGGGGGGTAGATTATGAAAAGGGAAGATGCTAGCACCGTTTTCATCCATGGTTTTCCATGGGCTCTTAGTTACTTGCTTAGATCACTTGCTTTGGTTTGTTTGAAATGGTGTTTTATGTGGTTTTGAAAGTATTTTGTAAAAGAGGCCATTCGTTTAGGCAATCTTTGTAATGATTCTAGTTCGTAAGAATGTATACAAAGATGTTTGTCTTTTGAAAATGTTTTCAATGTTTTGTAAGATGTTTTTAAATGTGTGTGTGTTTGTTTTTGAAAATAGCAAGGATTGTTTGAAATGGAGCAAGCAACTTAGAAGCTATCTACCTACTCAAATGTCTTTCTTGTGCATTTTCTATTCCTTTGACATTGTTGGTTTACCATTGATTTGGTAAGAAACCTTATCTTTGGATGTAAATGGGACAGGCGTGGATCATCGTATAACCATGATAGCAATGTTTCCAAGTATCTTAGCATTTTTTAGGGACCAAGATCATTTTGTTTAGACAACTTTTTGAATAGGGTCATCGAGGGACTATGATCTTATACTTGTTTTGCTTTGTCAAGATACTTCGCATGCATAACATGGTCATTTTATTATAGGCAACCAAGTGGGAGAAACCCTAAGGGTGCTTGTGTGCAAAGTGTTTTATTTTCATGCTTTTGTCTTGCATTTAGGGTTTTCTATTTTGCTTTGTTTTTGTTCTTGTCATGCAAACCCTAATTACTAATCATGGCATTTAAAGCGATAAATTGCGTAATGTAAATAAACTAAGCTATTACAACAATTTTTATGGGAGGGGGGAATACAAGTTTGAATGGGGATTTGCACAAATATAAAGCTAAATATTTTATTACAACCAAATCGAAATTGCGCATGTAGGTGTTTAGGTATTGGCTTGCATTTTTGGTAAAACCCAAGTGTATGTGTGAATGTCATGACTGATGTCATAACATTCTAGCTTAGTTTGTACTGATTCATTAGGTACATTTGCAGAAAAATATTGTCATTTAGGAACTGATGTTTATAAGTGTGTATCTGAGCATTTTGCAAAATGATCACATTTTGCTAAATCAGTAGACAGGTTTTCTCAGATGTCATAACAGATGTTATGACATCCTGTTCTGAACTAACAGGTCTGCAGGTTGGTTAATTCTGAGTTTTTTCAGGAAAATAACTCAGTCTTTCCAGAACAGAATCCTGCGTTTTCTGAGGGATAACCTAGCTCAACCCTAGCCTGGTTAATAAAGTCATGTGACCTAGTCTTAAGGTCAAACGGAATTAACCCTAGGTTTTTGGAAACCCTAACTGAAGTTGCAGCTGCTATATATTCAACAGAGCTGCTGTTTTGCAAGGAATCCCTTTTTGTTGATCATAAGATCATTTGTAAATTGTATAGGTTTAATTATTGTACTCCAAGCAATTATCATTGTGATAAGTGACTTGGAATAGGTTTTTAATTGTAAGGGCTGTGTAGCACTCAAAGCTTTGAAGCAAGAGTGTTTGAATGTTCCTTGACTAAAGCTATGAAGCAGAGTCAAGTTAGTTGTGTGCATCACTCAAAGCTGTGAAGCAAGAGTGATTGTGTTGCTTGATTAAAAAGCTGTGAAGCTTAATTAAGTGTCTGTTTTTGAAGAGTGTCTTCATCAAATCATTAGTCAAATTGTTTTATGTATCACTGCTGTGATTGAGGGGGAGTGAGTAGGAACTCAGGTTTAAGTTGTACTTAGATTGAAATTGCATTGGGTAGGTCTTAAGTGAAGGAGATAAACTGGTTAGTTTATTCCTGAATTAACATCTCTTATAGTGGATTTCCTCCCTGGCTTGGTAGCCCCCAGAGTAGGTGTTGTTGCACACTGAACTGGGTAAACAATTGACTGTGTTCTTTATTGCTTTTGTATTTACTGTCATATAGTAAGTCAGATACGGTGTCATAACATTGAACGTGACATTGAGTATCTGCAGCCAGAATTTCAATTGGCATCAGAGCAGGCACCCTGCCTGTATTACTGGGTGAGATCTAGGGATATCACTTTCTGGCACTATGGACAAAGAAGGAGTTTTTGGAAATAGACCACCCATTCTGGATGGAACTAATTATGACTACTGGAAACCCCGTATGATTGCCTTCCTAAAATCTCTGGACAAAAAGGCTTGGAGAGCTGCTGACAAAGGATGGATCCATCCCACCATAACTGAGAAAGATGGGACAATCAGTCTGAAGCCTGAGGAAGATTGGAGTAAAGAAGAAGATGAGTTAGCCCTGGGAAATTCCAAAGCTTTAAATGCCTTGTTCAATGGAATTGATAGAAACATTTTCAGATTAGTACATCAATATGAACTGGCCAAGGAAGTTTGGGACACTCTCAAAACTACTCATGAGGGCACTTCCAAAGTAAAAATGTCAAGGCTTCAGATGTTGACTACCAAGTTTGAGAATCTAAAAATGATGGAAGATGAAACCATTCATGAGTTTCACATGAACATCTTGGAGATTGCCAACACCTCAGGAGCACTGGGAGAAAAGATGTCAGAAGAAAAACTGGTGAGGAAGATTCTCAGATCCTTGCCTAAAAGATTTGCAATGAAGGTAACTGCCATAGAGGAAGCCCAGGACATTAGCAAGTTGAAAGTGGATGAACTTATTGGGTCTCTTCAGACTTTTGAGATGGGGATCACTGATATTGGTGACAAGAAGAACAAGAGCATAGCACTTATGTCCAACACTGATGTTGAAGAAAATATTTCAGAAGCTATAGCCATGCTTGGAAGACAGTTCAACAAACTCATCAAAAGAATAGATCCAAAGTCAAGGTCTAATGTTTATAACATTCCCTCTGACATTAACAGTTCCAGCAGAAGACCAAGGTCAGAAGAGAAGGGAATTGAAGGCAGAGGAATTCAATGCCATGGTTGTGAAGGATATGGGCATATTCGAGCTGAATGTCCTACCTTTCTTAAGAAACAAAAAGGAATGACAGTTACTTGGTCTGACTGTGATTCAGAAAGTAATTCTGAAGAAGAATCTGCCAAACGAGTTACTGCTTTAACTGGTGTTTGTACCTCTGATAGTGACATCAGTGATGAAGAGGTGACTTTTAAAGAACTGGCTGATACTTACAAGAAATTGTGTATCAGAAGTACTGAAGTCTGTGTGCAGAATGAGAAACAATCAAAACTCATCATAAAGCTGGAGGCTGAAAAAAGGGCAAACCTTGAAACTATAAGTCATCTAGAAGGAGAAGTTCAATTGCTGAACTCACAACTGAATCAAATGACCAAATCTGTCAAGATGTTGACAAATGGAACAGACAAATTGGAAGAGATCCTTCAGGTTGGACAAAATGTGGGAAATAAATCTGGACTAGGATTTATGGAAGCAAAGAAATCTGGTACTGGTAAGCAAATGTCAAAACAGATGTCTCAACACAACTCTCAACATCAGGAACATAGACATATGAAGAAAAGGTACCAAAGATGGAGATGTCATCATTGTGGGAGATATGGCCACATAAAGCCCTTATGCTTCAGATTACATGGATATCCTAATCAGAACTCAGGTGTCAAACCTAAGTCTAAAAAGGTACCACATGCTCCTAAATGGAAGAAAAAGGCTACTGCTCTGATAGCTCACACTTCCCTGAGGGTCTCTGCAAAGGAAGACTGGTACTTTGACAGTGGATGTTCCAGACACATGACTGGAATCAAGAACCTCCTCAATAATGTTAAGCCTCACACCACCAGTTTTGTGACCTTTGGAGATGGGGCTAAAGGTGAAATCAAAGGAGTTGGTGATTTGGACTGCCCTGGAGTTCCAAGTCTGAATGAAGTACTGCTGGTGAAAGGGCTGACCGCTAATCTCATTAGTATCAGTCAATTGTGTGATCTAGGATTCAAGGTCAATTTCTCAAAATCTGAATGCCTTGTAATCAATGACAAACAAGAGATAGTAATGAAAGGAGTCAGATCCAAAGACAACTGTTACTTGTGGGAGCCTGAGAACACTAATTTCTCATCTGTGTGTTCCATTGCAAAAGAAGAAAAAGAGGTGAAACTGTGGCACCAAAAACTTGGCCATCTTCATCTAAGGGGTATGAAGAGGATTATCTCCTTGGAGGCAGTCAGAGGGATTCCAAGACTGCAAATTGATGAAGGAAGAGTTTGTGGTGAATGTCAGGTTGGTAAGCAGACTAGGATGTCACATCCAAAGTCAAGACATCTGACCACCTCTAAGGTTCTAGAACTCCTCCATATGGATCTGATGGGACCAATGCAAGTAGAGAGTCTTGGTGGTAAAAGATATGCCTATGTGGTTGTGGATGATTTTTCCAGATTCACCTGGATTAATTTCATTAGGGAAAAATCAGATGTATTTGAAGTTTTTAAAGAATTGTGCAAAAGAATTCAAAGAGAGAAGGAAGGATGTATTGTCAGAATCAGAAGTGATCATGGCAAGGAATTTGAAAACAGCAAGTTTGATGATTTCTGTTCTTCAGAAGGAATCAGTCATGAGTTTTCTTCTCCTATAACACCTCAGCAAAATGGAGTTGTGGAAAGAAAAAACAGGACCATACAGGAATCTGCCAGAGCAATGTTACATGCCAAAAGACTTCCTATGTATTTTTGGGCTGAAGCTATGAATACAGCCTGCTATGTTCATAACAGGTTCACCTTGAGAAAGGGAACCTCATCCACCATATATGAACTCTGGAAAGGAAGAAAACCAACTGTGAAGTACTTCCATGTGTTTGGCAGCAAATGCTATATTCTGTCTGATCGTGAACAAAGAAGAAAACTGGACCCTAAAAGTGATGAAGGCATATTTCTAGGATACTCCTCAAACAGCAGAGCTTATAGAGTATTCAATTCCAGAACCAAAGCCATGATGGAATCAATAAATGCTATAATTGATGACTATCATGAAGAAATAAATGTTCCTTGTACTGTTGAGACATTCTTTGAGACTTCAACCCAACAGAATGATCTACCCAACTCCACCACAACAGAATCTGAATCAAAGGAAGCTAGCAAGATCCCTTCCATCAGAATTCAGAAGGATCATCCAAAAGAGCTCATCATAGGAGATCCCAACAGTGGAGTCATCACAAGATCTAGAGAAATTATCTCAAACTCTTATTTTGTGTCCAAATTGGAACCAAGAAATGTCAAGGAAGCTTTAATTGATGAATACTGGATTGGTGCAATGCAAGATGAACTGAACCAATTCAAACAACATGAAGTTTGGGAACTAGTTCCTAGACCTGAAGGAACTAACATCATTGGGACAAAATGGATATTCAAGAACAAGTCAGATGCTGAAGGAGTTGTCACCAGAAATAAGGCAAGACTTGTTGCTCAAGGTTACACCCAGGTTGAAGGGGTTGATTTTGATGAAACCTTTGCACCTGTAGCCAGGTTGGAATCAATCAGACTCCTATTGTCAATTGCTTGTCTTCTGAAGTTCAAACTATTTCAGATGGATGTGAAAAGTGCCTTTCTAAATGGGTACTTAAATGAGGAAGCTTATGTGGAACAACCTAAAGGTTTTGTGGATCCAACCCACCCTGATCATGTCTACAAATTGAGAAAAGCTCTATATGGCCTGAAACAAGCTCCTAGAGCATGGTATGACAGGTTAACAAAGTTTCTCTCAGACAAAGGCTACAGAAAAGGAGGTTTGGACAAAAATCTCTTTGTCAAAACTGAAGGAGGGAAGTTGATGGTTGCCCAAATATATGTTGATGACATAGTGTTTTGAGGAATGTCAGAACATATGGTTAAACACTTTGCTGACCAGATGCAGGCTGAATTCGAAATGAGTCTCATGGGAGAACTAACTTATTTTCTTGGACTGCAAGTCTCACAGATGGAGGACTCAATCTTCTTATCTCAAAGCAAGTATGCTAAGAACATTATAAATAAGTTTGGTATGGAGAATGCAAGTCACAAAAGGACTCCTGCTCCTACTCATCTAAAGCTTTCCAAAGATTCAAGTGGGGTTAAGGTGGATCAAAGTCTGTACAGAAGCATGATAGGAAGCTTGTTGTACTTAACTGCCAGCAGACCTGATATTGCCTTTGCAGTTGGAGTTTGTGCAAGATACCAAGCTGATCCCAAAGTCAGTCATATCAATCAAGTGAAGAGAATTTTGAAGTATGTAAGTGGAACTTACAGCTATGGGTTGATGTATACTCATGGCTGTGAACCAGCTCTGACTGGCTATTGTGATGCTGATTGGGCTGGTAGTGCTGATGATAGAAAAAGCACCTCTGGAGGATGTTTCTTCTTGGGAAATAATCTGGTTTCCTGGTTCAGCAAGAAACAGAATTGTGTGTCTCTTTCTACTACTGAAGCTGAATACATTGCAGCTGGTAGTAGCTGCTCTCAAATGATCTGGATGAAACAGATGCTCACTGAGTATAATGTCACACAAGATGTTATGACATTGTACTGTGACAATCTGAGTACAATCAACATTTCCAAGAATCCCATTCAGCATAGTAGGACCAAACATATTGACATACGACATCACTTTATCAGAGACCTTGTAGAAGAGAAGACAATCAAATTGGAACATGTTGCCACTGAGCTACAGCTGGCTGACATTTTTACCAAGGCTCTGGATGCAAATCAATTTGAAAACTTAAGGGGTAAGTTGGGTATTTGCCAACATGAGGAATTGTAGCAATTAATTTTGCTTAAAACAAGGATTAAGGGAGTTATGCTTGTTATGATTGGGTTAAAATTATAATTTCCCATTTCCTACAATTCCTTTAAGAAGTTGAATAGACACTCCTTTTCTTCCTTCCCCTCTCGTTTCCTCATCAAAATCCAGCCTCTCAATCAGAACTTTCACTTCAGTGGCTGTTGGTCCTCTAAAACTGTCAAAATGTCTCAAACACCATCATCATCCAATACGACTGTCTCAACCTCTTCCTCTGATCAAGATTCTGGGACAATCTCTTCCTGTCTGCATTCTGAAGTCCTGGAGATCTCTTCTCGTAGAAAAGTGGGAACTAACCCCACCAAGGTCAAAGAGTTGAGAACAAGACATGCAGGAAAGTCCGAAGCTTCTGCCTCTGGTAATCCACCTCATCCTTCTTCTTCAGTTCCCCCTGAAATTGCAAATAGGGAAGGGTCAGCCTATGTTAATCAGGCAATAGCAAAAATTGTTTCTAGAATTCTGAATGAGAACCACTCAGTTCCTGGCATTTCTGTTCCTTTGAATCAAGAAAGTTCAAATCCAGATGTCTCTAAAGATGTTGAGACATCAGACAAAGAGAAGAATGCTGATATTGGTCACAAGAAAAGGAAGAAGCCCGACTCCTCTGAGTCTGATGACAGTGCTTAAAGGTTGGTTGCTGCTTGGTGGTGTTGCTGGTTGGTGCTGATATCTGGTGGAGTTTGGAAGTGTATTCAGTTGTTTTCTGCTGCTGCTCTTATTATTTGTTTTGGATAACTGTATAATCTTATGAACATGTATCTTTGGCCCATTTGTGGCTAAAGAGGGGGAGAATATTTGGTACTTACTTAATTAGTACTTGACATTCTATTTTTCTGCTGTCACTTATTTCTGCTGCTATCTATCTCTGATTGCTTAGGGTCTTTAGCCAAAAATCTGCCAAAGGGGGGGTTTGTAGGTGTTTAGGTATTGGCTTGCATTTTTGGTAAAACCCAAGTGTATGTGTGAATGTCATGACTGATGTCATAACATTCTAGCTTAATTTGTACTGATTCATTAGGTACCTTTGCAGAAAAATATTGTCATTTAGGAACTGATGTTTATAAGTGTGTATCTGAGCATTTTGCAAAATGATCACATTTTGCTAAATCAGTAGACAGGTTTTCTCAGATGTCATAACAGATGTTATGACATCCTGTTCTGAACTAACAGGTCTGCAGGTTGGTTAATTCTGAGTTTTTTCAGGAAAATAACTCAGTCTTTCCAGAACAGAATCCTGCTTTTTCTGAGGGATAACCTAGCTCAACCCTAGCCTGGTTAATAAAGTCCTGTGACCTAGTCTTAAGGTCAAACGGAATTAACCCTAGGTTTTTGGAAACCCTAACTGAAGTTGCAGCTGCTATATATTCAACAGAGCTGCTGTTTTGCAAGGAATCCCTTTTTGTTGATCAGAAGATCATTTGTAAACTGTATAAGTTTAATTATTGTACTCCAAGCAATTATCATTGTGATAGGTGACTTGGAATAGGTTTTTAATTGTAAGGGCTGTGTAGCACTCAAAGCTTTGAAGCAAGAGTGTTTGAATGTTCCTTGACTAAAGCTGTGAAGCAGAGTCAAGTTAGTTGTGTGCATCACTCAAAGCTGTGAAGCAAGAGTGATTGTGTTGCTTGATTAAAAAGCTGTGAAGCTTAATTAAGTGTCTATTTTTGAAGAGTGTCTTCATCAAATCATTAGTCAAATTGTTTTATGTATCACTGCTGTGATTGAGGGGGAGTGAGTAGGAACTCAGGTTTAAGTTGTACTTAGATTGAAATTGCATTGGGTAGGTCTTAAGTGAAGGAGATAAACTGGTTAGTTTATTCCTGAATTAACATCTCTTATAGTGGATTTCCTCCCTGGCTTGGTAGCCCCCAGAGTAGGTGTTGTTGCACACTGAACTGGGTAAACAATTGACTGTGTTCTTTATTGCTTTTGTATTTACTGTCATATAGTAAGTCAGATACGGTGTCATAACATTGAACGTGACATTGAGTATCTGCAGCCAGAATTTCAACGCAAATTAAATAAATAATACAAATATTTAAAATGCAATGCAATATGTATGTAAAAGAAAAGGTTTTTTATGTCTTGTTTTTGTATGAAAAAATATTTAATTTAAACCTAAAAAAAAGGAAAAAATAATATTTATTTTTGGAAGGGGATTAAACCCTAGTTTTTATTCAAAGAAAATAATGTTCTATATTATTATTTTGTGTAAAAAAAATAATAAATAATATTATTCCTAAATACTAAAAATTAAATATGTACAAAAAAATAAGTATTTATGAGTATAAAAATGAATAATAAAAATATTAAGTATATTTGATTATTTACAAACTTATTAAGAAAATAAATTCTATTCTATCAAAATAAATCAATTTTTTATGTGAGAAAATAATAAAAAAATAAAATAAAATAAAAGTGTGAAAATAAATAAATCATTTTTTAGGATTTTTTATCATTTAGAAAAAATAAACAAAAGTATTAAATATGAAAATATGAAAAAAAATACAAAAAATATAAAAAGCTAGCCAGGGGGTGCAATAGCAAGTCAGGGGGGTGGGTTTAGCAAAAACAAAAAGGCCAACGAAGCAAAAAGCCCACTGACTTCATCCCTGTCCTTCGTCCATCTTCTTCGCGCTTTTTCCAGTTCAACCTGTATCTTCCTTATGCTTGCATAAAAATGAAAACTCATAACATGAAAAACGTGGCATTTGAGCTCACGATTCCAACCATATAAATTATGTAACCTAACTATCAAAGATCAAAGAGAATTTTGGAATCCCTAAATCATGACCTAATTTTTTCAAAGATTTCAAGGTTCAAATTCTCTTAGCACAAGTAATATAAATGCAAAGTTATGGTATGTACAGCTTTGTTATGATGAGAACTACATTTTTTCTTCACAAATCGTGGCTTGAAGTTGCCTGTATAAAGAGATAGAGTTTAAGAAAATACCTCCTTCAGCTGGAATCGTGTATGGCAATTTAGGGACTTTAATGGAGGCCTGATGATTGTTTGAGCTTCCTTGAACTTCCCTGAACCTATTCCAATCTTTATCTTGCTCTGAGGATGACTGGAACTCCCTGACCAAGTCCAACTGCAAGCTTAGAAATTGAAAATGGCAGATGGTGAAACAGAGGTTACAGAACCAGGGTGATGGCTTGGATTGACTAGGTATCAAGTGTATAAGATGTTTGAATCAATTAGACACAAAACACACGAGCCAAATGAGGGTTGGCTGAGCTTTTGCAGAAACTGTATGCTTAGAGAGATTTTTATTGTTTTTGAGTTTGAGAGAGTTCTAAGTCCAAGCCAAGCCTCTGATTCCTTGTACAATGTTTGAATATTAGTATAGAAGTGATCCAAAGTCAGCTTCCTACTAGTTGTGCAAGCTTTAGCCCTTTTGCCACTTTTCTTGTACTTGAAGCAAAATTGACAAGACCAATCCCACATGCTTGTACCAGCTTGCTTTAGGGCTGATATGAGTTTGTACAAATTGCTTGAGAGCTGTGTAGTTTTCTTGTATCAAGGGTACAGGTCCAATGCTCCAAGTTGACAAAGTTGCAAAAGTGCATTTTATGAAAATGACAATGAAGCCTTTTTGCCCAAAATGGAATTACAACTTGTGTAAAGTTTCAAAAGCAAGGATAAAGGTTTTGTCAACTGAGTATGCATTTAATTAAGGAGTGTATAGCAAGCTTAGGACCTGTAAAGCAGGAAAAATCAGCATAGGTTTGGTTTGCAACTTGATTCTATATGAAAATGGCTTGAACAAAAAGTGAGAAAATGCCAACTTCCTCTCTTCGATTCTCCTTACTAAAAAATGATCTTGGAGAGTTCTTTGACATTTTGGAAAACTTGCAATATGATCTATAATTCATCTTTGAAATTCATTTTGAGATACCTCTTGGAACTAGGTGAAACATTGCCATGAAGTTGGGTCCAAAACCTGCCTAAATTAGGGCAAAATTTCACTAAGTTATTAAGTTCATGGCCTTATATTCACAAATTCATAACTTGAGATCCAAGCATATTTAGGGAAAAGTTTGTGAAGAAAAGTTGTAGATTTCATGGAGGACTACAACTTTCATGTTGGGAGTTTTCTTTGAATAAAAATGCATCATGGTGAAAAAGAGGTGAAAAGTTGAGAAAAAATAAGAAAATTTTTATACTTAGAAAAATTCTAAGTTATGAAAATTTTCAAATTAAAACCCTAATTTTCAAATTAGTTTTCTTGGTCAACAAGTTTCACATTTTGACATATCTTGATGAATTATGACTCTTGGTACTTGATTTTGACCAAAAAGTCAAAGTTTGACTTTTCAGTATACAGTTGAGTTTTGATTAGTTGACTGCAAATTTCATCTGTCAATCCAATGAACTTGAGATCTTTTGAACCATGTAATTAGGTAAAGATGATGCCATTGAACCCTTGAAATCATGTTTGAACTCAATTGGTTATTGGCTAGGTTAAAAATCAGAAATTGCCCTTTCTCAGTCAAAACACTAATTTTGACCATTTTACCCTTTTGATGATTTGATCAAATTTCTTGAGGGGTTGTGATCCAAACTTGATCAAATGGTACATATGAGTCAAAAATGTTGATGTGGATAAAAAATTATGAAGTTTGACTGTAAATTGGCCATGGTTGACTTTTTCCCCAATATAACTGATTTTTAGGTCAACTGTCCAATTGACTGATCAAAAATGTGGTTCAAGGCTTGAAACTTAACATGAGCAATCTTAGGGGTCCAAAATGATGTATGAAAGTCAAATGAAGCATTAGTGATCCAAAAATCCTTGTGCAAACTCAAACCCTAATTTTGGCCTATCAGTGCAAGGTGAGATGTCTTGAGCTGACCAAACCCTAATCTTGTCCTGAGTCCAAGAAGTCTTGTGAGAAAAGTATTGATAAATGAGAGGGCAAACTTTGGGGTACAACAGGGTCCATTTTCCCCTGGGATCACCTTGCGGTAGTATGATGCGTTTGATCACCAGATCTCCAACTTGATACTCTTGGCGTCTGACTTTCTTGTTAAAAGCCTTGATCATCCGCTTTTGATACGTATGACCATGACAAATAGCAGTAAGTTGTTTCTTGTCAATTAAGTTCAGTTGATCCAAGTCAGGTCTGAATCCAGTCATCTTCGCTCAAACCTGCATCCTTCATAATCCGGAGAGAGGGTATCTGGACTTCGATGGGCAAGACTGCTTCCATACTATACACCAAGGAATAGGGTGTTGCCCCTGTTGATGTTCGTGCTGAGGTGCTATACCCGTGAAGAGCGAATGGTAACATCTCGTGCCAATCTTTGTAGGTCACTGTCATCTTCTGCACAATCCTCTTGATGTTCTTATTAGCCGCTTCAACAGCCCCATTCATCTTCGGCCGGTAGGGAGAAGAGTTGTGATGTTGAATCTTAAACTGTTTGCAGAGCTCGGTGATAATTGTATTGTTGAGATTTGTACCATTGTCAGTAATTATCCTCTCCGGTACACCATATCGACAAATCAGATGGTGTCGGATAAACCGTGCCACGACGTTCTTTATTACTGTAGCAAAAGAAGCTGCCTCAACCCACTTCATAAAGTAATCAATAGCTACAAGAATGAAACGATGCCCGTTGGATGTAATAGGTCTGATCTTGCCGATCATATCGATGCCCCACATTGCAAAAGGCCAAGGTGCCGTCAAAACATTCAGAGGAGCTGGAGGCACATGCACCTTATCAGCATAGACTTGGCACTTATGTCAGGTTCGAGAATACTGATAACAGTTGGCTTCCATAGTGGACCAATAATATCCTGCCCGTAGGATCTTCTTTGCCATGGTATGTCCACTGGAATGAGTTCTGAAGGTACCTTCATGTAACTCTGCCATGATCCTTTCTGCCTCATTTTTGTCCACACATCGCAGTAAGGTTGAATCATGGTTACGCTTATAAAGAATACCATTGCTGATAAAGAACTTCGCAGCGAACCTTCTCAAGAACTTCTTGTCATTAACAGATGTACCCTCGGGGTATTCTTGAGTCTCAAGATACCTCGTGGAACCAGGGTTTATCTGTTACCTCTTCAGTCTCAATGTCACAGTAATGTGCGGGTTCGTCCAGCCTCTCAATGGTAATCTGGGGAGCTTCATTGTCCCACCTGACTTTGAACATAGAAGACATGGTAGCTAGCGCGTCTGCTAACTGATTCTCCTCTCTTGGGAAGTGTTCAAAGGTTATCTCCTCAAAGTGCTGGAGCAATGTCAGCATATACTCTTTGTAAGGAATAAGATTTGGGTGCTTTGTATCCCACTCGCCTTTGATCTGACTGATCACTAGAGCAGAATCTCTGAATACACTCAAGAACTTAATCCTTAGGTCAATAGCAGCTCGAAGAACCAGGATACACGCTTCATACTCCGCCATATTGTTGGTTCAGTTGAAACATAATCGGGCGGTGAACGGAGTATGACAACCTTCAGGAGATATAATTACAGCGCCAATGCCATTACCCAACGCGTTTGAGGCTCCGTCAAAATACATGGACCATCGGGATCCCTCCTCGGGTCCTTCATCCGATCCAGGTTCTTCACAGTCGGTCACCAACATGATGTCTCATTCGGGAACTCGAAATTCATGGATTGGTAGTCATCCACGGCCTGATGCGCCAAATGATCCGCCAATACACTGCCCTTGATTTCCTTTTGGGTTGTGTATTGGAATGTCATACTCGGTTAAGATCATCTGCCATCTTTCTATTCTTTCGGATAGGGAGGGCTTCTCGAAGATATACTTGATTGGGTCCATCTTTGATATCAACAAGGTGGTGTGAGTCAGCATATACTGTCTCAGCCGGTGAGCAGCCCACGCCAAAGTACAGAAAGTTTTCTCGAGCAGTGAGTATCGAGTATCACAGTCGGTAAACTTTTTGCTAAGGTAGTAAATAGCGTGCTCTTTTCGGCCAGACTCGTCATGCTGCCCCAACACACACCCCATTGAATTATCCAGTACTATCAAGTACAATATCAAAGATCTTCCTTCGACTGGAGGCATTATAATTGGTGGCTCTTGGAGGTATTCCTTGATCCTTTCGAAAGCGGTCTAACATTCATAATTCCATTTTAGCACTTGATCTTTCTTCATCAGCTTGAAGATTGGCTCACAAGTAGCAGTCAGGTGTGAAATGAAACGAACAATGTAGTTCAGACGTCCCAAAAAGCCTCTAACTTCCTTTTCTGTGCGGGGAGTCGGCATCTCCTGTATAGCTTTCACCTTGGCAGGGTCCACCTGAATACCCTTATCACTGACGAAGAAACCTAGCAGCTTACCAGACCTTACCCCAGAGGTGCATTTGTTCGGGTTCAACCTTAGCTTGTATGTCTTCAACCTGTCGAACAGTTTCTGGAGATGGTCAAGGTGTTCTTCCTCAGTCTGGGACCTTGCAATCATGTCATCAACATAAACCTCAATCTCATGGTGAATCATGTCATGGAACAAAGCGACCATGATGCGCTGATATGTTGCCCTGGCATTCTTCAACCCGAAAGGAATTACCTTGTAACAGAAGTTTCCCCACTGTGTAACGAAGGTTATCTTATCCATGTCTTCAGGAGCCATTTTGATCTGATTGTAACCAGAAAAACCATCCATGAAAGAGAAGATCTTATGTTGCACGGTGTTGTATACCAGAACATCGATGTGAGGAATTGGGAAATCATCCTTGGGGCTTGCCCTATTCAGATCTCTATATTCCACACACATCCGTACCTTACCATCCTTGTTAGGCACCGGAACAACGTTGGCAACCCACTGCGGGTAAGAAGTGACAGCTAAAAATCCGGTGTTAAACTGTTTCATGACCTCAGCTTTGATTTTCTCAGATATCTCAGGACACATACGGTGAACCTTCTGCTTTACCGGAGGACAGTCCTCTTTAGTTGGCAGGCGGTGTACTATAATATAAATGTCTAAACCAGGCATGTCTTCATAAGACCAAGCAAAGATCTCAACATAGTCGCGTAACATCTGTATCAACCGTTGCTTAACACTAGGCTCCAGATTTGCACCTATCTTGAACTCTTTCCTGTCTTCCTCTGTACCCAAATTCACTGATTTGAATGGCTCTTCATGAGGTTGTATGGCCCTTTCTTCCTACAGTAACAGTCTAGCAAGTTCTCCGGGCACCTCACAATCATCCTCACTTTCGTCCTCGGCTTGGTTGATCGGATTTTCGAAGTCATAACTGGCAATAGCAGAGTTGTTATCAATGGGATCCAAAGTGGATATGGATCTGCATTATGATATGTGAGTGTGTGTAAGACAATAGCTGTTTTGATAAAGCGAGAGACAGAAAAAGAAAAACAAGGAGCGCAAAATTTGAAATGCAAGAAAACGTCCAATGCTTTATTGATGATATATGAAAATGACAAATAATAAGCCCTCACAAGCAAAGCCATGGTGCCTCGGGCAAGGCACCGGGCCGTAAAGTATCAAACTGTTTATTACAAATCTCAAAACAAAAGTCAATTACTGTGTAATAAAAGAAACGGGTATGAAGTCTTTCTCCGTCCAGTTGTTTAATCCTCCATTGGTTGTAGGGTAGATCCAGCTGTAAATATCTGAATCTTCTTCACTATCTTCAACCGCATTAACTCCCGGATTACTGATACGCAGAGGAGGTCTTCCAATCCGCGCATGCCTAACAGCCCTTTGAGCCCCTATAGTGAAGCCCAAACCAAATTTGTCAGTTTTGTGTGTGAAATCAGGGAGCTGACCCCAATTTGCACACCCACCTTTTTCAATTACAGCCCTGGAATCCTTGAGAGAAGCCATCTTCATCGGAGGTTTGTCAGTAGCAACTTCAGTTGACGCTAATGTCTGGTGGACCTCTTCAAAGTTCTGAAAATGGGTTTAGATGAACTCCTCATCCATATTCACATAGCAAAAGGAATTGAGATGACTCAGCATATACTCCTCCTCTCCTTGCACCATAACAATCTTCCCCTTTATCGGATATTTAAACATCTGATGGAGCGTAGAAGTCACAGCCCCATCCTTATGAATCCAAGGGCGACCTAGCAAGCAAGAATATGATGGTCGGATATCCATCACATAGAAAGTAGATGCGAAAGTCTGAGAGCCAACTTTAACGGGGACGTCCACCTCCCCGTGCACCATCCTTTTTGACCTGTCGAAAGCCCTGACCACAATATTGATCGGCTTCATAATCAAACCTTCACAGTCCAGACGGTCTAATGCTTTCTTTGGAAAAACATTCAAAGAGGACCCGATATCCACTAGTACATGGGCCATAGTAGTGCCCATGCACTCGATTGAGACATGCAGAGCATCATTGTGATTTCTTCCTTTAGCAGTCAGATCTGCGTCTGAGAAACCTAACCCATTGTCGGCAGTCAAACTAGCTACACAATCTTTGAATTGATCGGCCGAAGTTTCCTGCAGCACATGTGCAGTTTTGAGGAAAGCAATTAAAGCCTTTGCATGGGCTTCAGAACACAACAACAAGGATAACATGGAGATTTTTGACGGGGTCTGCCCCAACTTCTCGACTATGTTGTAATCGCTCTTCTTGATAATCTTCAGAATTTCCTCTATCTCCTGCTTAGAGGTTTCTACAATGATCTTCTAAGGTGCCTCCGTCCGGGCAGGCTCACCTAAGATTTCTTTGCCCCGAGTGTCAGATGGCTCGGTGATAGGGGTGATAACTGGAATGGGAATCAGGACAGTAGTTGATGTACTAGAAGATGGAATGACAACAGGTTTATGGACAGTCGGACAGGAAATCTCGGGAGAGAAGAGTCTTCCGCTTCTGGTGACCTTGCTAGCTCCGACAATATTGCTGATATCAGCTTCCTCACTTTTCAAATCTTGCTTAACTCCATGGTAATACACGTCTGCACCGTAGTTCCAAGGGACAGCCTTATCCGAAGTGTATGGGATAGGACAAGGGACAATAATTATTAACGGAGCAATTCTTGGAACAGATGTAATCCTAACAGGTTTTCTCGAGGAAACCTTGGAAGGATTGGTGGAAATGGTTATGATGGCAACATCTTCAACTAGAACTAACGGAATCATAGTCTTCTCGAACATGATCTCTCTATTATCCATCAGGCGCTGAACACCTGATTTCAATAAATGGCAACCAGCAGGCAAAACTGAACACAAGTGGCAACCTTCACCACAACCCGGAAATAAATAGCCAAGTGATAAATTCTCTGATTCTGACTGAGATCTTTGTCCTACTTCTCACCCGGCTAGCTGCTGAATTCAAGTAGTTGACTTGACCGGAATCACAAGTTCTCAATGATACCAATTAAAAAAGATTTGCTATAGTAAAGAAAGATACAACTTGACTACTATATCTGCTCGATCATCACGCCTACGGATCACCTTACGGTGAAACGGGGGAATGATCCTTGGGAGTCCCGTCCTCGTGAGAGAGATGGGAACAGATAGTTCGGTCAACCTCTTAGGGTGAGTAGAAGAAGAATAGTGCATAAAGCATGTTGATGCTTCGTTGCGAGCCGGAAAGCGTACCGGCAGTTTGAGTCACGAAAGGGCCGCTTGCTTAATCTTAATTTTATTATATATATACAAACAAAGAAAAAAATAATTTTTTTATCAAATTGTTCATTCCTGGCCTGGGAAGAGGAAGAAGCAGATAGAGCAAAGGACTTCTAGAGGAAGAAAGGAGTCCGGGTTAAAGGACGAGGGCAGATTTCTTCTTTCAGTAGCAGCTCCGGAAGAGCTGCTTCGGATTTGACTGAAGAAAAAAGGTACCAAGCAACTATTCTTATTACGATGACGTGAGTTTTGACAATTTTGATTGGGGAAATAGCGCACTTCTCGCATTGGAGGTGCCGGAGCGTCCCAAACAGTTGAAGTTGACCGAGTTTCCATTAGGAGGTGGGACAAGAAGCTTAACCATACTTGGCTTTGGAAAGACTTCTGCTCGACACGTTCAAGCTTTTCCGGGAGGATCTTTTTTAAATATTTTATTCCCAGGTTAAAGACTGGGGCGGGTTTAACTAAATATCCTGACCCCTGACCCATAGTCTTCATGGATCAGATGCGGCAACACCCGTTACCGGTGTTAGCATGTTAGCACTTTCCCTCTTTTCTCGCACGAGGCAAGCAAGGCCTGGAAGAGTTAATGGGCCGTCTTATTGCACTGAATGACGGATCACATGGGGTGGATCCTACTAATGCAATGTTTTCTCCGTGTAGGAAGGTATTTTTAACATCTAGCTGGTATAGGGACCACTTCTTTGATGCAGCAATAGCCAGTAAAGTCCTAGAGACTGGACGCGTACCGAACGAAGATCGTGTCTATTTACGCTAAAACAATCCATATAGGTGGAAAGCTGGAAGCTTCAATAGTTCCCCGCTGAACCTTAGAGTGCTATGACGGGGTATTTCAGTTCGTCCCTAAAAAATTAAATCCGGCTTAGGTGCCGCCACGGATAGGGCATCAAGGTTGAAATCCTTCGGAACAGCCCCCTTCTTTACCAACCGAAAGCAGCCTTTGGGGCCGGATCGAGCAGTTCTAGCTTCTGCCTACTCTCTTGATTCTGTTTCTGCGTCAATGTCATTCCAGTCCAGTCGACTCTGATCATGAATGTCGTAGATTCAGTATCCAGATTC
This sequence comes from Vicia faba, assembly GCA_948472305.1. Taxonomy (NCBI): domain Eukaryota; kingdom Viridiplantae; phylum Streptophyta; class Magnoliopsida; order Fabales; family Fabaceae; genus Vicia; species Vicia faba. Next base: position 1,526,135,185 of record OX451739.1, on the reverse strand, counting down.
TGATTACGAAGATTATTACGAGGAGAAACATGTTCTTTTTACGAAGCCGGGTACGCGTGAACATTCGAAAGATTGGCAAGGATGAGATAGTGGAATAAGGGTCGGGAAGAAACTTCACTGCAGGGGAAAGGCTTATGTAACTCTCAAAAGGAGCGATAGACCTCAAGTCAGAGCTCTTGGCTTGCTTTCCTCTCTAGTACATGAATTTTATCTCCCTACTGTGCTGTAAAGACAGACTCTGTCCCTTAGTGAAAGTTTTTGCTTTTCTTTTAACTTAATATGTTGTTTGTTTACTTTGTTGTAATGTTGTGCTTTGATAGTCATGGCTGGATCTACTACTACCTCGTCCATTGAGTATAACAGAGCAAATGATGGTATAGCAATCGCCCATTCGCTTCGCGCGCGGGAAGGCTACGAAGTTCAGTTCATGAGACCGCGGCGGAGTGGAGCAGCCGCGACACGAAGTTCCTTACCTTAGCTGGATCTCGCTGGTGCCACCTAAACGGTAAGTAGGCGACGCATCAGATGCTGGATATCTTACACGTCGACTTGTTGAAGTGGTTCAACACATTGTTGTACGGCCGGAAGCAGGGCATTCCACCGATTCCACTTAGGGAGAAAGCCTTTCCCGTATCTATTTGAACCCGAGTAATGCTGCGACGGCGACCTCTAGTTTTGGCCCTCCCCGGGCCTTGAATTCTGTCGTCGATGTGGAGAATGCCAACTATAAACCAACTTATTAGAAACACAAGACAGCCAATCCGGACTGTAACAAAATCTCCCGCTCTTCGGGGATGCCCTCAACGCCGAGGAACATGTATTAAGGTGTATGTGCGACTCGTTTAGATCATATGCTGCTGGAGTTGGATTCTTTGAGCTGTTAAACAATAGATACATGGGGGTTTTAATAACGCCAGATCGGCACATCAATAGCAGCAGACGCAGAGGAAGAAATCCTTGCTCTTCGGGCTAAGATGCTGACTTTGCCCATATCCCGGGTTCCTAGATAGACTGGATGAGCCCTCTGGAACTTATTTTTATCGGTCAGGAGAGGTACGAAGTCACTCGACTTATAATTCTTTAGAATGGAGTATGTGAGTCTTTATTAAAAATTGAGATTAGAGAAGGCGGCCTCCCTCGGGAAACATGGCCCAATTTTTCTTCTTTCTTTTTTGATTACCTTCTTTTAATAAAAGTGAAGGATTATGCACGTGGAATACTCCTTTCCATTTCTTCTTTCTTTTCTTTAAGGGAGCTGTTCCAGAAGTTGCACTTTCTTTCGATGTTGGTCCAGGCCCCCTATCCATTGGCATTTAAGTATAGAGAGGACCTCACCGTTTAACAAGTAATCATAGAAACGATGGAACCCACGATTTCTTTGTTTATTTCTATTTTATTTACTATGTTTTTTTGAATACCTAGTATCAATAGAAGTTATTATTAAGTTCTTCCATTACGGCTACTCCGAAATTTTGCACTACCACCTTATCCATCCATTACTGGAGACGAAAGCAGCTATCCCTAATGCCTTGCCCCTCTCCCTCTAGTCGGGAGCTAAACCCGGGGAGTGAGAAGAGAAGGAAGGGAAGAATCGGCTAGGAAAAAATAAGATTTAATCGTGTTAATGCTAAAAACTCAAATACCGGGTATTCTCCGACATTTTTAATATCTTATACTTCCTAAGACTAAAATTTAGAAAAGGTTTTCCAATAAACTCCCCAGACTATAGTAAAATGGAGGGAGATGAAGCTCAAGAACAAGCACTCAAACGAGGGATCCATGTAAAGCAGACCGGAAGGTCGATTTGACTCGAATCCTGGACCTTATCTTTAATCCTACACCGGTTAATGATGCGATGGGATAAGTTTTTTTTTCATCAATGCTGGCCCAGTCGAGGCTCGTCCATGCCCAATCCCAATGGACAAACCTCTGATCTGTGTGATATAGCCGAGCCCGAAAAAAGATTAGATATAAATGAATTGAAAAACAAAATATTTTTTCAATATGATCTGCTCGACTCAACCCAATATGTATACTAAAATCATCTTCCCCACCTCGACTCTAACTCAACCGGTGGAACAGCTCCCCGAAACAGCGAGAGAAGCCGGAAAAGCGGAACTCGGGGAGCCCTCAGAACCTCAACCGGTTTCGTCAAAAGACAAAGGAAAAGCACCTATCCGGGAGGAAGAGGAGGCCGAGTCAGCGACGGGTGTCAATTACCAAAAACGACTCGCCCGAAGAAGCTGCTTGAAACTGTCCTGGAATCCCTACTCGCCCATGTCGGGATTCAACCTAAGGCTTGTTCGAAGTCCGAATGAATGGATAATACATACATCAAGAATATGAAGCACAATCTCCAACTCTTAACCGGTGGCATCTTTGCTTGTGATGATTTACTTCACGGGCGAGGTCTCTGGTTCAAGTCCAGGATGGCCCGCCCAGTTGCGCCAAGGAAAAGAATAGAAGACTGACTTGACTCCTTAATGCATGCTCCAACTTGGCTCGGGGGGATATAGCTCAGTTGGTGAAGGGTGCTTGATAATATTCCATTCCTTGAAAGCCAGTGAATACTAGAGCCAGTGAAACGGTTGCTACTAAAGCGTAAACTCTTGGATTCATATTAAAAATACTTTTTTCCGACACGGATACTTAATTTTTTAATATGATGCCATCGGGTTCGGGTGAGGGAGGACGAAGCTTCAGGTGGACTGACTTGTTTGGAAGCTTTTCAAGTTGTAATTCCGAAGATAAATAAAGAAATTAGTTATTTATTTAGAAATGATGAAGTATTGAAGTTTATATCATTAATTATTTTCAAATTAACAAGAAGAAGATGTTTCTTTTGTTCTTTAGATCAGAAGAATTGATTTTAATATAATCAATAACATTAACATAGAAGATATAATAAATAACTCTTTCACAGTTTTGGGTTGTATATTCATAATGATACCATGAGTGCTTTAGGGCGCCCTCAAGATATGTTTTCAGATACCGCTATACAATTACAACCTGTCTTTGCTCAATGGATACAAAATACTCATGCTTTAGCACCTGGCACAACAGCCCCTGGTGCAACAACAAGCACCAGTTTGACTTGGGGCGGTGGTGATTTAGTGGCAGTGGGCGGTAAAGTAGCTTTGTTACCTATTCCATTAGGAACTGCAGATTTTTTGGTACATCATATTCATGCATTTACTATTCATGTAACGGTATTGATACTCCTAAAAGGTGTTCTATTTGCTCGTAGCTCACGATTGATACCGGATAAAGCAAATCTCGGTTTTCGGTTCCCTTGTGATGGCCCTGGAAGAGGGGGGACATGCCAAGTATCCGCTTGGGATCATGTCTTCCTAGGATTATTTTGGATGTACAATGCTTTATCAAGCAGGGGCTTAGCCGCTTCTTTCTATTATTTCTTATATTTCAGGCAGCATTGGGAAAAAAAGAGACAAAACGTCGAATGGCTAAAAAGCCCTATTAATGTATGTGGAAAGTCTATACTTAACACACCGACTCAATTGGAAGCTGACTCCTCACAGGGTTCGAAAGTGAAGGTTTCAATCATATTTATAACACTGAAAAAGGCATAACATTGATTTACACTCGCCTGCCGGTGAATCTAATATGAATAGTTCGCCAGGGGGGATTTGATCTTCAGGTAAGGAGGGGATAGAGCTTTCCAGTTACCTATATAAAGAAGTTTATTAAACAGCATTCTAGCAAGTTCACCTATTGTGAATAACGTAGGTCTCTACCGGCTATTACCACATTGGGGGCATCCCCTTCTATTGAATCAAAAGGATAATCTTATTATACTTAGTGAATTCCTTATGCCCTGGGTCTTGGAATCAATACAAAGAATTGAGCCTCACAAAGTCTTTACCGGTACAGAGAAGAGATAAGAACTATTGTTCGCTCGTACGTATCAGTCTATTAGATATTCTTTTTTTCCCTAATCATGTTCCAAAAGGTCCCAGTACCTACTTTAGTCATCTATCATTCTTCTTCCTTTCTTGCTATACGCAATTTCTTTTTTATCCCTGGTACAAAGAATGGAAGCAGTAGGAAAAAGTTGCATTCCGTTCCGTCAGAGGTTTATATAAAATATAGATCTCAATCTCGCTTTCGAACCAAAGAAAGACTATGGCTATAAAAACAGTAACTGCCGCAAACTACAGTTTGTTCCGTAATTTTATGGTGGTGCTTAGATAGTCACTGATGCTGGTTTAGAAAAAAATTATTAAAATGGAACACCCTCGTAATTTTATTGAAAAAGACCTTGTTCACCTAGTCTTAGGAAGCTCCATTCTTTAGAGGTAAATATGATGATGTTGAAATAGCAGATTATATAAGCATTACTTCAGCCTGGCAAAACTGGCTTGTTTGTGTAATAGCTTTTCCTGCCCTACGACTAGTAGGTAACTCACTACCTTTATGGAGTAAGAATCATTCCTGCTTCCAGACTTAACCTCCGCCTGCACAGAAATTATAGGAACTTAACTGAGACCTGGTTAAGGGCTCCTGTGGAGGTTGGTAGTTCCCCATCTATCAGCCATAGATCTGGCTGTTTTCCTCCCGCACCCTTATCGGGATTAAGGAAAGCCCTCTTGAAACATGGGGTGAAGTATTGGGGAGTTACACAGCCACTGTTGGTCTTATATCCCTACCACCAAGACCAACAGCTGCGGATTCAATAGCATCGGCGAGAGAGATAATTCCTATTGTAAGATGCACATCAGCATCAATTCATACCTTTTTTATTTTCATTATAGATATTTTTATTTTCATTATATATATGATATTTACAACTTTAGAGCATATATTAACTCATATATCGTTTTCCGTGATATCACAATCGCCGATCAGATGTTAGGAATCGATTGCAGCGAGAAGCCTCTCTTGGCCAAGAAGCAAGAGTTCCGGTGCGGGAGTAAGATTCTTATCCAATCTGTCTATTAGTGGAATCCCGTGAAAACACCCGATCCCATTCCGACCTCGATATGTGGAATCGTCTTGCGCCATATGTACTGAAATTGTTCGGGAGACATGGTAAAAGCCCGGTGAATAAATTAAAAAAGATTATGTGAGTGAGCGTGAACGCTCTCAGTTTCCGACACCGACGAATAATAGAGGGGGGGTGACCAAACCTTGGTCGCCCTAAGGTTACGATAATGCATGACTACTTAACAGGTGGATTCACTGCAAATACTACCCTGTCTCACTATTGCCGCGATAATGATTTCTGCAATTTTTATGATAACTTAAGTTTGGATTAGTTCTGGCTTCCTGCTTGAGTTTCCTTGAAAGATACTCCATTCCTATTAAAAAAAAAAGATAAGGCGCTATAAGCCCTTGTCTTATTCCTCTATCAATTCAAGCAGCAAATCCTTCTCACGAACTAGAGATTTAGCAATCAACTGAGTGGCTTTCGCCTTCCCCCTTTCCTTCACCACCAGCTGGAGCGCAGTCTTCGCCGGTCTCAAGGTTATCAAAAAGACAAGACCGATGAAACGCACGTAGTGGTCATTATAGCGGTTCCTTCTGATCCTAGAAAACGTCCGAAAAAACCAGCTACGGAACTACCGAGCAGGGGCAAAAATACGATAAGTAGATACATAATTTCGAGTGTGATCAGACAACCAAAAATCAGACAATGACAGCGAATGCTTTAGAATATTCCATTCTTGTAGCAGCCACCGCTTCGGATCCAGCACCTCTGCAATTTCTGGCCCCATATTCTGGGTGTGCCATGGGGGAATATTTCCGCGATAATGGAATGCACGCAATTCCACCCAGAAGGTAATGTGTTACTCCTACAGCACGTCCCTGTACAATGCTCAAGGCTCTAGGCTGAGTAGCAGGAGCAACTTTTAATTTATTATGAGCCCAAACGATGGATTCAATAAGTTCTTGCCAATAACCACGCCCGCTGAATAGAACGAGAGGGTTGGGCTTAGAACAAGACCCATCGGTGGATAAGATCACATCTTCATAACATCGCTTACTTGCGTTCAATGAATGAAGTTTGCTCTTTCGAAAATCGATTAGATAGCAATGTTACTCTGAGTTCCTGCTTCACTACGAAGATCATAATCTCTATTACGAGCATCCGTAACTGCATAGCATCAGAATCTCACTATCGATCTGTAGTTGGCCAGCAGCATAGGCTAGGCACCATAGAACATGCCACAGTGCATGCCATAGCGATGATGACCACCATAGTAGGGCGGGCTTTGGGTCCAAAGGAGACCGGGGCTTCTCTCTTCGTCATTCTAAAGCAAGGAATGAAGTAGCCCGTATAGCAAGAAGGAAGGGTATAGGAAATGCAATGAACTTCATCGTAATAGATAGATCATAATTTAATGCGTCGAACTCGTATATTTAGAGTGACCCCTCTATGCCTACTCTACTAATACTCTCTCGTTCAGATCCTCCGTTCTAGGTCCAGGCATACGCAAGGATGGGAAGGAGACCACAACTCCAGATCGATGTCCCAGGTCAGGTTACCACCCCTCTCTCTATCGCTCTCTCCCTCGGCATACAATCAATGGGCACAGCCAACAATAGATTCTTCTTAACTGTTATCAAAGGAGTAGAAATGTCTTCCACAGAGGTCACAAATAAATCATCGTCCACAGCGTTCACTCCATGACCATGTTTGGGCATGGGAGCAGTTATGACATTGGGTTTTCTCCGGAGTGTCAAACTCAATCTCTTTGGCTTCGATCAAGTCTTGCACCTTATTCATCAAGGCCCAACAGTTGTTTGTATCATTACCTGAGCCATCGGAGTGATAGGCGCAGCAGGCATTCGGGTTATATAGCGGAGATATGGTGTTGGGATTCTTTGGGGCTTCCCTCAGAGTTACCAGGTTGGTCTTCAATAATTGTGGTAGAATTTGAGACAAGGTCATATTGAGCCGAGTGTACTGCCTCTATGGTCTTTCCACCCTCTGTTGATTGTGGCGTTGTGGAGTAGCTGTGGGTCTTGATATCACTACCACATTTACTGCTTGACATTGACAGTGTTCAGGTCTACTTTGGCTCCTCAAGCCGTAGACTGCACTAGCTTCTTTCTTACTGGTGAAAGGATTCTTTACTGTGCTTGATGAAGTATCTTTCTGTATCTTACCATTTGGATACCAGCTTCTACTCTCTCCCCAGTCAAAATTAACGCAGTAAACCCAGATGATGAACTACTGATCAGATGATTGAAAAACGGACCAGATAGCGTCCCCAGAAACATGTCAACCAACTCCCTATCAGACAAAGGGGGTTGGACTCTTCCAGCCAAATCTCTCCACTTTTGAGCATAGTCCTTATAACCTTCACTTGCACCCATAGACATACCCTAAAGCTGAGTACGAGTGGGAGCAAGGTCGGCGTTATACTGATACTGCTTGTAAAAAGCAGTAGCAAGGTCCTCCTAGTTTCGGACATTAGCTCCTTCCAACTGATAAAACCATTCCAGTTGAGTCCTTGACAGACTATCTTGAAAGAAATGTACCCACAAATTTCTATCAGCAGTGTGGGGTTGAATTTTTTTGACGTACGAGCGGAAATGGAGTTTTGGACAGGATACTCCATCGTACTTAGTAAAAACCGGAGCTTTGAACTTATGAGGAATCACCACTCCCGATACCAACCCCAGCTCTCCGAAATCCAGACCAGGGATCCTCTGAATTTCCATAGCACTCAGACGGTCTTCTAGTGGTTTGTACCTATCCTCAGCAGGAGGGTATTTTTCCTCATCATAATCAGTGTCATCATCAGAAATGGTAGGACTGGGACCCTTTTCTTCTTCTTGGGTCTCCCCTTCCTTGGATGAAAGGGACATATCAGCTTGTTGTTTCAACCTATCCCCAAACCTTTTGCCCATACTCAGAAGAACGACCTTCTTCTTATTCTTCTTCATATTCATCTTCTTCTCTTTCTCTTTCAGAATGAGATCTTTCAAATCCTCTTGCCCTTTAGCCAAGCTCAAGAACATCTCTTGGAATTGAGAATTTTGTGCCTGAAGGTCTTTGATAGCTTGATCAGAAGACATTTCTGCTGAAATAAACAGCGAAGAAGATGAGAAACCTGTAATGGTACCTGTAATGATGTGCATGATAATGGGATGCGTATGTAATGATTTCAAAGACTCTGGGAGATTTAAATTTACAAACCAGAAAATAAACAAACTTTATTAGATTAACTGGTAAAAAGTTCCAACAATGCCTTTGAGGCGTTACAAAGAAATAAATGGAAAACAAATCTAAACTAGAAAAATCAAAATCAAAAATCCCATGGACGCTTCCCCTTTGTGCTGACGTAGTCATTGATCGTTCTTTCATTCTCGAGTTTCCTGGAGAGCTTCAAGATCTTCCTTTCTTGCTCATGGTACTTCTCACGGTAGGTATCCCTTTCCTCTTTCAGCTGAATCCATCTCTTCAATGCCCCAAGATCAGTGGGCATGTAGGGATAAAAGACTCTATAAGGAATGCCCTCTTCATTAGTAGGCTCCACAATCACTGGCAACACAGCTTCATAAGGCATCCCAAGCTTCTGAGCACGAGCTCGGACCCACTGGAGATAGGGTTGCATAGGGAGAGAAGTCCTTGGTCCTAGCTCTTGGGGATATGATCTGTTCACCATGCCCCAGGCTCGTATAAACCTCTGGCGATGCTCGTCGACGTCCTCCTTGTAGTCAAATGCAATATCTGTAAGAAGTAGCTCATGAGGACCATCTCTCCGAGCACGACCAAATTGTCGTAAAGCTAGGCAGGGATTGTAGGTTATACCCCCTTTGATTCCAAGCAACGGGTCATTAGGGTATCCCCCACAACGATCAATGACTGCAGTGCTTTCCATAGCCTTGGAACTCCAAAGAATGTCTGTATGGGCAAGGGACATTATCCTGTAAGACCATCCTAAACCTTCTTCATTCTTCAACATAGATTTTGGGAGGTGCGAAATAAACCACCTTGATAGCAGCGGCATACAACACATAAGAGTCCCTCTTCTTCGCACAGTACGAGTGTAGAGGGCGTGCAAGATATCACCTAGTAGAGTAGGCACTGGATTGCGAGACAAGAAGATCTTAACCGCATTCACATCTACAAAGGAATCTGGATTTGGGAAGAGAACCAAACCATAGATAATGAGAGCCAAGATGTCTTCGAAATCCTAGAAATCTAAGTTATCCCAGAATAACTGAGCTTGATCCATCAGAACTTGGCTAAGAAACCTTCAACCCCGCTTCGTGTTTCCCAATTAGATACTACATCGGCCCGTTTCAAATGTAGAGCTGAAGCAATGTCTTCTGGTCTAGGAGTCTCTTCCAAACCTGTGAAGGGCATCTGCTCAAGGATGGATAGGCCTAATAGGTGAGAAAATTCTTCCAAAGTGGGAACCAGTTGATGATTCGGGAAAGTGAAGCAATGATGCACAGGATCGAAGAACTGGAAAAGCACACTCATCATCTGATCATCAAACCTTGAGGTAACCAGGCTAAGAAGCTGACCATGTCTCTTAATGAAGGAAGAAGTCTCAAAAACTCTCGAGGCTAACTCTTTGAGTTGAGCAGGTATTTGCACAAAGTTAACTCGGATGGTGTTTCTGCGCACGGAAGCCATAATCTACAAAACAGAACAAAGATAAATCCCCTCGGTCTTTGAAATGGTTAGTATAATGAAGTATGCATGCTATGTTATGATGCATGATGTCATGGTAAAACAAACAACAGGTATAACAGATAACAGACATGGTAAAAGCAAACAAGTCACATAAAAGCCCTTAAGTTTAAGGCTTGCATGGGGTCAAAGGTATTACACTCTTGAAGTTCAGTTGGTTTCAACTTGTCCTAGTAAAAGTAACCGGGTTCTAGAGGTTCTCAATATCACTGACCATCCTCCATCGGTCATGGTTTCAGCTCACGCAATCTTTTATTTCGGTTGGAACTATCTCAAGAGTATGATCTCAATGAGTGTAGCATCGAGTATCAACCATTTCTCAGATTTACACCGAGGCCGGCTATCTCACTACTTCCTAATGGCCAAGTTGGTCTATTAAGGGTTCTAAGGTCAGTTGATGCTTAATGACACACATAGCACCCACGTATTCTCCTCATTTCTCCACAAGGGATACCGGTACCAACCAATGTGCCACATCAATGTAGCTAATGCTTTAACTGTATCAGTCTACACTGTACAGTTCCCTCACAGTTTATTTCTACTCACCTAAAAGGTGTCCCCAGATCCGAGTTAGGATATATAGTAACTCCCAAACAAAACACTTAAAAGTAAAGTAACCAAAACAAACAAGAGAAGCAAACGTGATGAACTAACCCTAAGGTATACCCCTACTTAATTATTCCCCAACAGAGTCGCCAGTTCTGTGATACGGTGGCAGAACCGGACTGTTTATGAAAATGCTGGTTTGCATTTTGTGTTTGTGTTTGCAAAATGTCGCGGTAAGCAAGAATCGCCATCGACTTTTATTTTATCCAACTGGAAAGGACAAAAGCACAGAAAAATTCCTTTTTTCGAGATTTTGAGTACGGGGGGTAGATTATAGAAAGGGAAGGTATTAGCACCCTTTCTATCCGTGGTTTTCCACGGGCTCTTAGGTACTTGCTCATCATTTGAAATTTCTTGTGTGTGTTTGTTTTGAAAAGTTTTGTTTTACTTCGTTTTAACCCTTGCTTCTGTCTTCAAGAGTGTTACGAAGTGTTTTTGAAAACTTTGTTCGAAAAAGGTGTAAGTGTGAAAAAGTTTATTATTTTGAGCAAGTACCTACTAGCATCTACCTACTCGAAAAAGAATGTTTCTGTTCTTGTTTCCTTTAGACAGCTCTATCCCACTATTAAAGAGTAGGTAGCACCATCGTTAGAGTTGTAAGGGTCAATCCGAAAGGGACGTGCAATCATTAAAGCAATGTTAGGACGTCTTAGTAATAACCCTAATGTCTTAAGATAATATTCGAGGCGACCTTTCTGGGGCAACATTTCCGAACAGGACTTTTGATCTTTGTTAGACAAGAGGGTGACCACTAAAACACCCAATACTTAATGATCGTTTACCGAAGGCAACCGAAGTGAGAGTATACCCTAGGAGTGCGCATGTGCGAGTGATTTGATTTCAGTTATTATCTTTGCACATTAGGGTTTGCTAGCTATTTTAAATTAACATACAGTCTTATCATACAATCCTATTATCATACATCTAACAGTTAATATTTTGCGAGAATTAAAATGCGAGAAATAAAAGCTACGCTATTACAAGGCTTCGGGGTAGGGGATTAATTACATAGCCAAAAACTCGTAAAATGATAAATAAAAGAAAATCCTAATTAAACTATTACATACTGTAAGCAGTTACATTAATATGGTAAAAATAAATAAGCGCGCGTGACGAATTAAACGAGAAGGAATTAGGGTTTTGACCCTGACTAAACCTAATTAAAAGAAAAAAACTTTTTTTTGTTGTTTTTGTGTTATTTTGAGAAAAATAAGATTTTAATTGAATAAATAAAAAAGCTAATCACTAATTAATTTAAATTAAGAAAAAATAATTAGTTTGACCTATTTTTGTATTTTTATTTTATTGAGAAAAGAAATAAAAATTAAATCAAAAGCAACCCTAATTTTCTAATTTGATTTTAATTATTTACAAAAAGTTAGAATTACCCTAAAATTAAATTTAACTAATATAAGATTAAATTTGGTAAAATAAAATAAAACCTAAATTCTAAATGTGTGAAAAATTAATTTTATGATTTTTTTTTATAAAAAAAAAAGAAATTAATTTATGTTAGAAAATAATTAAATAAAATAAATTTAAATAAAAGAAAAAAAAAGAAAGGAAATTAGAATGGGCCTGATGTTATAGCAAAAAGGGGGGGGGGTCTGAATTGCAATTTCTGAGCCCAAAAGCGCCTAGCCCATTTGACTTTTCCAGATCCCATGCGCTTGCTTGACTTGTGCCCATGGTGGACACTCATGTGGGAAGCCTTGGATCTGACACACTAGGGATCTGATGGTTCAGTGTCAATGACGCATGGTAATCATATGAGAAGCCTGCACACTTGATCATACAAAGCAAAATAATATTGACATATTTGGGGACCTGGGGATCGAACCCAGGCCCTTAGGCGTTATCCCAATGCACGTGACCGTCTGATCTGGCTTGGCTTTTTGTATATGGAACAACAAACAAACGTTATATGGAAAAACAAAATAATAATATTACAAACGCGCGAAATTTTGAATTGGCCAGTCACAGGATGTCACGCTACCCTTCTTCTTCCTCCCACCATTGCTAAAAGTTCTGCAACTTTTACCTACGGTCAAGGGGTGTAGGTATAACCCTGGGCTTCTCCAAAATCCTGTACAAGCGTGGTAAATACAAAACAATAGTACCAATCAAATCGTGGAAACCTCACGAGCATCATGGTACCCTTATCCATGGCCAATTGTACCTGTAAAGAAAAACCCCAAAAACGAACCAAGAACCCTAACTATGGCATCTTGCTCTACAGTTAATGAAAATGCAATTAAACATAACCATTAGCTTGCAAATGATTCAAGGATTAAGAATATGAAAATAAATCATGCTAAAAGTGCCAGAATTGTTGAATTCGATTTCAAGAACATATGAAAATCGTGTGGTACTTACAGTGCACTTCAAGGCTTGAGGGGGTGAGCTTGTTAAGGGTTGCAATTTGATCCTTGGATGTCCAACAAACGAATGGTGTGCCTGGAATGGCTTGAGGAAGCCTGGAACTAGGAAATCAGATTGCAACTTTTCCTTGAAATTTTGAGATTTGTTCTCTTCTTTTCACGCCTCTAATCCCTTTGCTTTTGGTCTGCACATGTTCCTTATGTACCCTAGAATGAATTAGGGTTACAAACTTGTTTCAAATCTTCCTCAATTAAGATCATTGATTCAAGATTTGATCCTTATGCAAATATTTCCAAATCAAGACAAATCCAATATTTTTGTGTCCAAATTAAGCTTGCACGATTTGATTCTCTTTCCAGCTGTATAATAGGCCTAAATATGCACCAAATCTCAAGCTTTGATTAGTTTTGATATTTTCATGATTTTATTTTGATTTTATTTGATTTAATTGAAATAAAATCATAATAAATGACAAAAATAAAATAATGAAAAATGGAAAGGATCATGGGTCGTGGGTCATTTTACAAACTCAATGCAAGCATAAAAAGTTGGGCCCATTTGACAAAAATTATAATTTTAGCCATATTTAACTTTTGGCAATTTTGCAAAAAGGGTCAACTTTACCAATGCCTAACTCCCTCAATTTTGACCCTAGAGAGGTGTTCTGGGACTTTTTAGAAAGCTTAAGATGTCCTATAAGCAACCCTTTTTGTCTCCTCTCAATTTAGTCTTCCATGTTCATTTATGAAGCTTTGACAAAAAGGTGTTTTTGTTGACTTTTCAAAATGACCTATAATGTCCAAATTTATATCTTCCTGTGAGTGCATATTTTGAACTTGGAAGCTGAAGATGGATTGTAGGGAATTACATCCTATTAAAAATGAGCTTTGGATGGGTCATTTTTGATAAAGTATGAGAAAGTTATGCTTGGTCAAAGTTGGGTTGACTTTTCCTGCAAAACCCTAATTTAGCAACTTTTGGGTTTTGATGAATTGTGAGCAATCCTTGAGGAATCATGATCAACCCTTGATCAAATTATGAATAATACTTCAAAATGAGGATGTTGACCAAAAATCTTGAAGTTTGACTGTATGTAGGACACAATTGACTTTTGCCCTAGCATAGTCGATTTTCAGGCCTTTGAGCAATTAACTGAGCAAACTTCCTCTACAAGGCTTGAAACTTGACATGAATGATCTTGAGAACATATTAGTACAATGGTGAGCATTTGGAATCCTTTGGACTCAAGTATCTTGGTGCAAACTGAAACCCTAATTTGAGGTAGACTGCCTTGTGAGAGGGTTTGTCTGGTCAACCCTTGGACTTCCTTGAGCAATTTGAGGACCTCACTTGAAATGTATTGAGAAATATGGGAGGGAAAATTTTGGGGTACAACAGATAGCATAAGTTCCTTGTAAGGGATGATATTAGGGTGTTTAGTGTCCCAATCTCATTTTACTGGGCTAATCACTAGAGCAGAATCCCCAAACACATTCAATTGCTTGATCCTTAAATCAATGGCAGCTTTTAGACCCAAAATGCATGCTTCATACTCAGCCATATTTTTCGTGCAATCGAACCATAGTATGGCAGTGAAAGGAGTCTGGAAACCTTCAAGGGAGATGATCACAACACCAATTCCATTACCCAAGGCATTGGAAGCCCCATCAAAAACCATAGTCCATCGAGATCCTTGTTCAAGTTCGTCATACGGTCCAGGTTTCGCATAATCGGTCACTAGCATGATGTTTTCATCAGGGAAGTCGAAGTTCATAGACTGATAATCATCAACAGCTTTATGGGCCAAATGATCTACTAGTACGCTTTCTTTGATGGCCTTTTGAATTGTGTATTGAATGACGTACTCAGTCAAGATCATTTGCCACCTAGCTATCCGTCCAGAAAGAGCAGGTTTCTCGAAGATGTACTTGATTCGGTCCATCTTAGAAATCAACAGAGTGGTATGAGTCAACATATACTGTCTTAGCCAGCGAGCAGCCCATGCCATAGCGCAGCAAGTTTTCTCGAGCAGTGAATATCTAGTTTTACAGTCGATAAAATTTTTGCTCAGGTAGTAAATAGCATGCTCTTTTCGGCCAGACTCGTCATGTTGGCCCAAAACACACCCCATAGAGTTCTTTATCACTGCCAAGTACATGATCAAGGGTCTTCCTTCAACTGGAGGCATGAGAGTAGGAGGTTCTTACAGATATTCTTTGATTTTGTCGAAGGCAGCTTGGCATTCATCATTCCATCTGACTACTTGATCTTTCTTCAAGAGTTTGAAGATTGGCACACAGGTAGCAGTCAAGTGAGATATGAAGCGGGCGATGTAATTGAGACGACCCAAGAATCCTCTAACTTCCTTTTCAGAGTGGGGGACTGGCATTTCTTGGATGGCTTTAACCTTGGAAGGATCGAATTCGATGCCTTTACTGCTGACAACAAAACCTAGAAGCTTTCCAGATCGTACTCCAAATGTGCACTTGTTAGGGTTTAACCTCAACTTGTACTTTTTCAACCTTTCGAATAGCTTGTACAGGTGATCGAGATGTTCCTCTTCAGTTTGTGATCTGGAAATCATATCATCCACGTATACCTCTATTTCATGATGGATTATATCATGAAACAAAGCTATCATAGCCCTTTGATATGTTGCCCCTGCATTCTTCAATCCGAACGGCATGACCTTGTAGCAAAAGGTGCCCCATTGCGTAACGAAAGTGGTCTTCTCCATATCTTCGGGAGCCATCCTAATTTGATTATAGCCTGAGAAGCCATCTGTGATCGGTGGATCTAGAACTGACTGTTTAACGCTGGTTCGCGAAATGTCGCGGAAGCAAGAGTCGCCACCGTCTTTTATTTTCTCCAATATGGAAAGGACAAAAGCACATAAAAATTCCTTATTGAGATTAGCTCTCAGTTCGGGAGGTAGATTTATAGAAAGGGAAGGTGTTAGCACCCTTTCTATCCATGGTTATCCATGGGCTCTTAGATACTTGCTCATTTGTGTTTTCAAAAGGTTTGTTTGCTTTTCAAGGTGAGTGGGTTTGAAAAAAGTTCCGTTTAAAATTTCAGTTCGACTCTTGTATCAGTCCTCAAGAGTGTTTGAAAAGTTGTTTTTGAAAGCTTTTGGCAAAGTGTCGGTGTGAAAAGAAGTTTTTGATTTTTGTTTTGAATTAGAGCAAGTATCTACGAGTCATCTACCTACCCTAAGGAATTAGTCTGTGTAAATGTCCTTAAGGTAGTTCCATCCCACGATTGAGAGGTAGGTAGCACCACCGTTGGAGGTGTTCGGGTCAATTCGAGGATTAGGGACAGTGTGGTCACCAGAGCAATAGGAGGATACCTTAGAAGCTACCCCCATGCCATGTTCATGGACATGAGGACTTACTAAGACGTCCTCTACTCGACGACCACTTTTCGAGGGGCAAGGCAACAGTGAGGCGTACCCTAGGAGTGGTGTGTGAATTGTGTGTCGTTTTCAGATGATATTTGTCTTGTTCATGCATTGAGTGTTCTACGCATTGTTTTTATTTGGGCATACATTCTTTCATGTGATTATTAACAGTTAAAAGGTGCGGGAATTAAAATGCGGAAAATAAAGGTCCTACACTATTACAAGGCGCGGGTCTACATCGCCAAATTAAACAAAGACCCGATTTGAAATAAAATGCGGAAAGTAAATATCCTAATTATCTATTACAAAGCTTTGGGGCAATTACATGAAATTTAAAAAGGAAATAAAAAGCAAACGCGCGAAATGTAATTATAATCGAAGGTGCGAGGGCGTTGGACCCTTTAAAGAAATTAAATTGAAATTGAAAATTGATTTAATTATTAAATGAGAAAAAGAGCTTATTTTTTTATGTTTTTTTTGGATTTATGAAATTAAAGAGAATTAATTGGAATTAAAATTTTAAATAAAAAAACCTAATTCTAGCTTGTTTTTAATTGTTAAAAAAATGTTTAAGTTTTGACTTAATTTAACCCTAATTAATTAATTATAAGTTATTTACAAAAATAATTAAGAATTAATAATAATGAAAAAAGTTATTTATTATGAAAAAGAATAAAAGTATTAAAAACCTAATTTCTACATGTTTAGTTTATTTAAGAAAATACATTAAAATTAACCCTAAAATTAAAACTAAATTAATTATCAAATTTATTTACAAAAATATTGATGAATTGAAAATTAAATAAAACAAATTTTTGTTTTTATGATTTTTCTGTTTTTAATATTGTAAAAATTTATTTTGTGGAATTTAATTAAAACAATAAAGCAAATTAAAAAAGAATAAAAAGGAAAAGAAAGTAAAATAAAAAGCAAAAAGAATACAAACAGCAGGGGGTATGTTGACCCTTTTGGAGGTTTATGGGAAGCATTTTGGCCCATTGAATGTTTGATCCATGTTAACTTTTCAGATCACATGCATACGCGTTGACTGGGGTATTCCATGGACTTTGGTTCTTGGCCACTGGATGGACGCTCATGGCCACTTGGCAAGCCGTTGATGAGAGTGTATGGTGGATCACTGAAAGGCACGCTGCGTAGGAACAGGTTAAAGAAAAAATTATGAAATATGCAAAGGGGACCTGGGAATCGAACCCAGGTCCCAATGTTTACCAAGTACATCCCTTTCCAAGTGAGATGTGCACGCGCGTTGTATAGAAACTGGCAAGCGAATAACATAAGGCAAAACAACGCTGAGTGGGATCCAACGCGCCAAATTTCAAATTGCCCAACCACATAGTGACACGCCAGGCTTCTTCTTCGTTCTACCTGAAAATAACAAACAAGTAGCGGGGGTTTTAAACCCCCACTAAATAGCATAACGAATAATAGCGATTAGGCCATAGTGAAAGATAAATTGGGCGCGATGTGATGATTGGATTCGTCTGGAGTTTCTGAGTCCAATGGCATAGGTCTCGTGGCTTAATTTTTCCACATGAAAGAAGCCCTAATTTCCAACCTCTGAAACCCTAAAGAGCTTCCATGGTAACTTTGCATACAGGCCATAAAAACTCAATTAAAATACATCAGTAGCTTCAGGGAGTGTATATTAGTGTAAATCAAACATTCAAATGTATGGAAAATGCATGTATATTGAAACACGATTATGAAAAAAGTTTGAGAAAGTTTGAATTTGTTCTACCACTTCTTTATGCGTGGGGACTGGAAAAGGATTGAGTGACGTTCAGGAAGGCCTCAGAAAGCTTTTGGAATCGATTATAGGCTTTGAATCACGCTCTATGTGTGTTTTCAGTTTTGAGAATTTTGTATGAAAAATGCAAATTTGTTCTTGTGATTCTGGCGCAACTTTCTTGTTGTTGTGATTAGGTTTAGCTTTGTGCATATATGAGGAGTGATTTAGGTCAACAATCCAAGCCCAAAGCTTTGTCTTTAATGATTTTCAAAATTTGATTTTCATGAATCTTTTTCAATCTTTTCATCATGAAGAACATGCCAATTTGCATAGAATCTTTCCTTTTTTTATGTGCACGAGATCTTGAGTGAATAATGAGGGCATATGCTGCATAAAAAGATTCAAAAACATTTGTTTAGTATTTTTCTCATATTTAATTTTAATTAAATGAATTAATGGATTTAAAATTCAATTAATAAATTAAAAATAAGAGAATAACTCCCCTTTGGGTCAATGGGTCGTGCATAGCTTTTGGGTGATGATTCTTGGAAGAAATTGAGGCCCATTAGCAATTTTGAGGCATTTGAAGCAAAGTTGACTTTTCAAAATTCCCAAAAATTTCCCAACTTCCACAAGGCATATCTTGCTCAATTTTTAAGCTATGATCATGTTCTTGGAAATTTTGGAAAGGTCTTGAAGTCCTCTAACCAATGCCTTTGGTCCCATGTCATTTTGATTTACTAATCACAAGTTATGGTCTTTGACTTAAAGTGCCTTTTTGTTGACTTTTGAAAATGACCTATAATGTTGAGATTGATAACTTTTTGTGAGAGCATTTCTTGGACTTGAAGTGTGAAGAGGAGTTGTAGGAAATGTCATTCTCTTCAAAATGAGCTTTGGATGGAATTTTTCTGATAAACCATGTGGAAGTTATGCCTTGGTCAATTTGCAGTTGACTTTTTTCAACTGTCCAAATATGGAAACTTTTGCATCTTGAGACTTTTTGAGCCATGCCTTGAGAAGCATGATCAAGAATTGATCAAATGATGTTTGTGGCTTCAAAATAAGATGTTGACCAAAAATTTTGACTTTTGACTGTCAAATGACCATTTTGCCCCTGCAGTTGACTGTTGAGCAATTAGGGTTTTTGACTGTGCAATTTTGTGCTGTGAGTCTTGAAACTTGGCATAAGGATGCTTGACAATGTTTATGGGCATGTGGGACTTGTTTGGACCCTTGGAAACTTCAATTTCTTTGCCATAACCAAAACCCTAATTTTTGACTGTTAGGAGGCCCTTGAACTGTGCAACCCTTGGGAGGTTTTGAAGCATGCTCTCTGCAAATCTTGAAGAATATGGGAGGGAAAATTTTGGGGTACAACAGTTGCCCCTGTTCAATCTTCTTAAACCTGAGGATGTAGATTGGCTGACGTGCCTTTCGTAATCCGAAGGTGGAAGATGATTGAACACTAGAGTGCCCAGAAATTTACGCTCATATGTTAGCAGTGTGATGGTGGTAATGGGCTTATAGATGCCATGTTGAGAAGTGATGGATAGGTGGATGGGCTTATAGATGCCATCTGGGTGTCGATCGCGTAAGAGATTCCTTAGCGAGAACTTGCGTACCTGAAAAAAGAAAGATAATTACCTGGCCCGTTATAGGAGTTTGACTTCAGACTCTTTGTAGATGCACCCTGACTGGTTAAAGGAATTGAATCTTTAAACCTCGTTAGACATGCCCTGGCGAGATACAGGAATCGAGTCTGGAGCTTCAAAAGGTGATGCCTGAATCAGGGATGGTTACTACCTCAACGGGACGATGAGAGAACCTTGGGCGATTACTACCTCAACAGTAACGATGAGAGAACCTGGGGTGATTACTACCTCAATAGTAACGATGAGAGAACCTGGGGTGATTACTACCTCAACAGTAACAATGAGAGGACCCGGGGCGATTACTACCTCAACAGTAATGATGAGAGAATCTGGGGCGATTACTACCTCAACAGTAACGATGAGAGAATCTTGGGCGATTACTACCTCAACAGTAACGATGAGAGAACCTGGGGCGATTACTGCCTCAACAGTAACGATGAGAGAACCTGGGGCGATTACTACCTCAACAGTAACGATGAGAGAACCTTGGGCGATTACTACCTCAACAGTAACAATGAGAGAACCTGGGGTGATTACTACCTCAACAGTAATGATGAGAGAACCTGGGGCGATTACTACCTCAACAGTAACGATGAAAGAATCTTGGATGTCTTCTACTGAGTCTTCTTTAGGAAAATCTTGAGGAATCGATTTAACTGGACTAGAGAAGGCCTTTGACTGGATAAGAATCAGAAAAAAATTTGGGTCGGTTTAACTGAACCAGGCGAGGTCTTGGAATCTTCAACTGGAATAAGAATCAGGGAGATCTTAGGGTCAATCTGACTGAACCAGAGAAGGCCTTTGACTGGATAAGAATCAGAAAAAACTTTGGGTCGGTTTAACTGAACCAGGCGAGGTCTTGGAATCTTCAACTGGAATAAGAATCAGGGAGATCTTAGGGTCGATCTGACTGAACCAGAGAAGGCCTTTGACTGGATAAGAATCAGAAAAATCTTAGGGTCGATTTAACTGAACCAAGCAAGGTCTTGGAATAACTTCAACTGGATAAGAATCAGGGAGATCTTAGGGTCGATCTGACTGAACCAGAGAAGGCCTTTGACTGGATAAGAATCAGAAAAATCTTAGGGTCGATTTAACTGAACCAAGAAAGGTCTTGGAATAACTTCAACTGGATAAGAACCAGGGAGATCTTAGGGTCGATCTGACTGAACCAGAGAAGGCCTTTGACTGGATAAGAATCAGAAAAATCTTAGGGTCGATTTAACTAAACCAAGCAAGGTCTTGGAATAACTTCAACTGGATAAGAATCAGGGAGATCTTAGGGTCGATCTGACTGAACCAGAGAAGGCCTTTGACTGGATAAGAATCAGAAAAATCTTAGGGTCGATTTAACTGAACCAAGCAAGGTCTTGGAATAACTTCAACTGGATAAGAATCAGGGAGATCTTAGGGTCGATCTGACTGAACCAGAGAAGGCCTTGGACATAGCTGAGAACTTAATTGGATCTTTCCTGCAAGGTAAAGGTCAGTCATATGCAATGCATGATACGGATCAAGCAATGATGTTCTCAACATAAATGAGATTGTATGTTCATGATGCATATATGCCTGCTACAATGTATGGAAGTGCGATGTTTATGAATGTATGATTTTGTCTAGGAAAGTAAATCCTTGACGGGTGTCGGGAAGTCACATCTGGGGCTGATGTTGGAGAATAGTGCTTTGTTTCCACTGAGGAGTGATGGTTGCAAGAACACTGGTAGGAGAAGATAACTCCGTTGGGGATTAATCTTGATGAAGAGATTACTCTGCGGGGAATAACTACTCTAGCGATCTTGTTGGGGAAAAGTACTATGTGGGAAGAGAGGTACTTTGCTGAGATGTTGATGATAACTTTGATGGGGATACCGTTGTTATGTTGGAAGTGTTAATAGACTTCGCTGGGGATAGGAAGACTTCGTCGAGGACGATCTTTCTGTGGCTTTTGGCTGAGGATAACCCAGTTATATCCTGGCAGGGAAATAACCTTTGAATAAAGCCGGGAGACGCGTTCGTGCTCTGTAGGGGATAAGCTTCCAGAATCTACTGGGGATAAGCTTCCTGCTGGGGAGATGGATTCAACTTTCCTGGGGAAATCTGGATTGGACTCTCCTGGGGAAATTAATTTGATATGCATTGGGGAAGTGGCTCCACCGAATGTCTGGTATACCGCCGGGGAACAATCTTAGCTCAAGACTGCCGGGGATGCTTATTAAGAATGTCCGTATATTATGTTGGGAGATGTTTGAGATCTGCTGGAGGATACACCACTCCCTTAAGGCTGTCAGTATAACTCTGCTTGGGGAGAGTGCATGGACTTGCTGGCTCACTCTCTAGGGACTTAAGATATCTTGGTTGTTCTTCAGCCGAACCTATCTTAGTACCTTGGTGGACAGAGCAATTAGATCGTTTGGACAACTCATCATTGCCCCTGTTTCTGAGGTGGGAGAGGGAGACCTGTGAGGTGCTGATAGTTGTTGATGGACAAACCTTCTTCTGGTAGGCAAGTGACGAGATACCGGGACATAGTCGTACGCTTTGATCCCTAACTTTTGCTTGGACCGCCCTTTCGGGTTTTCAGTCCATCGGGATACCCATTTTTGCCCAAGCCGCCTTTTCAGGTTTTCGACTTGCCGGGTGCACAGATTTTTTTCATTTCATCCCTTATTTTGCGCGAACCCTTTTGGTTTGCCGGGAAGCCCTTATTTTTGCCTAGGTGTGTCAACCTAGCGGGTCTTTGATTATACGCAGTATTTTTTTCGACTATGTCCATGCTCTCAGGATGTAGGGAGGTGCCCCTGTTGTAGCGTTGTGTCGCCATTCCAGAAGATCTTCGTTTGATCGTCTAATGCCCCAGGTGATCCAGATGGAGGTTTGCCCCTGGCTGTTTGGCCTTTTGAGAGATTCTCTGAATCTTGACTTAATTGCCCCAGATGATGGACAATAATCACGTCTGCCCCTTGATTGGAAGTGCTTTTGTTCACTAGGTATTCATCGTGCGAATTTCCCTGCTGTTCAAACAAATAGTCATATGCTAACAATGTTATATCAAAAATGCAAAGCTTATGTCTGTCTTGAAGATTTTGAAAATGCATTCTTTTTCATAAAACAAGTGAATGTTTGTAAAACGTGATGTCAACTCCGTATTTACCGTAGGCCTTAAGGAGTCAGGATACCTTTCGTAACAGTATGCTTTCGAACTAACCCATGCTTCAGCTAGGACTTTTAAGGGTTATAACGTGGCTTGGTTCATGGTTTAAGAAACAAAGGATAAAGGCTCAAATTATTTGTACCCACCCGCTCTTCGTGATGTTCTTCAATCCTAAACTCAGTTGATCGTGCGTTAGACCTGATTTGAGTTTTTGTCCTGATATTCCCGTGATGGTTCGGATGTTGATAGTTTATTTTGAATAGGCAGTCATTCCTTTTTGTTATTGAGGGTTTGTGTGACCTCTTTCCTTTTTTTTTCTTCGTTATCCCTGTTTTTTTCCTGAACTGTTTCTTTTGTGATTACAGTCAGCGGGATGCCCCAGTTTTGTAAGTCTCCTTCATAGGTTTTAACTTAATGGGCTTTTTGATTTTGGTAATGACTGCCTGTTTTTATGGTTATTTAGAACCATCACTGTCTTTTGTTTCAGAAGGACTTCTTTTGATGCCATTCGTTGTGCACCTGGATCAGCTGAGAGAACTACCCTGCCCCAGGTTATGATTAAGGGTTTTAATTTTCGAAAAGAAAAACTCCCGCTTCTTTGGCTCAGAGGGGTTGACGAGGGATTATCTTCCATATAACTCCAGTGTTTAGGAATTGAAACAACGCCTGTACCTCATCAGCGGGGTCTGTTCAAAAGCATACTGTAAAGATAGCGGTATCGTTTTCGTCATCCTCCCTCAAGAGGCTTAGAATTATTAATCGAGCGTTGATCATCAGAAAAAAATATGAAAATAATTTGCATATAGTGAATACGAATATATTGCTTCAAAACAGACGTATGCAATGCATTAATGGAATAACAACGTTTATTATGAGTAAATGTTTGAACAAGAGAAAATTAACAACTTGAAAATCCTAATGAACAAAAGTCTTTTCATCTTCAGGGCTTGTTACTTCAAATGGTGAGCCTTGGAGGGATGGTAGAAAAACTCAGCCTGACCATCTTGTGTGAACTCCAATGCTCCTTCATCAATCAGGTCCTGGATCTTGTTCTTCAAAGCCCAACACTCATTTGTATCATGTCCTGGACTGGCAGAGTGGTAGGCACACCTTTTATTGGGATGATAGGTAGGATCTGATGTGTTGGGGTTCCGGGGATGAGCCCTTAATGTGATCAGATTCAATCTCAACAGGCGTTGTAAAGCTTGAAGCAGCGACATATTGAGCTGAGTGAATTGCCTCCTGGGCTTGTCTGGCTGAAGCTGGTGAGGTTGATGCTGAATTTGTGATCCTGAAGCCATTTGAAGAGCTCCCCCCTTATCTCCTTGTCTCAAAGGTGGTTGAATGATGACTGGCTCTTTACCCTTAGATGTTTGCCCCAGTTGGTTATCCCGAAGCAATTGGTTGACGAGAACCCCGAGCTCTTCTTGTCTTTGAGCTAAGCCTTGAATGATAGTCGCCTGCCCCAGCATCTGGACTTTTATTGCATCCACTTCCGCTTGCAGATGTTTCAGCCGTTCATCCTCAGCATTGTTCCTGACCAAAGTCCCCATGAGAAGTGTTCTCAGCTCTTCCTGTCCCTTGGATAGATTCAGGAGGATTTCCCTGAACCGAGTCTCTTGAGCATGGAAGTCCTGGTTGTATTGTTGAGAAGCCATTGCTGAAATAAACAGCGGAGATGGTAAGTGACCTGTAAAGAAAGATACCTGTAATGCAATGATGTATATATGTGCATGCCATGTTTTCAAGGATCTCGCGGGGTAAACAAGAAAAATTGTTAGAATTGGGATCCGGTAGCTTGATTGAAGGAACTTCATGTTGTTGAGAGTCCTTCTTCAAGGGTCAAAGGCTCACCATATCCAGTGGGTCATAGCCCCTGACAACCTTGGCTAGAGGAAAATGAATCCCCTTTGCCCCTTGCTAGACAGTTTGATTCAATCATGACCTGCATCACAAACCTTTGAGATCCTTGAAATGGATTAGTCCTCATGCAGGACGTATGCAATGGTATGATGGCATGATGTTATGCTATGCGTGGAATAACGTAGGTAAACCCTGTTATGAGTCCCAATTAAGGACTGCAAACAAAACCTACAAGAAGCTCAAGTAAACCCTGTTATGAGTCCCAATTAAGGACTATAAACAAAACCCGCAAGAAACAAGTGTCAGATAACAAGCATGCAAGTAGTCAAGTTGGAAGGCACACAAGTCACACAAGAGAAACCCTTAGAGTTTAGGCCAGCATGGGGTCTGGGTATTACCCTCTTGAAGTTGGTGGCCTCAACCTGTCCTATCAAAAGTAACCGGGTTCTAAAGGTCCCAATATCATTGACTACCCTCAATCGGTCATAACTCCAGCGTCGCAATCTTTTCTTGCAGCCAGAACCATCGCGAGAGTTTAGCCTCAATGGGTGTAGCATACTGCTACTGTTCTATGGCCAAGTTGGGTTAATTAGGGTTCTAAGGTCGGTTGGTGCTTAATGACTCCTCAGAAGACCCATATTCTCCTCGTTGCAACACAAGGGATATCGGTACAGACCAAGGTGCCACACCAATGTAGCCACTGCTTCACCCGTGTCAGTCTACGCCAGACAGGTCCCTCACAGCTTATGCTACCTAAAAGGGTATCCCCAGATCCGGGTTAGGATCTATAAAACTCTGATGCAATGCCCACAAATATAAAGCAAACAAAACATTCAATTGAAAACATAAGTATGATCTAATCCTAAGGTACACCTCACTTTTAAGTGTCCCCAGCAGAGTCGCCAGTTCTGTGATCGGTGGATCTGGAACTGACTGTTTAACGCTGGTTCGCGAAATGTCGCGGAAGCAAAAGTCTCCACCGTCTTTTATTTTCTCCAATATGGAAAGGACAAAAGCACAGAAAAATTCCTTATTGAGATTAGCTCTCGGTTCGGGAGGTAGATTTATAGAAAGGGAAGGTGTTAGCACCCTTTCTATCCATGGTTATCCATGGGCTCTTAGATACTTGCTCATTTGTGTTTTCAAAAGGTTTGTTTGCTTTTCAAGGTGAGTGGGTTTGAAAAAAGTTCCGTTTAAAATTTCAGTTCGACTCTTGTATCAGTCCTCAAGAGTGTTTGAAAAGTTGTTTTTGAAAGCTTTTGGCAAAGTGTCGGTGTGAAAAGAAGTTTTTTATTTTTGTTTTGAATTAGAGCAAGTATCTACGAGTCATCTACCTACCCTAAGGAATTAGTCTGTGTAAATGTCCTTAAGGTAGTGCCATCCCACCATTGAGAGGTAGGTAGCACCACCGTTGGAGGTGTTCGGGTCAATTCGAGGATTAGGGACAGTGTGGTCACCAGAGCAATAGGAGGATACCTTAGAAGCTACCCCCATGCCATGTTCATGGACATGAGGACTTACTAAGACGTCCTCTACTCGACGACCACTTTTCGAGGGGCAAGGCAACAGTGAGGCGTACCCTAGGAGTGATGTGTGAATTGTGTGTCGTTTTCAGATGATATTTGTCTTGTTCATGCATTTAGTGTTCTACGCATTGTTTTTATTTGGGCATACATTCTTTCATGTGATTATTAACAGTTAAAAGGTGCGGGAATTAAAATGCGGAAAATAAAGGTCCTATGCTATTACAAGGCGCGGGTCTACATCGCCAAATTAAACAAGGACCCGATTTGAAATAAAATGCGGAAAGTAAATATCCTAATTATCTATTACAAAGCTTTGGGGCAATTACATGAAATTTAAAAAGGAAATAAAAAGCAAACGCGCGAAATGTAATTATAATCGAAGGTGCGAGGGCGTTGGACCCTTTAAAGAAATTAAATTGAAATTGAAAATTGATTTCATTATTAAATGAGAAAAAGAGCTTATTTTTTATGTTTTTTTTTTGGATTTATGAAATTAAAGAGAATTAATTGGAATTAAAAATTTAAATAAAAAACCTAATTCTAGCTTCTTTTAAATTGTTAAAAAAATGTTTAAGTTTTGACCTAATTTAACCCTAATTAATTAATTATAAGTTATTTACAAAAATAATTAAGAATTAATAATAATGAAAAAAGTTATTTATTATGAAAAAGAATAAAAGTATTAAAAACCTAATTTCTACATGTTTAGTTTATTTAAGAAAATACATTAAAATTAACCCTAAAATTAAAACTAAATTAATTATCAAATTTATTTACAAAAATATTGATGAATTGAAAATTAAATAAAACAAATTTTTGTTTTTATGATTTTTCTGTTTTTAATATTGTAAAAAATTATTTTGTGGAATTTAATTAAAACAATAAAGCAAATTAAAAAAGAATAAAAAGGAAAAGAAATTAAAATAAAAAGCAAAAAGAATACAAACAGCAGGGGGTATGTTGACCCTTTTGGAGGTTTATGGGAAGCATTTTGGCCCATTGAATGTTTGATCCACGCTGACTTTTCAGATCACATGCATACGCGTTGACTGGGGTATTCCATGGACTTTGGTTCTTGGCCACTGGATGGACGCTCATGGCCACTTGGCAAGCCGTTGATGAGAGTGTATGGTGGATCACTGAAAGGCACGCTGCGTAGGAACAGGTTAAAGAAAAAATTATGAAATATGCAAAGGGGACCTGGGAATCGAACCCAGGTCCCAACGTTTACCAAGTACATCCCTTGCCAAGTGAGATGTGCGCGCGCGTTGTATAGAAACTGGCAAGCGAATAACATAAGGCAAAACAACGCTGAGTGGGATCCAACGCGCCAAATTTCAAATTGCCCAACCACATAGTGACACGCCAGGCTTCTTCTTCGTTCTACCTGAAAATAACAAACAAGTAGCGGGGGTTTTAAACCCCCACTAAACAGCATAGCGAATAATAGCGATTAGGCCATAGTGAAAGATAAATTGGGCGCGATGTGATGATTGGATTCGTCTGGAGTTTCTGATTCCAATGGCATAGGTCTCGTGGCTTAATTTTTCCACATGAAAGAAGCCCTAATTTCCAACCTCTGAAACCCTAAAGAGCTTCCATGGTAACTTTGCATACATGCCATAAAAACTCAATTAAAATACATCACTAGCTTCAGGGAGTGTATATTAGTGTAAATCAAACATTCAAATGTATGGAAAATGCGTGTATATTGAAACACGATTATGAAAAAAGTTTGAGAAAGTTTGACTTTGTTCTACCACTTCTTTATGCGTGGGGACTGGAAAAGGATTGAGTGGCGTTCAGGAAGGCCTCAGAAAGCTTTTGGAATCGATTATAGGCTTTGAATCACGCTCTATGTGTGTTTTCAGTTTTGAGAATTTTGTATGAAAAATGCAAATTTGTTCTTGTGATTCTGGCGCAACTTTCTTGTTGTTGTGATTAGGTTTAGCTTTGTGCATATATGAGGAGTGATTTAGGTCAACAATCCAAGCCCAAAGCTTTTTCTTTAATGATTTTCAAAATTTGATTTTCATGAATCTTTTTCAATCTTTTCATCACGAAGAACATGCCAATTTGCATAGAATCTTTCCTTTTTTTGATGTGCACGAGATCTTGAGTGAATAATGAGGGCATATGCTGCATAAAAAGATTCAAAAACATTTGTTTAGTATTTTTCTCATATTTAATTTTAATTAAATGAATTAATGGATTTAAAAATTCAATTAATAAATTAAAAATAAGAAAATAACTCCCCTTTGGTTCAATGCGTCGTGCATAGCTTTTGGGTGATGATTCTTGGAAGAAATTGAGGCCCATTAGCAATTTTGAGGCATTTGAAGCAAAGTTGACTTTTCAAAATTCCCAAAAATTTCCCAACTTCCACAAGGCATATCTTGCTCAATTTTTAAGCTTTGATCATGTTCTTGGACATTTTGGAAAGGTCTTGAAGTCCTCTAACCAATTCCTTTGGTCCCATGTCATTTTGATTTACCAATATCAAGTTATGGTCTTTGACTTAAAGTGCCTTTTTGTTGACTTTTGAAAATGACCTATAATGTTGAGATTGATAACTTTTTGTGAGAGCCTTTATTGGACTTGAAGTGTGAATAGGAGTTGTAGGAAATGTCATTCTATTCAAAATGAGCTTTGGATGGAATTTTTCTGATAAACCATGTGGAAGTTATGCCTTGGTCAATTTGCAGTTGACTTTTTTCAACTGTCCAAATATGGAAACTTTTGCATCTTGAGACTTTTTGAGCCATGCCTTGAGAAGCATGATCAAGAATTGATCAAATGATGTTTGTGGCTTCAAAATAAGATGTTGACCAAAAATTTTGACTTTTGACTGTCAAATGACCATTTTGCCCCTGCAGTTGACTGTTGAGCAATTAGGGTTATTGACTGTGCAATTTTGTGTTGTGAGTCTTGAAACTTGGCATAAGGATGCTTGACAATGTTTATGGGAATGTGGGACTTGTTTGGACTCTTGGAAACTTCAATTTCTTTGCCAGAACCAAAACCCTAATTTTTGACTGTTAGGAGGCCCTTGAACTGTGCAACCCTTGGGAGGTTTTGAAGCATGCTCTCTGCAAATCTTGAATCATATGGGAGGGCAAATTTTAGGGTACAACACCATCCATGAAAGAGAAGACTTTATGCTGAGCCGTATTATCGACCAAGACGTCAATGTGTGGTAGAGGGAAATCATCCTTGGGGCTTTCCCTATTCAGATCCCTATAGTCTACACACATACGAACTTTTTTGTCTTTCTTCAGCACTGGAACCACATTTGCAACCCATTGGGGATAATATGTGACAGCTAGGAATCCTGCATCAAATTGTTTCATCACTTCAGCTTTTATCGTTTCAGACATATCAGGCCTCATGTGACGAACCTTTTGTTTGACAGGAGGACAATCTTGTTTTGTCGGCAGATGATGAACCCCAATGTCGGTATCCAACCCTGGCATATCTTCATACGACCAGGCAAACACTTCCACATAATCATGCAACATCTGAACCAACCTGCTCTTGACACTATCTTCTAAGTTAGCACCGATCTTAATCTCTTTCTTGTCTGTCTCAGTACCCAGATTGATGACTTCAACTGACTCTTTGTGCGGCTGAATAGCTTTTTCCTCTTGTAATAGAAGTCTGGCTAGTTCTCTCGGTATTTCACAATCTTTCTCGCCTTCGTCTTTGGCTTGGTTAATTGGACATTCGAAGTCATAGTCGGCAATAGTAGAGTCATCGACAATAAGATCCAGAGTGGATGAGGACCTGCAAGAGTGTGTGTGTGCATGTAAGATACGTGGCTATTTTGAAAAATGTATTTGAAGGAAAAGAAAGACAAAGAACACAAAGATTTGAATGCAAAAGAGTCTGATGATTTGTATTGAATGATCATATGATAAGATGAACATAAATATAACCCTTGACAAATGGACCAAAGTGCCCCGGGCCAGGCACATGGCTTAAAAGTCATTGTTAAATATTACAGACAAAATTTTCTTGAATTAAAAGAAAGTAATAAACAAGTGATTACTCCTCAATGAAGGAGATGGGGACGAAGTCCTTTGCTTGTCAATTGTTGAGTTTCGTTGTAGTAGGATACACCCAATCTTCAAATGCACACTCTTCATCAGAATCACCTACATTGTTGAATTCCTTGGCATGCTTTGGCATAGGAGTTGTGATTACATTCGGAGTTGGAGGAGGATCAAATTCAACGGTCTTGTTATCGATCAAGTCCTGAATTTTATTCTTCAAGGCCCATCATTGGTCAGTCTCATGCCCGGGGCTACTTGAGTGGTATGCACATTTAGCGTTCAGATTATACTTTGGTGAAGAGGTATCTAGATTGGCAGGAGGATCGTGCAATGTCACTAAATTAGCCTTTAGAAAGTGTTTTAAGGCCTGGGATAGTGACATGCATATCCTCGTGAATTGTCTTCTCGGAGTTTCGAACCGTTGATGATTAGAAGATGGTCTTGGAGCAGGAGTTGGATTGGAGATTCGGACAACATTAACAGACTGGCGGTTATCCTTCTTAGTACGGGCCCTTTCCCAATACACAACATTGATTTCTTTCTTTGCAGTAAAAGGTTTCTTTACAGGATTGGAAGTGGAGGCAGATGCCATGGAAATCTTCCCGCTTTTGATGCCGCTCTCAACCCTTTCACCGGTTAAGATTAGCTTGGTGAAACCGGAAGAAGAACAGCCAACCAACAAGTTAAAGAATAGACCAGATAAAGTTACCATAAACATGTCAATGTGCTCCCTATCAGACAAAGGTAGTTTAACCCTACTGGCAAGGTCTCTCCACTTTTGTGCATATTCTTTGAATCCTTCATTCTCCCCCATTGTCATATCTTGCAACTGAACCCTTGTCAGCGCCAAGTCAGAATTATACTGGTATTGATGGTAGAAAGTGGTGGCTAATTCCTCCCATGTATTGATATGGGAACCATCCAACTGGTAGAACCACTCTAGTTGTGTTCCGGCCAAGCTTTCTTGAAAAAAGTGAACCCAGAGTTACTTATCAGCGGTGTGCGACTGTATCTTGTGCACATAAGATTTCAGGTGAATTTTTGGACAGGAAACTCCATCGTACTTTGCAAAGACTGGTATCTTAAATTTGTGGGGAATAACAACCCCAGAGATCAAACTCAAATCACCAAAATCTAAACTGGGGACAGTTTAGATCTCAACAGCCTTCAATATGTCTTCTAACTGCTTGTACTTGACATCGGCGGGTGGATACTGCTCGTCAAAATAATCATCATAAGACGCTTAATCATTAATGTACCCATCCTGGGTACTCCTAGCCTCTCCAATCTGATTCTCGTCTTCCTTAGATAAGTCTTCCACTACCGGGATCTGACAGACCGACTCTTTGAACCTTCTACCCATGTTGACCAAGGCTTTCTTCTTGGGTTTCTTTTTGACTGCCAATAATGCCATCATATCTTGTTGCCCCTTGGCTAGGGCTAGTAGAGTCTCTTGAAATTGAGAGTTTTGTGCCTGAAGGTCCTTCACAGTTTTCTCTAGATCCATATTGATGAAATAAACAGCAGAAAGATAAGGAAACTTGTTGTGTGAAAACCTGTTATGTTATGATGCATGGAAGATGTGTATGCAAATGATTTCAAGGATTTATGAAATTTAAATTTGTATAGACAAAGCATGAACAAACGTCAATTTTCATTAATTAGTTCAAAATGACTACAACATGCCTCTTGGGCTTACAAAATAAGTCTTTAAGATAAAAGGATCGAACGCATCCTCTTTGGTGCAAGGTAGGTGTTCACGCTTTACTCTTCATGCAGCTGTTTTGTAAGCTCCAAGACTCTCTTCCCACTAGAATATAATTGAGCTTCGAGGGTATCTCGTTCTTCCTTCAGCTGAATCCAACCCTTTTGCAAGTCTTCAAGAGAAGTAGGCATGTCTAGATGGAGGACAGTGTACGAGAAATCTCCTTCAACCACAGGTTCCATGATAACTGGTAAGATGGAGGGATAAGTCATCACAAGTTTCTGAGCATGAGCTCGTACCCACTTAAGGTAAGGCTCAAGGGGAATGGAATTCTTGTGTCCAGCGTCTTACTATCCAACTTGCTTACCATTCCCCAAGCTCGTATAAACCTCTGACGGTAGCTTTGATCGCCGCTCTCGTAGTCGAATACCACTCCTTGGATGAGCATATCATGCGGACCATCCCTTCGGGCATAACCAAACTATCGTAAGGCTAAACAAGGATTATAAGTGATATCTCCCCTAATGCCGAGCAAAGGGACATTAGGGAATTAGCCACAACGGTCAATGATAGTAATGTTCTCCAAGGATCGAGAACACCAATGGATATTCGAATGTCTGAGCGTCATCAACCTATGGGACCACCTCAAACCTTGCTCGTTCTTCAATGCAGACCGGGGAAGATGTGAAATAAACTATCTAGCCAAGAGAGGAGTGAAACACATGAGGATCCCTCTCTTCCTCATAGTGCGAGAGTGAAAAGAATGTAGGATATCTCCCAATAAAGTAGGCACCGGATTGCGAGACATGAAGATTTTGACAGCATTTACATCTATGAGTTGGTCAGGGTTTGGAAACAAAACCATCCTATAGATGAGAAGGGACAAGATTTCTTCAAAAGCTTGTAAGTCTAAAGAGTTTCAACAATCTTGAGATTTCTCAAACAAGAACTTGGTTTTGACACCACTCCTTGTTTCCCAATTAGTTGTCACATCAGATTGTTGCAAGTGTAGTGCTCGGGAAATCTCTTCAGGTTTTGGATCTCTTTCTGTACCGTTGAAGGGTAGTTGATTGAGAATGGGAATCCTCAAGAGTTGGGGGAATTATTCTAAAGTAGGTACAAGATGATAATCAGGACAAGTGAAGCAGTGGTGTAGAGGATCAAAGAACTGGAAAAGCACCTTCATCATATTCTCATCAGTGCTTGAGGTAACCAAGTTTAGGAAGCGACCATGTCTTTCGGTGAATGAAGAGTTCTCAGGGACCCTTGATGCTAACTCTTTGAGTTGAGAAGGAATCCTTACGAGGTTGACTTGGATAGTATTCCTGTGGATAGAAGCCATGTCCTACAAAACAGAACAAAAATAAATCCCAATAATCCTTGAAATGGTTAGTGAGTATGAGTATGATGTTATGATGTTTATGATGTTATGTACAAATAAGCATATACAAACAAAGCAAAAAAAGTCCTTAGGTTTAGGCTTGAATGGAGTCTTATAGGTAAGTAACCTCTTGAAGTTTAGTTGGCTTAAACCTGTCCTAGAAATAGTAACTGGATTCTAAGGGATCTCAATATCACTGATCTTTCTTGTCAGGCATGGTTTCAGCGCAAGCCTATTTCACAGCGACCGAAATATCCCGAGAAGTCTGATCTCAATGAGCGTAGTATCGAGTATCAACCAACTTCGAACTGAACCAAAGTCGGCTATCTCACTACTTCCTAATGGCCAAGTTGGTCAAGTAAAGGTTCTAAAGTTAGTTAGTGCTTCATGACACCACACAGCGGCCCCGTATTCTCCTTGACTATTCAAGGGCTACTGGTACCCACAAATGTTTCACACTAACGTAGCTATTGCTTAGACCATGTCGGTATACCTCGCATAGTTTCCACAACGTATTGCTACTTACCTATAAGGCATCCCAAATTCGGGTAGAGGATTAGAACAAGGCCAAAAAAGGAACCAAAATGTAAAGCCAATAAGTCAAACAATGAAAGCAAATAAAGGTGATCTAACCCTAAGGTAACCCCACTTTTAAGAATTTCCCTAGCAGAGTCACCAGTTCTGTGATACGGTGGGAGAACTGACTTGGGATGTTTTGTGTTTGATCGCAAATGTTGCGGTTAGCAAGAGTCACCACCGACTTTTCTTTTATCCAAAAGGAAAGGCTGAAAAGAATAGGAAAGACCTTTGAGATTATTTCTTGAGTTCGGGGGGTAGATTATGAAAAGGGAAGGTATTATCACCCTTTTCATCCATAGTTATCTATGGGCTCTTAGCTACTTGCTAGATCACTTACTTTTGTTTGAAAATGTGTTTTGTGGTTTTTGAAAGTATTTTGAAAAGGCGCCTTCGTTTAGGCAAACTTTGTAATAGTTATCGTTCGTAAGAACGTATACAAAGTGTTGGACTTTTGAAAATATTTCATGTTTGGAAAATGTTTTGAAAGTGTTTGAAAGTGTTTGGTGTTTGTTTTGAAAATAAGCAAGGATGTTTGATTTGAAAGTGAGCAAGCAACTAGGAACAATCTACCTACTCAAAAGTCTTTTTTCATTTCTTCGTTCCATTGATATTGCTATCTTACCATTGATTTGGTAAGAAGTCTTATCTTTGGATGTAAAGGGACGGGCGTGGGTCATTGTATAGACATGATAGCAATGTTGTGAGATATCTTAGCATTTCTATTTAAGGGACTAAGATCATTTTGAAAGGCAACATTTGTAGCGTCGTCGAGGGACTATGATCTTGTATTTTTTATTGCTTTTGCTAAGATATCCCACATGCATAACATGGCCATTTTTGTAAGGCAACAAAGTGGAATTTGAAGAGTGAGAAAACACTTAGAAGGGGGGGGGGGGGGGTGAATAAGTTTCTCTTTTTCTTTTTCTTAAAGGCTCAACAATAATGGAAAGACACGGTTATTTTTATCCTGGCTCGTTTGAACTCAAACTACTCCAGTCCACTCGCCAAGGTGATTTTGCCTTTCTCAACAAGGACTTAATTCACTATAATCAACTGATTCCAATCACACAACAACTGTTGTGACTAACAATGCACAAGTAATCTTACAAGTGACTAACACCACTAAGACTTAAACTAGTCCTAGTCTACTTGAGAAATCTGACCAAACTTGGTCTCTCAAGGAACAATTACAAGAGTTAAATCTTTACAGATAGCGAAACAAAATTTTCTTCTAAGAAAGCTATATCACAACTGTGATTTTTCACTAAGATTAGTATTGCACAAAGTGTGTGTAAAATAATTTGTGAGCCCAGAATATTTTCACGTAGTTCTTGATTCTTTTGAATTTATTGAGTAGTTGGCTTGCAATAAATGTTCTTCTATATATAGTAAGAAGAAAATGACCGTTGCTGCCTTCAAAAGTGGAGAGCAATAAATGTTTGCGTGTTTGCTTGCAGTGTTGCATTTTCCAATGAACTAGTGTAGACACTTGAGTGCATGTAGCCGTCTTTGCATTAAATGAACAAATGGAACTTTGTCAGAGCATGTTTCCTGAAACTTGACAAGACTTGTTAGCTTCTTTATTCTTTCAGAACTAGCTTCACGTCTTGATTCAGAACATGCTTGCATATCTTCTTATCTTGCTAAGTACTTCTGATCAGTGCTTGCTCTCAAAGTACTTCTGAACATGGAAACCTGCTAAACGTTAGAAGATGCATTAACTAATTTCTTATCAGAGTCAGCATTAGCACTTGTGCTAAAACAAATAGTTCTTTCATCAAAGAACTTCTTCATTTATTTTCAGCTCAGCACATCAAAATGCTTCTGTCAAAACATTATCTGAAACAATTAAACATGTTCATCAGAGTATCAAATATATAAAATATAATTTATTGTTATCATCAAAACTCTGAGATATAATCAGAACCAATCTTGTTCTAACAATCTCCCCCTTTTTGATGATGACAAAAATATTCAGATATAGAAATAAATTTTAACAAGAGATAAGAATCTCCCCCTGAAATAAATATTTCTATAAGAAAAACTTCCTGAGAATTTTCATCAGAGCTTTGAAATTTTCTTCTGGGATTTCTTCAGCAAGTCTTTTGAAGATAATGTTCAGTTGAATTAAACTTCCAGAGTTTAAGTGATACCTGCAAAATTCTTTTAAACATAGAAAGAAATCTTTGTATTTTGTTATAATGTTTGAGACTTAGTCCCATAACTGTTAATCAGAGATTAGATCAAAATACTCATTTTCTCCCCCTTTTTGGCATAATAAAAAAGTATATAAAAAAATTTGAAGAGCGTAAAAGTTTTTTAATAAAAGATTCAGAGGTACAAAAAACAACAAACAAAAACAAGAAATAGAATGACACTAAGATTTCTTAGAAACAAGGGCCATAAGAAGATTCTTGATCTCAGATGCAGATTCCTCTTGTTTCATCATCCAGTTTCTGATTTCCTGGTTTGTCTGATCTTGCTTGTCCAAGCGCTCATGAATAGCTTCATTTTCCCTCTTAAGCTCATTCAGAGTATCCATTACAAGTGAAGTAGGAGCAGAGGATGAAGAAGCTTCAGCAGATACAACCTTTGGAGTAGAAACCGTTGAGTCAGAACGAACAAAAGTTGAAAATAGAGTGCCCAGATCCACCATAAGAGTTGGCACAGGTTCAGGTGCAGCTTTAGCAGAAGGTTGATTCATCAGAACAATTTCCAGAGGATTTGAATCTTCAGAGGCATCTTCAGACTCATCTTCTGAAATGTCCATTTGATCAGCTAGAGCATTAGCAATCATCAGAGAAGACTTCTTGTCCCAAATATCAGCGGCTTTTGACTGGAAGGCATGCAGATGTTTGGAGAAGTTCTCAAGCACCTGAGAATGACATAAGTCTTGCAACTTCAGTGACTCAACATCTAAGGCTCTTCTGAACGTTTCTCACAGAAGATCTGTTGTTGTTGGGTTCACATTTCTAGAGCAGTCCGCCTTCAGCAGGTCCAACCAAGCTTGAACTTCTGTTAAAAAATTCTGAAATTATATATTTACATATGGTTGAATAGGTTTGGGAACAACCTTTTTGTAGGTTTTGTATTCAGAGATTGTAGAGATTCAAAATCAACTACAGTTTTCAGAAAGTCAGTTGGTTTAGGATTTTCTTATTGTTCAGATGTTTCAGTTTGGTCAGGTTGTTCAAAAGGTTCAGGTGTTTCTGATGGATTGAGAGTTTCAGAGGGTTCATGTGTTAGATGAAGGTTATGTTCTAGAGATTGAGGAGGTGAAATGATTGGTGCGTTAGGTGTTAGAAGTTGTGGAGATGTGGGTGGTGTGACGTCAGGTGAGATGATGATGGTGTTATCAGTAGTGGGGGTAGGATTTTGTGGTTGTGTTCTGTTCATCGCAAAGATATTTTCAGAAGGTAGGGTGAATGGTGGCTTTTATGTGGCCAGAGGTACGTTGATTCTTGGTATTCTCCAAGAGCCAGCATCATACCATCCAGTAGGTTTGGGTGATAAAGGTCTGGGAGGAGGTCTAGAAAGGTTTTCAGCAGGAATAGTTTGAGAGATAGGTGTTTGAGAGGGTTCTGTTTGAGATGGTTCTGTTTGGGTTTCAGAGGAGTAATCAAAGTCAAAATCACTCAAGTCTGATAAAACTTGATCTTTTTGAGGATTTTCAGCAAAAGGTTCAGAGGGTATGGTCAAGTCTATGTCAACATCTATGTCACCTAATAGTTGGGGTTCAGCAGATGTAGATATATTTACAGAATCATAAACAGAAATAGTTTCAGCAGGTGTACCTGATTTCTTCTTCTTCTTCTGAGGTCTAGCAGATGGTCCTTCAACTTCTTTCCTCTTCATTGGTTGCTGAAAGACAACATCTGGAGCAGCTTCATGTCTACCTTGAAGCCAAGCAGGATCAATTGGTGTTCCACTTTCTTTGCAAATCTGAATGTAATGCAGGATAATGCGAGGGTGATCTCCTGAGTTGAACAGTGGAAAATCAGCAATTGGAATCCTTCTTCTGGTAATGGATGCTGAAACATAAGGAGTTGGTTCTATCAGCAGTTTATCAATAATCTTTCTCTTCACCAAGTTCTTTCCAGTCAGAGCTTTCCCACATGTAGGCTCTAACTCCCCTAGCAGATTTGCTTCATCCAAGTGAGCAATCATACCATTCTCAGTCAAAATGTCTGAAATCAATCTCCCCATTGGAATCCAAATCCTTTTGGATTTAGGGTTCTTCATTCTTTCCGCTTCCCTAGTTTCTTTGACATGATTCCAGAGATGATCAAACAATAGATAGGGTAAATCAATCTTAACATTTGTTCCAAGACAAAACAACAAGTATTGCTGGTCAACATTTATATAGTCAGGAGAACTTGTTTCCTTCCTATGATGAATGCAACCATGGATGATTCTTGCTCGGATTTTGTACTTATTTTTCAAATCTCTGACTTTTGAAGACGCTTGCCCATTTGTAAAAATTTCTGCATAAACTTTTGACATTTCCATTCTGCCACTTGAAATTCCAGTCACTCCAGTTCCTTCAAAACCCAATAGTTTTCTGATGAGATTTTCAGTTATAGAGATTTCCTTACCCATCACAAATGAGAGGATGACTTTTGGAGAAGCAATAGCGTGTATCCAAAATTCCTTAACAAGGTGTGGAAAAACAGGACCAACTAGACGGTCAAAGAAGTTTCCCCATCCTTGAAACTCCACAGTAGGAAGAAGATCAAAGCCATTTGCTTTTAGGTTATCAAAATCCACCATTAATTCACTTATAACCCCTAATCTATCCACTAGAATAAGAGTGGTTCTCTCAGGAATGACGTACTGTTCAGATTGGGTGTTCTCAGAATGAGCAGAGGAGGAAGCCATTTGAGCACTTAGGTTGAGAGAAGAAAAAGGGTTACAGAGAAAAATACACAGAGACGGTTGAATTTTGAAAGAGAAGGTAAAAAGTGAGAAAGGGTTTTCACAAAGGTATTTATATGAAAACTTTTGAGAAATAGGTTTTAAAAATAAAACTGTAAAAAGAGTATTTAATAAAAATTTAATTAAAAAGAATCTAATCGTGACTTAGCATTTAATGATATTGAAAAGTGAGGGGAAAACGTGATATTTTAATCAAATCATAACAGTTACCTAGAACGGCGTCAATATCTTTAGCACGCGTGACCTTTCAGAAACACACCACGTGTTCATCTCCTGAAGGTTGCATGGGACAGTTGTTTGATCTAATGAACTGCTGAGTTATACTTGAAATGAAACGTTAGAACATTTCAGAACTATACATATAGCTTCTGATGTAACTTCTCTTCTAACTTCTGAAGAGTTGTTAATCAGAACATTCATTTCAGAACATTCTGAATTCAAACACAGAAGATAAATACAATTTTATTCAGGACATAATTCCATACAAATATTTTTCAAAATGAATTTAAATCTATCTTATGAAAGGGGTTTGGTAAAAATATCAGCCCATTGATGGTCTGTTTTTACAAAGTTTAAATTTAAGATTCCCTTCTGAATGTATTCCCTTATAAAATGATATTTAATTTCAATGTGTTTAGCTTTAGGATGTAAAATAGGATTTTTAGAAAGACAAATTGCAGAAGTATTGTCACAGAAGATAGGAATCTTACTTTCATAAAGATTAAAATCTTCTAGCTGACTTTTCATCCAAATCATCTGAGAACTACATCCAGCAGCAGATATATACTCAGCTTCTATTGTTGAAAGTGCAATTGTTGCTTGCTTCTTGTTGTACCACGAGATAAGATTGTCACCCAGAAACTAACAGCTTCCAGAGGTGCTCGTTCTTTCAATTCTATCTCCAGCAAAGTCAGCATCACAATAACCTACTAGTCTGAAATCTTTTGATCTTCTGTAACACATACCCAGACTAGTAGTACCTTTCAGATACCTCAGAATTCTCTTAACAGCAGTTAAGTGAGATTCTCTAGGATCTGATTGGAATCTAGCACATAAGCAGACGCTGAATAATATACCAGGTCTAGATGCAGTCAGATAGGGAAGGGATCCAATCATACCTCTGTAGAGCTTCTGATCTACCTTCATACTTACCTCATATTTTCTCATAATGCATGTTAGATGCATTGGTGTCTTAGCATCTTTGCTTTCTGACATCTGAAATTTCTTCAGAAGTTCTTTAACATACTTCGTCTGATGTATGTAAGTACCTTCTAGAGTCTGGTTAATTTGTATTCCCAGAAAGAACTTCAATTCTCCCATCATGCTCATCTCAAATTCTGC
This sequence comes from Vicia faba, assembly GCA_948472305.1. Taxonomy (NCBI): domain Eukaryota; kingdom Viridiplantae; phylum Streptophyta; class Magnoliopsida; order Fabales; family Fabaceae; genus Vicia; species Vicia faba. The sequence continues at coordinate 1,526,095,186 of OX451739.1, read as the reverse complement.
CTGCATGGTCTCAGCAAATTCTTTTCCAAGGGATATATTAGAGGTTCCAAAAAGAATATCATCAACATAAATTTTACAAATTAAGATATCATTTTTAAATGTCTTTCTGAATAAAGTTGTGTCCACTTTCCCTCTGGTAAAATCTTTTTCTAAAAGAAAATTACTCAGTCGATCATACCAAGCTCTGGGAGCTTGTTTTAAACTGTACAAAGACTTTTTTTAATTTAAAAACATGTTCTGGATGTTTTGAGTCATTAAAGCCAGGAGGTTGGTGGACATAAACTTCTTCTTCTATATAGCCATTTAAAAATTCACTTTTAACATCCATTTGATATAATGAAATGTTATTTTGAACAACAAAAGAAATTAATAATCTAATAGACTCTAATCTGGCGACTGGGGAAAAGGTTTCATTATAATCAATTCCTTCTTGTTGACTGTAACCCTGTGCAACCAGTCGTGCTTTGTTTCTGACCACCTCTCCTTGCTCATTTAGTTTTTTTTCTGAAAACCCATTTGGTTCCTATAATGTTGAATCCTTTGGGTCTTGGAACTAGATCCCACACATCGTTTCTGGAAAATTGATTGAGTTCATCTTGCATTGTTAAGATACAATCATTGTCTTCCAAAGCTTCATCAATAGAAGTTGGCTCAATCAGAGATACTAATCCAAACAATGATTCTTCATTGATTCTGAGAGAGGATCTTGTTCTGATGGGATCTTCTTTTCTTCCAATAATCACGTCTTCTTTATGAGCTAAAGAGATTCTAGGAAACCTTTTATGAGTGGGTTGTTTAGAGATTCTGAGATTATCTAGAGCATTGTCAAGAGGATGATCTTCTGAGTCTTCCTTTGCTTCTGAGTCTTCCTTTGCTTCTGAAGTTTCAGAGTTTGAGGGATGATCTTTTGTACCTACAGAAATATCAATTTGCTTTGGTTGTTGCTGGCCAAGCTTATCATCAAACATAACTTTGATTGATTCTTCAACAATCAGAGTTTTTGTGTTGTATACTCTATATCCTTTTGAGCGTTCAAAATATCCAAGCAGAAAACACTTTTGTGCTTTAGAATCAAACTTGTTCATATTTTCTTTAGTGTTCTGAATAAAACAAGTACATCCAAAAGGATTGAAATAAGAAATGTTGGGTTTTATGTTTTTCCACAATTCATAGGGAGTCTTTTCAAGAATAGGTCTTATAGAGATTCTATTCTGAATATAACATGTTGTGTTCACAGCTTCTGCCCAAAAGTGCTTAGCCATATTTGTTTCATTGATCATGGTTCTGGTCATTTCTTGTAATGTTCTATTCTTTCGTTCTACAACTCCATTTTGTTGGGGAGTTCTAGGACAAGATAAATTATGAACAATACCATTTTCTTTAAAATATTTTTCAAAATAATGGTTTTCAAATTCTCCATCATGATCACTTTTGACTTTTATAATTCTAAAATATTTTTCGTTTTGCACTTGGTTACAGAAGTCAACGAACACAGAATGTGACTCATCCTTGTGTTTTAAAAACATAACCTATGTCCATCTGTTGAAGTCATCAACAATGACCAATCCATACTTCTTGCCTCTGATGGATGCAGTTTTAACTTGCCCAAACAGATCAATGTGAAGTAGTTCTAATGGCCTAGAGGAAGAAACAACATTTTTGGATTTAAAGGAAGGTTTTGAAAATTTTCCTTTTTGACATGCTTCGCACAGAGCTTCTGAGTTGTACTTCAGATTGGGAAGTCCTCTAACTAAATTTAATTTATTTAGTTGAGAGATTTTTCTTAAGCTGACATGTACCAATCTTCTGTGCCATACCCATTGCTCATCGCTAACAGACAGAAGGCATTTAACATTCTGAGATTTAAGATCTGATAAATCAATTTTGTATATGTTGTTCTTTCTCTTGCTAGAAAAGAGGATTGTTCCATCTTTTTGACTAACAGCTCTACATGAATTTTGATTAAAGATAATGTCATAACCGGTGTCACTTAATTGACTTATGGACAGCAGGTTATGCACTAATCCTTCTACTAATAAAACATTTGAGATAGAAGGAAGGTTATCGTTTCCAATGGTTCCAGAACCAATAATCTTCCCTTTCTGATTACCTCCAAACTTGACGTCTCCTCCAGCTTTAAATTCCAGGTTTTTGAACATAGACTTTCTTCCCGTCATGTGTCATGAGCACCCAGAGTCTAGGTACCATGACTAGTGTCTCAATTGAGCTGTTAAGGACATCTGCAACAAATATTATTTTATCCTTAGGTACCCATATATTTTTGGGTCCTCTTGGGTTAGAGTATTTAAAGTTCTGTTTGAACTTTGGATTAACATAAGAGTTTCCAGAATGTGATGTATATATCACGTGTGTGTCCAAACTTGAATTATTTGTTCAGAGGTTTATAAGTGAAAGTCATCTTAGCAACAGGTTTTGGTATATATGTCTCCTTCCTTTTGGGAGGTTCATATCCAATTCCTCTTCTGTTTTTCCCACTAACTCCATAGATCATTGAATCCATTTTGCTTATATCTATGCTTTTAGAAAGAAAAGTTTGAAAGCTACAGTCATATTCTTTCAGAATGTCTTTTGAACTTGACACAAAATCTGAACTAGAAATTTTTTGAACATTTTGAATTTCTTCTTTAAGTTTAAAATAATTTTCTTTGAGTTCAGATTTTTCTGTTTCATGTTTCTCAAGATCAGATGCAAGACTCTTCTTGAGTTTCTTGTATTTGATTTTGAGCTTACTATAGTTTTCCAGAAGTTCTGATAAACTTTCAGCAAGTTCATCTCTAGTAAATTCAGAGAATACCTCTTTTGGATCTGACTCACAGTCTGAGTCATCTACTGTGGTAGCCATCAGAGCTAGGTTGGCGTTCTCATCTTCAGAATCAAATTCATCTTCAGAGGATTCTGAATCTTCCCAGGTTTCCATCATCCCTTTCTTTTTACCAAAAATTTTCTTTGGTTTTTCTCTTTGAAGTTTTGGAAAATCACTTTTGTAGTGTCCAGGTTCTTTGCATTCATAATAGATTATCTCTCTTCTGTTTGACTTTTTGTGTCCAGAAGATTCTGGTTTATCTTCTGACTTCTTGAAGTTCCTGAACTTCTTCTGTCTGTGCTTCCACAGCTGATTGATCCTTCTGGAGAGCAAGGATAGTTCGTCTTCTTCTGACGCTGATTCTTCAGAGTTTTCCTCTTCAGCCTGAAAAGCGTTAGTTTCATATTTTTTAATTGATTTAAGGGCAACAGACTTACCTTTCTTCTGAGGCTCGTGCTCATCAAGTTCTATCTCATGACTTCTGAGAGCGCTAATGAGTTCTTCAAGAGACACGTTGTTCAGATCTTTTGATACTTTGAAAGTAGTGACCATAGGTGCCCATCTTCTGGGTAAGCTTCTGATGATATTTTTAACGTGGTCTTCCTTAGTGTATCCCTTGTTCAAAACTCTCAGACCAGCGATCAGAGTTTGGAACATTGAGAACATAGCTTCTATAGATTCACTTTCTTCTACTTTGAAGGCTTCATACTTCTGGACGAGAGCCATATCTTTAGACTCCTTCACTTGAGCGTTTCCTTCATGAGTCATTTTGAGAGAATTAAACATATTGTTGTACCCCAAAATTTGCCCTCGCGCTTTTCCCCAAGAAATCTCAGCTTCAAACATTTCCTGACTTTTCAAACTGGCTCAAGAATCGGACAAACGGACTTTTCTTGACAGTCAAGCAAAATCAGGGTTTTACTGATTTTCAGAGCTTTGAATTGTTTCATACAGTGGGCTTAGGGTTTGATTGATTTTTGGTTCAATTTTGATCAAGCGAGCGTGATTTGGCATTTAATCGGGAATTAGGGTTTTATGGGCATATTCTCAGAAGAATTTAAATTCCACAGCACTTTGCGGTTTATTTCAAGATTCGGATTAAAATTCGCGTTATCTTGGTTTAATCAGTAAAAGAGACGGTGGTTTGAGTTCAGTACGTTTTGATTGGGCCAGTCAGATACAAGATGCAGTTTTGAATTCACAGTGTTTATGTGTTTGATCAGTCTATCTGGGTTAATTGCTGCTTTGCTTTGGATGTTGGATAAGACAGGTTTATTGGATCAATGTTGTTTTATTTTAGTTATTTATTATTCTAAAATTAAATGATTGAATTTATTTTTCAATTATTTTAATTTTAATAATTTTAAATAAATAAATAAGCAATAAAGAAATTAGAACCAATTGGATAATTTGATTTTTATTGATATTTGAATTATTTACAAATTGTTGTTACAAACAATAATTTACATTTAATTTAAATATTACATAGAATGAAAAACTATCCTATTTTCTAAATATTCTTCGTGCTTCATTCCGCTCCGGTATTCCGTTTTTTTTCATCTGCAAAAAGAAACAAGAAAAGTCAGAAAGCAGTTAATTGGAAAAGACAGTTAAAATGCTCATCATTAGGGGCCACTGACTGGGATCAGTTGACCCTCTCTGCAAATCACGGGATTTCTCCCGGTTCACAGAGAGGGAAGATTATTTTATTTCATAAATGCAAATGTCAAAAATGCATAAGTTATAAAATTCAAGCTGCATAGAAATTCAAGATTCAAAATCCAATCCAAACTGAAAAAGTTCAAATCCAAACTTTCAATCCAAAACAAAGTCCACTCAAAGAAAATCAAGGAAGTACATTTGCTGTCACAAGCTCAAAAGCTGTCATGGAAAGATTTTTGGAAAAAAATATCAAAAGGCAAAGTCAGATCAAAATTGTCAAAAAGATAAAGATGCAAAATGTAAGATGCAAGAAATCTTTTCATCATTTCCCTAGTCATAGCCCCTTCAGAAAGTACAATAAACATTATAAAATTCTTAAATTGTACTGTAAAGAGAGAAGAAAAAAGAGATAAAGGCAGCAAGGCAGGGATTTAGGCATAGTTCAGGATAGACAGCAGAAAAAGATATACAAGTCTACAAGTCCACAAGCTCAGTACAGCAGACAGTAGACAGAAGAAAGAGATTATGCAAATCAAAAAGCCAATGAAACAGTTCAACATAGGCAGTTCAGGATACAAAGGAGCCAAGGTTAGAAGAGAGAAAATACACAAATGCTCAAGCCAAGAACCAGCCTGCTGTCCACAAACTTGATCCACTCTGCATCAGTCTCAGAATACACAAAGGCCAAGACAGTTCAGCAGCAGGGTAAAAGGCAAGCATAGCAGTTCAGAGTACACAGTTCAGAAGGCAGTAAAAGAAACAATATACATCTCAGAACCAAACTAAAAACCACTACTGTCATAACCAAAGCCATAAAACTTCATCAAATTTCATCAACCATATATCCAAACCAATCCTCTAACCCATAACAAAAAAAAAGATACTGAACCTGTCAAAGTAAGAACCTCAAACAACAATAATCTTCAAAGTCCAAACAAACCTCACCATACCTGCAAACTGATCAAAACCAACACCTAGCCTCAGAATTTCTTCATCATAGGCAATAAAAACATGACATCCAACTCAACAATCATTCAAGGCAGCAATGTTCTAAAGTAGCCAAGGCGAGTCGTCCAAGAAAGCCACCATTCAACAAAAATGCTAGGCAACTCATAGAAGTCAAACAAGAAGCATTGTCAGGGCAACGTAGGCAACCTAGACCCTCAGACCTTTGAGGTCATCACAGGGTGATACGAGAAAATATACAGTGCTCAAGAGAAAAGAAAGAGGCCCTCAGTGAAACACATCATAGGGCAAGCTCAAGGCAAAACAGTTGAGGCAACAGTTCTAGGCAAGCGAAGGGGCAAGCTCAAGGCAAAACATCTCAGGCAACATACAACAACCCAAGGCAACACATAGCGGAAGAAGAAGATAAAAAGAGTGAATTTTAAGAAGGTTTTTCAGGCAAATCTAGCAACATCATCAAAGCCCTAACATAAGCAAAGAACGAAGTTACCAGGAAGGCGTCAAAAGCGTAGCAAGCATCTCCCTTCGCCGCTCCGGCCTCCTGAGCGCTACTTCTCCACCTTTCCTCCACCTCCAAATATCAGGTAGTATAATCCTCGCCTTCTATCTCTTCTCCTTCACCTCATAATGAAAAGAAAATACTTAAAACTCAAATCAAACATGCAATTTGTAAAAAGACAAAAGATAAGAACATAAGACATTAAAACGAACCAGGAATCAAGGACGCTAGGCTCATGCCTTGGAGGGAAGAAAGGCGTTGATTAGCGCTGGTGGCCGGAGAAAACGCTCAGGGAATGGCTAATCGGAGAAGATGAACTCAACGCGCGGCGCCGCTGTTAACCCTAGAGCCCTTTATCTCAATTGAACAAACAACGCGTCAACCCTAATTTTTTGCCTTTGGACCATTGGGCTTAACCCGTTCATACTTCCCTGAAGCCCATTTAAAATGCCTCTTTTCTTTTTAACAACATTAATCACTAACCTTAATTAACTTACTTCATTTTTATAAAAAAACACTAACCCTCTTTTTATCTTATAAAAAATGTTCACTCTTGTTATTTTGTAAATACTAACTTGAATAAATTACATTTTCATCATATGTTTAAAACATCTTTTTTAACTAATACATTTTTTTACATAAAAATAACCAAATACTTTTTCATAATTGAAAATACTTTCTTAATCAAAATACATAATACATTTCCTAATTAAAACTTTTCCATTTGTACATAAAAATAAAATACCTTTCTTAACACACATAATGTAATTTTGGACATAATTTAATGCATTTTGTACATACATTTTAAAACATTGATTTGTATATATTATACATTTTTATACATAATTAAAATTGAAATTTTTTTAATTAATTAACATTCTTTTTTCATACATGACAATTCAATACATTCATCTTCTCTAAATATTAAACTCACAAACATTCGACTAAAATACTCTCCAATTAAAAACCAAACATTTAATCAAAACATTTTCATCTTTCTTTTGTACATAATTAAACATACCAAAATCAAGATTCATCTAAAAAACATTTATCTAGGTCAAAACCCTAATACGGCTCAATTTCACATTCCGCACTTGTACATATTTACACTTACATATACATTTGCACTTACACAATATATTGCCCTACACACATTTTATCTTATATTTATACATTTGACATTTATATTTTGATTGTGACATTCGATTTGGTTGTAAATACTATAAGTCTCATCCCCTTGTACATTTATATCCCCACTCCCGGACATTATTTTGTAATAGCGTAGATTTACATTTCGCAATTTACAGCTTTCCAATTATACCATGTTTAGACCTAGGGTTTGTATGTACATAAAATCAAACGCTAGATAACCTAATACAAGACAAATACATGTAATCAATACACAATCACACTTGCACCCCCTAGGGTAATCCCACATGTTGCCTTCCAAAATGGGCCATGCTTGCACGTCGAGTTTCTTTGGCAAAACAAAAGCAAATGATCATGAGTCTCAAAGTGTTGCCTAAACGGAATGATCATAGTCCCTTCAAAACAAAATTGCCAAAGACACTTGGCATCATTGCATTCATGGTCCATACGATGACCCGCGCCCGTCCCGAATAAACTTCCTAAACGCAAGATTGTCCACCAATTTCAATGGTGGAACAAAATTGTTAAACGGGGTTAAAACATGACAAAAACCTTTTGAGTACAATAGGGTAGACAAAACTCTTAGTTACTTGAGATCAAACTTGCAAAAACACTTGCCTTCTTTTCAAAAACCACAATCCACTACACTTTCAAACAAACTCTCAAAAACATTTGAAAACATCTTTTCGAAAAGATTCACACTTTTGTAAAACACTCAAACACGAGTCAAATACATTAGTTGCCTAAGACAAGGCATCTTTTTCCAAAACATTTTCAAAAAAGAACCCACACACACACCATTTTCAAAGCAATCGAAAAACAAGGCAAGTGATCTGAAAAACCAAGTAACTAAGAGCCCATGGATAACCATGGATGAAGAGGGTGCTAATACCTTCCCTTTTCATAATCTACCCCCCGAACCCACGAAATATCTCAAAAGGTTTTTGCTGTGCTTTTTTAACCTTTCCTTTAGGATAAAGTAAAAAGTCGGTGGCGACTCTTGCTAACCGCACAAGTGCGAATACGAACGCAAAACACTAGTCAGTTCTCCCACCGTATCACAGAACTGGCGACTCTGCTGGGGAGATTTTTTTAAGTGGGGTTACCTTAGGGTTTAGATCACCTTTATTCTCAATTGATTGTTTTGTTTGCTTTACATTTGTGGGCTTTGTATCGGAGTTTCATAGATCCTAACCCGGATCTGGGGAATACCCTTTTAGGTAGCATAATCTGTGAGGGACCTGTCCGGCGTATACCGACATGGGTGAAGCAGTGGCTACGTTGGTGTGGCGTCTTGGTCTGTACCGATATCCCTCGTGTTGAAACGGGGAGAATATGGGTCTTCCAAGGAGTCATTAAGCACCAACCGACCTTAGAACCCTAAATTGACCAACTTGGCCATTAGAACAGTAGCAGTATGCTACGCTCATTGAGGCTAAACTCTCGCGATGGTTCCGGCCGCGAGAAAAGGTTGCGATGCTGGAGTTATGACCGATTGAGGGTAGCCAATGATATGAGATTCTCTAGAACCCGGTTACTTTTGATAGGACAGGTTTTAACCAACGAACTCAAAGAGGGTAGTACCTGAACCTCATGCAAGCCTAAACCTAAGGACTTGTTTGCCTTGTGTGAATATGTTTGCCTGTATATACACTCACTTGCTTGTGCATACATGTACATAACATCATGACATCATACCATAACATTTTCAATAACCATTTCAAGGATCTCGAGGGTTCCTTTGATGCAGGGTTACGTTGAACCAGACGTCTATCAAGGGGCAAGGGGTTTCTCCCCTAACCAATACCATCAAAGTTCAAGTACAACAAATTGAATCAGTGGCTATGACCCACTCGACATGGTGAGCTTGATTCTCGTGGAAAGACATCCACCGATACAAAGCTCTCCAATCAAAGTTCAAAAACAACAACTTGAATCAGTGGCTATGACCCACTCGACATGGCGAGCTCGATTCTCATGGAAGGACGTCCACCGGTGCAGAGATCTCCAATCAAAGTTCAAGAACAACAACTTGAATCAGTGGCTATGACCCACTCGACATGGTGAGCTTGATTCTCGTGGAAGGACGTCCACCGGTGCAGAGATCTCCAATCCAAGAGCAGAGTTCAACCTCTAACATTTTCTTGTGTTTACCCCAAGAGATCCTTGAAAGCATTCATCCGCATATCATACATTGCATTTTGACAATCTTTCCTTTTTCAGGTTTCCTTACTCTCCTGCTGTTTATTTCAGCAAGAGATGGCTCTAGAAAGGTCTGTCAAAGACATCCAAGACCAGACTGCTCAGCTGCAGGAAATGTTCCTGAACTTGTCTCTGGGGCAGGAAGAGATGAAAGCTCTCTTCACAAAGGGCTTGGGGAGTTCCAACAATGCCAGAAGTGATCAGATTGCGGAGCTGCAGTTTGATCTGACAACACTGAGGACTCAAATGATGGGACAGTTGGTGGGCCAGATGGCTCTCATCCAAGACTTATCCCAAAGACAAGAGGAACTCAGAGTTCTTGTCCGCCAACTGCTTCCAAACAACCAACTGGGGCAAACATCTGAGGTCGAAGAGCAAGTCACCGCTCAGCCTCCATCCACTCAAGAAGACAAGGGGAAAGCTCCTCTACTAGCTTCAGGGTCACAAACCCATCAACAACCTCGCCAGCGTCAGCGGGGCAATCGGCGTAGACAAGAAACGTCGGGAAGGCAGTTCACAGAGACTGACATACCGTCATCTCTAATTCTGGAGCGCTTGTTGGAGGTTAATCTGACTGTTTTGAGGGATCCTATCCGGAACCCAAATACCTCCGCTCCTGGCTATCATCCCGATGCATTCTGTGTTTACCACTCCTATAGCCCAGGACATGACACCGATAGCTGTTGGGCCTTGAAGAACAAGATTCAAGATCTGATTGACATTGGAGTGCTGAGGTTCATGCCAGACGGCGAGATGAAGATCTTCCGTTAAAGGGTTCTCCGCTTGAAGTGACGAAGCTCGAATTGAAAGACTTTTGCTTCTTTTTTTGAATTTTCAAAGTTGTAATTTCTTTTGCTGTCAAACAATTATTTGTTGATGTTAAACTCTGTTTTCATTAATGCATTGCATATGTTTGTCTTGAATTCATCCATTCGTTTCACTACTCTTATGCTTTTCTTTATGATATTTGACTCTTGACAAAAAGCTGCAAGCCTTTAGAGGGAGGATGACGAAACAATACCGTGATCTTATACAGTATGCTTTTGAACAGACCTTGCTGATGATGTACAGGCATTTCTTTCAATTCCCAAACACTGGAGTTATAAGGAAGTTAATCCCTAGTCAACCCCTTCGAGCCAAAGAAGTAGGAGTTTCCTGTTCTAAACAATCAAGACCTTTGATATAAACCTAGGGGCAGGGTAGTATCTCAGTTAATTCAAAAGAAAATGTGCATTAAAGTCGCAAACTCTCAGTTCGTAATACAACGAACAACGTCGAAAAAGAAAGCATTCCTTCGGAATCAAAAGACAAGGATGGTTCCCTATCACATAGACAGTCAATCTCTCAAAAGAGAAAAGCCCACCAAGCCAAAACCTATAAAGGAGGCTTAAGAAAGCTGGGGCATCCCGCTGACAGTAATCCCAAAAACGGTAACAGTCAGGCAAAAGTTAGGGATAACAAATCAAAATCAAAATAGTGAGGTCATTACAAAACCCTCAACAACATGAAAAGTGTTGAAAAGGAAAAAAGAGATGTTGACTGTCTCCCAAAATTCAACTGGTGAACCATCGCCCAAAAGTCGTTCCAAACTCAAGGCAAAGTGCGACGCACAATTAACTGAGCTTAGGTTGAAGAACATCACGAAGAGCGGGTGGGTACAAATATACTTTGAGCCTTTATCCTTTGTTTCTTAAACCGTGAACCAGGCCACGTTACAACCCTCCAAAAGTCCTAATTGAAGCATGGGTTAGTTCGAAAGCATACTGTTACAAAAGGTATCCTGACTCCTGTAGGGCTTTGCTCTAAATCTCGTGTTAACTTGTCTTATGAAAAGTTTTCTGCTAAAAAACGCATTTTTCAAAACTTCGAGACAAACATAAACTTTGCATTGCTTGAATATCACTGCCTGCATTTAACCCCTTTTGTTTGACAGCGAAGAAGTTCATACAGCGAATGTTCAGAGGAACGAAAACTCTCTCAGTAAGTCAAAATCACTTCAAAAGAATAACACTTCCATTACAAATCTCCTATCAACAAGGGGCATGACATGTCGCAATCCAATTAACCTGGGGCAGTCCAGTCAAGGTCCAACAGATCTTTCAAAATTCAGTTAACCTGGGGCAGTCCAGTCAAGATTTCAAGAAATCTCTCAATATGCAGAGTAATCTGATTCAAGATTCCTTCATCACCACTTGGGGCATTCGAATGTCAAAAGTGTTCAACAAATCAACTACAAACATTTCCAGATTCGATTCCTGTATCCAGCCAGGGCATATCTGTTGACGACTACATTGCCAGATTCGACTCCTGTATCCAGCCAGGGCATATCTGTTGACTACATTTCCAGACTCGACTCCTGTATCTAGCCAGGGCACGTCTGAAGAGTTTGAAGATTCGACTCCTGTATCCTGCCAGGGCATATCTATCAACTATCACCTTTCCAGATTCGACTCCTGTATCCAGCCAGGGCATGTCTGAGGAATTCCAGATCAACACCTGCAACAACCCAGGAAACATCTGTGAACGACCGATTGTAGACCAACACCTGTAATAAACCAGGATTTCATCTACATCACCACTTGGGGCATTCGAATGTCAAAAGTGTTCAAACCCGATGCAGTTTTACACAAGCTCATCATCAGGAAACCCTACACCGGTTCCCCTTCAGGATTTCTGAAAACAGTTTACGGATTCTTCCCAACAACGGACGCCAATCTACCGACTTGTTCAGATTCTTATCAAGACTTCTGAAAACAGTTCATGGATTCATCCCAACAACGGATGTTAATCTATCAACTTGTTCAGATGCAACCTTTGAATTTAGTTTACGGACGCTTCCCAACAACGGATGTTGTTCTATTGCTGATTCCTCTCCAAGACTTCTGAAAACAGTTTACGGATTCTTCCAACAACGGACGCCAATCTACCGACTTGTTCAGATTCTTCTCAAGACTTCTGAAAACAGTTCATGGATTCATCCCAACAACGGATGTTAATCTATCAACTTGTTCAGATGCAACCTTTGAATTTAGTTTACGGACGCTTCCCAACAACGGATGTTGTTCTATTGCTGATTCCTCTCCAAGACTTCTGAAACAGTTTACGGATTCTTCCCAACAACGGACGCCAATCTACCGACTTGTTCAGATTCTTATCAAGACTTCTGAAAACAGTTCATGGATTCATCCCAACAACGGATGTTAATCTATCAACTTGTTCAGATGCAACCTTTGAATTTAGTTTACGGACGCTTCCCAACAACGGATGTTGTTCTAGTGCTGATTCAACTTCAAGATTTCTGAAAACAGTTTACGGGTTCTCCAAGTAAACGGATGTTAACCTATCGCTTGTTCAGATTCTTCTCAAAGTTAACAACCACGGAAGATCGCGCTCGCCAGAATGCTCCCTATCCCCAACGGAGTTCCTTCAACCCCCAGCAACGTCAGACTTTTAAACCTTCTCCCCACAGAGTTTTAAGGAAGCAATCTTGAGTTCCCCAGTGAAGTCTCCAGGGTTACCTCCCATCAAACCAAAGACTCTCAATCTGGTCTCCCCGGCATGAGTCTACTAGTTGGAGCTCCCCAGTAGAGGTCATCAGGAATTCTCTTCCCCAGTGACAGCCAAGGATTTATTTTCCCCGGCAGCAGTCAAGACGCTTTTATCTTCAGCCATCTCAGATTCATGTATCCTTGGCAAGATTAGCTCATCAGATTACATGCGCATTCATTACATTCATATCATAAACATTAATGTCACATGCATTGCATCATGCATCATAACATTGCATACAGCTAACCCTTTGCCTTTTTAGGAAAGATCAGTCGACACAGATCATCTCTTGAGATTCATCCAAAAATAGTTCAGATGTGACCCGGACACGGCGACATTCTGATACTTATTCCAGATCCATTCAGGCGCATCATCAGGAAACCCTACACCGGTTCCACTTCAAGATTTCTGAAAACAGTTCACGGGTTCTCCAAGTAAACGGATGTTAACCTATCACTTGTTCAGATTCTTCTTCAAGACTTCTGAAAATAGTTTACGGATTCTTCCCAACAACGGATGTTAATCTATCGGCTTGTTCAGACTCTTCTCAACCTTTGAATTTAGTTTACGGACTCTTCCCTACAACGGATGTCAATCTACCAACTGATTCAGACTCTTCTCAATTTTTGAAAATAAGCTACGGACGCTTCCCAACAACGGATGCTGCTCCATTGCTTGTTCAGTCCCAACTCTTGAAAATAGTTTACAGATTCTCCAGACATGGATGTCAATCTGTTGCTTGTTCAGACCCCAATTCAGAGACGTTCCAAAACAGGGATGCCCTTCTGACGCCTGTCCACTCACCATTGACGTACAGTTCAACATCACCATATGGCATCTATAAGCCCATCCTCCTACCAGCAGTCGCCGAATGGCATCGTTAAGCCCATTCTCAGGTGGCATCTTTAAGCCCATCACCAAATGGCATCTTTAAGCCCATTCACCTCCACCGGCACATCGACGAGCGCAAATTTTCTGGGCACATTAGTGTTCAATCTCCTTTTACCTTCAAGTCGCGAAAGGCAAACTTGCCAATCTAACTCTTCAGGTCAAAGAAGATTGAACAGGGGCAACTGTTGTACCCCAAAATTTGCCCTCGCGCTTTTCCCCAAGAAATCTCAGCTTCAAACATTTCCTGACTTTTCAAACTGGCTCAAGAATCGGACAAACGGACTTTTCTTGACAGTCAAGCAAAATTAGGGTTTTACTGATTTTCAGAGCTTTGAATTGTTTCATACAGTGGGCTTAGGGTTTGATTGATTTTTGGTTCAATTTTGATCAAGCGAGCGTGATTTGGCATTTAATCGGGAATTAGGGTTTTATGGGCATATTCTCAGAAGAATTTAAATTCCACAGCACTTTGCGGTTTATTTCAAGATTCGGATTAAAATTCGCGTTATCTTGGTTTAATCAGTAAAAGAGACGGTGGTTTGAGTTCAGTACGTTTTGATTGGGCCAGTCAGATACAAGATGCAGTTTTGAATTCACAGTGTTTATGTGTTTGATCAGTCTATCTGGGTTAATTGCTGCTTTGCTTTGGATGTTGGATAAGACAGGTTTATTGGATCAATGTTGTTTTATTTTAGTTATTTATTATTCTAAAATTAAATGATTGAATTTATTTTTCAATTATTTTAATTTTAAGAATTTTAAATAAATAAATAAGCAATAAAGAAATTAGAACCAATTGGATAATTTGATTTTTATTGATATTTGAATTATTTACAAATTGTTGTTACAAACAATAATTTACATTTAATTTAAATATTACATAGAATGAAAAACTATCCTATTTTCTAAATATTCTTCGTGCTTCATTCCGCTCCGGTATTCCGTTTTTTTTCATCTGCAAAAAGAAACAAGAAAAGTCAGAAAGCAGTTAATTGGAAAAGACAGTTAAAATGCTCATCATTAGGGGCCACTGACTGGGATCAGTTGACCCTCTCTGCAAATCACGGGATTTCTCCCGGTTCACAGAGAGGGAAGATTATTTTATTTCATAAATGCAAATGTCAAAAATGCATAAGTTATAAAATTCAAGCTGCATAGAAATTCAAGATTCAAAATCCAATCCAAACTGAAAAAGTTCAAATCCAAACTTTCAATCCAAAACAAAGTCCACTCAAAGAAAATCAAGGAAGTACATTTGCTGTCACAAGCTCAAAAGTTGTCATGGAAAGATTTTTGGAAAAAAATATCAAAAGGCAAAGTCAGATCAAAATTGTCAAAAAGATAAAGATGCAAAATGTAAGATGCAAGAAATCTTTTCATCATTTCCCTAGTCATAGCCCCTTCAGAAAGTACAATAAACATTATAAAATTCTTAAATTGTACTGTAAAGAGAGAAGAAAAAAGAGATAAAGGCAGCAAGGCAGGGATTTAGGCATAGTTCAGGATAGACAGCAGAAAAAGATATACAAGTCTACAAGTCCACAAGCTCAGTACAGCAGACAGTAGACAGAAGAAAGAGATTATGCAAATCAAAAAGCCAATGAAACAGTTCAACATAGGCAGTTCAGGATACAAAGGAGCCAAGGTTAGAAGAGAGAAAATACACAAATGCTCAAGCCAAGAACCAGCCTGCTGTCCACAAACTTGATCCACTCTGCATCAGTCTCAGAATACACAAAGGCCAAGACAGTTCAGCAGCAGGGTAAAAGGCAAGCATAGCAGTTCAGAGTACACAGTTCAGAAGGCAGTAAAAGAAACAATATACATCTCAGAACCAAACTAAAAACCACTACTGTCATAACCAAAGCCATAAAACTTCATCAAATTTCATCAACCATATATCCAAACCAATCCTCTAACCCATAACAAAAAAAAAGATACTGAACCTGTCAAAGTAAGAACCTCAAACAACAATAATCTTCAAAGTCCAAACAAACCTCACCATACCTGCAAACTGATCAAAACCAACACCTAGCCTCAGAATTTCTTCATCATAGGCAATAAAAACATGACATCCAACTCAACAATCATTCAAGGCAGCAATGTTCTAAAGTAGCCAAGGCGAATCGTCCAAGAAAGCCACCATTCAACAAAAATGCTAGGCAACTCATAGAAGTCAAACAAGAAGCATAGTCAGGGCAACGTAGGCAACCTAGACCCTCAGACCTTTGAGGTCATCACAGGGTGATACGAGAAAATATACAGTGCTCAAGAGAAAAGAAAGAGGCCCTCAGTGAAACACATCATAGGGCAAGCTCAAGGCAAAACAGTTGAGGCAACAGTTCTAGGCAAGCGAAGGGGCAAGCTCAAGGCAAAACATCTCAGGCAACATACAACAACCCAAGGCAACACATAGAGGAAGAAGAAGATAAAAAGAGTGAATTTTAAGAAGGTTTTTCAGGCAAATCTAGCAACATCATCAAAGCCCTAACATAAGAAAAGAACGAAGTTACCAGGAAGGCGTCAAAAGCGTAGCAAGCATCTCCCTTCGCCGCTCCGGCCTCCTGAGCGCTACTTCTCCACCTTTCCTCCACCTCCAAATATCAGGTAGTATAATCCTCGCCTTCTATCTCTTCTCCTTCACCTCATAATGAAAAGAAAATACTTAAAACTCAAATCAAACATGCAATTTGTAAAAAGACAAAAGATAAGAACATAAGACATTAAAACGAACCAGGAATCAAGGACGCTAGGCTCATGCCTTGGAGGGAAGAAAGGCGTTGATTAGCGCTGGTGGCCGGAGAAAACGCTCAGGGAATGGCTAATCGGAGAAGATGAACTCAACGCGCGGCGCCGCTGTTAACCCTAGAGCCCTTTATCTCAATTGAACAAACAACGCGTCAACCCTAATTTTTTGCCTTTGGACCATTGGGCTTAACCCGTTCATACTTCCCTGAAGCCCATTTAAAATGCCTCTTTTCTTTTTAACAACATTAATCACTAACCTTAATTAACTTACTTCATTTTTATAAAAAAACACTAACCCTCTTTTTATCTTATAAAAAATGTTCACTCTTGTTATTTTGTAAATACTAACTTGAATAAATTACATTTTCATCATATGTTTAAAACATCTTTTTTAACTAATACATTTTTTTACATAAAAATAACCAAATACTTTTTCATAATTGAAAATACTTTCTTAATCAAAATACATAATACATTTCCTAATTAAAACTTTTCCATTTGTACATAAAAATAAAATACCTTTCTTAACACACATAATGTAATTTTGGACATAATTTAATGCATTTTGTACATACATTTTAAAACATTGATTTGTATATATTATACATTTTTATACATAATTAAAATTGAAATTTTTTTAATTAATTAACATTCTTTTTTCATACATGACAATTCAATACATTCATCTTCTCTAAATATTAAACTCACAAACATTCGACTAAAATACTCTCCAATTAAAAACCAAACATTTAATCAAAACATTTTCATCTTTCTTTTGTACATAATTAAACATACCAAAATCAAGATTCATCTAAAAAACATTTATCTAGGTCAAAACCCTAATACGGCTCAATTTCACATTCCGCACTTGTACATATTTACACTTACATATACATTTGCACTTACACAATATATTGCCCTACACACATTTTATCTTATATTTATACATTTGACATTTATATTTTGATTGTGACATTCGATTTGGTTGTAAATACTATAAGTCTCATCCCCTTGTACATTTATATCCCCACTCCCGGACATTATTTTGTAATAGCGTAGATTTACATTCCGCAATTTACAGCTTTCCAATTATACCATGTTTAGACCTAGGGTTTGTATGTACATAAAATCAAACGCTAGATAACCTAATACAAGACAAATACATGTAATCAATACACAATCACACTTGCACCCCCTAGGGTAATCCCACATGTTGCCTTCCAAAATGGGCCATGCTTGCACGTCGAGTTTCTTTGGCAAAACAAAAGCAAATGATCATGAGTCTCAAAGTGTTGCCTAAACGGAATGATCATAGTCCCTTCAAAACAAAATTGCCAAAGACACTTGGCATCATTGCATTCATGGTCCATACGATGACCCGCGCCCGTCCCGAATAAACTTCCTAAACGCAAGATTGTCCACCAATTTCAATGGTGGAACAAAATTGTTAAACGGGGTTAAAACATGACAAAAACCTTTTGAGTACAATAGGGTAGACAAAACTCTTAGTTACTTGAGATCAAACTTGCAAAAACACTTGCCTTCTTTTCAAAAACCACAATCCACTACACTTTCAAACAAACTCTCAAAAACATTTGAAAACATCTTTTCGAAAAGATTCACACTTTTGTAAAACACTCAAACACGAGTCAAATACATTAGTTGCCTAAGACAAGGCATCTTTTTCCAAAACATTTTCAAAAAAGAACCCACACACACACCATTTTCAAAGCAATCGAAAAACAAGGCAAGTGATCTGAAAAACCAAGTAACTAAGAGCCCATGGATAACCATGGATGAAGAGGGTGCTAATACCTTCCCTTTTCATAATCTACCCCCCGAACCCACGAAATATCTCAAAAGGTTTTTGCTGTGCTTTTTTAACCTTTCCTTTAGGATAAAGTAAAAAGTCGGTGGCGACTCTTGCTAACCGCACAAGTGCGAATACGAACGCAAAACACTAGTCAGTTCTCCCACCGTATCACACATATCATGTGTTGTATCTCTATTTGTGATCTTTTCATATTCCATTTTAGAGATAGCATTTAGAAAAATATTTCTAGCTCTATGATGATTTTTGAAATCAGCTTTTTGTTGTCTATCCATATTTTTCTATCAATATTGTTTCCTTCTGAGTCTGTAGGATGTGTGTAACCATCCAAGACTATATCCCATAAATCACTATCATGACCTAGAAAGAAACTTTCTAGTCTATCTTTCCAATATTCAAAATATTCTCCATCAAATATAGGAGGTTTGTTGTAGCTATTGTTGTTTTGTTCAGTAGCCATTTGTGTTTTCTTCTGGATCTTTTCCTGACACGGTTAAGTGTTGCGCTCAGAGTCAAGCTCTGATACCAATTGAAGAGTCAGAAAACACTTAGAAGGGGTGGGCGGTTGAATAAGTTTCTCTTTTTCTTTTTCTTAAAGGCTCAACAATAATGGAAAGACATGGTTATTTTAATCCTGGTTCGTTTGAACTCAAACTACTCCAGTCCACCCGCCAAGGTGATTTCGCCTTTCTCAACAAGGACTTAATTCACTATAATCAATTGATTACAATCACACAACAACTGTTGTGAATAAAAATGCACAAGTAATCTTACAAGTGACTAATACCACTAAGACTTAAACTAGTCCTAGTCTACTTGAGAAATATGACCAAACTTGGTCTCTCAAGGAACAATTACAAGAGTTAAATCTTTACAGATAGTGAAACAAAATTTGCTTCTGAGAATGCTATATCACAACTGTTATTTTTCACTAAGATTAGTATTGCACAAAGTGTGTGTAAAATAAGTTGTGAGCCCAGAATATTTTCACGTAGTTCTTGCTTCTTTTGAATTTGTTGAGTAGTTGGCTTGCAATAAATGTTCTTCTATATATAGTAAGAAGAAAATGATCGTTGCTGCCTTCAAAAGTGAAGAGCAATAAATGTTTTCGTGTTTGCTTGCAGTGTTGCATTTTCCAATGAACTAGCGTAGACACTTGAGTGCATGTAGCCGTCTTTGCATTAAATGAACAAACGAAACTTTGTTAGAGCATGTTTCCTGAAACTTGACAAGACTTGTTAGCTTCTTTATTCTTTCAGAACTAGCTTCACGTCTTGATTCAGAACATGCTTGCATATCTTCTTATCAACGCTTGCTTGCTAAGTACTTCTGATCAGCGCTTTCTTTCAAAGTACTTCTGAACATGGAAAGCTGCTAAACATTAGAAGATACATTGACTAATTTCTTATCAGATTCAGCATCAATACTTGCGCTAAAACAAATAGTTCTTTCATCAAAGAACTTCTTCATTTATTTTCAGCTCAGCACATCAAAATGCTTCTGTCAGAACATTATCTGAAATAATTAAATATGTTAATCATAGTATCAAATATATAAAATATAATTTATTGTTATCATCAAAACTCTGAGATATGATCAGAACCAATCTTGTTTTAACAGAATTACCCTAAGGGTGTAAGTGTGCAGGTGTGTTTTATTTACATGCATTATTTATCTTGAATTAGGGTTTGCTACTTGTTGATTTTAATCTTGCCATACAAACCTTAATTACTAACATTTATATAAAAGCGATAAATTATGGAAAATAAAATTACTACGCTATTACATCATTAGGGGAGGGGGTATACAAATTTACAAATGGGGATTGCAAGAAAAATAAACCTAATTATCTATTATAACCATATTGAATAATGTACAAGAATTGAATAAATGTACAAGAAGATAAATGGAAAAGAAATGATTTTTTATTTGGTCTTTATTAAGGGTTTTAACCTAATTACTAAAAAAGGAAAAAAAATTATTAATTAAAGATAAATAAAATTAAACCTAAATTAAATAAGAAAAGAAAATAAGTTTGGAGCATTTTTAGGGTTTTTTATGAAAATGTTTTTAAATTTAATAAAAATAGTATGAAAATTAATTAATTAAAAGAAACTTAAATTCTAAATTAATTTTAGATAAAAGAGAAAAATAATAATTAAACCTAAATCTAAATATTAATTATTAAAACAAAGAAATTAAATTGTTAAGAAAATATTTTTGTTCTTTTGTCTTTATAAAGAAAAATAAAATATAAATGTCAAAATAATAAATAAAATTATTTTTAGATTTTTTATTAATAATAATAATAATAATAGTAATAAAAAATAATAAAATAATACTGAATAAAAGAAAATAAGAAAAAGAAAATAAATAAAAATGAAATAATAAAAAGTTGGGCCAGGTGTGTGAAAGCAGGCAGGGGGATTAGGAGTCAGCAAAAAAATGGAAGGCCCAACATTGGAGGCCCAGCACTAGCTGTTTGAAAAAAAAGAGAGAGAAACATGTGAAAAATAAGAAAAGTGACAGCACTGGGGCTTGAACCCACGCTCTAAGCATGAAACGCGCGTTGCCTTACCACTGAGGTGACTATACATCCGTTAACTTAAACAAAAAAACAAATACATAACACAAGTCAAGTCCTGAAAATTATTTCATCTTCAACCTCCATCCTGAACATCTGCAACTTCATCATTTCTCATCCATTTGCAAAAATGTAAACATCAAACTCGTTCCAAATTTCACAACAATTCCAGAAATGTAAATTACTAAAACTATAAATCAAGGATAAGCATGAATTTTGAATGGTACCGAATTCTGACCTAACTTTTTCAGAAAGTTCAAACTTAAAATTCTCACTACTCAAGCAATATAAATGAAATCTATGGACATGTACAGTTTCAGAGCAATGATGTCTACATTTTATCTTAACAAATGCAAGCTTAACAATGCCTAAATGAAAAGATAGAAGTTCAGAAATGATACCTCAAAACTGGAAATCGTGAAATACAAATCAGCTTGATTCAAGGTGCTGCAATGATCAGGTTAGCTTCCTCAGGTTCCCAGGAAGCTAATGCAATGATTAGCTTGAGCAATGGATGGCTGGAATGGTCTGGAGAAGTCAACTTGCAATTATCTGTTTTTAAGTTTGGAAGATGATGAAGATGGAGTTACAGTTATGAAACAGGGTCATGGATGGACTATATTTGATGTATAGGAGCTTTGTGAATGATTATGAATGAAAACATACGAGTGAAATGTGAGTTTAGGTTTCAAAGTCAGAATGTGCACAACAATGGAGTTTTGATGCAAGTTCTGATTTGAGGGAGTTTGGGAGAGTTTCATGGTTCTTAAGCTCGTGTGTTAGCTTGCAAATAGGGCCTCTATTTATAAGCAACAAGTTTGGATGCTTGTATTTGATCAGAATTCAAAATCACATGTTTAAGCTCAACATGTGATTTTCTTGAAAAATCAAGTTTCAATGCTTTTGTACTTGTTAATGTAGAGTGGTTATGCTTTAAACAAACTTTTTTCCGACTTTGTAGATGGAGTGTGATCGGAGGGAACAAGTGAGAGGCTCAAGAATTGACTTTGTGCATAAAGCTTGCTTTTCAAGAATGGCATTGTTAACTTTCTTCCCAAAATGGCAACTTAAATTGGACAATGCTTAAACCACTTGGGTTATAGCTCAAAAGTTTGTGTAATCCATTAATGATGGATAAATACACAAGTTATAAGGCCTGAAAAGTAAGATTATGCAGCCTAACATTGAGATTGGATTATGTGTTCATCAAGAAATGGCTTGTAATTCAAGAATGAAACCCTAACTTATTGCTTTCGATTATCCTTGATCAAGCATGATCTCAATGAGTTCTTGGACATTTTAGAAAGCTTGTAACATCCTCTACAACCTCTATGTTGGACATTTTTGAATATTCATCTTGGAACTAGGTGAAAAGTTTCCATGAAGTTAGGTTAAAATCCTGCCTAAACTAGGGCAAAATTTCACTAAGTTTTCAAGTTTCGTGAACATGTCTTCACAAAATCATAACTTGAAATATAAGAATTTCTATAAAAAGTTATGTTCCACAATGTTTTAGATATCATTGATATCTACAACTTTCATGTTGGAAGTTTCCTTTGAATCATCTTGCATCATGGTGTAAATTTGGCTCAAAGTTATGAAAAAATGTGAATTTCCAACACTTAGAAAAATTCTAAGTTTAGAAATTTTGACTTTCAAAATGAAATATTGACTATTTGATTTCTTGATGAACAAGTTTCACATTTTGACATGTCTTGATGAATTGTAATCTTTGGAACTTGATTTTGATCAAAAAGTCAAAGTTTGACTTTTTAGTGTACAGTTGACTTTTCATCAATTAACTGAAATTCATTTGTCAATCAATTAATCTTGAGAGATGTTTTGAGCCATGCCATTAGGTAAAAATGATTCATTTGAATCCTTGAGATCATGTCTCAACCCAATAAGTTATTTGCTAAGTCAAAAATCAGAAATTGCACTTTCTCAGTCAAAACCCTATCTTTTACCATTTTACCCTTTTGATGACCTGATCAAATTTCTTGAGGAATTATGATACAAACTTAATCAAATGACATATATGAGTTCATGATGTTGATATGGATAAAAAATTATGAAGTTTGACTGTAAATTGACCATAATTGACTTTTTCCCCAATACAGCTGATTTTAGGTCAATTGATCAATTGACTGAGCAAAAATGTGATCCAAGACTTGAAACTTGACATGAGCAATCTTGAGAGTCCAAAATGATCCATGAAATTAATATGGGGCATTAAAAGGCCATTTGTCCTTGTGCAAACTCAAACCCTAAATTTCAGTCATTAGTGCTTAAGGAGGTGTCTTGAGCTGATCAAACCTTGTACAGTCTTGAATCAATGGAGATCTTGTGAGAGATTACTTGAGAAAATGAGAGGGGAAATTTTGGTGTACAATAGCGAGCAGGCCAATCTAACTCTTCAGGTTTAAGAAGATTGAACAGGGGAAGTTGTTGTACCCCAAAATTTTCCCTACCATTTCAAAAGACCTCTTCAAGCTCCTAAGGTCCTCAAGTACTCAAGACTACTCAAAAATTGACCAGACAAACCCTCTTCCTAAGCAGTTGACCTGTAACTAGGGTTTTGTTTTTCTCAAAGGAAATTGGACTTCTAATGCCTCAAGTGGACTTCATGGTTTCTCATATACTTCAAATAATCCTCATATCAAGTTTCAAGCCTTACATCACAAATTTGCTCAGTCAATTGCTCAAATGATTGAAAATCAACTATATTGGACAAAAAGTCAAATGTGATCAACATACTGTCAAACTTCAAGATTTTTGGTCAACATCAACATTTTGAAGTCACATTCATCATTTGACCAAGGGTTGATCATAACTTATCAAGAAAACTCAAGATTCATCAAAAGTCAAAAGTTGCTAAATTAGGGTTTTCTTTATGAGAAGTAAACTGAAGTTTGACCAAGCATAACTTTCACATGCTTGATCAGAAAATTCTCAACAAAATCTAATTTTGATAGAAATTCAATTATCTACTGAAGATGTGAAAAACACAAGAAGGGGGGTTTAATTGAAAACTTGAAATTAGAAGCTCAATGACACGGTATTTTTATCCTGGTTCGTTTGATCTCAAACTACTCCAGTCCACCCGTCAAGGTGATTTCGCCTCTCTCCAACGAGGTCTTAATTCACTAATCTCAACAAGATTACAAAAGCTACTTTAAAAACTGTTAAAGTCTTCTTGAGTACAACCACAATCCGGTTAATCTCAAGGAACACTATTTCAATACAATTATACAAGATATGTGTTGTTGTTTTTCTAACAAAACTGTTTATCACAACTGTGATAAATTACACAGGATTATAGCTTGGAAATGTAAATGATATTGCTTGCAGCTTTGAATATGCGTGAGTGGTAGTATGGCAAAATCATCCTTGATTTTGAATGCTGACTTTGTTTATATAGGCAGCGGAATGATGTTGATCATAAAGTATGTTTAATGTCATTAACACACTTTCCATTTGGAGAAGATCCTGTCTGAAAGAAGCCGTTAGAATTGATGTTGTTATGAATGATCAGTAATGCTTCAGAATCTTATCTCATTGCTTGCTGATTACGCTTCATAATATTGATGACTTGGATTGGTATGTTCTTGTTCAGAATCAGAGTTTACTTTGATTAAGCGCAGGTTCTAGTCATCAATCTTCAGCGCATGTTCTGATTACTTCAGCGTGTA
Source organism: Vicia faba (assembly GCA_948472305.1). Lineage (NCBI taxonomy): Eukaryota > Viridiplantae > Streptophyta > Magnoliopsida > Fabales > Fabaceae > Vicia > Vicia faba. The sequence continues at coordinate 1,526,070,589 of OX451739.1, read as the reverse complement.
GCTCTTATGGCTTATCTTCTGATGTTGATATGGTCAGAACTTTTGCATTCATAGAACATAATTTTTAGGGTGCATATTTGTTCTTTGTATTTATTATTTATTCTTTGTATTTGTTATCATCAAAACTCTAACTAAGGGTTGTATCATCAAACTATGTTCTAACAATTTCCCCTTTTTTGATGATGATAAAAGTAGATTTTTCAATTAAAAATAAAGAACAAAAGGTTTAAGAGAAACTCACCCTAAGTTGATTACTTCCCTTAAGTTCCTTGAGCATCAGAGTTTAGCTGCGTCTTTCATCAGAATTTGTACATGTTCAAACTTTTCAGAAGATAGAGGTTAAGTAATTCAGAATGTTTGAGACTCCTGTCTCAGTAAACCATTATTGAAAATATCTTACTTTCTCCCCCTTTTTGTCATTTATCAAAAAGGCAATATAATCAGAGCCAAAATAGTTGAATTATATTTTAAAAAAACATGATGCAATGATAAGTTCCAGAACAGAAGAGGTAAAAAAATTAAGCGTTACAGATAAACGGATTTAAAACAAAGAATCTAAGAAGGAGGAGGAAGACGTGTGAACAAAGCTTCCAGCAAGCTTTTGATTTGAGTATTAGACTCATTGCTTGCCCAAGATGCTTTTAATCTCTTTGTTCGTGTCCTCCTGCTTATCCAACCTTGCATGGATTAAAGCATTTTCTTTCTTCAAATCTTCCAGAGTTTGCATGACTAAGGAAGGTGTTGGAGCTTCTTCAGGAGTTGGATGTTGCTCAGAGCATTCTGCAGCTTGTTCAGAGTAAACCATTTCTTCTGCTATAATCATGTCTTCTGGAGCAGTAGTCAGGGAGAGACTTTCTGATTCTGGTCGAACTTCATCGGATGGATGATGCTCTATCCAGGAAGCATTATCCAGAGAGAGAATATCTTTCTTGAGCAGTTGGCTCAGAACTTGGTCTTCAACAGCCTTCAGCTTAGCACTAAAGTTATGCTAAACCTGTTCATAACTCTGTTCCTTCAGCTTTAGCATTTCATAACTAAGCCAGTTTCTGAATTTTGTCCACATATAATCAGAAGCAACATGATTAGTCATCTTTTGACTAGCATACTTCAAAGAATTTATCCTTTCATGTATTCCTGTTTCAAAAATCAACAAACTTGTACCAACATCTGATGTGGTTTCAGTTGGTTTAGGTTTGGGAATGGTAGTTTTGTGAGAGATAGAAGCTAGTCTTTCCAGCATAATTGGATCAATGACAAGTCTTACGTTGTCAGCTGGATTGTTAGTGGATGAAGGAGTGGGAGAGTCAGGTATGATGATTAGACTGGTAGGGGAGTTTGGTGGTGTGGATTCCAAAGATGAAGGAATTTATGGAATGTCGTGGATGGTGAGAGGCATACAAATAGCAAGTGGTTCTGTGATTCCAGGTATTGGGATTGTATCATAATCTGAATGAGGTTCTTCAGATTGGTTTCTTGAAACATGGTGAGGTTCTGGTTCATGGATATCAGAAGATTTATTCTCAGAAGGTTGAGCTTCTGGTTGTTGTATTTCAGGTTGAGGTGATTGTGGATGAGGAATTTCTTGTTGTGGAGAGTGAGGTTGCGGAATTTCTGGTGTGGTATCAGAGTTTGGATTTTCAGGGAGTTGAGAGTTTTGATTTTGTGGTACGGGAGCTGAAAAGTCTTGGTCAAATGAATCAATATCAGACAGAACTTTGGCAAGTTCTGGTTGGGTTTGTTCAGGATTTGGATTATGAGAAAGGGAGTGAGTTTCATTCTGACCTAGAGTTTCTGATGGATCAAACCCTATGTCAAAGTCTTCAAATTTTTGTGGAGTTGGATGTTCTGGTTGAGTAGGCATGGCTTCAGATGTTGATACATTTATTGATTCTATAACAAACAGAGGAAGGATTACCTTTCTTTTTGGCAGCTTTTGGAGTCCTCTGAGATGGTCCTTCTGCTGCAGCTTTCCTCTTCTTGGTCTTCTTTAAAGCAACTTCTGGAGCATCCTTGTGTAAGTCCTGGATATTGATTTCTGGTGCAGTACCATCTTCCTTGCAAGCGTCTAGATATCTGACTATTATTTATGGCTTGGAGTCAATATCAGAAAATAGAGGAAAATCATCCAGAGGTATCCTTCTTGAAGTGATGGTTGCATGAGAAGTAATAGTAGGTTCCTTCTTGATATTCTCAATGATTTTCATCTTCTTCATATTTTTTGCATTCGGGGGCTTCTCAGTAGTTGCTTCCAAAGTGTTGATTTCCTGGGCTTCATTCAAATGTTCTATCAGCCTATTCTCTGTCAGAATATCTGATATGAGTCTTCCTAAGGGTATCCAGTCCCTTTTGGTTTGTTCATCTTCTCTTGTTTCCTTCACACTAGTTCTAAGATGATTAAACAACAAGTGTGGGAGGTTTACCTTAGTCCTCTTGGCAATGAAATAGATCAGAAACTACTGATCAATGTTGATATAATCAGGAGAGCTAGTTGGCTTCCTGTGGTTGATACACCCCAGAATAATTCTTGCCCAAATTCTGTGGTGATCCTTCAGCAGTAACATCTTCATACAGATTGAAGCCATTTTCTTGCAAGCTTTCAAAGTCAATAATCAGTTCTGAAAGAACTTCCAGATTATCAATGGGAGTGAGTAGCATTCTGTAAGGTTCTTCGTACTGTTCCATTGAAGCAGATTCCTGAGTACTGATGTTTTGGACGCTTGAAGAAGCCATTGTTCACACAAGATTTGAGGAAGATGAAAGGGGTTTTTGAATATACGAACTTGAAATGATAGAAAGTATTTAGAGAGTAAAAAGAAGTGAATGTAAAAAGTGAGATTTGAGTTTTAATAGTTTTTCTTGAAAGCGTAAACAGTAAGAGAGAGAAATAATTAGTCATGATTATAAGCATTAATGACAGCTGAAATTAGGGGATTCAGAAAGATACTGGAACGGTTACCCATGACATGTGTCTAAATGCACCCAATCAGCGCTTTTGACCTTTCAGAAAGGTGAACGCGTGTTCAGCCTCAGAAAGTAGCTGATGAATGGATGGCAACTGTTTGATTATGTGAACAGCATGCTTCTATCCTTGAAATGAAACGTTCAGATCTTCATGGATAGATTTTGATGCAATATGTACTTCTAAAACTCTGAAGACAGGTCGATCAGTAGTTCACAGAAAATAACAAAGTTATGAAGGTTAAGATATGCAAATAAAATATTTTATTCTGGGCATAGCTTCATGCTGAGATGATTCAGAATGAAGTTAAACCTATCTTCAAAAAGAGGTTTTGTAAAGACATCAGCCCATTGATGGTCTGTGTAAATTGATTTTAAGTTAAGAATCCCTTTCTGAATATAGTCCCTAATAAAATGATGTTTTATTTCTATATGCTTAGCCCTAGAATGCAAGATTGGATTCTTGCTGAGACCAATAGCAGAAGTATTGTCACTAAAGATAGGAATGTTACTCTCAAATATGTTGAAGTCTTCAAGTTGACTTTTCATCCAGAGCATTTGTGTGCTACATCCAGCAGCTGCTATGTATTCAGCTTCTGCTGTTGATAGTGCTATTGTGGATTGTCTCTTGTTGGTCCATGAGATCATATTTTCTCCCAGAAACTGGTAGCTTCCAGAAGTGCTTTTACGTTCTACTCTGTCTCCACCGAAGTCAGCATCACAATATCCTACTAAGCTGTAATCATTTGATTTTCTATAAAACAAACCCAGATTAGCAGTACCTTTCAGATACTTGAAAATTCGCTTAGTTATTGTTAAGTGAGATTCTCTAGGATCTGATTGGAATATAGAACATAAGCAAACACTAAATAAAATGCCAGGCTTTAAAGCCGTCAGATAGAGGAGAGAACCAATCATACCTCTGTAGACCTTTTGTTCTACCTTTTTACTTACCTCTTCCTTTTCCATAATGCACGTGCGATGCATTGGGATTTTTGAGGGCTTACATTCTGAGAGATCAAATTTCTTTAGAAGTTCTCTGACATATTTGCTCTGATGAATGTAAGTTCCTTCTGGAGTTTGGTTTATCTGAATGCCCAGAAAGAATTTGAGTTCCCTCATTAAGCTCATCTCAAACTCTGCCTGCATACATTTAGCAAACTCTCTTCCCAGAGAGGGTTTAGTAGATCCAAATATAATGTGATCAACATAAATATGACATACTAATATGTCAGTCTTAATCGTCTTACAGAACAAGGTTGTGTCTACTTTCCCTCTGGTGAATTCCTTTTCTAACAGAAAGTTACTTAGTCTTTCATACCAAGCTCTGGGAGCTTGTTTCAGACCATAGAGTGACTTCTTTAGTTTGAAAACATATTCTGGATTTTTGGAATTCTCAAAACCCGGAGGTTGGTTCACATATACCTCTTCATCTATATAGCCATTTAAGAATGCACTTTTGACATCCATTTGATATAGAGTGATGTCGTTGTTTACAGCAAATGATATTAAGATTCTGATAGATTCTAACCTGGCGACTGGAGCAAAGGTTTCTATATAGTCTATCCCTTGTTGCTGACTAAAACCTTGTGCTACCAGTCGTGCTTTGATTTTGATGACTTCACCTTGCTCGTTCAGTTTGTTTCTGAACACCCACTTTGTACCAATAACATTGAATCCTTTTGGTTTGGGAACCAGATCCTATACGTCATTTCTGGTGAATTTATTTAGTTCCTCCTGCAATGCCAGAATCCAGTCATTGTCCAGAAGTGCTTCATCAATTGTTGTTGGTTCAATCAGAGAGACTAGTCCTATGAGGGATTCTTCAGAGTTTCTGAATGTTGATCTTGTTCTGATTGGATCATCCTTCTTTCCCAGTATTGTATCTTCTGGGTGATCAATGTTGCTTCTGGATAGTCTTTTTTGGAGTTGATCAACAGAAAGTGTTGGATTGCTTGCAGTAACTCTTTCTGATGTTGGGGGAGTGTCTCTTTTGAGAACTTCTGATGAGTTGTCTTCAGTACCTGTGAGTTCAACTTCCATACCTGCAAGGAATTCACTCTGCTTTGACTTTTGAGAGTCAAGCTTATCATCAAACCTAACACTGATTGACTCTTCAACAATCTGTGTTTCTGTATTGTATACTCCATACCCTCTTGAGCGTTCAGAGTATCCTAACATAATACACTTTTGTGCTTTAGAGTCAAACTTGTTCAAATAATTTTTTGTATTCAGAATAAAGCATGTGCATCCAAATGGATGAAAATGAGAAATGTTGGGCTTTCTGTTCTTCCACAATTCATATGGAGTCTTTTCCAGAATAGGTCTTATAGAGATTCTATTTTGAATGTAACACGCTGTGTTAATTGCCTCTGCCCAGAAGATCTTAGCAACATTAGTCTCGTTGATCATGGTTCTGGCCATTTCTTGCAATGTTCTGTTCTTTCATTCTACAACTCCATTTTGCTGGGGAGTTCTAGGACAGAAGAAGTCATGCAAGATGCCTTTTTCATTAAAAAATAATTCAAAATTTTTATTTTCAAATTCCCCACCATGATCACTTCTGACTTTGACAATTCTAAGATCCTTTTCATTCTGAACTTGGTTGCAGAAGGTAACAAACACAGAGTGTGACTCGTCCTTGTGTCTTAAGAACTTTACCCATGTCCATCTACTATAGTCATCTATGATTACTAACCCATACTTCTTGCCGCTGATTGACGCAGTTTTTACTGGTCCAAATAAGTCAATGTGCAGAAGTTCTAATGGCTTAGAGGTGGAAACAACATGTTTGGATTTGAAAGCAGGTTTTGCAAATTTGCCTTTCTGACATGCTTCACACAGAGCATCCGAGTTGAACTTCAAATTAGAAAGTCCTCTGACCAGATTGAGTTTGTTAATCTGAGATATTCTTCTCATACTAACATGCCCCAATCTTTTGTGTCAGACCCATTGCTCGTTGTTAACAGAAAGTAGGCATTTTACATTCTGACTCTTTAGTTCAGAAAGTTTTATTTTATAAATGTTGCTTTTCCTCTTTCCATTAAATAGGATAGTCTTATCTTTCTGACTAACAGCTTTGCATGACTTTTGATTAAAGATTATATCATAATCGTTATCACTTAATTGACTTATGGATAATAGGTTATGCATTAATCTATCAACTAATAATACATTATTTATAGAGGGAAGATTTCCATTACCTACTGTTCCAGAGCCAATGATCTTTCCTCTCTGATTACCTCCAAAGCCTACGTAGCCTCCAGGCTTAAGTTCCAGGCTTTGGAACATATGCCTTCTTCCCGTCATGTGTCGCGAGCAGCCAGAGTCTAGGTACCATTACTGGTGTCTTAGCCTTGCTGCTAAAGATATCTGCTACATGTATAATTTTATCCTTAGGTATCCACATTTTCTTGGGTCCTGATTGGTTAGTTTTACCAAGATTCTGATTGAATTTTGGTTTGACAGAGTAATCATTAATGTTGTATTTTATGTCATGTGTGTGCCCATATATAAAGTGTTATTTGAGTGGTGTGTGTTTTATAACTAAGTCCATGGCATTTTTTGGTGTAGATACCTTACCTTGATATCCTACCCCTTTTCTGCCATTTCTGCTAACTCCATAGATCATTGAAGCCATCTTGCTTATGTCTATGTTTTTAGCTAGAAACTTCTGAAAGTTGTGATCATACTCTTTGATGATCGCATCAGCATTACTGGGAGTCTCAGAGATAGTTTCCTTCTGAGAGTTTTGCAGGTCATTTTCTAAATTTAAAATTTTTTCTTTTAACTCAGAATTCTCTAATATGAGACTCTCAGACTTTTCAGAGTCAGAGGCGAGAACCCTTTTCAGGTTCCTGAATTTGCCTATGATTTGCTGATACCTTTCCAGAATTTCATTTAGACTTTCTGCAAGTTCAGCCTTAGTAAAGTTTATGGTAAAATCAGGAAATACCTCTTCAGTGTCTGATTCTGAGTATGAACCAGAAGCTTCACTGTCTTCTGATACATTTGCCATTAGAGCTATGTTTGCTCTTTCATCATCTAATTCTGAGTCAGCTTCAGATGTTTCAGAATCATCCCATATAGCCATGGGGGTTTTCTTCTTTTCCTTGAAGAACTTCTTTTTGGGCTTTTCCTTCTGACGCTTTGGGCAGTCACTTTTGTAGTTCCCTTGCTTGTTACATTCATAGCAGATGATGTCCTTGTTATTTGGCTTTCTATATCCTGAAGAACCTTCAGATCTTCTGTGTCTAGAGGAAGACTCAGACTTTCTGTATCTGGAGGAGGATTCATTCTGATTCTCTGATCTTCTGGGATTTCTGAACTTCCTTTGCCTCTGCTTCCACAGTTGGTTCACCCTTATGGAGAGGAGAGACAATTCATCTTCTTCTGATGAGGATCCATCAGAAGTTTCTTCCACAGCCTGCAAAACCTTAGAGTCAGATTTTCTGTTAGATTTTAAAGCTAATGGTTTACCTTGCTTTTGAGGCTCATCTTCTTCTAGCTCTATCTCGTGACTTCTGAGGGAGCTAACAAGTTCCTCCAGAGAAATTTTGTTGAGGTCTTTGGCTAGCTTAAGTGTTGTGACCATTGGCCTCCATTATTTGGGCAAGCTTCTGATGATCTTCTTAACGTGATCAGCAGTGGAATACCCTTTGTCAAGAACCTTCAGTCCAACAACAAGGATTTGGAATCTTGAAAACATAGTTTCTATTGATTCACCATCTTCCATCTTGAATGCCTCATACTTCTGAATGAGTGCAAGGGCATTGGTCTCTTTGACTTGAATGTTGCCTTCATGTGTCATTCTCAGAGAGTCAAACATGTTTTGGGCAGTCTCTCTGTTTGATATTTTCTCATATTCTGAGTATGAGATGGCGCTGAGAAGTATTGTTCTGGCCTTGCGGTGGTTTCTGAATTCACGCTTTTGCTGATCAGACATCATTTTTCTGTCTATCTTCTGACCACGTCCATCCACTGGGTGCGTGTATCCATCAGTCACCATGTCCCACAAATCAGCATCATGATCCAGAAAGAAACTCTCAATTTTGTCTTTCCAGTAGTCAAAGTTTTCTCCATCAAAGACTGGAGGTTTTCCACTGAATTTGTCCTTGTCTTCATGGTTGTCATTGCTGATGTTTTGGCTTGGTCCCACCATAGTGTTTTTCTGAAGCTCGAATCTTGTACTGACACGGTTAAGTGTTTAAGCTCAGAACCAGGCGCTCTGATGCCAATAAAAGATGTGAAAAACCCAAGAAGGAGGGTTGAATTGAAAACTTGAAATTAGAAGCTCAATGACACAATATTTTTATCCTGGTTCGTTTGATCTCAAACTACTCCAGTCCACCCGTCAAGGTGATTTCGCCTCTCTCCAACGAGGTCTTAATTCACTAATTTCAACAAGATTACAAAAGCTACTTTAACAATTGTTAAAGTCTTCTTGAGTACAACCACAGTCTGGTTAATCTCAAGGAACACTGTTTCAATACAATTATACAAGATATGTGTTGTTGTTTTTCTAACAAAAACTGTTTATCACAACTGTGATAAATTACACAGGATTATAGCTTGGAAATGTACATAATATTGCTTGTAGCTTTGAATATGCGTGAGTGGTAGTATGGCAAAATCATCCTTGATTTTGAATGCTGACTTTGTTTATATAGGCAGTGGAATGAAGTTGATCATAAAGTATATTTAATGTCATTAACACACTTTCCATTTAGAGAAGATCCTGTCTGAAAGAAGTCGTTGGAATTGATGCTGTTATGAATGATCAGTAACGCTTCAGAATCTTATCTCATTGCTTGCTGATGACGCTTCAGAATATTGATGACTTGGATTGGTATGTTCTTGTTCAGAATCAGAGTTTACTTTAATTAAGCGCAGGTTCTGGTCATCAATCTTCAATGCATGTTCTGATTACTTCAGCGTGTAGCTCTTATGGCTTATCTTCTGATGCTGATATGGTCAGAACTTCTGCATTCATAGAACATAATTTTTAGGGTGCATATTTGTTCTTTGTATTTATTATTTATTCTTTGTATTTGTTATCATCAAAACTCTAACTAAGGGTTGTATCATAAAACTATGTTCTAACATCTACAACTTTGTCTCTCTAAGCCCAAGGCTCAAAAATGCTTCATTTGAGAGATATGAGCCAAAACATTACAGGTCATTTTAAAAGTCAACAAAAAGACACTTTTTGTCAAAGAAATTTACATCTAGATAAGGTCTTCAAATGGAAAAATGACCAACATGAGAGTTGTAGGGACAACTTGAGCTTTCCAAAAAGTCAAAGATCACCTTCATATGACAAAAATTGAGTGAGTTATGATTAGTGCAAGTTGGACAATTTTGAGAAAATGCATGAAGTCCAAATTGAGCAAATTTGTAGTTTTGGGCTAATGGGCCTATCTTTTAAGGTCAAAACATGTTCCTGACCTCATAATAGACCTCTAAATCTATTCATACACCCTTTTAATTTTTTATTTTATTTATTTTGATTTTATTCACTTAAATTCAAAATTAAATCAAATAAATATCAAATAATGGATAAAGCATAAAAAGCTTAAGATTGATTTTGTTTAGGGCCCCAAGATCATACAAAAATCGTATGGAATTATTTTGTGAAACAAATCTTCATGTTTTGCAATATTTCTATCTATTTTCCAAACAAAATTAAAGTGTTTTACAAAGAGGTCCAAGCCCATTTTTCTTAACCTAATCTTCTCCTATATATACACTTCATCTTCAGACAAGAGAAGACGGGAAAAAAACTTGCCTCGAGAACACTCTCCAAAAATCTCAAATTTGTCAAACTAGGGCAAACTTGAAACCTCTCATACAACCACTTTCAAAGCAAAGTAACCATCCAAATCGACTCCTAGGATATCATAGGGTGAGTTGGGATCTTCCTTAATGATCAAAGAGGCCTAAAACATGCATCCCATGCATCACCGATTTCCATACTTTTGTCAATTTCGTATTTTTATTTTTACCATGCTTCGATCCATACTAATGATTTCATTGTGTTTCTGAAATGTAACAATACAAGATTAGACCCTTGCATGAGTCCCATAACGCTGGGATAGCTTAGCACCATGTTTGGAACGATTTACATTATCTTGTCTGTATCTATTTATGCATGAAGAATTAGCCAAAACTAAGGCCACCGTTGAATTCGCAACCCTCAAAATAGGTGGGGGGTAGGGTCTTCCTTGATCACTTATGTTTGTTATTTTATAGGTTCCAAGAAAATACCTCACCGAAGAAGACAATCGGAGCTAGGGCTCAGACCCTTCTTTGGTTCATCTGTGTTGTTTATAATATATTTGTTTTGTTTTGTTATGATACCGGATGAAACAGCCACCCCAGTGGCAAGAACATGCGCTAAGGCTTTGGTATCTAAGGGTGTGGGTTTGATCCATGCATTTTGCAATTTTTTGCTATGTTTTCCAATTCCTGCAGGTTTTCAATATAATGTTCACTACTTATTCTCTAACACCAACAAACGCATGACACAGTGGTAAGCAAGGCAAGGCAGAAGGCTAGAGGGCATGGGTTCAACACCCACCCCATGCAGTTTTACATTTCTTTTCCTTTTAGCTATTTTTTTCTTTTAATTACTAACCCTAATTTTTTTAATTAACCATCAATTAATTTTAATCTTTTTTCAAAACCCTAATAAATTAGGTTTAGGTTTTCTAATCAATAAATAATTTTGACATTTTTTTATTTACTAATTAATTAGGTTAATAAATATTTTCTTAAAATTAAAATTAATTAGACTTTAGGATTTTATTAATTAAAATTAATTAGATTTAGGGTTTTAACTATTTAATTAACATCAAATTAATTTCATAAAAAATCACATACAGATATTTCTTTTATTTCTTATTGCATTTAAATTCTTAAACAGTTGTATAGGTCGCACGACTATTTCTTGTAATAGTTTAGATTTATTTTTCCGTATTTTTTACCTATTATATAACTGCTCACGGGATGTAATAGTTTTAGGTTTAAATTCCGCATTTTATTTTTCGCATCTTTTTATGTAACTGCCCCAAATCCCTGTAATAGCTTAGGTCTTTACTTTCCGCACCTTTATTTTTTTGTATATATTCAACTATTAGTAATTAGACATGTATGGCAAGATCTAAAAGAAAACAGTCGATAGATAATCCTAATATAAGATAAATAACTGAATTGAACACACTATTCACACTCGCACCTCTAGGGTGACCTCTCTTTGTTGCCTTTGGAAACATGGTCATGTCCCTCGAAAATAGGGATACTTTAGCAAAGTCCCTTCGAATAAAGATCATAGTCCCTCGATGACCATTCGACGTTGCCTACTACAATGATATAAGTATCTCTATATGTTGCCTTCAATGACCATACGATGACCCTTCGCATGTCCCTTCACATCCAATAGATAGGGATACCTACCAACTAATGGTATGGATATCACTATCTCTAAAGGGAAAAGAAAAGAATAAGAATGACCTTTAGTGGGTAACGAACTCTTAATCGCTTGCTCACAATCTTTTCTAAAAGACATTTTTTACACATCACATTTTCAAACGAAATATTTTCAAACACTTTGTACGCATTCTTGAGGACTGATATAAGAATCATTACAAAGTCAGCCTTACATTGGAAATTTCAAACAAATCACACACACAAAGAAAGATTTTCAAAAGTGAGCTAGCAATTAAGAGCATGTAGATGACTATGGATGTAAAGGGTGCTAATACCTTCCCTTTTAATAACTTACCCCCCGAACCCAAATTCTATCAAAGGTTTTTCCTGTTCTGTTCACCTTTCTTAAATATTGGATAAAAGTAAAGTCGGCGGCGACTCTAGTTATCCGCATATTTAGATAAAACCAAAAAAGTCAGTTCTCCCACCGTATTACACCGACCTTTGGGGAATTACGTGTCGTATTGCGTAGAGGGAGAAAATAACACATCCAGTTTAAAATCGAAAAGACAAGAGGCGAGAAAAAGAAGTTTGAATTTGTTTGTGTCTTTTACCTTTTGTGAAAGGGTTTTTGTTTCGTTAACAACATTTTTTAAAGACTTGCCAAGAAAGAGTATGTTTTAATGCAAGGATGCAGAAAGAGAAGAAAAAGAATCTAAGGAAGACTATCCTAAATCTATCCCTAATATTATCATACAATGATTGATTCTAAGATTGAGTTTTGAAAGGGAAAATATCTACCTTATATTAGCATGCATGGATACCTATTCTAATGTCTAGCTCGAAAGCTACTCTAATTGAGCGATCCTAAGGGAAGTATAGAAATTCCTATTCTAAGGGAACATGGTATGTTCAAGGATGAAAAAGCAAGAAAGCTCAAAAGAGCACACACATGCCACGAGTAGTGCATACTAACTCGAATAAAGGTCAAACCAAGATATAAATTATCAAGGTAGGTACAAAATACAGTAGGGATGTGTGATCGGTGGAAATAGAACTGACTGTTTTTTAAGCTGGTTTGCGAAATGTCGCGGTAAGCAAGAGTCTCCACCGTCTTTTATTTTCTCCAACATGGAAAGGACAAAAGTACAGCAAAATTCCTTATTCGAGATGTTTCTCGGTTTGGGAGGTAGATTTATAGAAAGGGAAGGTGTTAGCACCCTTTCTATCCGTGGTTATCCACGGGCTCTTAGGTACTTGCTCTTATGTTTTCAAAAATTGTTTGCTTTTCAAGTGTTTGTGGGTTTTGAAAAAGTTTCGTTTGAAAAATTTCTAGGTAACTCTTGTATCTGTCCTCAAGAGTGTATGAAAAATTTGTTTGAAAATTTTTGAAAGTGTCAGTGCGAAAAGATTGTTTTTGTTTTTGAGAGAGCAAGTACCTATGAGAAATCTACCTACTCTAAGGAATTAGGCTATGTAAGAGTCTTTTGGACAGTACTATCCCACTATTGAGAAGTAGGTAGCACCGTCGTTGGAGGTATTCGGGTCAATTCGATTATAAGGGACATGTGTGGTCACCAAAGCAATAGTAGGACACCTTAGCGGTAACCCTAATGTCCTAGATCCTTTCTATCTGAGGCAACCGTTTCGAGGCAACTGGATCTTAGACAGGAGGGCGACCTCTAAAACACCCTTTACTTGACGACCACCTCGAGGCAACCAAGTGAGGCGTACCCTAGGAGTGGCATGTGCATGTGTGTTATTTCGGTTAATTTTATCTGTACATGTCATGGGTGAGCTATATTGATTTTAAGTTCATACATTGAATCTTGTCATGCATTCCCTATTATCAAACATCTAACATTGTATAGTTGCGGAAATTAAATTGGCGGAAATTAAATCTAAACTATTACAAGGCGTCGGGTATTTACATCGCCAAAAACAAACCCTTTAATTTAAATTGCGGAAAGTAAAATAAAGCAATAAATAAATAAAGTCCTAATTAAAGTTATTACATTCCGGAAGCAAGTACAATAATATGGAAAAATGGATCGCGTGCGGGAAATTAAATCGGATGCAAGTTTTTTGGGGTTTTGACCCTTTTTTAAAAGAAAGTGATTTTTTTGGTTATTTTTGAATTAAATAGAATTAAATTAAATGAACAATTAATTTAAATTAAATAATGAAAATATTTTTGGATTTTTGAGTTTTTAAAGAAATAAAATAAATTGAATTAATGCTAATAAAAACCTAATATTCTAAATTGATTTTAAATATTGCAAAAAATATTAAAAGTTAAATCTAATTAAAGCTAAATTGATTAAATTAATTTATTTACAAAAATAAAAGTGATGAAGTTAATTTTAATAAATAAAATATTTTTTGTGTTTTTGATTTTATTAGGAAAAAATGTTAATTGGTTAGTGATTAATAAAAATAATAACGATTAATTAATTAAAGGAACATAATACAAATAGAGAGAGAGAGTTTAGGAGTATACGAGCCTGATTGGAGGGGTGAAACAATTATTGGCGTCATGTGTAAACTGTTTTGTTTTGGCCATTTGTGTTTTGGCTTTTGGCCATTTGTGTTCTGGCCTCAACGTTCCTTAACCTTCTCAAGATGTCTGCCTCGCCATGTATTGGTGTCATGTGTAAGCTGTTCTGTTTTGGCCATTTGGCTTTTGGCTTTTGGCCATTTGTGTTTTGGCCTCAACGTTCCTTAATGAACCTGCATGGGATCCTGTCTAAATCCGCAAGTGTTGAATCTCATGAACACATTAAATAAAATCATAAAATGCAAATAAAGCCAATATATGAAGAAATTTAATGTTTAAGTACAATATGGCATGTATGAATGATTATACCCTTTTGATCATGGAGATTAAATCAATCTTACCCTTACTGGAAAAGTAGTGACATGAATGCTTTGTAACTGAGATGACTTATTTGTAGTGAGTGAGGGATTTGTAATAAGGATTTCAAGGTTTTAGGGTTCTTGAAAGAATTTTATATTCTAACAATGTTGTGGCCAGGTTTTTTTTTTCTGGTTTGTGTGAAAAGAATGTGATTATATAATGGAAATTAGGGTAAAGAAAATGGGCTTTGAATGTGCAATTGGGCCTCCAATGTTCACTTGAGTTCGTCACTTTCTAGGCTAAATCGCAGGGACTTAAGTGCAATTTTTAAAGTTGAAATGTGAAAAACAAAATGTAGCCTACATCGAGAACTAACTCCTGTCCAAAAATCGGCTCAATCGGATAAATGGTGAATTAGTTATGAATTTTTGAAGTTTCAGCTCAGACAAACTTATTTTGGGCTCCAGTGTCGACTCTGACACGTTCTTCAATAAAAAACTGGTATTGATCGGATCATAATCCGGTCTCGACTTTTGAAGCAAAGTTGTAGATCTATGAGTCAGTGACCTTGTGTAAAAATATGAGCTCAATCCGATAAAAATTGACCGAGTTATGAATTTTCGAAGTTTCAGCCCAGATGAAATAATATTCAGCATTCAGGATTTTTAGCGTGTCACGCACTCTGAGCAAAAAATGAAGGCCTTTTGAATACCTTTTGAACTCAATACCTTCTGTGAAAATGTAGCCAACTCAATTTGTGAAATTTTGGCGCCGGAACCAGCTCGATACGATGAAAATCGACCAAGTTATGATTTTCTGAACATGACGCAAATAAACTTGTTACATATTTTCTGTATGGAAATACTTGATAAATCCACATTTTTGAAGACCTTCTGATCGAAATTGGCTTCCAGCCGTGAGAGATGAAAACATAGTCAAGACGGAATTTTGGCCACCGGAACCGGTTCAAAACGAGCCACGATCTTCAACTTATGAATTTTTTAGCGCGTAAAAACTGCACTTTCAGCACACTTTTTCACCATATTTCTTCAAGAAAACTCACACATTCGGATACCTTCTTTAAAGAATTGACTCTTGAGCCGAACCTGAATTTGAGAATATGTTATCAGAGATATCTTGGTGAAAGAACACCTGAATATGACGCACCGGGTTGGACTTGTGAATTTTTTTGAAATGTTTTGAGAAATATGGGAGGGCAAATTTTGGGGTACAACAGTTGCCCCTGTTCAATTTTCTTAAACCTGAGGATATAGATTGGCTTGCGTGCCTTTCGTGATCCGAAGGTGGAAGATGATTGAACACTAGAGTGCCCAGAAATTTGCACTCACATAGTGGAGTATCAGCAATGTGATGTCGGGAATGGGCTTACAGATGCCATTTGGAGAGATGATGGATAGGAGGATAGGCTTATAGATGCCATCTGGAGATGTGCCAGAACCTTGTCGGGAATGGGATTATAGATGCCATTTGGAAATGTAATGGATAGTTGAATCTGAATAAGAAATAGAAAGGCTTCCGTGTCTGGAGCATATCTAGTCTATATCTAATTGCTGACGTCTGAACGAGTAGTAGAATGACCGCCGCGTCTGGGGTATATCCATACTGCATCTGAATGAGTGACAGAATGTTATCCGAATCTGGATCGTATCTGGAATGTCTTTTGAATGAATCTGGACTAAATAATAGAATAGCGTCCGGGTCTGGAGCATCTCTAAGTTGTCTTTAGAAGTTTGAATCTGAATAAGCAGTAGAATAACATTCGGGTCAGGAGCATCTCTAAGCTATATCTGAAAGGAACTCTGGAATAAGTATCAGAAAGTCGTCATGCATGGGTCGCAACTGAACTATCTCTAGAAGGAATCTCTGAATAAGCAATAGAATAGCATCCGGATCTGGAGCATCTCTAGGCCATCTCTAGAGAGAAATCTGAATAAGCAGTAGAATAACATCCGGGTCAGGAGCATCTCTAAGTTATATCTGAAAGGAAAGCTGAATAAGCAAAAGAATAGCATCCATATCTGGAGCATCTCTAAGCCATTTCTGGGAAGAAACTCTGAATAAGCAAAAGAATAGCATCCATATCTGGAGCATTTCCAAGCCATCTCTGAAAGGGAATCTGGAATAAGTATCAGAATGTAGCCATGTCTGGATCACATCTGAACCATCTCTAGAAGGACATCTGAATAAGCAATAGAACAGCATCCGTGCCCGGAGCATCTCTAAGCTATCTCTAGAAGGAAGTCTGAATAAGCAATAGAATAACATCCGCATCCGGAGCATCTCTAAGCTATCTATGAATAAGAAACTTTGAATAAGCAACAGAATAGCATCCGGGTCCGGAGCATATCTGAACTATCTCTGAGAAGAAACTTTAAATAAGCAAAAGAATAGCATCCATCTCTAGAGCATTTCCCAGCTATATCTGAAAGGGAATCTGGAATAAGTATCAGAATGGAGCCATATCTGGGTCGCATCTGAACCATCTCTAGAAGAACATCTGAATAAGCAATAGAGCAGCATCTGTGTCTGGAGCATCTCTAAGCTATCTCTAGAAGGAAGTTTGAATAAGCAAAAGAACAGCATCCGTGTCTGGAGCATCTCTAAGCTATCTCTGAAATCTCTTTAATGTAGATATGCCCTGGCTAGATACAGGAATCGAATCTGGAATTAGTCGTCTACAGATATGCCATGGCTGGATACAGGTATCGAATCTCTAAACTCTTCATGCAGACATGCCCTGGCTAGATACAAGTATCGAATCCGGAACTGGTCGTCTACAGATATGCCCTGGATGGATACAGGTATCGAATCTCTAAACTCTTCATGCAGATATGCCCTGGCTAGATACAGGCGTCGAATCTACAATCAAATACTCACAGATATGCCCTGGCTGGATATAGGAATCGAATCTGGAATTGGTCGTCTACAGATATGCTCTGGCTGGATACAGGTATCGAATCTCTAAACTCTTCATGCAGATATGCCCTGGCTAGATACAGGTATCGAATCTACAATCAAATCACTCACAGATATGCCCTGGCTAGATACAGGTATCGAATCTCTAAACTCTTCATGCAGACATGCCCTGGCTAGATACAGGTATCGAATCCATAATCAGTTACTCACAGATATGCCTTGGCTAGATACAGGAATCGAATCTGGAATTAGTCGTCTACAGATATGCCCTGGCTGGATACAGGTGTCGAATCTCTAAACTCTTCATGCAGACATGCCCTGGATAGATACAGGTATCGAATCCATAATTAGTTACTCACAGATATGCCCTGGCTGGATACAGGAATCGAATCTGGAATTAGTCGTCTACAGATATGCCCTGGCTGGATACAGGTGTCGAATCTCTAAACTCTTCATGCAGACATGCCCTGGCTAGATACAGGTATCGGATCCACAATCAGTTACTCACAGATATGCCCTGGCTGGATACAGGAATCGAATCTGGAATTAGTCGTCTACAGATATGCCCTGGCTGGATAAAGGAATCGAATCTGGAATTGGTCGTCTACAGATATGCCCTGGCTGGATACAGGTATCGAATCTCTAAACTCTTCATGCAGATATACCCTGGCTGGATACAGGTGTCGAATCCACATTTAATCGCTCACAGATATGCCCTGGCTAGATACAGGAATCGAATCTGGAATTGCGACAGTTGATAGTAATCATCTTTGGATTGACCTTTTTCCTGAAAAGGCAAAACATCAGTTATATGCAATGTCATGATGTATGAAAGGCATGATATCATGATTTTCTCAAAAATAAATGAGATTGTGTCGTATGCACTTCATCATGTATGTAAGCAGGATGTATGAAATGTGAAATGTCTATGAATGTATTTTCGTCTAGGAAAATAAATCCTTGACGAATGCCGGGAAGTTGAATCCTAGGTTGATGTTGAAGAGTAGAGTTCTTCATTTCCGCTGGGGATGGTGATTGCAAGAATAAACTGGTAGGAGAAGATGACTCCGTTGGGGAATAAACTTTGTTGGAGAGATTACCCTGCGGGGAATTACTCTGTGGGAAGAGATACTTCGCTGAGATTTTGATGATAACTCCGCTGGGGATTCCATTGATGAGCTCTGTTGAAGGATTTTGATGATGACTCCGCTGGGGATAGGAAGAACTTTGCCGAGGACGATCTTTCTGTGGCAATTAGCTGAGGATAACCCAGTTATAAGCTTTGGTGGGGAATAACCTTTGAATATATCCGGGGAGATGCGTTCGTACTCTGCAGGGGATAAGCTTCCAGAATCTACTGGGGATAAGCTTCCAGAATCTACTGGGGATAAGCTTCCAGGATCTACTGGGGATATTGATCCAACTCTCCTGGGGAAACTTTTGAACTGTACTGGAGAATGGCTCCACTGGGGTTTCTGGTATTCCGCCGGGGAACAATCTTAGATCAAGACTGCCGGGGATGCTTGCTTAGGAACATTTGTATACTCTGCTGGGGAATATTGAGATTTTCTGGGGATACCCAGCTTCCTTAAGGCTGACAGTAGACTAACTCTGCTTGGGGAGAGTGTTGCTGACTGGTCTTACTCTGCGAGGAGTGAAGGTATCTTGGTTACGTTCTTCAGCCGAACCTACCTTGGTACCTTGGTGGACAGAGCAACTAGATCACTTAGACAATTCGTATTGCCCCAGTTTCTGCGGGAGAAGAAGGTACCTGCGGAGTTGTTTGACAACTGCCGATTGACAAATCTTCTTCTGGTAGGCAAGTGACGAGATGATGGGACATAGTCGTACGCTTCGATCCCTAACTTTTGCCTGGACCGCCCTTTTGGGTTTTCAGTCCACCGGGATACCCATTTTTGCCCAAGCCGCCTTTTCAGGTTTTCGACTTGTCGGGTGTACAATTTTTCATTTCATCCCTTATTTTTGCCCGAACCCTTTTGGTTCGCCGGGAAGCCCTTATTTTTGCCTAGGCCAGTCGACCTAGCGGGTCTTTGATTATGCGCAGTATTTTTCGACTATGTCCATGCTCTCAGGATGTAGGGAGGTGCCCTTGTTGTTGTGTTGCCATGTGACTAGAAGATCTTCGTTTGATCAGGAAAGATTCGTAGCTGGAATTCGTGTCCAATGCCCCAAGTGATTCAGATGGAGATCTGCCCCTGGCTATTTGGCATTGTTGAGAGATTCTCTGAATCTTGACTGGACTGCCCCAGATCACGGACCATGATCATGTCGTGCCCCTGGATTGGAAGTGCTTTTGTTCATTAGACATTCGTCGTGCGAATTTCTATGTTGTTCAAACAAATAGTCATATGCAAGTAATGTTATATTAAAAATGCAAAGCTTATGTCTGTCTTGAAGTTTTTGAAAATGCATTTTTCAGTAAAACAAGTGAATTTTTGTAAAGTGTGATGTCAACTCGTTATTTTACCGCAAGCCTTAAGGAGTCAGGATACCTTTGGTAACAGTATGCTTTCGAACTAACCCATGCTTTAGCTAGGACTTTTAAGGGTTGTAACGTGGCCTGGTTCACGGTTTAAGAAACAAAGGATAAAGGCTCAAAATTTATTTGTACCCATCCATTCTTCGTGATGTTCTTCAATCCTAAACTCAGTTAATCATGCATTAGACCTTTTTTTGAGTCTTTGCTTTGATATTCCAGTTATGGTTCGGATGTTGACAATTTATTTTGAATAGGCAGTCATTTTTTTGTTGAGGGTTTGTAGAACCTCTTTTCTTTTTGATTTCGTTATCCTTGTTTTTTGCCTGAACTGTTTCTTTTTGTATTTACTGTCAGCGGGATGCCCCAGTTTCGTAAGTCTCCTTCATAGGTTTTGACTTAATGGGCTTTAGTTTTTTTGGTAATGACTGCCTGTCTTTATGATTATTCGGAACCATCATCGGCTTTTGCTTTGGAAGGACTCCTTTGATGCCATTCATTGTGCACCTGGATCAACTGAGAGAACTACCCTGCCCTAGGTTATGATTAAGGGTTTTAATTTTCGAAAAGAAAAACTCCGACTTCTTTGGCTCAAAGGGGGTAACGAGGGATTATCTTCCTTATAACTCCAGTGTTTAGGAATTGAAACAATGCCTGTACCTCATCAGCGGGGTCTATTCAAAAGCATACTGTAAATTGTGGTATCGTTTTCGTCATCCTCCCTCAAGAGGCTTAGAGTTTTTTAATTGCGAGTTGACATCAAAAAATGAAAGCAGTTTGCATATAGCGAATGCGAATATATTGATTCAAAACAGACATATGCGATGCATTGATAAAGTAAAAGAGTTTGACATGAACAAATGTTTGAACAAGCAAAGAAAAATACAACTTGAACATTCGAATGAACAAAAGTTTTTCTCGTCTCAGGACTTGTCACTTCAAATGGTGAATCTTGCAAGGATAGTAGAAGAACTCGACTTGACCATCTTGGGTGAATTCCACTGCTCCTTCATCAATCAGGTCCTGGATCTTGTTCTTCAGAGACCAGAAATCGTTTGTAGCATGCCCCGGGCTGTCAGAATGATAAGCGAGCGGGCGTTGGGGTTGTACCTTGAAGGTGTCTTGTTGGGATTATTAGGAGGGTCCCTTAGTGTGATCAGTTTCAATCTCAACAGGCGTTGTAAGGATTGAAACAACGACATGTTGAGCTGGGTGAATTGCCTTTTAGGCTTGTCTGGCTTGCTCTGATCAACCCGTTGTTCTTGGCGAGGTCGTTGTTGGACCTGTGAAGTAGCAGCAGCTTGGAGAGGCCTATTCATTGAACCAAACCTTTGACTTCTTGGAGGCTGATTACTGGTTTGGTCCCCAGCCCTGACTACTTGCTTCATACTGTCTTGCTGAAGTTGGTGAGGTTGATGCTGAACTTGTGTCCCTGAAGCAAGTTGAGGAGCTCTCCCCTTGTCTTCTTGTCTCAAAGGGAATTTAATGATGACTGACTCTTCAACCTTAGATGTTTGCCCCAGTTGGTTATCCCGAAGCAGTTGGTTGACGAGAACCCTGAGCTCTTCTTGTCTTTGAGCTAAGTCTTGAATGAGGGTCATTTTCCCCGGCATCTGGGTTCTCATTGTATCCACCTCAGCTTGCAGATGTTTCAGTCGTTCATCCTTACTGTCTTCTGGACTCTTCCTGACCAAATTCCTCATGAGGAGTGTTCTCAGCTCTTCCTGCCCCTTGGATAGATTTAGGAGGATTTCCCCGAACTGAGTCTCTTGAGTACGAAGCTCCTGATTGTCTTATTGGCCAGCCATTGCTGAAATAAATAGCGAGGAAGGTAAGTGACCTGTAAAAAGGGGTACCTGTAATGCAATGATATGTATGTATGCAATATTTTCAAGGATCTCGCGGGGTAAAAAAAAGAAGATGTTAGAATTTGAAACTGGTAGCCTGATTGAAGGAACTTCATGTTGTTGAGAGTCCTTCTTCAAGGGTCAAAGGCTCACCATATCCAGTGGGTCATAGCCCCTGACTCAAGTCATCATGTTTTGATCTCCAAACAACCTTGGCTAGAGGAAAATAAATCCCCTTTGCCCCTTGCTAGACATTTTGATTCATCATGACCTGCACCACAAGCCCTTGAGATCCTTGAAATGGGTTAGTCCTTATGCAAGATGTATGCAATGGTATGATGGTATGATGTTATGCTATGCGTGGAGTGACGTAAGTAGGCCCTGTAATGAGTCCCAATTAAAGATTGTAAACAAAATCTGCAAGGAACTCGTGTTGTTAGATAACAAGTATGCAAGTAGTTCAAGTATGAAGGCACACAAGTCACACCAGATAGCCCTTAGAGTTTAGGCCAGCATAAGGTCTAGGTACTACCCTCTTGAAGTTGGTGGGCTCAAACCTGTCCTATCAAAAGTAACAGGGTTCTAAGGAGCTCAATATCATTGGGTTGTTTTATATGTTCATCGTTTTGATTTAGCCACTGAACTGGCGATCAAAATATTCCAAGAAAACAACCCTCAATGAGTGTAGTATCGAGTATCTACCAACTTCGGACTGCACCAAAGTCGGTCATCTCACTACCCCCAAAGAGGCCAGGATGGTCAAGTAAGGTTCCTAAGGTCAGTTGATGCTTCACGACACCACGCGGCGGCCCCGTACTCTCCTTGACTTGACTCAAGGGTTACCGGTACTCACCAAAGTGCCACATCAACGTAGCAAACTGCTTCAACCGTGTCGGTATACCCCGCATAGTTCCCTCACAGTTTTGTTGCTACCTAAAAGGTATCCCCCAGATCCGGGTTAGGATCTATAGAACTCCCAAAACAGGCCCACAATATTAAAACAATCAAAGCAAGCAATTGAAAACAAGAGTGGTCTAATCCTAAGGTACACCTCACTTATTATTTATATCCCCAACAGAGTCGCCAGTTCTGTGATCGGTGGAAATAGAACTGACTGTTTTTTAAGCTGGTTCGCAAAATGTCGCGGTAAGCAAGAGTCGCCACCGTCTTTTATTTTCTCCAACATGGAAAGGACAAAAGCACAGCAAAATTCCTTATTCGAGATGTTTCTCGGTTCGGGAGGTAGATTTATAGAAAGGGAAGGTGTTAGCACCCTTTCTATCCGTGGTTATCCATGGGCTCTTAGGTACTTACTCTTATGTTTTCAAAAATTGTTTGCTTTTCAAGTGTTTGTGGGTTTTGAAAAAGTTTCGTTTGAAAAATTTCTAGGTAACTCTTGTATCTGTCCTCAAGAGTGTATGAAAAATTTGTTTGAAAACTTTTTGAAAGTGTCAGTGCGAAAAGATTGTTTTTGTTTTTGAGAGAGCAAGTACCTATGAGAAATCTACCTACTCTAAGGAATTAGGCTGTGTAAGAGTCCTTTGGACAGTACTATCCCACTATTGAGAAGTAGGTAGCACCGTCATTGGAGGTATTCGGGTCAATTTGATTATAAGGGACATGTGTGGTCACCAAAGCAATAGTAGGACACCTTAGCGGTAACCCTAATGTCCTAGATCCTTTTTATCCGAGGCAACCATTTCGAGGCAACTGGATCTTAGACAGGAGGGCGACCTCTAAAACACCCTATACTTGACGACCACCTCGAGGCAACCAAGTGAGGCGTACCCTAGGAGTGGCATGTGCATGTGTGTTATTTCGGTTAATTTTATCTGTACATGTCATGGGTGAGCTATGTTGATTTTAAGTTCATACATTGAATCTTGTCATGCATTCCCTATTATCAAACATCTAACATTGTATAGTTGCGGAAATTAAATTGGCGGAAATTAAATCTAAACTATTACAAGGCGTCGGGTATTTACATCGCCAAAAACAAACCCTTTAATTTAAATTGCGGAAAGTAAAATAAAGCAATAAATAAATAAAGTCCTAATTAAAGTTATTACATTCCGGAAGCAAGTACAATAATATGGAAAAATGGATCGCGTGCGGGAAATTAAATCGGATGCAAGTTTTTTGGGGTTTTGACCCTTTTTTGAAAGAAAGTGATTTTTTTAGTTATTTTTGAATTAAATGGAATTAAATTAAATGAACAATTAAATTAAATTAAATAATGAAAATATTTTTGGATTTTTGAGTTTTTAAAGAAATAAAATAAATTGAATTAATGCTAATAAAAACCTAATATTCTAAATTGATTTTAAATATTGCAAAAAATATTAAAAGTTAAATCTAATTAAAGCTAAATTGATTAAATTAATTTATTTACAAAAATAAAAGTGATCAAGTTAATTTTAATAAATAAAATATTTTTTGTGTTTTTGATTTTATTAGGAAAAAATGTTAATTGGTTAGTGATTAATAAAAATAATAACGATTAATTAATTAAAGGAACATAATACAAATAGAGAGAGAGAGAAAGAGTTTCGGAGTATACGAGCCTGATTGGAGGGGTGAAACAATTATTGGCGTCATGTGTAAACTGTTTTGTTTTGGCCATTTGTGTTTTGGCTTTTGGCCATTTGTGTTATGGCCTCAACGTTCCTTAACCTTCTCAAGATGTCTGCCTCGCCATGTATTGGTGTCATGTGTAAGTTGATCTGTTTTGGCCATTTGGCTTTTGGCTTTTGGCCATTTGTGTTTTGGCCTCAATGTTCCTTAATGAACCTGCATGGGATCCTGTCTAAATCCGCAGTGTTGAATCTCATGAACACATTAAATAAAATCATAAAATGCAAATAAAGCCAATATATGAAGAAATTTAATGTTTAAGCACAATATGGCATGTATGAATGATTATACCCTTTTGATCATGGAGATCAAATCAATCTTACCCTTACTGGAAAAGTAGTGACATGAATGCTTTGTAACTGAGATGACTTGTTTGTAGTGAGAGAGGGATTTGTAATAAGGATTTCAAGGTTTTAGGGTTCTTGAAAGAATTTGATATTCTGACAATGTTGTGGCCAGGTTTTTTTTTCTCTGGTTTGTGTGAAAAGAATGTGATTATATAATGGAAATTAGGGTAAAGAAAATGGGCTTTGAATGTGCAATTGGGCCTCCAATGTTCACTTGAGTTCGTCACTTTCCAGGCTAAATCGCAGGGACTTAAGTGCAATTTTTGAAGTTGAAATGTGAAAACAAAATGTAGCCTACATCGAGAACTAACTCCTGTCTGAAAATCGGCTCAATCGGATAAATGGTGAATTAGTTATGAATTTTTGAAGTTTCAGCTCAGACAAACTTATTTTGGGCTCCAGTGTCGACTCTGACACGTTCTTCAATAAAAAACTGGTATTGATCGGAGCATAATCCGGTCTCGACTTTTGAAGCAAAGTTGTAGATCTATGAGTCAGTGACCTTGTGTAAAAATATGAGCCCAATCCGATAAAAATTGACCGAGTTATGAATTTTCGAAGTTTCGGCCCAAATGAAATAATATTCAGCATTCAGGATTTTCAGCGTGTCACGCACTTTGAGCAAAAAATGAAGGCCTTTTGAATACCTTTTGAACTCAATACCTTATGTGAAAATGTAGTCAATTCAATTTGTGAAATTTTGGCGCCGGAACCAGCTCGATACGATGAAAATCGACCAAGTTATGATTTTCTGAACATGACGTAAATAAACTTCTGTTACATATATTCTGTATGGAAATACTTGATAAATCCACATTTTTGAAGACCTTCTGATCGAAATTGGCTTCCAGCCGTGAGAGATGAAAACGTAGTCAAGACGAAATTTTGGCCACCGGAACCGGTTCAAAACGAGCCACGATCTTCAAGTTATGAATTTTTTAGCGCGTAAAAACTGCACTTTCAGCACACTTTTTCACCATATTTCTTCAAGAAAACTCACACATTCGGATATTTTCTTTAAAGAATTGACTCTTGAGCCGAACCTGAATTTGAGAATATGTTATCAGAGATATCTTGGTGAAAGAACACCTGAATATGACGCGCCGGGTTGGACTTGTGAATTTTTCTTGAAATGTTTTGAGAAATATGGGAGGGCAAATTTTGGGGTACAACACGATGCTTTAGCCAAGGGGTCATATCAACCAAGGCAAACAAGCGAGAAAAGGGATGAAGCGGGAAGCTTTAGCCAAAGGGGTCATATCAACCGAGGCAAATAAGCTATTTGTGGGAACAAAGCATCTATACCGTGGTATTATATTACCAGGTAAGAAGAATAAGGGGGAAAAGTGATAAACACGGAGCGTCAACATCGACCAACATGAGCTCAAGATAAAGTGTGGGGGTTTGATTGGGAAACCCTTTTCCACTTGACAACTCGATAACAAGGGTAGGCACAACTCCTAAGCATCGTAGTGCGTCACGAGCTAAGGATGACACAGACGAAATGCATGGGGGTTGATTGCTAACCATTTCTGCTTGCCTCCTTTTGAGGACTTCAATAAGGGATGGGGA
Source organism: Vicia faba (assembly GCA_948472305.1). Taxonomy (NCBI): domain Eukaryota; kingdom Viridiplantae; phylum Streptophyta; class Magnoliopsida; order Fabales; family Fabaceae; genus Vicia; species Vicia faba. The sequence continues at coordinate 1,526,044,513 of OX451739.1, read as the reverse complement.
ATAGATGCGAGCACAAATGTAAACACACGTGCAAAATACTTACTTAAAAGGTATGGTTTTAAAGAAATACAAGTAGAGAACAAGTCACATATGAGGAATTGACTTAAATAGGTCTTTAAATAAACTAGAGGGATTCCTGACATATATCAGCAACAGAGATCCCCTTCATGCATCTCTACCCTACTTGACATGGCAAGGAAAGCGGTAAAATCCCTACTTCTCATGATCTCTAGGAAGCAGTAAAATGCAGAGAGAAAATAGAAAATAGGTGTACCAAACTAATAACAATCTGTAGATGCTAAGCAATAACAAAGAAACTCGAAAAATTTCACGAGCTGCTAGCACCAACAAAGAAAAATACCATCAGCATATGCGTCAAAGTATCAACAGTCAAAATCAGAATGTGTAGCGGACACGTCCGAATATCAAAATACGCTTGCACCAAATATTAATCCATACACAAGTATAACAGAGACATGCCCAACAATATAAGTACATGGCACGTAATATGTATAGGACATGCCTGCACCATCAACAAAGTACCTGCACGAATTACAATCCATACAAGATACAAAAATAACAACCACACAGTGATATGTGTAGCAGACACATCCATGTGATGTTAGGGTACCTGCACGAAATACATTCCATACAATATACAAAATAAGGATCACACATTTGCATATGTAGCACACACATCCGTGTGATACCAGGGTACCTACACGAAAACATGATTTATACAAGAATGATATCATTTGCGCATCATACGCAAACTTTCACTAACAAGTGATCGCATAATATGTCGTTCAACCAATAATAAAGTGTTAATTAAAGGTTGAAGGCCTAACAATGTACCTTGAAAAGCATTCACAAAAGGATTTAGAATTAACAAGGCAACATAACCAAACATGCAATAAAACAAAGCAAAAGTTGTTGTTTTAGTTTGGGTAATCGGTTACCCTAACAGGGTAACCAGTTACCATAAGCCAAAATGCCTGGAAAACGCTACTGTAATTAAGGTAACCGGTTACAAAACTGGCTAATCGGTTACCATAAGCCAAAATATGAGAAAACGCTACTGACTTTGAGGTAACCGGTTACCATAACTGGGTAACCAGTTACCATAAGCCAAAAATATGAGAAAACGCTACTGACTTTGAGGTAACCAGTTACCGTAACTGGGTAACCGGTTACCGCGTGCAGATTTTCAAATTTTAGTTACTGGAAAGGGTGGTAACCGGTTACCATAACTGGATAACCGGTTACCCGCGGATAGAAAACAGTTTTTCAAGTTTTTGAGGTTTGGCTCATGGCTTGGGGCATTTGATCAAACACAAAATCTCCACACATTCAACACATGATTTTGCATTATTCAAGGTCTAGATTTAAATTACACATGATTGATTAAGATCAACAATTAAACTTCATGCAAAATCATCAATTTGTTTCATCAATTAAGCACTTTCATGAGAATCAACTTAATTCAATAAGCACTTAATTCAACTATCCAATTTCGGATTTACACATGATTATCAAATAAATTCACAATTCTAGGCTTAAATTTATATTCTCAATTCAAAATTCACCCTAGATTCAATTCATACTTGATCAAAAAAGTGCTTCCCAAATAATCACTTATTTCAAGAAGTGCTTAATTTAAGAAAACTCACCGATATAAGTGAAGAGGAGGCTTAGGTATAGAGATCATAATGAATGGATCAACAATTAGAGAAGAATTACTCTTGATCTTGACTTTTGGATCTTGATGAAATTGTTGTTGTGTTCTTGATGAAAAAAGTGTAGAACCTTGATTTGATTTTTGAGCAACTTGAGAGAATTTCAGACTTATGTTTGTGAGAATTTTTGAATTATGAGAGCCCCCTCCTTAGAAATTAGAGTCAATAAGAATATATAGTGTGGACCTATTTTGAGTGAATTTGGTTAATGGGCCTCAAATAACCACAAACCAAAGTGCAGATTTTTGAATCATCAGAGCTTGACACGTTCAGGTCAAATTCACAGGGGCCTCAATGCAATTTCGGAAGTTGAAATGTGAAACCAAAATGTATCCAATGTCGAGAATGACCTCGTGTCTGAAGATAGGCTCAATCAGATAAATGATGAGAAAGTTATGAATTTTCGAAGTTTTGCTGACACTGCCTCAGACAAAACTAATTTCTTGTTCAGGATTTTCAGTGCGTCATATGCGAAATGGACCAAAAATGGAAGCCTTCAGATTACCATTTAAATTTGTAACCTGAAGAGAAATTATAGCTGACACCATTTATGAAATTATGCTGAAAGAACCGTTTCAATACGATAAAGATCGAAGGAGTTACGATTTTTACAATATCTGGAAATGGTGAATAAAATTCGGGTTCAGCATAAATGTTTCTCCGGTAATCCATAATTCTGGGGAGTTTCCTCAAGGAATCGGCTTTTGGTCCGAACACGAGGATTGGAGAAGACATTAAGACGGTTTTAACACATCCAGAATCACCCCAAAACAGTATTTCAATTAGAAGATACGAATTTTTGATTACTCGCGCAATGACGGACCAACAAATAAATTCGATATACTGTCTTCAAAGAATCAAAATTTCAGGAGATTCTCTTCATATAATTTGCTTTTGATATGAACGTGAGAAATGATAAGAGAATTAATACAATCTCAATGCTCTAGGAATCCACTGAAAATACCGAATTGGATGAAAGTTACGAATATTGCTTTAGAGAAACCAAATTATTCTGAGACTTTCTGCATGTAAATGACTTCTTATCCGAATAGATGAAATAAATAAAATTCTGAGATGGTTCTATGATGCGGCGGGAGAACTGACTTGAATTTTTGCGTTTGTGTTTGCAAATGTTGCGGTTAGCAAGAGTCGCCACCGACTTTTCTTTTATCCAAAAGGAAAGATAAAAAAGCACAGGAAAGACTTTTGAGATGTTTTCTTGAGTTCGGGGGGTAGATTATGAAAAGGGAAGGTGCTAGCACCCTTTTCATCCATGGTTTTCCATGGGCTCTTAGTTACTTGTTTAGATCACTTACTTTGCTTTTGAAAGTGTTTGAAATGGTGCTTTGTGTGGTTTTGAAAGTATTTTGAAAAGAGGCCATTATTTAGGAAATCTTTGTAATGATTCTCGTTCGTAAGAATGTATACAAAGATATTCCAATGCCTAGCTTTCTTTGTGGATGGCCAGAAGTCTCTCCACAAGTCAAGTTGCAAGCTCCAAGTTTGAAAATGGCAATGGCTGAAACAGGGCTTACAGATGTAGGGCAAGGGCTTGGATAGCTTTGGTAGGATGTGTATGAAGTGTTTCAAATGTCAATCCACAAAACGCACGAGCAAAAATGAAGTTGTCAATGATTTTGCAGAACTGCAATGTTTGGGCAGAAAAATGATGTTTTTGTGTTTGGGAGAGTTTTGGATGCAATGCCTTCGTGTCCAGCATTGTAATGACTTGGTATATTTGTATAGAATGGATATAAAGTCCACTCTCACTAGTTGTACAATTTCTAGCACTTTTTTGCAATTTTTCTTGCATTTGAAGAAAAGTTGAAGTGACCATGCTAACAGGCTTGTCCTTGCTTGCTTGTGAGCTGCAAAGGGCTTGTACAAGTTGCTTAAGATCTGTGGAAATTTCCTGAACCAAAGGGACAGCTCCAAGGCTCAAGAATGATAAAGTTGCAAAAGCCCACTTTATGAAAATGGCATTGTAACCTTTATGCTTAAAATGGAAAAAACTCTTGTATAATGCTCCAAAAGCAAAGATAAAGCCCTTATCCTCTGAGTTTGCATTTAATTATGGATTTTATAATGAGTTTAGTACCTTTAATGCAAGGTACAAGTATACAAGATCATATTTTCAACTTGATACTTTGTGAAAATGGCATGAACAAAAGTGATAAAATGCCAATTTCTCTTCTTCGATTCTCCCTAACCACAAATGATCTTGGAGAGTTCTTGGACATTTTGGAAAGCTTGCAACATGCTCTATAATCCATCTTTGAAATGCATTTTGAGATACCTCTTGAAACTAGGTGAAAAATGTCCATGAAGTTGGGTCAAAAAACTGCCTAAATTAGGACAAATTTTCACTAAGTTAAGAAGTTCATGGACCTATATTCACAAATTCATAACTTGAGATCCAAGCATATTTTGGGAAACGTTTGTGAAGAAAAGTTGTAGATTTTATGGAGGACTACAACTTTCATGTTGGAAGTTTTCTTTGAATCAAATTGCATCATGGTGAAAAAGTGGTGAAGAGTTGGGAAAAAATAAGAAAATTTTCATACTTAGAAAAATTCTAAGTTATGAAATTTTTCAAATTCAAAACCCTAATTTTCAAAATTGGTTTTCTTGGTGAACAAGTTTCATATTTTGACATATCTTGATGAATTATGATCCTTGGCACTTGATTTTGACCAAAAAGTCAAAGTTTGACTTTTCAGTGTACAGTTGACTTTTGATCAGTTGACTGCAAAATTCATCTGTCAATCCAATGATCTTGAGATCTTTTGATCCATGTAATTAGGTTAAGATGATTCCATTTAACCCTTGAAATCATGTTTGAACCCAATTGGTCATTGGCTTGGTTAAAAATCAGAAATTTCCCTTTCTCAGTCAAAACCCTAATTTTGACCATTTTGCCCTTTTGATGATTTGATCAAATTTCTTGAGGAGTTGTGATCCAAACTTGATAAAATGGTACTATGAGCCTAAAATGTTGATGTGGATCAAAAATTATGAAGTTTGACTGTAAATTGGCCATGGTTGACTTTTTCCCCAATACAGTTGATTTTTAGGTCAACTGTCCAATTGACTGATCAAAAAATATGGTTCAAAGCTTGAAACTTGTCATGAGCAATCTTAGGGATCCAACATGATGTATGAAAGTCACATGAAGCATTGGTGGTCCAAAAATATTTGTGCAAACTCAAACCCTAATTTGGGGTATCAGTGCAAGATGAGATGTCCTGAGCTGAGTAAACCCTAATCTTGTCTTGAGTCCAAGAAGTCTTGTGAGAAAAATCTTGATAAATGAGAGGGAAAATTTTGGGGTACAACAGCTGCCCCTGTTCAATATTCTTGAACCTGAAGAGTTAGATTGGCGAGTTTTGTCCTTCGTGACTCGAAGGTAAAAGATGATTGGACACTAGAGTGCCCATAAATTTGCACTCGTCAAAGTGTAGTTGAGGGAATGGGCTTAAAGATGCCATTTGGAGAAGTGACAGAATCTTATTGGAGATGGGCTTGTAGATGCCATCCAAGAATGTTTGTTGATTTGTAAGTTGTAAGTCAGAAGAATAAGTATCAGAATGGTGTCCGCGTCTGGAACGTATCTGAGCTGTATCTGGAGACTTGAAATCTGAATGAGGGCCAGAATGGAATCCGTGTTTGGAGCGTATCTGAATCTTGAAAATTTGAATGAGGGCCAGAATGGAATCCGTGTCTGGAGCGTATCTGAATCTTGAAAATTTGAATGAGTATCAGGATGGCATCCGTGTCTAGAGCGTATCTGAATCTTGAAAATTTGAATGAGTATCAGGATGGCATCCGTGTCTGAAGCGTATATGAACTGTATCAAGAGTGTGAAGTTTGAATAGGTAACAGAATGGCGACCATGTCTGGAGCGTATCCGAACTTGAATTTAAATGAGTAACAGAATTACTTCCGTGTCTGGAGTGTATCTGAACTGTATTTGGGTGTTGAAGTCTGAATGAGTAATAGAATAGCATCCGTGTCTGGAGCGTATCTAAACTGTATATGAGATTTAAATCTGAATGAGTAACAGAATAACTTCCGTGTCTGGAGTGTATCTGTACTGTATCTGAAAGCTGAATCTGAATGAGTAACAGAATGACTTCCGTGTCTGGAGTGTATCTGAACTGTATCATGATTGCATATTGTCAAATCGTAGCTGTTAATCTTATCCTAAAAAGGGTAAATTGTTAGCTGAAACACAAAGTGATGTTGCATGAAATGTGTGATACAATATATGTATTTTATCAATGTTTATGATATATGGATGTAATGTATGCACATGTAAGCTGATGTGCTGTATTACTGAGGAAAATAAATCCTTGACTACTGTCAGGGAAAATAAATCCTTGACTACTGAGGATAAGAAATCCTTGGCGAATGTTGGGGATTCAAAATCCTTGGTATTAGAGGATAAGAAATCTTTGGCGACTTCTCTGGAGATATAGGGACTCTTCATGTCTTGAAGTTGGAGTATTGACAAAAATTCTGTTGTGAGCAATGCCATATACTATTTGAGTAATCTTCTTGGTGAATCCAGAGAACTTTGATGACTTCTACTGGGGATTACACAATGGGAATCCTTATTCTGTCCGGGAATAAAAGAAAACTCTGATGACTTCCACGGGGAATTAACAAAGAGAATTTTCATGCTGTTGGGGAGCAATGAAAGCTCTGTGGGGAAGAAGGCTTACTGCTGATGAGTAGGTTCAGGAGTTTGGGTTGCCTGCCATTCTACTGGGGGGTTATCAGAAGTTGGCGAGAGACAAAAGTTAATTGTTATCTGGTTGACTTTCAGACTTCAAGACAACTTGCTGGGGAATTTAGAGAAACTGGATGGTTTCCGCTGGGGGTTGATAGTTAGAAGTTTTGGCTCCGCAGGGGATTGGGAGTTTGAAGTTTTAACTCGGATGGGGATCTGTAATCCAAGATTTTGGCTCCGCTGGGGATCTAGATGATGTACTGTAGGGATTGCTCATGGAATAGCCTAAAGACGTTTTCCTATCCTTTCAGTCTGGCAGTAATTGTTCTTTTCCACCTTGTTTATTTGTAAACAGTAATTATGTTCAAATGCATATGTTCATCAATGAATCATTGGACGTTTTTGCAAATAAAAACACAAGTGTAAAGAAAAAGGCAAATAGTTTTCTGTACTTTGAAAGAGATATTTTTGTATTTACTTTGAACAAGTGTTTTGTACAAAGGAGACAAACATCCTAGTAAGAGGGTGGTGTCATAAAAGTAAGAAAAATTTATACAAAGAAAGATAGCTATGTGCAAAAAACCCCATGGGGTTCCCATTCCGCTATAGCCTTCGTATCTCTGAATATCTTGTTTGCCCATTGCTTCATCCGAAGATGATTGAATTGATCAGAAGTTCAAAGTTTGTCTGAGAAGAGATTGTCCTTAAAGTGGTCCGACGAGACATAGTCATACACTTTAATTCCCTAACTTTTGCCTGGACCGCCCTTTCGGGTTTTCAGTCCACCGGGAAACCCTTTTTTGCCCAAGTCGCCCTTTCGGGTTTTTAACTTGCCGGGTGTACAGATTTTTTTTATTGTATCCCTAATTTTTGCCCGAACCTTTTTGGTTCGCCGGGATGCCCTTGTTTTGCCTAGGTGTGTCAACATAGTGGGTCTCTTATGCGTAGTATCTTTTGACTATGTTTGCGTTCGCAGGGTGTGGCAGATCGTCGCCGTCCATGGTGGTGAAGATCATTGTCCCACCAGAAAAGATGTTCTTGATTACAAATGGTCCTTCATAGGTAGGAGTCCATTTGCCCCTGGGATCACTTTGTGGCAAGATGATGCGCTTGATCACTAGGTCTCCAACTTGATAAACTTGGCGTCTGACTTTTTTATTGAAAGCCTTGATCATCCGTTTTTGATACATTTGACCATGGCAAACAGCAGTAAGCCTCTTTTCGTCAATAAAATTCAGCTGATCAAGTCAGGTCTGGATCCAATCGTCTTCACTCAAACCAGCATCCTTTGTGATCCTCAAAGAGGGAATCTGAACCTCGATAGGTAAAACAGCTTCCATTCCATATACCAAGGAATAGGGTGTTGCCCCAGTTGATGTGCGAGTCGTGGTATGGTACCCGTGAAGAGCAAACGGTAGCATCTCATGCCAGTCCTTGTAGGTGACTGTCATCTTTTGTATGATCTTCTTGATATTTTTGTTAGCAGCTTCACCTGCACCATTCATCTTTGGCCAATAGGGGGATGAATTGTGATGTTGAATCTTGAACTGCTCGCACAAGGCGGTGATCACAATATTGTTAAGGTTTGTACCATTATCAGTGATAATCCTTTCGGGTATACCGTACCGACAAATAAGATTCTACTTGATGAAGCGGGAAACAACATTCTTAGTAACGGATGCGAAGCAAGATGCTTCGACCCATTTGGTGAAATAATCAATGGCCACTAGAATGAAGCAGTGTCCATTGGAGGTTGTAGGCTTGATCTCCCCAATCATGTCGATTCCCCACATAGCGAAGGGCCAAGGAGCTGTTAAGACATTTAGAGGAACAGGAGGCACGTGCACCTTGTCTGCATATATTTGACACTTATGGCATGTCTGGGAGTGTTGATAGCAGTCAGCTTCCATGGTAGACCAGTAATAGCCTGCCTGTAGAATCTTCTTCACCATCGTATGCCCACTAGAGTGAGTGCCAAAGGTACCTTCATGCAATTCAGCCATGATCTTTTCAGCTTCAATCTTGTCCACATAACAGAGCAGAATAGAGTCATGATTATGCTTGTACAGGATGCCATTAATTAGGAAGAAATTAGTTGAGAATCTCCTTAAGAACTTTTTGTCATTGACTGAAGCTCCTTCTGGATATTCTTGAGCCTCGAGATACCTTTTGACTTCATGAAACCATGGCTGGTCCACTACTTCTTCGGTATTAATCTCCTGACAATGTGCCGGTTCGTCCATCCGTTTAATGGTAATTTGGGGAGCCTCATTATCCCAATCAAGTTTAAACATAGATGACATTGTAGCTAGAGCATCTGCTAGCTGATTTTCTTCTCACGGGAAATGCTCGAAGGTAATCTGCTCGAAATGTGGTAACAATGTTAAAACATGCTCTTTGTAAGGGATGAGGTTTGGATGCTTAGTATCTCGTTCTCCTTTGATATGACTGATGACCAAAGCTGAGTCCCCAAACACATCTAAAGATTTGATTCCCAAGTCTAAGGCAGCCTTGAGACCAAAGAAGCATGCTTCGTACTCTGCCATGTTGTTCGTACAGTTGAAGCAAAGTCTGGTCGTGAAAGGAGTATGGCATCCTTCTGGATATATGAGCACAGCGCTGATACCGTTACCAAGTGCATTGGATGCCCCATCAAAGTACAGGGTCCATCGGGATCCTTGTTCAGGTCCGTCATATGGCCTGATTTCTTCACTGTTGTCCAATGTCATGATGTCTTCGTCAGGGAAGTCAAACTTCATGGACTGATAATCTTCTACAGCTTGATGGGCCAGATGGTCAGCTAGCACACTCCCCTTTATAGCTTTTTAGGTCGTGTATTGTATGTCATATTCCGTTAAGATCATCTGCCATCTAGCTATCCTCCCAGATAAAGCAGGCTTCTCAAAGATGTAATTTATCAGATTCATCTTAGATATCAGCAAAGTGGTATGAGTCAACATATACTGCCTTAGCCGGTGAGAAGCCCATACCAAAGCGCAGCAAGTTTTCTCGAGCAGTGAATATCTGGTTTCACATTCGGTAAACTTTTTGTTAAGGTAATAAATGGCGTGCTCTTTTCGGCTAGACTCGTCATGCTGCCCCAGTACGCACCCCATTGAATTCTCTAAGACAGTCAGATACCTGATTAGCGGTCTTCCTTTGATGGGTGGCATCAAGATAGGAGGCTCTAGCAAATACTCCTTGATTTTATCAAAAGCAATCTGACATTCATCGTTCCATCTGACTACTTGATATTTCTTCAATAGCTTGAAGATTGGTTCACAAGTAGACGTTAGGTGAGAAATGAACCTGGAAATGTAGTTTAGGCGTCCCAAAAAACCTCTGACTTCCTTCTCAGTGCGAGGAGCAGGCATTTCTTGTATAGCTTTGACTTTGGCAGGATCAACCTCGATGCCTTTGTTGCTGACAACGAAACCTAAGAGCTTACCGGACCGGACTCCGAATGTACACTTGTTTGGGTTCAGTCTTAACTTGTACTCCTTCAACCTGACAAATAGCTTTTGCAAGTGATCAAGGTGTTCTTCTTCAGTTTGTGATCGGTCTATCATGTCATCTACGTAAACCTCTATCTCATGATGTATCATATCATGAAACAAAGCTACCATGGCGCGTTGATAGGTTTCCCCAGCATTCTTCAGTCCGAATAGCATCACTTTGTAGCAGAACGTACCCCACTGTGTAACAAAAGTAGTTTTCTCCATGTCCTCAGGTGCCATTTTGATCTGGTTATAGCCTGAGAATCCGTCCATGAAAGAAAATACCTTGTGCTGAGCTGTGTTGTCAACCAGGATGTCGATGTGTGGAAGTGGAAAATCATCTTTAGGGCTGGCCCTGTTTAAATCTCTATAATCCACGCACATTCTCACTTTGCCGTCCTTTTTAGGCACGGGAACAATGTTGGCCACCCATTGAGGATAGGAAGTAACAGCCAGAAATCCAGCATTGAACTGTTTCATAACTTCTGCTTTGATCTTCTATGACATGTCAGGTCTCATACGGCGGACTTTCTATTTCACTGGTGGACAGTCTTCTCTTGTGGGTAGATGATGTACCACAATGTTTGTATTGAGTCCTGATATGTCTTCGTATGACCAGGAAAAGATCTCAACATAATCATGCAATAGTTGAATTAGGCGCTCCTTGACACTCGGCTCTAGATTGGCACCTATCTTGATTTCCTTTTTATCATCCTCAGTACCCAAGTTGATTGTATCCAACTGCTCCTCATGAGGCTGAATTGCTCTTTCCTCTTGCTGTAGTAATCTGGCCAATTCCCCTGGCACCTCACAATCTTCCTCACCTTCGAATTCGGCTTGGTAGACTGGATCTTCAGAGTCACTGAAGGCTATAGCAGTATCGTTACCCATGGGATCCGGAATGGAAGGGTGCCTGCATTTGTGAGTGTGGGTGTGTGTAAGAGTATAGCCATCTTAAAACAATAAAATGTAAAAGAAAGACAATGAGAAAAAAGTGTATATGTGAAAAAGCATCCATGATTCATTGAATGACATATGTAGATGAAATAAAAACCCTTACAAATGGACCATTGTGCCTCGGGTAAGACATAAGGTTTTTAAAGTGCGAATTGTTTGTGAATTATTACAATCTAACAGAAATGTAAAAGATAAATTACTGCGATATGAAAGTTATCAGAATGAAGTCTCTGGCTTCCCAGTTGCAAAGTCCTCCGCTGATAGTAGGAAATATCCAATCTTCCAGGCTTCCCTCTTCTTCATTGTCTTCTACCACACTGACGCTTTAGTTGGTAATCTTCACAGGTGGCCCCCCGGCACGGGCACGGCGCACAGCCTTCTGACCAGTTGAAGTAAACCCCAAGCCGAACTTGTCTGATTTGTAAGGAATGTCTGGAAGCTTCCCCCAGATTGTGCACCCCCCTTCTTCCACTACTACCCTTGCATCCTTGAGAGATGACATCCAAGGTGGAGGTCTTGTGATCTTACGAATCGAGGATACCGCCTTGGTCACCGCTATTTCCTCAGAGACTTCTTCAAAATGTTGGAAAGGGGTCTCTATGAATTCGCCATCCAATTCTACATATCGGAAAGAATTCAGATGACTAATCATATACTCCTCCTCCCCATGGACAGTTATGATCTTCCCTTGGACGGGGTACTTTAGCATTTGATGCAAGGTGGAGGTGACAGCACCGGCATTATGGATCCAGGGGTGTCCCAACAGACAGGAATAAGAAGGACGGATGTCCATCACATAGAATATCGAGTTGAAGACCTGGGTTCCCACCTTGATTAGGATGTCCACCTCCCCGTGGACTATCCTCTTCGACCCATCAAAAGCTCTAACCACTATGTTGCTGGGTTTTAAAGTCAACCTTTCACAATCCAACCTATCAAGGGCTTTCTTCGGCAAGACGTTCAAGGATGATCTAGTATCAACCAAGACATGAGCTAGGGTTGTTCCTCTACACTCCACTGAGACATGTAATGCATCGTTATATTTTATCCCTCGAGGTGTCAAGTCAGCATCGGAGAAGCCCAGGCCATTATCAGCTGTCAAACTGGCCACACAGTCTTGGAACTGGTCAGCAGACGTCTCTTGCGGCACATGAGCTGTCTTCAGAAATTTTACCAGAGCTTTGGCGTGTGCTTCAGAGCACAGCAGCAGGGCTAGCATAGAGATCTTGGAAGGGGTCTGCCCCAATTGTTCAACCACATCATAATCACTCTTCTTAATGATCCTCAGGATTTCTTCCATCTCCTTCTTGGATGTTTCAGGAATATCTAGTGATTGAGCCTTCGTCAGGACAGGCTCCTCTTGAACGTTCTTTCCTTTATTCTCAGCAGCGGAAGTAGGGATAGGAATTGTATTGTTTTTGTCGGCAGGTACACTTGCAGGTACAATCACTGGTGTATAGGTAATCTTCGGAACGGCCACGGGTCCAAAGATTGTTGTTGGAGGAGCAATCTCTGGAGAGAAGATCCTACCACTGCGGGTGATCTTGCTAGTTCCAACAATATTGCTAATGTCGGGACTGTCCTCTTCGGAGCTTTCTTCTTTGGCAGTCAGTTCAATCTGTTTAATACCATGGTAGTAGATTTCTCCACCATAGTTCCATGGTACTGATTTATCTGATTTGTATAGGGCAGGCCCAGGCATTGTTATCTTAAGCGGAGCAGTCTTCGGAGCAAGTGTAATCCTAACGGGTCTTTTAGGGGCCCTGGAAGGATTAGCGTAGATGGTTATTATTGAAACTTCTTTAACTGGAACGGGTGAAAAAGGAGATTTCTCAAACAATATTTCTTGGTTATCAATCAGTTGTTGGATTCTTTTCTTCAACAGAGGGTAGTCAAATGATGAGGACAGGAAGACATGGCAGTCTTTGTCACAACCTGGGAAGATACCAGCTTTCAACAAATTCAGCTTGATGGTCAGGAGCGGAGTTAACAGTTCATCCACGGTAGCAACAAACAGATCTTCCTCAATAGCATTGGCATTGTGACCATGCCTCGGCATTGGGGCGGAAATAACATTTGGTTTCTCAGGCGCTTCAAACTCAACTTCCTTCGCGTCTATCAGATCTTGAATCTTATTCTTCAGAGCCCAACAGTTGTTGGTGTCGTGCCCTGGACTTTCAGAATGGTACGCGCATCTGGCGTTGGGATGGTAATGTGGAGAAGTAGTATTAGGATTTTTGGGGGCCTCTTTCAAAGTGGCCAGATTCAACTTCAAGAGATATGGTAGAACTTGAGCTAGAGTCATGTTAATCTTGGTAAATTGCCGAACTGGCCTTTCTACCCTTTGTTGATTATTTCTCGGCTGGTCTGATGCAGGCTTCGGAATCATTACGGCCCCCATTATTGGTCGGCGCTCGGTTCTTCCCCAATTTCTATATGAATAGACAGCAGATACTTCCTTCCTACCAGTGAAGGGTTCTTTCGCAGTTGTTGAGGCAGACGCGTCCTTCTGAATTTTCCTATTTCTTATACTAGCCTCCACTCTTTCGGCAGTTAGAATCAATTATGTAAACCCTGTAGAAGAACTCCCAATCATATGATTGAAGAATGGGCCTGATAGAGTTCCTAAGAACATGTCCACCAACTCCCTCTCAGATAGAGGTGGTTGCACCCTTCCGGCTAGGTCTCTCCACTTTTGCGCGTAATCTTTAAAGCCCTCATTGGAAGCCATAGCCATACTCTGTAGTTGAGTATGGGTAGGTGCCAAGTCGGTGTTGTATTGATATTATTTATAGAAGGCTGCTGCCAAGTCTTCCCAATTATGGACATCTTCTCTCTCCAACTGTTAGAACCAATCAAGTTGTGCTCCTGATAAACTGTCTTGGAAAAAGTGGACCCACGGGTCTTTGTCGGCAGAATGTGGTTGAATCTTCCTGACATAGGATCTGATGTGCATTTTACGGCAAGACACCCCATCATACTTGGCAAATAGTGGTACTTTAAACTTTGGAGGGATCACAATTCCTGACACCAATCCCAACTCTTCAAAATCTAGCCCCAGTACTCTCTGGATTTCCATAGCGGTTAGTCGCTCTTCAAGGTGTTTGTACTTGTCATCAGCCGGAGGTTATTGTTGTTCAGAGTAGTCCTCTTCTTCCTCTTCTTCTTATTCAGAGTCTGATGGTACTGTCGTTTCTTTTCCTTTTCTCTCCCCCTCTTCAGATGTTGTTGGAAATTCTAAGGTCCTTCTGGCTTGTCCCTGAAATCTTCTGCCCATGATAACCACACCAGTTGGCTTCTTATTCTTTTTCTCTTTTTCTTTTTCTAGCAAAGTCTTCAGCTCCTCTTGCCCCTTGGCTAAGGTCATGAGCAACTGTTGAAATTGTGAATTCTGAGCTTGCAAATCTTTGATCGTTTGTTCGATATCCATCTTACTGAAATAAACAATAGAGAGATGAGGAAACTTGGTGTGAAGACCTGTTTATGTTTATGATGAATGATATATATTCATGCAATGCTTTCAAGGATTCAGAAATTCAAATTTGTTTTAAACAAAAAAGAAACACATGTGATATTAATAAGATAGAATTTGTTAGTACATCAATGCCCCTTGGGCAAAATAATACAAAATTCTAAGGTAAAAATACGTTGTGCATCCTATTTGGTGCAATGTAGGTGTTGATAGTGTGCTCTTCATGAAGTAGCTGAGTGAGTTCCAAAACCTTCTTCTCGCTTGCGTAGAATTGGGCTTTGAAAGTATCGCGCTCTCCCTTGAGCTGTATCCAACTCCTTTGTAGGTCTTCGAGTGATGTCGGCATGTCAGGATGTAGGATGGTGTATGGAACCTCTCCTTCCTTAACAGGCTCTATAATCACTGGGAGAATGGAGGGATAAGGCATCATAAGACTTTGGGCGCGAGTTCGTACCCACTTGAGGTAAGGCTCAAGAGGGATGGAATTCTTGTGTCCCAAGGTCTTACTATCTACCTTGTTAGGCATCCTCCAAGCTTGGATGAATCTCTGACGGAGTCCTTGGTCGTCGTTGTCATAGTCGAAAACCAATCCTTGAATCAGCATATCATGTGGGACATCCCTTCTAGCATAACCAAACAGTCTTAGAGCCAAGCAAGGGTTGTCGGTGATGCCTCCCCTAATGCCAAGTAGAGGGACATTAGGGAATTCCCCACAACAGTCAACAATAATGACATTCTCTTTGGATCGAGAACACCAATGAATATATGAATGATTAATTGTCATTAACCATTGTGACCACCTCAAACCTTGCTCATTCTTCAAGACTGATTGGGGAAGATGAGAAATAAACCATCTTGCCAGGATAGGAGTGCAACACATGAGAACACCTTTTTTCCTCATTGTACGAGTGTGAAAAGAGTGGAGGATATCCCTAAGCAATGTAGGCATCGGGTTACGAGACATGAAGATTTTGACAGTGCTTACATCTATGAGTTGGTCAGGATTAGGGAACAAGACCATACCATAGATGAGAAGAGCTATAATCTCCTCAAAAGCTTGCAAGTCTAGGGAATTCCAACAACTTTGGGCCTTCTCAAACAGAAACTTTGACAAGAAGCCTTTGACACCACTTCTAGTTTCTCAATGAGTTGTGACATCAGATGAGTGCAAGTGCAGGGCTTGAGCAATCTCTTCTGGCTTTGGATCTCTTTCCGTACCATTGAAGGGTAGTTGATTGAGAATAGGAATCCTCAGAAGTTGAGAGAATTCTTCCAAAGTGGGCACAAGTTGATAGTCAGGAAATGTAAAGCAATGATGCAAAGGGTCAAAGAACTGGAAGAGAAATTTCATCATATCCTCCTCTGTGTTGGTAGTGACCAAGTTGAGTAGACGACCATGTCTCTCGGTGAATGGATAATTCTTAGGAATCCTTGAAGCTAGCTCCTTGAGTTGTGGAGGAATTCTTACAAGGTTGATTTGGATAGTTTTCCTGCGAAGTGAGTCCATAACCTACAAAACAAGAACAAAGATGAATCTTCAAAATCCTTGAAATGGTTAGTGGATGCATATGATGATCATGATGTCCATGATGTTATGCACAAGTATACATGTACAAACAAATCACACAAGTTCCTAGTTTAGGCTTGCATGGGGTTTATAGATAAGTACCCTCTTGAAGTTTAGTTGGCTCAACCTGTCCTAGAAATAGTAACCGGGTTTTAAGGAGCTCAATATCACTGGATTGTTTCCTTGTTCATTATTTCGATTCAAGCCTCTTTACTGGAGACTGAAATATTCCAAGGAACCAACCCTCAATGAGTGTAGTATCGATTATCTACCAACTTCGGACTACACCAAAGTCGGTCATCTCACTACATCCTAAAAGGCCAAGTTGGTCAAGTAAAGGTTCTAGAAGTTCATTAGTGCTTCATGACATCACTCAGCGGCCCCGTATTCTCTTTGATTGACTCAAAGGATACCGGTACCCACAAATATGTCACACTAATATAGCTATTTCTTAGACCATGTCGGTATAGCCCGCACAGTTTCCACAACGTATTGCTATTTACCTATAATGTTTCCCAAATCCGGGTGGAGGATTTAAGCCCAAATAATAGAACCAAAATGTAAAGCAAACAAGTCAAACAATTGTAAGCATGTAAAGGTGATCTAAACCCTAAGGTAACCCCACTTTTATTATATTCCCCAGCAGAGTCGCCAGTTCTGTGATGTGGTGGGAGAACTGACTTGAGGTTTTGCGTTTGTGTTCGCAAATGTTGCGGTTAGCAAGAGTCGCCACCGACTTTTCTTTTATCCAAAAGGAAAGGTAAAAAAGCACAGGAAAGACCTTTGAGATGTTTTCTTGAGTTCGGGGGGTAGATTATGAAAAGGGAAGGTTCTAGCACCCTTTTAATCCATGGTTTTCCATGGGCTCTTAGTTACTTGTTTAGATCACTTGCTTTGCTTTTGAAATTGTTTGAAATGGTGCTTTGTGTGGTTTTGAAAGTATTTTGAAAAGAGGCCATTGTTTAGGAAATCTTTGTAATGATTCTCGTTCGTAAGAATGTATACAAAGATGTTTGTCTTTTGAAAAATGTTTCAATGTTTTGGAAGATGTTTGGAAATGTGTGTGTGTTTGTTTTTGAAAATAGAAAGGATTATTTTGAAATTGATCAAGTAACTAGAAGCTATCTACCTACTCAAATGTCTTTCTTGTGCATTTTTATTCCTTTGGCATTGTTGATTTACCATTGATTTGGTAAACAACCCTATCTTTGGATGTAAACGGGACGGGCGTGGGTCATCGTATGACCATGATAGCAATGTTGCCAAGTATCTTAGCATGTTTGAGGGACCAAGATCATTTGTTTAGGCAACCTTTGTATAGCGTCATTGAGGGACTATGATCTTATTTTTGTTTTGTTTTGCCAAGATACTTCACATGCGTAACATGGCCATTTTTATTTAGGCAACCAAGAGGGAGAAACCCTAAGGGTGCTTGTGTGCAATGTGTGTCATTTTTCATGCATTTGATTTGTCTTGGATTAGGTCTTGTCTATTTGTTTTGTTTTTGGTCTTGTCATGCAAACCCTAATTTACTAAACATGGTATAAATGCGATAAATTGCATAAAGGTAAACTAAGCTATTACAACAATTATTATGGGAGGGGGGATACAAGTTTTTGAATAGGGATGTTGCACAAAATAAACCCTAAGGATACTATTACAACCCAATTGAATATTGTGCGAAATAAATAAATATACAAATATTTAAATATGCAATGCAATGTATTTATGGAAAAATGTTTTGTATTTGTTTAAGGTATGAGAAAATAAAATTAATTAAGCCTAGAAAATAAGGAAAAATAATATTATTATTTTTGAAAGGGGGAAACCCTAATTTTTTATTAAAAGAAATATATGTTTCCTATTATTTATTTTTTCCATTTTTATACAACAAAATAATAAATAATATTATATGTCAATATCAAAAATTAAATATGTATGAGAAAATGAATACTTTATGTGTAAAGTAATAAAATAAAAATGTATAGTATTTTTAAATGTATTTACAATTTATTATAAGAAAATAAATTCTATTTATTAAAACAAACTATTTTCCATGTGAAAAAAAATAATAAAAATAAAGTAAAATTGCAAAAAAATATTTAATTATTTTTTAGGATTTTTAAAGTTCAGAAAAAATGATTAAAAGCAATAAACATGAAAATATAAAGAAAAATGCAAAAAAATATAAAATAAGAATCAGGGGGTGCAAATAGTGGTCAGGGGGGTGTGGAAATCAAAACATAAGGCCCAGGCGCGCCAAAGGCCCAAGGCAAGTCATCCCTGTCCTTCAGCCATCTCTGCGCGCGCGTATATGCTTCAACCTGTAACTCTTAAATGCTTGCACAAAAACAAAAAATCATAACATAAAACATGTAGCATTTAATCTCACGATTCCAGTGATATAAAATTGGTAACCTAACTCTCAAAGATCAGGGAGAATTTTAATGGCCCTAAATCGTGACCTAAATATTTCAGCAACTTCAAGCTTCAAATTCTCTTAGCTCAGTTAATATAAATGACAAGTATGCATATGTACAGCTTCACCATGATAAGGGCTACATCTTTCCTTCACAAATCGTGGCTTAAGGATGCCTGAATACAGAGATAGAGTTTAAGGAATATACCTTTTTCAGCTAGATTTGGATATGACAATGTGGGGACTTTGAGTAAGGCCTGAGGATCGTGTGAGCTTCCTTGAACTTCCTTCAAGCTATTCCAATGCCTAGCTTGCTTTGTGGATGGCCAGAAGTCTCTGCACAAGTCAAATTGCAAGCTCCAAGTTTGAAAATGGCAATGGCTGAAACAGGGCTTACAGATGCAGGGCAAGGGCTTGGATAGCTTTGGTAGGATGTGTATGAAGTGTTTCAAATGTCAATCCACAAAACGCACGAGCAAAAATGAAGTTGTCAATGATTTTACAAAACTGCAATGTTTGGGCAGAAAAATGATGTTTTTGTGTTTGGGAGATTTTTGGATGCAATGCCTTCATGTCCAGCATTGTAATGACTTGGTATATTTGTACAGAATGGATACAAATTCCACTCTCACTAGTTGTACAAGTTCTAGCACTTTTTTCAACTTTTCTTGCATTTGAAGAAAAGTTGAAGTGACCATGCTAACAGGCATGTCCTTGCTTGCTTGTGAGCTGCAAAGGGCTTGTACAAGTTGCTTAAGATCTGTGGAAATTTCCTGCACCAAAGGGACAGCTCCAAGGCTCAAGAATGATAAAGTTGCAAAAGCCCACTTTATGAAAATTGCATTGTAACCTTTATGCTTAAAATGGAAAAAACTCTTGTACAATGCTCCAAAAGCAAAGGTAAAGCCCTTATCCTCTGAGTTTGCATTTAATTATGGAGTGTATAATGAGTTTAGGACCTGTAATGTAAGGTACAAGCATCCAAGATCAGATTTGCAACTTGATACTTTGTGAAAATGGCATGAACAAAAGTGATAAAATGCCAATTTCTCTTCTTCGATTATCCCTAACCACAAATGATCTTGGAGAGTTCTTGGACATTTTGGAAATCTTGCAACATGCTCTATAATCCATCTTTGAAATGAATTTTGAGATACCTCTTGGAACTAGGTGAAAAATGTCCATGAAGTTGGTCAAAAAACTGCCTAAATTAGGGCAAATTTTCACTAAGTTAAGAAGTTCATGGACTTATATTCACAAATTCATAACTTGAGATCCAAGCATCTTCTGTGAAAAGTTTGTGAAGAAAAGTTGTATATTTAATGGAGGAATACAACTTTCATGTTGGAAGTTTTATTTGAATCAAATTGCATCATGGTGAAAAAGTGGTGAAGAGTTGGGAAAAAATAAGAAAATTTCCATACTTAGAAAAATTCTAAGTTATGAAATTTTTCAAATTCAAAACCCTAATTTTCAAAATTGGTTTTCTTGGTGAACAAGTTTCATATTTTGACATATCTTGATGAATTATGACCCTTGGCACTTGATTTTGACCAAAAAGTCAAAGTTTGACTTTTCAGTGTACAGTTGACTTTTGATCAGTTGACTGCAAAATTCATCTGTCAATCCAATGATCTTGAGATCTTTTGATCCATGTAATTAGGTCAAGATGATTCCATTGAACCCTTAAAATGATGTTTGAACCCAATTGGTCATTGGCTTGGTTAAAAATCAGAAATTGCCCTTTCTCAGTCAAAACCCTAATTTTGACCATTTTGCCCTTTTGATGATTTGATCAAATTTCTTGAGGAGTTGTGATCCAAACTTGATAAAATGGTACATATGAGCCTAAAATGTTGATGTGGCTCAAAAATTATGAAGTTTGAGTGTAAATTGGTCATGGTTGACTTTTTCCCCAAAACAGTTGATTTTTAAGTCAATTGTCCAATTGACTGATCAAAAAATGTGGTTCAAAGCTTGAAACTTGTCATGAGCAATCTTAGGGATCCAACATGATGTATGAAAGTCACATGAAGCATTGGTGGTTCAAAAATCTTTGTGCAAACTCAAACCCTAATTTGGGGTTATCAGTGCAAGTTGAGATGTCCTGAGCTGAGTAAACCCTAATCTTGTCTTGAGTCCAAGAAGTCTTGTGAGAAAAATCTTGATAAATGAGAGGGAAAATTTTGGGGCACAACAGGTTCCAATGCCTGAGGAATTAGCTTGAAACAGTACTCTGATGGCAAGTTGCGAATTTCTAAGCTCAAACCAGCAAAAATGTTGTTTCTAGTTCTCACTGCCTCAAATTCATCGAAACATCCAATTCCTCCACAATTCAGAATACACTGAAATACATGAGAGCTTTGATAAATACTTGCTTGGAGATTTCTTGGGTAACTTGGAAACTGTGTGGAGCGCATTAAAACGCAGAACCTTGAATTTCCATTTTTGCCGTACCTCTTGGTAGAACACTAGTCTCAGAGCTTGATGCTGATAAAATGCCTTGACCCCATGAGTATATATATCCAATGGCATGTATGCATACATATGCTAACAAAGTAAAAGCCAACTAGAGTTAAAAATAAAGATGGCAAATTTTGGGGTACAACACTTAAGGGTCACAATATCATCATGTTTTGTGGTAGGTGTAGCTGTCGAACCAGACGTGTGAGAACTAGTCAAGGCATGTTGAAGTTTTTGCAGCCTTCTAAGAGTTTTAGCTGGGTTCTTTTGCTTGGTGGACAGGATTTATTCTTGGCTAAGAGAGTTGTTAGAACTGGTATCTTGTAGGACATTTTCAATATGGGTTGGATCTTTCGATTTTTCATCAACTGAAACATATTGTTCTGAAATTTCCTCGATGGGAGCTTCAGTGGCTGAAACAGATTAAGGCTCTTGATTATTGGTATTATTAGCATTATCGGAATGAGTATGGGGAAGAACCCCTTCAGTCAAAGCATCTGCAAGAACTTCATGGGATCGAGGGCTCAACATAGAAGTAGCCTCAGTCAAATTCTCAGGTTCGTTGGTATTATCGACAGGGTTTGTCTTGATGGAGTGGTCAGAGTTGGTGATTTCTACATGAAACGGTTCCTGGGAAATGATCATTGTTTAGTATAAAGGCTCAATACCTGAAAGTGAATAAAAAAGGATCAATACCTCAGGAGTTGGGGGCGCAACGTCTTTTTCTATCATGAGTGGAATGATGGGAGCTGATTTTCGAGGAGGAGAAGTTTCATCATGATCATTGGTATGGAGATTGGAAGTTTCAGTACTAGAGGCCTTGGTAATTGCAACACTAGAGGTCTTAACAGTTGAAAGAGTGGCCTTTGGGGCCAAATTTTTTAGAATGATTTTTCTGCCTTTTTTAGCTCCCTTGGGTTTAGTGGAAGTCAGAGCTCTGAAGGAAGGGAAAATTATAGTGTGTTCACTATCAAAAAAGTTCTCTTTTTTCAGCTGAGAACTGTATGTTTCTTCAAGAACCTAAAATTCAGGGAAGTCAGAGGAAACTCAATGTTAACATATCGAAGAAAGAAAAAGTATCATACCTGAGACGGTGACATGGTTGAAGCCTTTGTTTTCTTGGATGGATTGATGGAGCAAAGCTCAAAAACTGAAGATAGTTTATGGAACACAACAAGGTTAAGTTATAAGTGCTTGGATAACCTTAAGAAATTTAAAAGAACCAAAGATATTGTTTTCAGATAAATCTTTTCGAAAATTGTTGTAGACAATCGTAGAACCCTCTCTGCCTTAACATTTGTTGTTGGTGTTATAGTTGTTTGATTACTTTCCAAAGCATTGAAAGCGTCAATCAACTTTTGCAGGAAACTGGGTGTGGAGAAGTATTTTTTCTGGAATTCAGACCACCATTGGTCAAATTCTTTGGTAGTAAAGAAGGAATTTTGAAAGCAGAACACAAGAAGCTCAAAATTCTGCATAAATTTTTGAAACTTGAGGCACACCAAATGCTCATTAACATACAATTGTCGACCAACCTAAATAATGTCAGTATGATGAGAAAAGAGAGACATTGGCAACATTTGGCTAAGTCCGAATTGGCGGGTCACTAATTGTGGTTCATAGCTCATGAAGCCATACCCAGTTTTGATTTTGAAGGAAAGCAGTGTGCGAGTCAGGAACACTATCCAGACAAAATTCAACTTCGCAATAGCTTTTGGAGAAACTCCAGGAAAAGGATTTCTAAACCAGTTTGGACCAACACCACAATCTACAAAGGGGCCATGGTCTAAACAAAAACGATGGTTTCAACAAACAAATTTATGTATTTCATAAAAGCAAACATGTCGAGGTCTTGTTGAGAAGTCATCAAGGATAATCTCAAGCCTTCGATGGCTCGATTATCCAATAAATGCAGGATTACTTTAGAGATGGGATAGCCTAGTTGATGCTCGAACGTGGCATTCAGCCAATATTGTAACAGCCAAAAGGGACCTGAGGGAGCTAGCCCTTTCTCATGAGTAGGGAGATATTTCACCCTAGAATGAGCATCACCTAGAGTATGGTACATATAGGCCAATAAAATTTTTCCCAAAGAAATATTTTGACCCTCATGGATTTGAATGGCCAGAGGGATGAAGCCTCTGGCTACTTGCAAGGACCCTGGGCAAAACAAGAAATAAGAAAGCTAAAGGGTGATGAAGGCAATATGCTCCTCGTCAGAAACTTCCTGCTCTTCGGTGATGTGATAATCAGTTATGAAATGCTTGAGACTTTCGAACTTAAAATTAAAGGAGCTTTCAGTCGGAGCAGTTGGGTTGAAAGTTTCGCTCAAAGGAGAAAGGCCAGTAATTGCTGCTAGGTCGAACAAAGTGGGTGTTAACAACCCACAAGGAAGTTGGAAAGTGTTAGTCATACCTTCCCAAAATAAAATCAAAGCTAGGATCAAGTTAGGGTTATCCTATGAGCATTCCTCGACAACTAGATGGCATTGAAGATGCCAACATCTTTCCATTGCTCTTGTTTTAGTCCTTGGACTTTGTATAACCAAGCGAGATAATTTTTGTTACCGGAGTGGGCATAGATTGAAACACCCTTGATTCCATGAACCTAACATCAATCGGTGTTTCATAATCGAAGGCCAAAGGCTTAGCAGGGGTAAAACAAGGAAAGTACTCTTGAACTCGCCTTGGGTGATTTCATTGAGTTAGGAGTGGTCCATGGAAGGAAAGAGTTTCTCGGCAACAGCAAACAGAATGAGCATTTGTTGTTGCCATCTTTTTATCTTGTGTTAATCAGTAGATGGTGGTTGTGGAATGACAGCCAAGTTTTCCCCCTCAGAGAGATTAAAAGCTACTGGGTTGTTACCGGTGTTGATCGGAGTGAGTGAGAAAGCAGCCATGGTGGTAAAAAGGAGGGGGAAATAGAGAACAAATAGTTTTTCTATTCTCGAACTTGCTGAAAAAATGGGTGCGGGAAAGAAGAAGAAGAAGAAGAAGAAGAAGAAGAAGAAGAGAAAATGAGAAGATGAAGGGTTATTTATAGACAAATTGAAGTTGTTGATGATGGACAAGTGGCACTCATTGGTAAAGCTTTGGTTGGCACGAGTTTAAAAGTGGAAGAGTTAGTGGGGTTTGTTGAAATCCCACACCTTAGAAACTAGGAGCCATCATGAGAAATGATGGAATGGCGTTGAGAATAGTGATGTAGAAAGTGGTCATCATGACACATGACGTTGGCTGAGTAGACAAGCATTCAAAAATTTAGAGAAGGAAAATGCCAAAATTCTCAATCGACACTGCCTCCGTCGAAATTGGCATTTTATGGGGCAATTTGTTAGCCAACAACTTTTGATCAAGGGAAGTGGTTATAATCTAAGGGTCATCACCAAGAGGAAAGTATTTTCGACACGACCCATGGGGAGATAACAGGTTTTGACAGGTTACCAAGGGAAAATCCCTGTTGAGACTTAACAAAATTCAGAGTTTTTGAAATTGGGTCGATGTAATGTTTGAAGTGAGTCAATTGGGAGCCAAATAAATGAAGGGTTTGAAAGCCAAAACAAATACGTAAAGCGTGTAACATTGAAGCGGTTTTCATCGACGATTACAAATAGAACGTGGGAAGGTTCAAAAAGGCAGTTTCATCATGAACTCTAAACGTGGTTATAATAATCGTTGAACGTGTAGGATATCAGTTAATTTTGTTTGTTTATTTAATATGTTTTTTCATTCATGTTGGAGGTCGCATTTTGTAACATTGTAAGAAAGAAATCAAATTACCCACATCTAGAGCAAAACGAGACAAATCTGAGAAATGTATGATTGCGTCCACATTTAAATCCAAAGCACTTTATATCAAGTTTTGTCTTGTTTATCATGTTTTTACCTTGCAATTTATTTGTCTTTGTCTTTGTTTTTACATTTTTCAAACTTTATCCTTTTCTAGTACCAAAATCATTATCAAACTTAACACCAAATTCTAGGACTCTTGTAGCCGGTCCTGCAAGTAACCTTTAAGTAAGAGGCTAGAGATTGTTCGCGAAAAACACTCGCGAACACCTTGTCAGTGTCGGAGTCGCTTTTAGGGTGTACGTGCTTCATAGCCTAAAACTACCAAATTGATATGCTTGATCCATATTCCATTCATTAAAATCTTACTTTTGATTTTGCTATTGTATCTCTCGTTCTTAATAATTTTAGTTATTATTTTTTGTCTAGATCAATCATGGTGTCCATGCGAAGAACAGATTAGGTTTTTTTGGAAGGAATCTTAATTTGCCCAAATGAATCAAATTGACTCTCAATAGCTTGGGACAGATGCAATATCATGGTTATATCATGGCCAACTAATTCGATTGAATGAGAAATAGTTTAAACCACCAATTGGATGAACATTGTGTATGAGATATGGCACGTTTCGCGATCATTATCATCAAAGAGACATATTTCGTATTTTAGACCTTGAAGAAGAATTTTTCCTCCAACAAAGTGATAAATCTATCACTCAATTTTACACAACTGTAAAGAAATTATAGAAAAAATTAGATAATTTTTCATCTTTTACCTACATGATCTTGCAATGTTAAAAGCTTATGCAACCTTCTATCCACTATCAAAGCCTACTAGAAAGATGATTATGTCATTAGGTTTCTTAGAGGTTTAAACGAGCAATACTGTCATGTAAGATCACAAATCAGGCTGATGAACCCCCTTCCGCACAATAATAAAGTGTTATCTTGTTATTCCTATAAGAGCGTCAATATATTGTTCTAGTTAAAGATGATAAACTAATTGCTAATTTTAACAAAGCTATCAATTGTTCCCTTTTTACGAATTACAACTCCAAAGGCAACTCTTATGGTCATAACAAAGGCGTCAAAGTGTGTGGCCATTTCCATAAACTAGATCATGCAATCTAAGTGAGCTTCAAAAAGTATAAATTCCTGCTCTATTACAAAAAAAGCCAATCTTAATCAATCTATTAGTTTAGTTGACACTTCGGAAGAAACTCAACAAAGATAACAACGAAGACCACTTAGCTAAAACAAGAAACATTATTTTCAATAATGATCAACATAAAGAACTTATGGCTCTACTTCATCAATACCCTCAACAAAGTTCCTCCAATGTTCATATTTTGCACACATCTCTTAATTCTTGATTAGGTATTTATTACATTCTTACTTTAGATATTAATAATACTTGAATTTAGACAAATGAGACACAATCCATGTATGCCATTGTCAATCCTTATTTAGAGAATTAATACTTATATTCACTAAACAAAATACTTCATTAATTAAAAATATAATTCAAGTACAAAAGAAAATGTGAAAAAATCATAAAGAAACCATAAGCAATAAATAAGTCAAAACAATATGCAAGGACTACTCAGAATCCTCTTCCTCATCATTGAACATCCTAGGAGGCAGCAGTGATCCATTATGAGCGAGTTGAAGTTCTAGGAAGTTGATCTTCTTGCTTGTCCTTTTTTGTCCCTCGATGAGAGTGTTGAGAAGAGATTTTGTAGGATAAGTTTGAGGGATTTCATAATCAAAATCCTTCAAAATTGAAGGTTCTCCTTGTTGAGATGTAACTTATTGACTTGAGGAAGCTTCTTTTGCCTTAGGAGGCTTGTGAGTCAGCACTTCATTGGTAAATATTATTCACATTCTCCCTATTGCACTATTATTATCCCAATATAATATTTGTTTGATTCTTCATCTTAAAGTTTGAAGCCCTAGTACTCCAAGATTTTTATTATCCATCACCATATGATAACTATATATTCTTTATCTTGCTCCATCGGCTTTGAAATTAGAACCGGTACAAAAAGGTTGTAAATCTCCACAAACTCTTTAAGGGATAATCAAATTGGTTGTTTGTGAATGTCACAAGAAAGAACTCCATATATATACTTAAGGTTTGATTAGAACATATTGATCAAAGTATGAAACTTTTCCATTGGGATGTCACATATGAAACTTCTTAGAATTGTGTGATACAGTGGTAGAATCGACTGTTATACTGGTTTTTAAGTTTGTATTCGCAAATGTTGCAATAAGCAAGAGTCGCCACCGATTTTTCTTTTATCCAACAAAGGAAATGGTGAAAAGAACAGAAAAATGCCTTTCGAGATTATTTTTGAGTAAGGGGGGTAGATTATGGAAATGGAAGGTGTTAGCACCCTTTCCATCTGTAGTTATCTAAGGTCTATTAGATGCTTAGCTCATTTGAAAAATACCTTGTGCTTTGTGTGTTTTTAAAAGTAATTTTGAAAGCGCCTTAGTGCGGAGAACTTTGTAATGTTTCTCGGAATGGTATAGAATGTATACAAAGTGTTTGAAAATGCTTTTGAAACAAGTTTTGTGTAAGTGTGAAAATTGTTTGAGCAAGCATCTAATAGCTATCTACTTCACTCGAAAGGTTTTTTTTCTTTTCCTCTTTTCCTTTAGACATTACTGTCCTACAATTAATAAGTAGGTAGCCCTAATCGTTGGATGTTTAAGGGACATTCGAAAGGACGTTTATACAGTCACAAAGGCAACTGGGCAAGAAACCTTAGTAACTATCCTAGGGTTTTTAAGATCATACCGAGGCAACATCAAGAGGGTCATCGAGGGACTTATGATCTTCAAACCGGAGGGTAGCCACTAAAATCTCTCACGTTTCGAGACATGTGACTGTTTTAATCTGAAGGAAACCGAAGTGGGGATACCCTAGAGGTGCGCATGTGCAAGTGTGTTGTATTCAGTTATTTTTGTCTTATGTTAAGTTTGCTAGCGTTTGTTTGTTATTCTTGCCATACAATTCTATTAGGCATACATCTAACAGTTAATAGTTTGCAGGAATTTAAAGTGCGAAAATGTAAATCCTAAATTATTACAAGGCTTCGAGGAGGGGGATTAATTACATGTCCAAAAACTTGGGGGAGATAAAGCAGTAAAGTAAAGCCTACTTTAAACTATTACAATCTAGAAGCAGGTACAATAATATGAAAAAAGTTTGAAAGGAAATAACACGCGCGAAATGAAAATAACGTCTAAAACTTAAAAGGAAAAATATTTTTGTTTGTTTTTGATCATGGAAAGAAATTTAATTTAAAATCCTGAGTCTATTTAGTTTTAAATTAAAAAAGGGTTAAAATAATTAATCAATTAATTTATTTGAGAAAATACTAACCTAATATTTTTGTGATTTTTACTTGATTTTATAATTAAATAATAGCAAAAAAAAGCTTGGAATTAATAAACTAAAAGAAAAAAGACAAGTAAATGGGTCAGGCTGACTAGTAAACAGGGGGTGTAATTTGCGGAACATAGGGCTGGATTGAAAAGAGGCTCAGTTTGCCTTTCAATCCAATGAGGGAGGTTGTCGAAAATGCACGGCGGACTGCACGTCGGAGGCACTAGATCTGGATTGGCCAACATCTGGAAGCAAGGTAATGATTGTGTATGGTGTAATCCTTTGATCTGGGAACACTAGACCTGTAGGAAACTCGTTAGAAAAAAACAAAATCCCAGATCTGGGTCGAATCATGTCTTGGATTCGACAGATCGTGGCCATATCATCCATTTCGAGCCATGATCCATAGTCTTCCCTGAACCCGGTAAATCCCTAATTCTGCATCTAATCTCTCATGTAACACATTCAATCAAACATAAACATCAGCATCAATAGTGTATATGATCAATGTAAATTTAAATCATGTATTCTATGATTTTGAGATCGAGTAATTTTTACCAAAAACGGTGAGATCGGGCGAGGGGGCTTTCGCGCGGGTTGGAATTGCTTAAGGACTAAGAATGTCTCCTAGAATCTTCAGGAGAAGGATAGGATGCTTGGTCTAGATGGAGAAGGCCTGCAGATGTTGTTTCGAGTTTGACAATTTTGTTGAATCTTTTACAATTTTGTGGAGCTTTGATAGGCCATATATGCGTGTCCCTTCTGATTTGGTCTTGTATTTATATAGTGGTGTAGTGATGAACAAATATGGCATGAATCAGCCATTAACTATGACTTTGAAAGCAAAATCATCATATTTGAAAAGTTGCCATATTGAGATGGTTCATGCCATTTTGAACTTTGAGTGAACCTGGACAGGTTATGGTTGGTGTTTTGCACGAATTTGGGCTTCGATCTAATCAGTCCAAGCCCAACAAGCTTCATCCCATTAGGTTTTCGTTTTGACTTGCATTTCCATTTCACATCAATTGATTCTTTCGACAAGCTCCCAAGCTTTGTTATTTTCGATGGCTCTAAGTTCCAATTAGAATTGCTCAAGGTTTAATCATCATGGATTCTTTGACTTAGTCACCATCTGCATCAATTGTGTAATTTGGAAACCCCTCATATCCAATCAGCCTAGTCGAACTCAATTCTTATTCCTTTCGATCTCCTTTCCTTCAATTCGACCAATCGAAGTATCACCTCTTCATCTTGACTTGTCGAAGCTTCATTATGTTCTTTTTTATCTCATTTCCTTCAATTCGACCAATCGAAGTATCATCTCTTCCTTTTGACTTGTCAAAGCTTCGTTATGTTCTTTTCGATCTCATTTCCTTCAATTCGAACAATTGAAGTATCACCTCTTCCTTTTGACTTGTCGAAGCTTCGTTCTGTTCTTTTCGATCTCATTTCCTTCAATTCGACCAATCGAAGTATCACCTCTTCCTTTTGACTTGTCGAAGCTTCGTTCTGTTCTTTTCGATCTCTTTTCCTTCAATTCTACCAATCGAAGTATCACCTCTTACTCACTATGCTTGAAACATATTGATCCAAAAACTCTAAGATGACTTATACTTGGCTTCGACCCTGTCCAAGCCTCATATGGTGCCTTTTTCGACCATCTGCTTCGTTGGTCATCGAATTAGACTGCATACTACTGTCGAAGCTGCTTCAGCCCAAAATCTCTTAGACATATTCTTAGCTTTCCACATACATCTCATCATGTTCCGTATACTTCTTTTCTTTCTTTCAGCTAAGCCATTATGATGAGGCGTATAGGGTGTCATGGAAATCGCTTGAAGCTTTTGCAAACCAAACATCTTAGTGAAAAGTGAAACCCTAGTTGGAGGTTCATTGCTTAGGAGGAGAATTTATCTGATTGATTCTTTGGTCAACCTTAAGCAATTGAAGACTTCAATGAGCATGTTTTGAGTAAAAATGTGAGGGAAAATCTTGGGGGTGCAACAGCTTCCCCTGTTCAATCTTCTTAAACCTGAAGATTTAGATTGGCTTGTCTACCTTTCATGATCTGAAGGTGGAAGATGATTGAACACTAGAGTGCTCAGTGTGACACCCCAAATTAATTCATGTGTTAAATAATTAGGAATTTAATTATTAAATTAATTAAAGGCTTAATTAATAATATTTTGGATTAAATGGATGAATTAATTATGAAATTAAAAAGGAAGACCGGGGGATGTAAGGTTGAATTAGAGGTGTGTGTAGTAAAAAGCCCTACTAAAATAATTACTAATTTATTATTATTTGGCAAATAATAAAAGGAAAAGAAAAAGAAGGATAAAAAGGAAAAAGGAAAAGAAGGTTTTGGAAAAACTCATTGTACGTGAAATTGGAGAAGAGAAGAGAAGAGAGGAAAAAGCCAAACGCCGTGAATTCGAAGGATCATCGCGAGGTAAGGGGTGATTTCGATTATTTAATATGCCTTATAGATTTTGGGATCAATAGAATTGATTAAGCATGTTAGGAATCCCAATTTAGGATTTATGAAATTCAAACCCCAATCCCATGAATTTATGTTTTGATTCAATTTGAGGTTATGAGGAAATTGTATGATGTTATGGTGTGTTATAATCTCATTGGAATCATGCACTATAACTTGTTTTGACATTGTTGTGAGTTGGATTCGTATGGGTATGAATTGGATGGGATTGGAATGAATAAGTGCTGTCAAAATAGCAGTTTTTGACTTTTCAGGTCGCAGGAATCGGTTCCCAGTGGGGAGGAACCGGGTTCCCAGTGTAAATTTGTGAAGAAACTGACTTTTTCAATGTAGGAACCGGTTCCTGTATAGGTAGGAACCGGTTTCCAGTACATTTTCCAGAATGGGTGTTTTCTGAACTTCGCAGGAACCGGTTCCTGTATGTGTAGGAACCGGGTTCTGCTGTAACTTTTTGAAAAATACTAAACTTTGAAAATTCATAACTTTCAAACCGTAAGTCCGTTTTGAGTTCCGTTTTGGACGTTATTTCTTAAATTAAATACTCTATTTTATAAAATAATAAAAATATTATTTTATGAAAATTATTTTAAAAAGAGTCGAATTCCCGATTTTTGTAAACTTTGGTATTTTGAGAATGATGTAGAATTGTTTGTGAATTGTTCTTATTTGGTGAATGAGAACTGGTACTTATGTGTTGTGCATGTTATCCATTATGATTGAGATGTGATCATGTGATATATTAGTTGTGGCGTTATTTGGAATTATGTTGTGATCATACTCCGTTGATTGATGTTGCATGTTGGTGATGTACATGCATATGCATTATTTTGGTGAAGTTAATTCCCATTGTGTGGAATTTGACTTGTATTGCCGTTAACCGATACCCGGGATATGATGGGTGGTTAGGCTGGATTCGTATCCGAGTGTTATGGACGAATCGATGATTGCTTCGGCTGGATTCATGTCCGAGTGTTATGGACGAATCGATGGTTGCTGTATTCGATTTATGATGGATCAGTGATGGGTGACTTGGTCACATGATTGGTACCACATGCATTGTGTCTGCATTTGTGTTTGCATGGAATTGTAACATGTTAGGATGTCTTCCAGTGTTGCAATTCTTTGGTTGATTAGTGATTTATGCATAATGACTTGTATGAATGGAACTGTGTGTTGAATCTGAGTTTATGCTAAAATGGGTGAAACAATATGCTTGTGATATAATGTTGATTGAGAAACTTATAATGCATGTTAATTATGAGAAATCTCACCCTTACTTTAATGATTTCAGATTAAAGTTAGCAGCTCAGGAGTTAGTGAGGATGGCTCTAGAGCTATGTTATTTTAAGTCTGCGTGTCAGTGTCGTGCTATGATAGGTTGTAGCACTGGGGGAAACGTTTGAATGACGAGTTTTATTTTATACTCTATTGTTTAATTTATGTTGGGAATACTTATGAAGTGAAGTTATTCCGGTTTTGAGATATTTCCACTATGTAGAACATGATGTTGATTCGAATATTTATTTTAATAATTCCTTCCGTAAAGCATGACAACTGTAGATTTGAGGTTTTTATATTTATCTTGAATTGTGACATCCCTGTTTTCCATGTTACTCTGATTTAATTAATATATTCGCGGGTTATTTAGAAGGGGTGTTACAATAGTGGTATCAGAGCATAGTCGGTCTTGTCTTGTGTCGTTATCCCTTTTGTATGCGACTAGTGTAAGATGACACTGTCGATACTTGTGTGCTGATGAGGTTGTTTTGTAATGTTACAGAACAATGGCCAGAAGAGGTAACGGAAGAAACGAAGATGCTCTTGCTGAAGCATTGGGAATGTTGGCTGGAGTACTCGGAGGGAACCAGCAGGAAGCTGTGATTGGTGTTGACCGATAATTGGGGAATTTTCAGAGGAATAATCCTCCGTTGTTCAAGGGTGCACATGATCCCGAAGGTGCTCAGAAGTGGTTGAAGGAGATCGAGAGGATCTTCAGAGTAATTGACTATGCTGAAGGGCTGAAGGTGAGATACGGAACTCACATGTTAGCAGAGGAAGCTGATGACTGGTGGGTTGCTACCAGAACTGAAATGGAAGAAGATGGTATTGCATTTACTTGGGCTGTGTTCAGGAGGGATTTTCTGAAGAGGTACTTTCCTGAGGACATCAGAGGCAAGAAGGAAATTGAGTTTCTGGAATTCAAGCAGGGTAACAAGACTGTCAGTGAGTATGCTTCGAAGTTTACTGAGTTAGCGAAGTATTATGCTCATTATACTAACGATGCAGATGGAGAATTTTCCAAATGTATCAAGTTTGAGAATGGTCTTCGTGATGAGATTAAGCAGGGTATTTGGTATCAGCGTATCCGAAGATTTTCTGATCTGGTTGACTGTAGTAAGATTTTAGAGGAGGATCTTGCTACACTAAGTCGAATGCTCGAGGGTATGTTGATAGGAAGGGTAAGCAACAGATGGATCGTGGTAAGCCTTATGATAGAAATAATCAGAAATCTGGTGGTTGGAGGAAGCCTAGTGGGGGAGACTCTGGTTCTTCCATTAAGTGTTACAGATGTGGTGAAAGGGGGCATAGAGCTAATGAGTGCAAGAATGATGCAAAGAAGTGCAACAACTGTGGGAAATTTGTTCATGTAGTTGCTGAGTGCAGAGCCAGAAAGATAACTTGTTACAACTGTGGTGAAGAAGGTCATACTCGTCCTCAGTGTACAAAACCCAAGAAGGAGCAAGCTGGTGGTAAAGTGTTTGCATTGTCTGGGTCAGAGACTAAGCCAGATGATCGGCTGATTAAAGGTACATGTTTTATTAATGACATACCTTTGATTGCGATTATTGATACTGGAGCTACGCATTCTTTTATTGCTTTGGATTGTGCCAAAAGATTGAATTTGGAAATTTCTAATATGGATGGAAGTATGGTTATTGATACTCCTGCGTCGGGTTCAGTGACTACTTCGTATGTTTGTAGGAATTGTCCTACTGTGATTTTTGGTAAGGGTTTCGGTATGGAT
Organism: Vicia faba; assembly: GCA_948472305.1. Taxonomy (NCBI): domain Eukaryota; kingdom Viridiplantae; phylum Streptophyta; class Magnoliopsida; order Fabales; family Fabaceae; genus Vicia; species Vicia faba. The sequence continues at coordinate 1,526,010,958 of OX451739.1, read as the reverse complement.
TTGGTGTGCCTACCGTTAGAACAACTTGATATCATCCTTGGAATGAATTGGTTAGAATTCAACCAGGTTCATATCAACTGTTTTGCGAAGACGGTTATTTTTCCTGAGGAGGTTGGTGTCGAAGATGTGACTATGTCGGTTAAACAGATGAACCTAGCTGTGAAAGATGGTGTTGTGGTATTTATGTTGTATTCTGCAATAGAAGCGGAGGGAAAAGCAAAGAGTGATGGATTGCCAGTGGTGAATGAATTTCCAGAGGTGTTTCCGGAAGACGTTAGTGAATTTCCACCTGAGAGGGAGGTAGAATTTACTATAGATTTGATTCCTGGAACTAGTCCGGTGTCGATGGCGCCTTACCGTATGTCGGCATCTGAATTAGCGGAGTTAAAGAAACAGTTGGAGGAGTTACTTGAGAAGAAGTTTATTCATCCGAGTGTTTCGCCGTGGGGTGCTCCGGTGTTGTTGGTTAAGAAGAAAGAAGGTTCAATGAGATTATGTGTTGATTATAGACAGTTGAATAAAGTTACAATCAAGAATCGGTATCCTTTGCCGAGGATCGATGATTTGATGGATCAACTAGTTGGAGCTTGTGTATTTAGTAAGATTGATCTGACATCTGGATATCATCAGATTCGTGTGAAGTCGGAAGATATTCAGAAAACTGCATTTAGAACGAGGTATGGGCATTACGAGTATTCTGTTATGCCGTTTGGAGTTACTAATGCACCTGGTGTTTTCATGGAGTATATGAACAGGATATTTCATCCGTATCTTGATAAGTTCGTGGTGGTGTTCATTGATGATATTCTAATTTATTCGAAGAGCGATGAAGAGCATGCAGAACATCTCAGAGTTGTGTTGGAATTGTTGAAAGAGAAGAAGCTTTATGTGAAGTTGTCCAAGTGTGAATTCTGGTTAAGTGAAGTAAGTTTTCTTGGCCATGTAATTTCCAATAATGGAATTGCTGTGGATCCTACGAAGGTAGAAGCAGTATCTCAGTGGGAAGCACCGAAGAATGCTTCTGAGATCCGTAGTTTTCTGGGTCTTGCAGGTTATTACAGGAAGTTTATAGAAGGATTTTCCAAATTAGCGTTACCATTGACTAAGTTGACCAGGAAGGGTCAGATGTTTGTTTGGGATGTTGAATGTGAGAAAGGATTTCAAGAGCTGAAGAGGAGGTTGACAAGTGCTCCGATCTTGATTTTTCCAAATCCGACTAAGTCTTTTGTTGTGTATTGTGACGCATCATTAATGGGATTAGGTGGTGTGTTAATGCAAGATAAGCAGGTGGTGGCTTATGCTTCGAGACAATTGAAAGTACATGAAAGGAACTATCCGACTCATGATTTGGAGTTGGCAGCTGTTGTATTTGTTTTGAAGTTGTGGAGGCATTATTTATATGGTTCTCGGTTTGAGGTGTTCAGTGATCACAAAAGTCTGAGGTATCTCTTTGATCAGAAAGAGTTGAATATGAGGCAGAGGAGATGGTTAGAATTTCTAAAGGATTATGATTTCGGTTTGAATTACCATCCTGGTAAGGCAAACGTTGTTGCGGATGCCTTGAGTAGGAAGTCCTTTCATATGTCGATGTTAATGGTCCGTGAGTTAGATTTGGTTGAGCAGTTCAGAGATTTAAGTTTGGTATGTGAAACTACTCCGAATAGTGTGAAATTGGGTATGTTGAAACTGACTAGTGGTATTCTGGAAGAAATTCGGAATGGACAGAAGTTCGATGTTGGGTTAGTTGATAAATTGACATTGATCAACCAAGGTCAAGGAGGCGAGTTCCGGATTGATGAGAATGGTGTTATGAGATTTGGTAATAGGGTGTGTGTCCCGGATGTTGCATAGATTAGGAAGAGTATTTTGGAAGAAGGACATCATAGTGGATTGAGTATTCATCCTGGTGCTACTAAAATGTACCATGATTTAAAGAAGTTGTTTTGGTGGCCGGGAATGAAAAAGGAAATTGCTGAGTTTGTGTATGCTTGTTTGGTTTGTCAGAAGTCGAAGATTGAGCATCAGAAACCGTCAGGATTGATGGAACCGTTGTTTGTTCCGGAATGGAAATGGGATGGAATCTCTATGGATTTTGTGTCTGGGTTGCCAAGGACATCGAAGAATTGTGATTCTATCTGGGTTATTGTTGATCGGTTGACGAAATCTGCTCACTTTATTCCGATAAGGATGGATTACCCGATGGAAAGGTTGGCAGGATTGTATGTTGAGAAGATTGTGAGTTTGCACGGTATTCCTTCTAGTATTGTGTCGGATCGAGATCCGAGGTTTACATCTAAATTCTGGACGGGATTGCAAGAAGCTTTGGGTACTAAGTTGCGTTTGAGTTCCGCTTATCATCCACAGACAGATGGTCAGACGGAGAGAACGATTCAGTCGTTGGAAGATTTGTTAAGAGCTTGTGTGTTGGAGAAAGGTGGAGCTTGGGATAGTTATCTACCATTGATTGAGTTTACCTACAACAATAGTTTTCATTCGAGCATTGGTATGGATCCGTTTGAGGCATTGTATGGTAGGAGGTGTCGGACACCGTTGTGTTGGTATGAATCTGGAGAGAGTGTTATGATTGGACCGGAAATTGTCCAACAGACTTCGGAAAAGATTAAGATGATTTAGGAGAAGATGAGGACTTCTCAGAGTCGTCAGAAAAGTTATCACGATAAGAGGAGGAAAGATCTTGAGTTTAGCAAAGGAGAACATGTTTTTATGCGAGTTACTCCGATGACTGGTATTGGTCGAGCTTTAAAGTCAAAGAAGTTGACTCCATGTTTTATTGGTCCGTTTCAGATTACCAAGAGAGTTGGGAAAGTTGCTTATCAGATTGCTTTGCCGCCGTCACTTGCAAATTTGCATGATGTTTTTCATGTATCTCAGCTAAGGAAGTACATTGTTGATCCGTCTCATGAGATTCGGGTAGACGATATACAGGTACGAGAGAATTTGACTGTGGAAGCGGTACCTGCGAGAATTGAGGATCGGAAGTTGAAACAGTTGCGAGGCAAGGAGATCGCGTTGGTAAGAGTGGCTTGGGGAGGATCAGCGGATGGAAATGTCACTTGGGAGCTGGAGAGCCAGATGAAGGACTCGTATCCCGAACTGTTCGTCTAAGGTATGTTTTCGAGGACGAAAACTCTTTCAGTTGGGGAGAGTTGTGACACCCCAAATTAATTCATGTGTTAAATAATTAGGAATTTAATTATTAAATTAATTAAAGGCTTAATTAATAATATTTTGGATTAAATGGATGAATTAATTATGAAATTAAAAAGGAAGACCGGGGGGTGTAAGGTTGAATTAGAGGTGTGTGTAGTAAAAAGCCCTACTAAAATAATTACTAATTTATTATTATTTGGCAAATAATAAAAGGAAAAGAAAAAGAAGGATAAAAAGGAAAAAGGAAAAGAAGGTTTTGGAAAAACTCATTGTACGTGAAATTGGAGAAGAGAAGAGAAGAGAGGAAAAAGCCAAACGCCGTGAATTCGAAGGATCATCGCGAGGTAAGGGGTGATTTCGATTATTTAATATGCCTTATAGATTTTGGGATCAATAGAATTGATTAAGCATGTTAGGAATCCCAATTTAGGATTTATGAAATTCAAACCCCAATCCCATGAATTTATGTTTTGATTCAATTTGAGGTTATGAGGAAATTGTATGATGTTATGGTGTGTTATAATCTCATTAGAATCATGCACTATAACTTGTTTTGATATTGCTGTGAGTTGGATTCGTATGGGTATGAATTGGATGGGATTGGAATGAATAAGTGCTGTCAAAATAGCAGTTTTTGACTTTTCAGGTCGCAGGAACCGGTTCCCAGTGGGGAGGAACCGGGTTCCCAGTGTAAATTTTTGAAGAAACTGACTTTTTCAACGTAGGAACCGGTTCCTGTATAGGTAGGAACCGGGTTACAGTACATTTTCCAGAATGGGTGTTTTCTGAACTTCGCAGGAACCGGTTCCTGTATGTGTAGGAACCGGGTTCTGCTGTAACTTTTTGAAAAATACTAAACTTTGAAAATTCATAACTTTCAAACTGTAAGTCCGTTTTGAGTGCCGTTTTGGACGTTATTTCTTAAATTAAATACTCTATTTTATAAAATAAGAAAAATATTATTTTATGAAAATTATTTTAAAAAGAGTCGAATTCCCGATTTTTGTAAACTTTGGTATTTTGAGAATGATGTAAAATTGTTTGTGAATTGTTCTGATTTGGTGAATGAGAACTGGTACTTATGTGTTGTGCCTGTTATCCATTATGATTGAGATGTGATCATGTGATATATTAGTTGTGGCGTTATTTGGAATTATGTTGTGATCATACTCCGTTGATTGATGTTGCATGTTGGTGATGTACATGCATATGCATTATTTTGGTGAAGTTAATTCCCATTGTGTGGAATTTGACTTGTATTGCCGTTAACCAATACCCAGGATATGATGGGTGGTTAGGATGGATTCGTATCCGAGTGTTATGGACGAATCGATGATTGCTTCGGCTGGATTCATGTCCGAGTGTTATGGACGAATCGATGGTTGCTGCATCTGATTTATGATGGATCAGTGATGGGTGACTTGGTCACGTGATTGGTACCACATGCATTTTGTCTGCATTTGTGTTTGCATGGAATTGTAACATGTTAGGATGTCTTCCAGTGTTGCAATTCTTTGGTTGATTAGTGATTTATGCATAATGACTTGTATGAGTGGAACTGTGTGTTGAATCTGAGTTTATGCTAAAATGGGTGAAACAATATGCTTGTGATATAATGTTGATTGAGAAACTTATAATGCATGTTAATTATGAGAAATCTCACCCTTACTTTAATGATTTCAGATTAAAGTTAGCAGCTCAGGAGTTGGTGAGGATGGCTCTAGAGCTATGTTATTTTAAGTCCGCGTGTTAGTGTCGTGCTCTGATAGGTTGTAGCACTGGGGGAAACGTTTGAATGACGAGTTTTATTTTATACTCTATTGTTTAATTTATATTGGGAATACTTATGAAGTGAAGTTATTCTGGTTTTGAGATATTTCCGCTGTGTAGAACATGATGTTGATTCGAATATTTATTTTAATAATTCCTTCGGTAAAGCATGACAACTGTAGATTTGAGGTTTTTATATTTATCTTGAATTGTGACATCCCTGTTTTCCATGTTACTCTGATTTAATTAATATATTCGCGGGTTATTTAGAAGGGGTGTTACACCCAGAAATTTGCACTCGCATGTGGTAACACCGTTGGTTGATAATATCAGGAATGGGCTTACATATTCCATTTAGAGAAGATGACTGAAATTTTTCGGAGATGAGCTTAAAGATGCCATCCAAAGTAGATGTTGACTTCATAAGAGGTCTCTTTGTGGGGATTCCTGTTTCTGTTGTCTAAGGAGGACTCCGCTGAGGAATGTTGATTTATGTTCTTTTGGTTAAGGAAAACTATGTGGGGAATAAATTCTAGGAGCTTTAGTTGTCCATGGCTCTACTGAGGAGTTATCTCTGGACTGGAGAGATCAAAGTTAGTTGTTTTCTGGTCGAAATCCAGGCTTCACCATAACTTGCTGAGGGTAATAAAGTTGATTGTCATCTGGTCGTATTCCAGACTTCACGGAGACTTATTGGGGAAAATGAAATTAACTTTTATCTGGTCGATTTCCAGGCTTTGCAATAATTGAAGAGGTTGAACTGTTATCTGGTCGGGTCCAAGCTTCAGAAATTAAGTTGTTATCTGGTCGGGTCCAGGCTTCAACTCGAACTTAAGGTATACTGTCATCTGGTCAGGTCCAGGATTTGCAATAGTTGTAAACTGTTAGCTGGTCGGGTCTAGGCTTTAGTGACTTGAACTGTTATCTAGTCGGGTCTAGGCTTCAGTGACTTGAACTGTTATCTGGTCGGGTCCAGGCTTCTGCGTCCAGAAATGTATTAGAAGGCAATCGATTAAGGATGCTTCAGGATGAGTTTGCATTAGACTACACCTAGAAATGTCTTAGTAGGAACTTGTGTAAGATTTCTTCAGGATGAGCCCGTGTAAATTTGCATTTGGAAATTGTGAGAAGGAATCCGTGTAAGATTGCTTCAGGATGAGCCCGTGTAAAGATGCATTTTGGAATTGTGAGAAGGAATCCGTGTAAGATTGCTTCAGGATGAGCCCGTGTAAAGCTGCATATGGAAATATATTATAAGGAGCCATGGTAGGGTTGCTTTATCTGGTCGTGTAGATAGTTGCCCCGTATTGTTTCGGGAATTGATCCACAATCAGTTGTCCGCAAATAGTTTCCCTGTCTGGTTTCAAGAATTAATCTGGAACTTACTTTTGTTGGTCATTGAGATAGTTGCCCTGTCTAGTTTCAAGAATTACTCTCTAACTTGGTCTTATAGATAGTCGCCCCGTCTTGTTTCAGGAATTGATCTATAATCAGTCGTTCATAGATAGTTGCCCTATCTGGTTTCAGGAATTAATATGGAACCTTCTCTTTCTGGTTGTTGAGATAGTTGCCCTATCTGGTTTCGAGAATTAATCTCTAACCTGGTCTTGTAGATAGTCGCCCCGTCTTGTTTTGGGAATTGATCTACAATCAGTTGTTCACAGATAGTTGCCTTGTCTGGTTTCAGGAATTAATATGGAAATTGCTTTTGTTGGTCATTGAGATAATTGCCCTATCTGGTTTCAGGAATTACTCTCTAACCAGGTCTTGTAGATAGTCGCCCCATCTTGTTTCAGGAATTGATCTATAATCAGTCGCTCACAGATAGTTTCCCTGTCTGGTTTCAGGAATTAATCTGGAACTTTCTTTTGTTGGTCGTTGAGATAGTTGCCCTGTCTGGTTTCAGGAATTACTCTCCAACCAAGTCTTTTAGATAGTCTCCCCGTCTTTTTTTGGGAATTGATCTACAATCAGTTGTTCATAGATAGTTGCCCTGTCTGGTTTCAGGAATTAATCTGGAACTTGCTTTTGTTGGTCGTTGAGATATTTGCCATGTCTGGTTTCAGGAATTACTCTCTAACCTGGTCTTGTAGATAGTCGCCACGTCTTATTTCAAGAATAGATCTACAATCAGTTGTTCACAGATGGTTGCCCTGTCTGGTTTTAAGAATTAATTTGGAACTTGCTTTTGTTGGTCATTGAGATAATTTCCCTGTCTGGTTTCAGGAATTACTCTCCAACCAGGTCTTGTAGATAGTCACCTCGTCTTGTTTCGGGAATTGATCTACAATCATTCGTCCACATATAGTTGCCATGTTTGGTTTCAGGAATTAATCTAGAACTTGCTTTTGTTGGTCATTGAGATAGTTGCCCTGTCTGGTTTCAGGAATTACTCTCCAACCAGGTCTTATAGATAGTCGCCCCGTCTTGTTTCGAGAATTGATCTACAATTAGTCATTCACAGATAGTTGCCCTGTCTGGTTTCAGGAATTAATCTGGAACTTTCTTTTGTTGGTCGTTGAGATAGTTGCCCTGTCTGGTTTCAGGAATTACTCTCCAACCAGATCTTGTAGATAGTTTCCCCGTCTTGTTTTGCAAATTGATCTATAATCATTTGTTTACAGATAAGTACCCTGTCTGGCTTCAGGAATTAATCTGGAACTTTATCTTTTTGGTTGTTGAGATAGTTTCCCTGTCTGGTTTCAGGAATTAATCTCTAAACTGGTCTTGTAGATAGTCGCCTCATCTTATTTCTGGAATTGATCTACAATCAGCCATTCACAGATAATTGCCCTATCTGGTTTCAGGAATTAATCTGGAACTGTTGAAAATTAATGATGATATTTGTCTGCTTGCAAACTTTCCTGAAAAGGTAAAGAATTATTTGTATGCAATGTCATGATGCATGAAATGCATTGGGTAATGATGTTCTCAAAATAAATGAGACTACGATATATGCATTTGTACTGCATATGCTATGACATTTGTAAAATGATGTATGGATGCAATATGCAAACGTATCAGTTGTTCTATTGCAGTGTTATTGAACTAGGGAAAATGAATCTCTGATTGTTGTTGGGGATGAAGAATTTAAGTCTTCAAATTTTGTTGAAGTTGAAATGCTGAGAGACGGATTTCTATTGTTAGAGAAATAAACTCTGTTGGGGAAGGGAAACTTCGTAAACCTCTTGGGGATTTTCAAGATGCTAGGGAAATGATTGAAACTCTTGATCTTGTTTAAGATACTCCGGCATATCTGAAATCATTTAGGCTATACGCTGAAGATATGGTGGTGACATGCGGGAGGATGCCCCTGTTTCTATACCTACTAAGGAATGTATCCTTACTGTTGACGAACTCTGCAAAGATAGTCCCCTAGGGGTGGTTGCTCTGGTGATTTTGTGGATGGTTTGAATGTTATCCCAACTCCTGGAGTCTTTAGTAAATGTTGATCGGTGTGATAAGCCTTCTACTGATAGACAAGTGACACGATGACGAGACATAGTCGTACGCTTTAATCCCTAACTTTTTCCTGGACTGTCCTTTCAGATTTTCAGTCCACCGGGATACCCCTTTTTTGACCAAGCCACCTTTTCAGGTTTTCGACTTGACGGGTGTACAGTTTTGTTTATATATCCCTAATTTTTTTCCCGAACTCCTTTGGTTCGCCAGGATGCCCTTATTTTTGCCTAGGCCAATCAACCTAGCGGGTCTTTTTTCATGCGTAGTATTTTCCGACTATGTCCATGTTCATAGGGTGCGGAGAATTGTCATTGTCCATAGTAGTAAGTGTTACAGCACTTCCAGAAAATGTTTTCTCGATCGTACGTGATCTTTTGCTAGAATTCATGTTCAATGCCTCAAGTGATTCAGATGGTGGTCTGCCCTTGGCTATTCAGCGTTTTTGAGAGATTCCTTGAATCTTGACTCGACTTTCCTAGATCAGCTTAGACACCAAGTCATGTCTCTTGATTATGAAAGGCTTGTTACTGGAGATTTCATTCCTTCTGAGGTGATTCTTTTCATTCAGAGGATTTCCGTTTATTGAATATCCGTCGTGCGAGTTTCTCTGTCGTCAAACAATTAGTCATATGCAAATAATGGTATTTTAAAAGATGCAAAGCTTATATTTGTCTTGAAGTTTTTGAAAATGCATTTTTAGTAAAACAAAATTTGCAAGAATGTGAAAATCAACTCAGGATTTATAGCAAGCCTTACAGGAGTCAGGATACCTTTTTGTAACAGTATGCTTTCGAACTAACCCATGCTTCAGTTAGGACTTTTAAGGGTTGTAACGTGGCTTGGTTCATGGTTTAAGAAACAAAGGATAAAGGCTCAAAATTTATGTGTACCCACTCGTTCTTCGTGATGTTCTTCATCCCTATACTCAGTTAATTGTGCGTCTAAATTCCAATTGAGTCTGGAATCTTTTCCCTGATATTTCGGTGATGGTTCAAATAATGAAAGTTTATTTGAGAAGGCAGTCATCATTTTTTGAAATATTTTTTGTTGAGGATTCATAGCAACCTCTTTTTTTTATTATCCTTACTTTTTTCCTGAACTGTTTCTTTTGTGATTACAGTCAGCGGTATGCCCCAATTTTTCTTAAGTCTCCTTCATAGGTTTTGACTTAGCGGGCTTTTCCTTTGAGAGATAATGACTGCCTATTTTAATGATTATGCGAAACCATCACCATCTTTTGTTTTGGAATGATACCTCTGACACTACTCGTTGTGCACGAGGGGAAAGCCTGTGATTGAGTGCACTATTGAATTAAATGAGAAACTACCTTGCCCCAGGTTATGATTAAAGGTTTCAATTTGCGTGAAAAAGAAAACGCATACTTGTTAGACTCAAATGGGTTGACTAGGGATTATCTTCCTTATAACTCCATTGTTTTAGGATTTTAAAGAACGCATGTACATCGTCAGCCAGGTCTGTTCAAAAGCATATTGTATAGATTGTGGTATCTTTTTCGTCATCCTCCCTCTAAAGGGTTGTATGATACAGTGGGAGAACTGACTTGAAGGTTTTGCGTTTGATTGCAAATGTTGCGGTTAGCAAGAGTCTGAAGATGTGAAAAACACAAGAAGGGGGGTTGAATTGTAAATCTTAAAACGAAAGCTTAGACAACACTGTATTTTTATCCTGGTTCGTTTGATCTCAAACTACTCTAGTCCACCCGTCAAGGTGATTTCGCCTCTCTCCAACGAGGTCTTAATCCACTATATTCAAAGGGATACAACAACCACTTTAACAACTGTTAAAGCCTTCTTGAGTATAACCACAACCCGGTTTATCTCAAGGGAATTTCTTTACAGATAATTGAACAATGATGTGTGTTAATGTTTTCTAACAAAACTATATATCACAACTGTGATAATACATAAATTTAAGCTTGGAATAAAAACTGAATTGCTAATGCTTTTGAGTAGGCGTGGTTTGAAGGCTTAGTAAAATGTATGAGTATGTGCATTTTCGTAGGCATGTATATGCGTGCATCTTTTCTCACACAGACTTGTTTAAATAGCCAAGGCAAATATACGTTGTTGTCCATAAATCACTTTCAATGATAATAACGTTCTTTCCTTTTCGAGAAGATCTTGTCTTGAATAAAGTCGTTGGCAATTAATTTGTCTTGAATGCTTAGTAACGCTTCAGAGTGTTCTCTGCTTATGGTAATCAGAGTGTTCTTTGCTTTAACTGATGCTGACGCTTCTGAGTGCTGATGACTTGGTAAGGATCTTGATCAGAGTCAGAGTGTATATGTTGATGTGTAGATTCTGGTCATCAAGCTTCAGCGAATGATCTGGTAGCTTCAGCGTGTAGCATATGTTATTGATCTTCTGATGCTGATGTTGATATTGATCTTCTGATGTTGATTCCATCATAACTTCTGTAAACACAAACCATAATTTTAAGTAGCATATATGTCTTATATATAAATCTTACAATTTATTTATTCTTGTATTTTGTTATCATCAAAACTCTAATTGAGGGTTGTAGAATCAAACTATGTTCTAACAGTCTCCCCCTTTTTGATGATGACAAAAACCGGATTTTTTCAATTAAAATTAAGGAATAAAAGGTATCAGAGATTAAAAATAAAGAATAAAAGGTATCAGAGCTAAGAAGAGAAAAAATCCCCCTGAGTTGATTACTTCCCTTTAATTCCATGAGTCTTTGAGCATCAGAACTTTACTGTATCTTTACTGTATCTTTCGTCAGAATTTTGTACCTGTTCAAGCTTTTCAGAAGAAAGAAATTCAAATAGATCAGAATGTCAGAATGTTTGAGACTTATGTCTCAGTAATCCGTTATTGAAAAATATCATTCTTTCTCCCCCTTTTTGTCAGTTATCAAAAAGCACAAATAATCAGAGCTAAAATGATCAAAGCTTTAAATGCGTTTATATTAAAAACAGAAGCAATGATAAGTTCAGAACATAAAAATATTACAGATAAACAAGTTATAAAAACAACAAGGAGATTTCTAAGAAGGAGGAGGAAGTCGTGTGAACAGAGCTTCCAACATTCTCTTGATTTGGGTGATGGTTTCCTGTTGCTGAGTTAATATGCTGGCTATTGCATCAATTTTGATGTCCTGCTTATCCATTCTTTCATTCATCAGCATATCAGATCTTTTCAAGTCTTCAAGAGTCTGCCTGTCAAGGGAGGAAGCTTGAGGATCTTCAGAAACAGGATGCTTCTCAGAGCTTTCTGCGATATCTTCTTCTTGACCCATGTCTTCAGCTGGAATCATCTGTTCTTCTGACTCTGGTTGACGATGTTCAGACCAAGGAGCATTGTCCAGCGGGAGAACTTCTTCCTTAAGCAGCTTGCTCAGAACTGGACCTTCAATTTCTTTCAGCAGATTGCTGAAGTTCTGTTGAGCTTGTCCATAGCTCTGTTCTTGCAGCTTAAAGGTTTCAGAGCATACCCATCTTCTGAACTTTGTCCAGAGGTAGTCTGATGCAGCAGGATCAACCAGTTCCAGACTTGCTTGTTTCAGAGAAGTGATCAACTTCTGTACTTCTGTTTCAAAGTTCAATATGCTAGAACCAACATCTGGATGTTTTGGTTTTGGGATAGCAGTTTTGTTGGTTATTGCAGCAAGGCGTTCAAGGACTGTTAAATCAATGACAGTCTTGATGTGGTCATCTGAATTGTCTTTTAGTGAGGGAGTGGGAGAGTCGTGAATTATGATTGGACTTGATGGTGAATTTGGTGGAGTTAGTTCCGGTGAAGAGTGAAGTTGAGGAATATTCACAATGGTACCAAGGGGCAATTGAATGGCCAGAGGTACGGGTTCAGGGAATTCAGAGGGTTGAGCCTCAGAGGTTTGAGTCTCAGGTTGTGGAGATTGTTCAGGTTAAGGAGAGGGTGGATTAATTTCTGGTAGAGGAGATGAAGGTAGTGGGATTTCTGGTTCTGGAGAGAGTGGAATTTCTAGTTGTGGTGAGATGGGAATTTCTGGTTGTGGTTCTGTGTTTGGATTTGGATTTTCTGTTTCGGGAGCAGAAGTGTGTTGGTCTATATCAGAAAGAACTTTTTCAAGTTCTTGTTGGGTTTCAACAATATTTTGATTTTGAGGTTGGGAGCGAGATCTTCTTAGAGTTAATGATTCAGAGGGATCAAAGTCAAGGTCAAAATCATCAAAAGTTTGAGGTGTTGGGTTTTCAGATTGAGTGGGTATTGGGATAGATGTTGATACAGCAGTTGAATCTAAAACAGTTACAGAAGAAGGATTACCTCTCTTCTTAGGAGTCTGCTGAGATGATCCTTCTGCTGTAGCTTTTCTTTTCTTTGTCTTCTTCAGAACAACCTCTGGAGCCTTCTGCTGAAGGTCTTGAATATTCAGATTTGGTGATGTACCATCAGCCTTGCAAGCATCCAGATATCTGAGTATGATTTCAGGTTTAGAGTCAATTTCTGAGAACAGTGGGAAGTCATCCAGAGGGACTCTTCTGCTGGAGATTGCAACAAAAGGATTGACGTTGGGCTCCTTCTTGATGTTCTCTATCAACTTCATTTTCTTCAGATTTTTGGCATTCAGCTGTTTGCCAACAGTAGCTTCCAGAGTGTTGATTTCTTGAGCCTCTGTCAGATGATCAATCAGCTTATTCTCTGTTAGAATATATGATATCAGTCTTCCTAAGGGTATCCAATCCCTTTTTGTACGTTCCTCTTCTCTTGTTTCCTTAACACTTGTTCTGAGATGGTTGAACAGAAGATGAGCCAGATTTATCTTGACCTTCTGAGAGATGAAATAGATCAGAAACTGCTGATCAATATTAATGTAATCAGGAGAGCTGGTAGGCTTCCTGTGGTTGAAGCACCGCAGAATGATCTTGGCCTAAATTCTGTGTTTGTCTTTCAAATCCCTTATCTTGCTGGAGGGAAGCCCCAGAGTGAAGATTTCCCTTGCAATTAGGGCAGCATCTGCACACCTTTCTGCCATGTCAATGCAACGAACACCACCACCATTGTAGCCTATTAAGCGTGCAATGAGGTCTTCAGTGATAACAATCTTCTTCCCCATGATGTAAGACGTAACTTTATGATTGGAAGAAGAAGCGTGAATCCAAAATTCCTTTACCAGAATAGGAAATGTTGGACCCACCAGTCTGTCAAAATACTTTTCCCAACCTTGAGCTTTAACCTCTTCAGATAGATCAAACCCATTTTCTTGGAGACTGTTGAAATCCACGATTAATTCTGACAGAACTTCAAGATTTTTGATTGGAGTTAGAAGCGTTCTGTAAGATTCTTCGTATTGTTCAGATGAAACAGTTTTCTAGGAACCTGAAGTAGGAATGCTGGAAGAAGCCATGTACACACGAAGGTTTTTGTGAAAAAGATTGAAAGGGTTTCTTGAGAAAGTAAGAACGCTGAAATCAGTATGTTTGAGAGAAAATGAAAGTGAAGGTAAAGCGTGTAAATGGTGTGAAGTGTGTTTAAATAGATTTCTAAAAAGGTTTTGAAAACATAAACGACAAGAGAGAGAAATTAATAATGATTATTAGCATTTAATGATAGCTGATTTTAGGGGATTCATAAAGATATTTGGAACGGTTACCCATGACATGTGTCTCAATGCATCCAATCAGCGCTTTGCCTTTTCAGAAACGTGAACGCGTGTTCAGCCTCAGAAAATAGATGATGGCTGGATGACACTTGTTTGCTTGAGTGAACAACACATTTCTATCCTTGAACTGAAACGCTCAGATCTTCATGGATAGATTCTGATACAATCTGCACTTCGAAAATTCTGAAAGAAGATTGATCAGTAGTTCACAGAAAAATAAAAAAAGTTATAAAGGTTAAGATATGGAATCAAAACAATTTTATTCTGGGAAGAACTTTATGCTGAGATGTTTCAGAATGAAGTTGAACCTATCTTCAGAAAGAGGTTTTGTAAAAATATCGGCCCATTGATGGTCTGTGTTAATAAATTTTAAGTTTAAAATCCCTTTCTGAATATAGTCTATAATAAAATGATGTTTTATTTCAATATGCTTAGCCCTAGAATGTAAAATTGGATTTTTGTTGAGACAAATAGAAGAAGTATTGTCACAGAGGATAGGAATGTTACTCTCAAATATCCGGAAGTCCTCAAGTTGACTTTTCATCCAGAGCATTTGTGTGCTGTATCCAGCTGCTGCTATGTATTCAGCTTCTGCTGTTGATAGAGCAATTGTGGATTGTCTTTTGCTGGACCAAGAGATCAGATTTTCTCCCAGAAACTGGCAGCTTCTAGAAGTTCTTTTACGCTCTACTCTGTCTCCAGCAAAATCAGCATCACAATATCCTACTAAGTTGTAATCACTTGATTTTCTATAAAACAAACCCAGATTAGTAGTACCTTTCAGATATTTGAAAATTCTCTTAACTGCTGTTAAGTGAGATTCTCTAGGATCTGATTAGAATCTAGCACAAATGCATACACGGAATAAAATGTCAGGCCTTGAAGCCGTCAGATATAGAAGAGAACCAACCATACCTCTGTAGACCTTCTGTTCTACCTTTTTACTTACCTCTTCTCTTTCCAGAATGCACGTGGGATGCATTGGAATCTTTGATGGCTTACATTCTGATAGATCAAATTTCTTCAGAAGTTCTCTGACATATTTGCTCTGATGAATGTAAGTTCCTTCTGGGGTTTGATTGATCTGAATGCCCAGAAAGAATTTTAGTTCCCCCATTAGGCTCATCTCAAATTCTGCCTGCATACACTTAGCAAACTTTCTTCCCAGAGAAGGTTTAGTAGATCCAAATATGATGTCATCAACATAAATCTGACATACTAAAATGTCATTCTTAACTGTCTTACAGAATAAGGTTGTGTCCACTTTCCCTCTGGTGAATTCCTTTTCTAATAGGAAGTTACTTAGTCTTTCATACCAAGCTCTGGGAGCTTGTTTCAGACCATAGAGTGACTTCTTTAGTTTGAAAACATATTCTGGATTTTTGGAACTTTCAAAACTAGGGGGTTGGTGCACATATATCTCTTCTTGTATATAGCCATTTAAGAATGCACTCTTAACATCCATCTGATACAGAGTGATGCCTTTATTAACAGCAAATGAAATTAAGAGTCTGATAGATTCTAACCTGGCGACTGGAGCAAAGGTTTCTGTATAGTCTATCCCCTCTTGCTGACTATAACCTTGTGCTACCAATCGTGCTTTGTTTCTGATGACTTCACTTTGTTCGTTCAGTTTGTTTCTGAACACCCATTTTGTTCCAATGACGTTGAATCCTTTTGGTTTGGGAACTAGATCCCATATGTCATTTCTTGTGAATTGATTTAGCTCCTCTTGCATTCCTAGAATCCAATCATTGTCCAGAAGTGCTTCATCAATTATTGATGGTTCAATTAGAGAAACAAGTCCCATGAGGGATTCTTCAGAGTTTCTGAAGCTAGCTCTTGTTCTGATTGGATCTTCCTTTCTTCCTAAGAGTGTTTCTTCTGGGTGATCCATGCTGCTTCTGGATGGTCTTTTCTGGAGTTGATCAGCAGAAGGTGCTGAATTGCTTGCAGTTACTCTTTCTGATGTTGAGGGAGTGTCTTTGTTAAGAGCTTCTGATGACTTGTCTTCAGTACCTGTGAATTCAACTTCCATACCTGCAAGGAATTCATTCTGCTTTGACTTTTAAGAGTCAAGCTTATCATCAAAACAAACACTGATTGACTCTTCCACAATCTGTGTTTCTGTATTGTATACTCTGTACCCTCTTGAGCATTCAGAGTATCCTAACATAATACACTTTTGTGCTTTAGAGTCAAACTTGTTCAAATAATTTTTTGTATTCAAAATAAAGCATGTACATCCAAATGGGTGAAAATAAGAAATGTTGGGCTTTCTGTTCTTCCACAATTCATATGGAGTCTTTTCTAGAATAGGTCTTATGGAGATTCTATTCTGAATGTAACATGTTGTGTTTATTGCCTCTGCCCAGAAGATCTTAGCAACGTTAGTCTCATTGATCATGGTTCTGGCCATTTCTTGCAATGTTCTGTTCTTTCGTTCTACAACTCCATTTTGCTGGGGAGTTCTAGGACAAGAGAAATCATGCAGAATGCCTTTGTCATTAAAGAATAACTCAAAGTCTTTGTTTTCAAATTATCCACCATGATCACTTCTGACTTTGACGATTCTAAGATCCTTTTCATTCTGAACTTGGTTGCAGAAGATGACAAACACAGAGTGTGACTCGTCCTTGTGTCTTAAGAACTTTACCCATGTCCATCTGCTATAGTCATCTATGATTACTAACCCATACTTCTTGCCACTGACTGAAGCAGTTTTAACTGGTCCAAATAAGTCAATGTGCAGAAGTTCTAATGGCTTAGAGGTGGAAACAATGTTTTTGGATTTGAAAGCTGGTTTTGCAAACTTGCCTTTCTGACATGCTTCACATAGAGCATCTGAATTGAACTTCAGGTTAGGAAGTCCTCTGACCAGATTGAGTTTGTTAATCTGAGATATTCTTCTCATACTAACATGTCCCAATCTTCTGTGCCAGATCCATTGCTCGTTGTTAACAGACAGAAGACACTTTAAATTCTGACTTTTTAGTTCAGAAAGTTTTATTTTATAAATGTTGTTTCTCCTCTTTCCATTAAATAGGATAGTCCCATCTTTCTGACTAACAGCTTAGCATGAATTTTGATTAAAGATTATATCATAACCGTTATCACTTAATTGACTTATGGATAACAGGTTATGCATTAATCCATCTACTAATAAAACATTACTTATAGAGGGAAGATTTCCATTACCTACAGTTCCAGAGCCAATGATCTTTCCTCTCTGATTGCCTCCAAAACCTACGTGGCCTCCAGGCTTAAGTTCCAGGCTTTGGAACATATGCCTTCTTCCCGCCATGTGTCGTGAGCAACCAGAGTCCAGGTACCATGATTGGTGTTTCTGCTTTGCTGCTAAAGATATCTGCCACATGTATTGTTTTATCCTTAGGTACCCATATTTTCTTGGGTCCTGATTTGTTAGTTTTACCAAAACTCTGGTTGAATTTTGGTTTGACAGAGTAATCACTACTAGTATATTTTATGTCATGTGTGTGCCCATATATAAAGTGTGAATCAAGTGAAGTGCGTTTTATAACTAAATCCATGGCATTCTTTGGTGTAGGTACCTTACCTTGATATCCTATCCCTTTTCTTCCATTTCTGCTAACTCCATAGATCATTGAAGCCATTTTGCTTCTATCTATGTTTTTAGCTAGAAACTTCTGAAAGTTGTGATCATACTCCTTGATGATCTCATCAGCACTACTGGGAGTTTCAGGGATTGTTTCCTTCTGAGAGTTTTGCAATAGATTTTCTAAGTTTGAAATTTTATCTTTTAACTCAGAATTCTCCAATTTGAGACTCTCAGTCTTATCAGAGTCAGAAGCAAGATTCCTTTTCAGGTTTCTGAATTTGACTCTGATCTGCTGATATCTTTCCAGAATTTCATTAAGGCTTTCAGCTAGTTCAGCCTTAGTAAAGTTTATAGCAAAGTCATGGAATACCTCTTCTGTATATGATTCAGAGTCTGACTCAGAAGCTTCATTGTCTTCTGTTATGTTTGCCATGAGAGCTATGTTTGCTCTTTCATCATCTGATTCTGAGTCAGCTTCAGATGTGTCAGAATCATCCCATGTAGCCATGAGACTTTTCTTCTTTTCCTTGCCAAACTTCTTTTTGGGCTTTTCCTTTTGAAGCTTTGGGCAATCACTTTTGTAGTGCCCTTGCTCGTTACATTCATAGCAGATGATGTCTTTTTTGTTTGGCTTTCTGTTTCCTGAATAACCTTCAGATCTTCTGTGTCCAGAGGAGGATTCTGACCTTCTGTATCTGGAGAAAGATTCATTCTGATTCTCTGGTCTTCTGGGATTCCTGAACTTCCTTTGCCTCTGCTTCCATAATTGGTTCACCCTTATGGAGAGGAGAGATAGTTCATCTTCTTCTAATGAAGACCCATCAGAGGTTTCTTCTACAGCCTGCAAAACTTTGGAGTCAGATTTTCTGTTAGATTTTAAAGCTAATGGCTTACCTTGCTTTTGAGGTTCATCTGCTTCTAGCTCTATCTCGTGACTTCTGAGGGAGCTGACAAGTTCCTCCAGAGAGATTTTGTTGAGATCCTTGGCTAGCTTAAGCGCTGTGACCATTGGCCTCCATTGTTTTGGCAAGCTTCTGATGATCTTCTTAACGTGATCAGCAGTAGAATACCCTTTGTCAAGAACTTTGAGACCAGTAACCAGAATTTGAAATCTTGAGAACATAGTTTCTATTGATTCACTCTCTTCCATCTTGAATGCCTCATACTTATGAATGAGCGCAAGAGCTTTGGTTTCTTTGACTTGAATGTTGCCTTCATGCTTCATTCTCAGAGAGTCAAACATATTCTTTGCAGTGTCTCTGTTTGATATCTTTTCATATTCTGAATAAGAGATGGCGCTGAGAAGAATTGTTCTGGCCTTGTGATGATTTCTGAAATCACGCTTTTGCTGATCAGACATTGTTTTCCTGTCAATCTTCTGACCACTTCCATCCACTGGGTGCGTGTATCCATCAGTCACTATGTCCCACAGATCAGCATCATGGGCCAGAAAGAAACTTTCAATTCTGTCTTTCCAGTAGTCAAAGTTCTCTCCATCAAAGACTGGAGGTTTGCCACTGAATCTGTCTCTTTCTTCATTGTTGTCATTGTTGATGTTTTGATGTGGTCCTGCCATTGTGTTTTTCTGACGCTAGATCTTGTATTGACACGGCTAAGTGTTATAAGCTCAGAACCAAGCGCTCTGATGCCAATTTAAGATGTGAAAAACACAAGAAGGGGGTTAAATTGTAAATCTTAAAACGAAAGCTTAGACAACACTGTATTTTTACCCTAGTTCGTTTGATCTCAAACTACTCCAGTCCACCCGTCAAGGTGATTTCGCCTCTCTCCAACAAGGTCTTAATCCACTATATTCAAAGGAATACAACAACCACTTTAACAAATGTTAAAGCCTTCTTGAGTATAACCACAACCCGCTTTATCTCAAGGGAATTTCTTTACAGATAATTGAACAATGATGTGTGTTAATGTTTTCTAACAAAACTATATATCACAACTGTGATAATACACAAATTTAAACTTGGAATAAAAATTGAATTGCTAATGCTTTTGAGTAGGCGTGGTTTGAAGGCTTAGCAAAATGTATGAGTACGGGCGTTTTTGTAGGCGTGTATATGCGTGCATCTTTTCTCAGACAGACTTGTTTAAATAGTCAAGGCAAAGATACGTTGTTGTTCATAAATCACTTTCAATGATAATAACGTTCTTTTCTTTTCGAGAAGATCTTGTCTTGAATAAAGCCGTTGGTAATTAATTTGTCTTGAATGCTTAGTAACGCTTTAGAGTGTTCTCTGCTTATGGTAATCAGAGTGTTCTTTGCTTTAACTGATGATGACGCTTCTGAGTGCTGATGACTTGGTAAGGATCTTGATCAGAGTCAGAGTGTATATGTTGATGCGCAGATTCTGGTCATCAAGCTTCAGTGAATGATCTGGTAGCTTCAGCGTGTAGCATACGTTATTGATCTTCTGATGCTGACATATCTTCTGATGTTGATGTTGATACTGATCTTCTGATGCTGATTCCATCAGAACTTCTGTAAACACAAACCATAATTTTAAGTAGCATATATGTCTTATATATAAATCTTACAATTTATTTATTCTTGTATTTTTTTATCATCAAAACTCTAATTGAGGGTTGTAGAATCAAACTATGTTCTAACAGAGTCGCCACCGACTTTTCTTTTATCCAAAAGGAAAGATGAAAAAGCACAGGAAAGACCTTTAAGATTATTTCTTGAGTTTGGGGGGTATATTATGAAAAGGGAAGGTATTAGCACCCTTTTTATCCATGGTTTTCCATGGGCTCTTATTTACTTGCTAGATCACTTGATTTTGTTTGAAATTGTGCTTTGTGTGGTTTTGAAATTATTTTGTAAAGAGGCCATTGTTTAGGCAATCTTTATAATGATTATT
This sequence comes from Vicia faba, assembly GCA_948472305.1. Taxonomy (NCBI): domain Eukaryota; kingdom Viridiplantae; phylum Streptophyta; class Magnoliopsida; order Fabales; family Fabaceae; genus Vicia; species Vicia faba. Next base: position 1,525,990,471 of record OX451739.1, on the reverse strand, counting down.
GTTTGTAAGAATGTATACAAAGATGTTGATCTTTTGAAAATGTTTTCAAGTTTGTAAGATGTTTGAAAGTGTAAGTGATTGTTTTGAAAATAGCAAGGTCTTTGTTTTTAAATTGAGCAAGTAATTAGGAGCATTCTACCTACTCAAAAGTCTTTCTTGTTTATTTTCTTTTCCTTTGACATTGTTATCTTACCATTGATTTGGTAAGTAACCCTATCTTTGGATGTTAACGGGACGGGCGTGGATCATCGTATAACCATGATTAGAAATGTTGCAAGGTATCTTATAATTTTTTTAGGGACTAAGATCATTTGAAAGGCAACTTAGTGAGCGTCGTCTAGGGACTATGATATTGTATTTGCTTTTTTTTTGCTAAGATACCTTACATGCGTAATATGGCCATTTTGTATAAGGCAACCAAGTAGAATAACCCTAGGGGTGCTTGTGTGCAAGTGTGTTGTTTTCATGCTTGTTTTTGTCTTGAATTAGGGTTTTCTAAGTATTGGTTTTAGTCTTTCCATACAAACCCTAATTACTAGCATATTATGTATAAAAGCAATAAATTGCGGAATTTAAAGTTACTACGCTATTACAACATTTTTAGGGAGGGGGTATACAAATTGAATGGGATTGCAAGAATATAAACCTAGTTAGTCTATTACAACTATATTGAATGGGTATTGATGTACAAGGAATTAAATAAATACAATGTGCAAAAAGAATAAATATGCAATAATGTGAAGGTGAAGAAAAATGAATATTTTGTTTGGAGTTTTTAGAGAAAGGGGATTTTGTTTTGACCTAATTAATTAAAGAAAATAATTAAATAAACTTAAATTTATTAAAGAAAATTTTGAATAGAACCCTAATTCTATTTAGTTGATTAAAAGAAAATAAGTTTAGAAAAAAGTATTTTTGGTATTTTTATCTTGAAAATATTTATGGCATCATGAAATATTTTTAGTCTTTTTTATATCAAAAATAATATATTTTAATTAGTATGAAATAAAATAATTAATAACCTAGTTTTAATTATATTTACAAGATAATAAGTAAAAAATAAATAATGTATAGTTAATAAAAATATTTTTTTATGAGAAAAATAAAATAAACCAAGTCAAAGTATAAATCTATCATTTTTTTGTATTTTATGATTTTTCAGTATTTAGAAAATATATTTAAGAAAATAAAAATAAAATAAAAAATAAAATAAATAAACTTGGGTTAGGGGTGCCAATAGCCTGTAGGGGGGTTAGTAAGCAAAAATAAAAACAAGCCAAGCCCAAAGAGGCCCAGCACCTGCCAAAAACACAAAAATCAGAAAGTAAAATGTGAAAGAATGAAAAGGGTACCACTGGGGCTCGAACCCAGGTCCCAAAGGTTACAGGCGCGCACTTCTACCACTAGGGTGGCTATACATTCGTTAACATAAGCAAAACAATAAATATACAAGGCAAAACGCGTCCTGATGACTTCATCTTCAACCTCCAGCCAGACCAACTGTAACTTACTCATTTCTCATCAAAAATGAAAATTGTAAACATGAAACTTGTAGCAAATTTTCTCACGGTTTCAGAAATGTAAAGCATTAAAACTATATATCAAAGATAAACATGAATTTATAATTGGCCCTAATCTGAACCCTAAAAATCTCAGAAATTTCAGTTTCAAAATTCTCTAAGCTCAAGCAAAATTAATGGAAACTATGGACATGGTTAGCTTTAGGGAAATGATATCTACATGTTTTGTTCATAAATAAATTATTGATGATGCATGTATGAAGAGCTTCAAGTTGAGAAAACTTACCTCAAAACTGGAAATCGTGTTTTGAGTTTGAGCTTGTTTCAAGTGATGGTAATGATCATGTTAGCTTCCTTGAGGTCCTAGGAAGCTAATGCAATGATTAGCTTGAACAACGGATGGCGAGAATGGTCTGGAGAAGTCAATGTGCAGAGCTGAATTTTTGAAAATGGAGTATGGTGTTAATGGTGTTACAGTTCTGTAACAGGGTGTGGGATTGATTATATGTGATGTTTAGAAATTTTAGAAACCAAAAGGCTAAGAAACGCACGAGTAGATTATGAGTTTCAAGTTATTGGTCAGTTTGTGTAAAAATGGATGTGTGTAGTGTAATTTTGAGTTCTAGGTTCTTTCAAGGCTTGAGCATTCGTGTCTTTGTGTCAAATTTTTTGTGTATGTATAAACAAAAGTGTTTGAGTGCATTGGCAAGTCAGAAGTACAAGTTCTTAGCTTTTGGCTAGGTTACTTGATTTTGAAGAAAAGAGGGAAACAAGTTTTAAGAAGAGGTACAAGCATGGGATGGCTGATTGTAAGTGTTTGAAAAATTTCTCATGAGTTATAGGACTGGTTTGATCAGAAGAGAACAAGTGGAAGGCTCAAGAACAAGTTTTGTACAAAAAGTTGCTTTATCAAAATGGCAATGTGCCCTTTCTTCCAAAAATGGATATAAAGTATGTCCATGCATTAAATGCTTGAAGTGAGGCCTCTAACAGCTGTGTAAACCATTAATTATGGAGTTCCTAACAAGTTTGAGGCATGCAAAGTAGTGTTTATGCAGCATGGTTTGAATTTGAATTTTGTTCATCACTAAAATGACTTGTAATTAAAGTGATAAAACCCTAACTTCATCTCTTCGATTCTCCCTACTCAAGAATGATCTCAAGGAGTTATTGGACATTTTGGAAAGCTTGAAATGTGATCTACAAACCATCTTTGAATTGATTTTGAAGATTCCCCTTGGAACTATATGAAAAAGTGTCATGAAGTTAGGTCAAAATCCTGGTCAAATTAGGGCAAAATTTCACTAAGTGTTTTGTTTCATGGCCCTATGTTTACAAAATTATAACTTGAGATCCAAGCACTTTTGGAAGAAAATGTGTGAAGAAAAGTTGTAGATTTCATGGAGATCTATAACTTTCATGTTGTAAGTTTCTCTTGAATCACTTTGCATCATGGTGAAAATATGGATTAAAATTATGAAAAAATAAGAAATTTCCAACACTTAGAAAAAATTTTAAGTTTTAGAAATTTTGACTTTTCAAAATAAAATCTTGAATTTTTTATTTCTTGATGAATAAGTTTCATGTTCTGACATGTTTTTATGAATTATGATCTTTGGCACTTGAATTTGACCAAAAATTCAAAGTTTGACTTTTCAGTATATAGTTGACTTTTGATCAGTTGACTGTAAAATTCATTTGTCAATCCAATGGACTTGCAATGTTTTGAACCATGTAATTAGGTCAAAATGATTCAATTTGACTCTTGAGATCATTCCTTAAACCAAATGACCATTTTCTAGGTCAAAAATCAGAAATTGCCCTTTCCCAGTCAAAACCCTAATTTTGACCATTTTGCCCTTTTGGAGATTTGATCAAATTTCTTGAGGAATTGTGATCCAAACTTGATCAAATGATACATATGAGTTTAAAATGTTGATGGTTATAAAAAATTATTAAGTTTGACTATAAATTGGCCATAGTTGTCTTTTTCCCTAATACAGTTGATTTTTAGGTCAACTGCTCAATTGGCTGAGCAAAAATGTGATCCAAGGCTTGAAACTTGACATGATTAATCTTGGGGGTCCATAATGATCCATGAAAGTCATATGGGGCATTGAAAGTTCAAAAATCCTTGTGCAAACTCAAACCCTAATTTTGGTCATCAGTGCTTAAGGAGGTGTCTTGAGCTGATCAAACCCTAGTGCATTCTTGAGTCAAGGAGATCTTATGAGCAAATACTTGATAAGTGAGAGGGAAAATTTTGGGGTACAACAACTTCCCCTGTTTATTCCTCTTAAGCCTGAAGAGTTAGATTGGCGAGTCTTGCCATTCGTGACTCAAAGGTGGAAGATGATTGGACACTAGAGTGCCCAGAAATTTGCACTTGGTGATGTGATGGTTGAGAGAATGGGCTTAAAGATGCCATTTGGAGAGATGATAGAAAGTTGTTGGAGATGTTCTTGTAGATGCCATCCAAAGTGATTGCTTAATTGTAATTTGTAAGCTGAAGGAATGAGTATCAGAATGGCGTCCGTGTCTGGAGCGTATCTGAACTGTATCTGAAAGCTGACTCTGAATGAGTATCAGAATGGCATCTGCGTCTGGAGCATATCTGTACTGTATCTGAAAGATACTCTGAATGAGTATCATAATGGCATCCGCGTCTGTAGCGTATCTGTACTGTATCTGAAAGAGACTCTGAATGAGTATCAGAATGGCATCCGCGTCTGGAGCGTATCTGAACTGTATCTGAAAGAGACTCTGAATGAGTATCAGAATGGCATCCGCATATGGAGCGTACCTGAAATGTATTTGAAAGTTGAATGAGTGTCAGAATGGTGTCCCTGTCTGGAGCGTATCTGAACTATATTTGGAGATTGAATCTGAATGAGTATCAGAATGGCATCCGTGTCTAGAGCATATCTGAACTCTATCTGAAAACTTTGAATCTGAATGAGTATCAGAGTGGCATCCGTATCTGGAATGTATCTAAACTGTATCTGAAAACTTTGAACATTGTTAATGGTAGCTATTAACCTTATCCTGAAAAGGGTAAAATGTTAGCTAAAATGCAAAGTCATATTGTATAAAATGCATGGTATGATGCATTCGTGTAATCAATGTTTATGATATATGGATGTGATGTATGCGCATGTGAGCTAATTTGCTGCACTGCTTGTTGGATTTGGGGAAAATAAATCCCTGACCACTGTTGAGGATATGTAAGTCTTCATGTTGCGAAGTTGAAGTGTTAATGAATTTCTGCTTAGAGAAATAAACTCTGTTGTAAGGGAAATGTCATGTACTTCCTGTAAAACCCTGTTGGGGAATCCTGAGAAATTGAATGACTTCTACCGGGGAATTAAACTGCATACTACGGGGGATTTTATGGAAATAACATAGAGATTTCCCTACCTCTTAGAGCCACCAGTAATTGTCTTTCTTTTTTATTTATTTGTAAGCAGTAATTAAAAATAAATCATTGGACGTTTTTGTAAACAAAACACAAGAGTAAAGAGAAAACAGATAGTTTTGCACTTTCAAAGGGATATATTTGTATTGACTTTGAGTAAGTATTTTTGTACAATGAGACAAACATTATAGTAAGAGAATGTCGTCGTAAAAAATGGAAATTTTGATACAAAGAAAAGATAGCTATGTGAAATAATCCCATGGGGTTCCCATTCTGCTATAGCCTTCATGTCTCTGAGCCTCTTGTCTATTTGTTGCCTCGTCTGAAGATGATTAAATTGATCAAAACCTCTGAGTTTGTCAGCGGAAGCCAAAGGTTTTCTGTAAAGTGATCCAATGGGACATAGTCATACGCTTTAATTCCCTAACTTTTTCTTGGACCACCCTTTTGGGTTTTCAGTCCAGCGGGATACCCTTTTTTGCCCAAGTCGCCCTTTTGGGTTTTCAACTCGCCGGGTGTACAATTTTTTTTGTTTTATCCATAATTTTTGCCTGAACCTTTTTGGTTCGCCGGGATGCCCTTGTTTTGCCTAGGTGTGTCAACCTAGCGGGTCTCTTATGCGTAGTATCTTTTGACTATGTCTGTGTTTGCAGGGTGCGGCAGGTCATCGCCATCCATGGTAGTCAAGATAATTGCTCCACCAGAGAATATGTTTTTGATTAAAAATGGTCCTTCGTATGTAGGAGTCCATTTTCCCCTGGGGTCACCTTGCGGTAGTATGATACGTTTGATCACCAGATCACCCACTTGATATACTTGGCGTCTGACCTTTTTGTTGAAAGCCTTGATCATTCGTTTTTGGTACATTTGACCATGGAAAACAGCAATAAGCATTTTCTCATCAATTAAGTTCAGTTGATCAAGTCGAGTCTGGATCCAATCTTCTTCATTTAGCCCTGCATCCTTCATAATTCTTAGAGAGGGGATCTGGACCTCAATAGGAAAGACATCCTCCATGCCGTATACCATAGAATAGGGTGTTGCCTCAGTTGATGTGCAAGTTGTGGTATGATACCCGTGGATAGCGAATGGTAGCATCTCATGCTAGTCTTTGTATGTGACTATCATTTTCTGTATGATCTTTTTAATGTTCTTATTTTTGGCTTCGACAACACCATTCATCTTTGGTCGGTAAGGGGAAGAATTGTGATGCTGGATCTAGAATTACTCACACAGGGCGATGATCATAGTATTGTTCATGTTCGTACCATTGTCTGTAATGATCCTTTCCGGATACTGTATCGGCAGATGAGATTTTGCTTGATGAACCGGGCTACAACATTCTTGGTAACGGAAGCGAAAGAAGCTGCCTCCACCCACTTTGTAAAACAGTCAATGGCCACCAAGATGAAGCAGTGTCCATTGGAGACTGTTGGCTTGATTTCCCCAATCATATCAATCCCCCACATAGCAAAAGGGCCAAGGAGACGTCAGGACGTTCAGAGGAACCGGAGGTACGTGCACCTTGTCAGCATAAATCTGACACTTGTGGCAAGTTCGATAGTGTTGATAGAAATCTGCTTCCATGGTAGACCAGTAATAGCCTTCCCGTAGGATTTTCTTTGACATCGTATGCCCACTGGAATGGGTGCCAAAAGTGCCTTCATGTAACTCAACCATGATCCTTTCAGCTTCAACCTTGTCTACGCATCGAAGTAACATGGAGTCATGGTTGCGTTTGTAAAGGATGCCATTACTAAGGAAGAATTTAGTAAATAATCTCCTTAAGAACTTGTTATCGTTTACTGAAGATCCGTCTGGATATTCTTGGGTTTTGAGATACCTCTTGACTTCGTGCAACCAAGGTTGGTCCATTACTTCTTCAGTATTAATCTCGTGACTGTGTGCTGGTTCATCCCTTCGTTCAATGGTGATCTGGGGAGCCTCGTTATCCCATTTAAGTTTAAACATAGATGACATTGTGGCTAGTGCGTCTGCTAGCTGATTTTCTTCTCGCGGGAAATTCTCGAAGGTAATCTTCTCAAAATATGGGAGCAATGTCAAAACATGTTCTTTGTAAGGGATAAGGTTAGGGTGTTTGGTGTCCCATTCCCCTTTGATCTGGATGATGACCAAAGCTAAATCTTCAAATACATTCAAAGATTTGATCCCAAGTCTATGGCAGCTTTGAGACCAAAGATACACGCTTCGTATTCTGCCATGTTGTTTATACAATTGAAGCAGAGTCTTGCATTAAAGGGAGTGTGACATCCTTCCGGAGATATGAGTACAGCACCAATACCATTTTCGAGTGCATTAGATGCCCCATCAAAAACCAGGGTCCATCGGGATCCTTGTTCAAGTCTGTCATATGGTCTGAATTCTTCATAGTTGTTTACCATCATGATGTCTTCATCTGGGAATTCGAACTTCATGGACTGGTAGTCTTCTACAGCTTGGTGAGCAAGGTGGTCAGCTAGTACACTTCCCTTTATTGCTTTCTGGGTAGTATATTGTATGTCATATTCCGTCAGAATCATCTGCCATCTTGTTATTCTCCCAGAGAGAGCAGGTTTCTCAAAGATGTATTTTATTGGATCCATTTTAGATATCAACAAGGTAGTATGGGTCAGCATATACTGTCTTAGCCGGCGATCAGCCCATGCCAGAGCGCAACAAGTTTTCTCGAGTAATGAATATCTTGTTTCACAGTTGGTAAAATTTTTGCTTAGGTAATAAATAGCATGCTCTTTTCGGCCAGACTCATCATGCTGCCCTAGCACACACCCCATTGAATTTTCCAAAACAGTCAGATACATGATTAAAGGCCTTCCCTCGACTGGTGGCATCAACACAGGAGGCTCTTGTAGGTATTCTTTGATCTTGTCAAAATTAGTTTGGCACTCATCATTCCACTTGACTACTTGATCTTTCTTCAGTAGTTTGAAGATTGGTTCACAAGTAGCTGTCATGTGAGAAATGAATCTGGAAATGTAGTTCAAACGTCCCAAGAATCCTCTGACTTCCTTTTCAGTACGAGGAGCAGGCATCTCTTATATCTCTTTCACCTTGGTAGGATCTACTTCAATACCCTTATTTCTGACGACAAAGCCTAGGAGCTTACCAGACCTTACTCCAAACGTGCATTTATTTGGGTTCAACCTCAGCTTGTACTTCTTTAGCCTCTCAAACATTTTTTGTAAATGATTAAGATGCTCTTCTTCTGTTTGAGACCTAGCTATCATGTCTTCCACATAGACCTCTATTTCGTGATGTATCATGTCGTGAAATAAGGCTACCATGGCACGCTGATAGGTTGTCCCAGCATTTTTCAATCCGAATGGCATAACCTTATAGCAGAATGTGCCCCACTGTGTGAGAAATGTTGTTTTCTCCATGTCCTCAGGTGCCATTTTGATTTGGTTGTAACCTGAGAAACCGTCCATGAAGGAAAACACTTTGTGTTGTGTCGTATTGTCAACTAGAATATCAATGTGGGGAAGTGGGAAATCATCCTTAGGGCTTGCCCTATTCAAATCTCTATAGTCCATGCACATTCGTACTTTGCCTTCCTTTTTGGGCACGGGAACGACATTGGCAACCCATTGCGGATAAGGGGTGACGGCCAAGAATCCAACGTTGAATTGTTTCATGACTTCTGATTTAATCTTCTCTGACATATCTGGTCGCATTCGACGGACCTTTTGTTTTACTGGTGGACAGTCCTCTTTTGTAGGTAGACGATGTACCACAATATCTGCATCAAGTTCTGGCATGTCTTCATACGACCAGGAAAAGACCTCGACATACTCGTGTAACAACTGAATCAGACGCTCTTTGACACTGGGTTCCAGGTTGGCACCCACCTTGACTTCTCTTTTGTCTTCCTCGGTACGTAGATTGATTGTATCCACGGGTTCCTCGTGGGGATGAATGGTTCTCTCTTCTTGTTGTAGTAACCTGGCGAGTTCTCCTGGTACTTCACAATCTTCCTCACCTTCGTCTTCGGCTTGGTAGATTAGATTTTCAGAGTCATAGAAGGCCATAGCAAAACCATTACCCATGGGATCCTGAATGGATGTAGACCTGCATTATGAGTGTGATTGTGTGTAAGAGTATAGCTATCTTTGAAAGAAATGATAATGTAAAATAAAAACAATGAGCACAAAGTTTGTATGCAAAAACGTCCATGATTCATTGATGTAATATGGAAATGAGATAATAACCCTTACAAATGGACCATTGTGCCACGGGTAAGATACAAGGTTTTAAGAGTCTGAATTGTTTTAATATTACATATCCAACAAAATGTAAAGACAAATTACTATGGGATAACAGTGATCGGGACGAAATCTCTAGCCTCCCAGTTGCTGAGCCCTCCACTGGAAGTTGGGAAAATCCAATCCTCCAGGTTGTAGCTGTCTTCATCATCTTCCACTGCATTGACTTCGCGGTTTCTGATCTTCAAGGGTGGTCGTCTGGCACGAGCGCGGCGTACAGCCTTCTGGGAACCTAAAGTGAAACCCAGGCCAAACTTGTCAGATTTGTATGGGATATCTGGGAGTTGTCCCCAGATAGTGCACCCATCTTCTTCTATCACTGCCTTGGTATCCTTCAAAGATGACATCTTGAGTGGAGGCCTTGTGATCTTGGGAACTTGAGACACAGCCTTGGTCACTGCCACATCTTGCGGGACTTCTTCAAAATGTTGGAATGGAGTTTCAATAAATTCACCATCTAATTCCACATATCTGAAGGAATTGAGATGGCTGATCATATACTCTTCTTCTCCATGAACGGTGATGATTTCCCCTTGAATTGGATATTTCAGCATTTTGTGCAACATAGAAGTAACAGCGCTAGCATTATGAATCCATGTCGGCCTAGCAAGCAGGAATATGAAGGGAGAATATCTATTACATAAAAAGTTGAATCAAATGTTTGGGTTCCAAACTTTATGGGGATATCCACTTCCCCATGCACCATCCTTTTTGAGCCGCCAAAGGCCCTCACTACTATGTTACTTGGCTTCAATGTCAATCCCTCACAGTCAAGCCAATCAAGAGCTTTTTTAGGCAATACATTTAGGGACGAGCCAGTGTCCACCAAGACATGAGCCAGAGTTGTGCCCCTGCATTCCACTGAGACAAGCAATACCTCATTATGCTTCCTTCCTCTTGGCATTAAATCAGCATCCGAAAAACCTAGACTATTATCTACAGTCAAGCTGGCTACGCAGTCTCGGAACTGATCGGCAGATGTTTCTTGGGGTACATGGGAATTTTTCATGAATTTTACCAAGGCCTTTGCATGCGCCTCGGAACATAGTAATAAAGCCAGCATGGAAATTTTAGATGGAGTTTGCCCCAGTTTCTCAACTACATCATAGTCACTTCTTTTTATGATCTTTAGAATTTCCTCCATCTCTTTCTGGGAGGTCTCAGGGATAGCCAATGATTGTGCCTTCGTCCGGACAGGCTCAACCATAATACTTTTACCTCGAGTTTCAGTTGACTCGGCAGCAGGAATATCAGTAGGAGTGTTAGAAGAGATGATTGTAGGACTGGGAATAGCCTTTGAGGGAGCAACAACAACAGGAATGATTACGGGTCCAGAAACTGCTCTTGGGGGAGCAATTTCTGGAGAGAATATCCTTCTTCTTCGGGTAATCTTGTTAGTCCCTGCAATATTACTGATATCGGAGTCAACTTTATCAGAACTTTAATCTTCGGCAGCTGGCCAATCTTGCTTGATACTATGGTAGTAGACATCCCCTCCATAATTCCATGGTACGGTTTTATCTGACGAATACGGGATTGGTCCAGGCACTGTACTTATCAAAGGAGCTACTTTTAGAACTAATGTAATTCTAACGGGTCTTTTGGTGGAGACCATGGAAGAATTGGCGGAAATGGTAACAATGGAAACATCATTATAAGAAACAGGTGGAACATAAGTCTTCTCGAACAAAAATTCCTTGTTATCTATTAGGCACTGAACGCCTGCTTTCAACAAAGGACAGCTGGTTGGTGAGGACGAACAGAAATGACAGTTTTCATCACAGCTTGGGAAAACACCGGCATTCAATAAATTATTTTTGATAATCAGGAGTGGGGTCATAAGTTCACCAACTGAAGTAACAAACATGTCTTCCTCAATGGCATTGGTATTATGGTCGTGTTTGGGCATAGGGGCAGAAATGACATTGGGCTTTTCTGGTGCATCGAATTCAATCTCTTTGGCTTCAAGGAGGTCTTGTACTTTGTTCTTTAGAGCCCAACAATTATTAGTGTCATGTCCGGGACTCTCAGAGTGGTATGCACAGCAGGCATTAGAATGATAGTGAGGAGAGGTTGTGTTAGGATTCTTTGGAGCTTCTTTCAGAGTCACTAGGTTGGATATTAATATATGTGGCAATACTTGAGATATGGTCACGTTAATTATGGTGAATTGTTTTACTGGTCTTTCCATTCTTGGTTGGTTGTTTCTTTGCTGATCAAGCGCAGGTTTAAGAATCATAACAGCTCCCACCATTGGACGGCGTTCGGCCCTATCTTGGTTTCTCTGAAGATACACAGCAACCACCTCTTTCTTTCCGATGAATGGATTCCTTATAGCAGCAGAGGATGTATCTTTCTGAATCTTCCCATTCTTTATCCCAGCTTCTACTCTTTCTCCGGTCAACATCAATTCAGTAAAACCTTCCGATGAACTCCCAATTAAGTGATTGAAGAAGGGGCCAGACAAGGTGCCCAAAAACATGTCTACCAACTCTCTTTCAGATAGGGGAGGTTGAACTCTTCTGGACAAGTCTCTCCATTTTTATGCATAGTCCTTTAAGCCTTCACTTGAAACCATGTCCATACTCTAGAGTTGAGTACGGGTAGGCGCAAGATCCTCATTGTATTGGTATTGTTTGTAAAAGGCAGCAGCAAGATCTTCCCAGTTATGAACATTGGCTCTTCCTAACTGATAAAACTAATCAAGTTGAGTTCCAGACAGACTTTTTTGGAAGAAGTGTACCCATAAGTCTTTGTCAATGGTATGGGGCTGGATTTTCCTCACATAGGACCGGAGATGCATTTTAGGGCATGAAACTCCGTCATATTTGGTGAACACGGGTGCTTTGAATTTTGGAGGAATGACAATCCCCGACACTAAGACCAACTCCTCAAAGTCCAATCCAGCCCCTTTTTAGATTTCCATTACGCTCAACCGCTCTTCTAGATGCTTATACTTGTCATCGGCTGGAGGATATTATTCTTCAGAATAGTCTTCTTCTTCCTCTTCCTCCTTTGACTCTGACTGTACAATTGTTTCTTTGCCTTTCCCATCTTGATTGTCTTTCTCACCGGATGTCGTTGCAAATTCTAAGGCCCTTCTTGTCTGCCCTTGGAACCTTCTTCCAATGTTTAGAATTCCGGTTATCTTCTTTGTCTTCTTTTTCTTCTCTTCAGCCAACAAGGTCTTCAACTCTTCTTGTCCTTTGGCCAGAGTTAAGAACAACTGTTAAAACTGGGCATTCTGAGCTTGGAGGTCCTTCACCGTTTGCTCGAGATCCATCTTACTGAAATAAACAGTAGAGAGATGAGGAGACTTGTTGCAACAAACCTGCTTATGTTATGATGAATGGTAAATGCATATGCAATGATTTCAAGGATCTTAAGATTCAAATTTGTTTTAGACAAAAAAAGAAACACACTTTATATTAATAGATTAAAGCTCGAGTACATCAATGCCTTCTTGGGCAAAATAATACAAAAACTCTAAGATAAAAATGTAGTACGCATCCTCTTTGGTGCAATGTAGGCATTCAGAGTCTTCTCCTCATTAAGTAGTCTAGTGAGTTCCAAAACCTTATTTTCGCTTGCGTAGAATTGGGTTTCGAAAGTATCTCGCTCCCCCCTTGAGTTGTATCAAATCCCTCTGTAGGCCTTCGAGAGAGGTGGGCATGTCAAGATGTAGGATAGTATATGGAACATCTCCTTCCATGACAGGCTCAATGATTACAGGGAGAGTGGAAGGATAAGGCATCATAAGACTCTGAGCACGAGTTCGTACCCATTTGAGGTAAGGCTCAAGAGGGATGGAATTCTTATGCCCCAATGTCTTGTTATCTACCTTGTTCAACATCCTCCAAGCTCGAATAAATCTCTGGCGAAGACCTTTATTGTCGTTTTCGTAGTCAAATACCAAACCTTGAATCAGCATCTCATGAGGGTCATCCCTTCGGGCATAACCAAACTATCTTAAGGCTAAGCAGGGGTTGTGGGTGATACCTCCCCTAATGCCAAGTAAAGGGACATTAGGGAACTCTCCACAACGGTCAACAATAGTAACATTCTCTATGGATCGGGAGCACCAATGAATGTCTGAATGTTTGAGCGTCATCAACCTTTGTGACCACCTTGAACCTTGCTCATTCTTTAATACAGATTGGGGAAGATGTGAAATAAACCATATTGCTAAGAGAGGAGTGCAACACATAAGGACACCTTTTTTCCTCATTGTGAGAGTGTGAAAAGAGTGTAGGATGTCTCCTAGCAAAGTAGGCATCGGGTTGCGTGATATGAAGATTTTGACGGTGTTCACATCTATGAGTTGGTCAGGATTTGGAAACAAAACCATCCCATAGATGAGGAGAGCCACAATTTCCTCAAAGGCTTGCAGATATAAAGAGTTCCAACAGTTTTGGGCTTTCTCGAATAAGAACTTTGCTAGGAAACCTTTGACATCACTCCTTGTTTCCCAATAAGTTGTGACATCAGATGAGTGCAAGTGTAGAGCTTGAGCAGTCTATTCTGGCCTTGGATCTCTTTCTGTACCGCTGAAAGGTAATTTATTGAGAATGGGAATCCTCAAGAGTCGGGAGAATTCTTCCAAAGTATGCACAAGTTGATAGTCGGGAAATGTGAAGCAATGGTGTAAAGGATCAAAGAACTGAAAGATCACCTTCATCATGTCCTCATCTGTGTTGGAGGTGACCAAGTTGAGTAGGCGACCATGTCTCTCGATAAATGGAGAGTTTTCAGGAATCCTTGAAGCTAGTTCCTTAAGTTGTGGAGGGATCCTTACAAGGTTGACTTGAATAGTTTTCATGCGAAGAGAATCCATATCCTACAAAACAAGAACAAAGATAAATCCCAAGATCCTTGAAATGGTTAGTGAATGTGTATGATTTTATGATGTTCATGATGTTATGTACAAGTATGTATATACAAACAAAGCAAACAAGTCCTTAGGTTTAGGCTTGCATGGAGTCTCATAGGTAAGTACCCTCTTGAAGTTTAGTTGGCTCAAACCTGTCCTAGTAATAGTAACCGGGTTCTAAGGAGCTCAATATCACTGGTTTGTTTCCTTGGTCATTGTTTCAGCACAAGCCTCTTTAATGGCGACCGAAATATCCCAAGAAACCAAACCTTAATGAGTGTAGTATCGAGTATCTACCAACTTCAGACTGTACCAGATCCGGTCATCTCACTATATCTTAAAGGCCAAGTTGGTCAAGTAAAGGTTCTAGAAGTTCATTAGTGTTTTATGACATCACGCAGCGGCCCCGTATTCTCTTTGATTAACTCAAAGGCTACCGGTACTCACAAATATGTCGCACTAACGTAGCTATTTCTTAGACCGTGTCGGTATACCCCACACAGTTTCCACAACATATTGCTACTTACCTATAACGTATCTCAAATCTGGGTAGAGGATTCAAACCCAAACAAAGAACCATAATGTAAAGCAAACAAGTCAAACAATGCAAGCAAGTAAATATGATCTAACCCTAAGGTAACCCCAATTTTAGAATTTTCCCCAGCAGAGTTGCCAGTTCTGTGATACGGTGGGAGAACTGACTTGAGGGTTTTACGTTTAATCGCAAATGTTATGGTTAGCAAGAGTCGCCACCGACTTTTCTTTTATCCAAAAGGAAAGGTGAAAAAGCACAGGAAAGACCTTTGAGATTATTTCTTGAGTTTGGGGGGTAGATTATGAAAAGGGAAGGTATTAGCACCCTTTTCATCCATGGTTTTTCATGGGATCTTAGTTACTTGCTAGATCACTTGCTTTTGTTTGAATTGTGCTTTCTGTGGTTTTGAATGTATTTTGTAAAGAGGCCGTTGTTTAGGCAATATTTGTAATGATTCTTATTTGTAAGAATGTATACAAAGATGTTGATCTTTTGAAAATATTTTCAAGTTTGTAAGATGTTTGAAAGTGTAAGTGATTATTTTGAAAATAGCAAGGATGTTTGTTTTGAAATTGAGTAAGTAATTAGGAGCATTCTACCTACTCAAAAGTCTTTCTTGTTTATTTTCTTTTCCTTTGACATTGTTGTCTTACCATTGATTTGGCAAGTAACCCTATCTTTGGATGTTAACGGGACGGGCGTGGGTCATCGTATAACCATGATTAGAAATGTTGCAAGGTATCTTAACATTTTTTTAGGGACTAAGATCATTTGAAAGGCAACTTAGATAGCGTCATCGAGGGACTATGATCTTGTATTTGCTTTGTTTTGGCTAAGATACCTTACATGCGTAATATGACCATTTTGTATAAGGCAACCAAGTGGAATAACCCTATGGGTGATTGTGTGCAAGTGTATTGTTTTCATGCTTGTTTTTGTCTTGAATTAGGGTTTTCTAAGTTTTGGTTTTAGTCTTTCCATACAAACCCTAATTACTAGCATATTATGTATAAAAGCTATAAATTGTGGAATTTAAAGTTACTACGCTATTACAACATTTGTAGGGAATTAAATGGGGATTGCAAGAATATAAACCTAGTTAGTCTATTACAATCATATTGAATGGGTATTGATGTACAATGAATTAAATAAATATAATGTGCAAAAAGAATAAATATGCAATAATGTGAAGGTGAAGAAAAATGAATATTTTGTTTGGATTTTTTAGAGAAAAGGGATTTTGTTTTAACCTAATTAATTAAAGAAAATAATTAAATAAACTTAAATTTATTAAAGAAAATTTTGAATAGAACCCTAATTTTATTTAGTTGATTAAAAGAAAATAAGTTTAGAAAAAAGTATGTTTGGTATTTTTGTCTTGAAAATATTTATGGCATCATGAAATATTTTTAGTCTTTTTTATATAAAAAATAATATATTTTAATTAGTATGAAATAAAATAATTAATAACCTATTTTTAATTATATTTACAAGATAATAAGTATAAAATAAATAAAGTATAGTTAATAAAAATATTTTTTGTGAGAAAAATAAAATAAACTAAGTCAAAATATAAATCTATCATTTTTTTGTATTTTATGATTTTTCAGTATTTAGAAAATATAATTAAGAAAATAAAAATGAAATAAAAAAGAAAATAAATAAACTTGGGCCAGGGGGCCAGCGCCTGCCAAAAACACAAAAATTAGAAAGTAAAATGTGAAAAAATGAAAAGGGTACCACTGGGGCTTGAACTCAGGTCCCAAAGGTTACAGACGTGCGCTTCTACCACTGGGGTGGCTATACATCCGTTAGCATAAGCAAAACAATAAATATACAAGGCAAAACGCGTCCTGATGACTTCATCTTTAACCTCCAGCCAGACCAACTGTAACTTGTTCATTTCTCATCAAAAATGAAAATTGTAAACATGAAACTTGTAGCAAATTTTCTCACGGTTTCAGAAATGTAAAGCATTAAAACTATAGATTAAAGATAAGCATGAATTTTAATGGCTCTAATCTGATCCCTAAAAATCTCAGAAATTTCAGTTTCAAAATTCTCTAAGCTCAAGCAAAATTGATGGAAACTATGGACATGGTTAGCTTTAGGGCAATGATATCTACATGTTTTGTTCACAAATAAATCATTGATGATGCATGTATGAAGAGTTCCAAGTTGAGAAAACTTACCTCAAAACTGGAAATCGTGTTTTGAGTTTGAGCTTGTTTTAAGTGATGGTGATGATCAAGTTAGCTTCCTTGAGGTCCTAGGAAGCTAATGCAATGATTAGCTGGAACAATGGATGGCTGGAATGGTCTGCAGAAGTCAATGTGCAAAGCTGAATTTTTGAAAATGGAGGATGGTGTTAATGGTGTTACAGTTCTGTAACAGGGTGTGGGATTGATTATATGTGATGTTTAGAAACTTTAGAAACCAAAAGGCCAATAAACGCACGAGTAGATTATGAGTTTCAAGTTTTTGGTCAGTTTATATAAAAATGGAAGTGTGTAGTGTGATTCTAAGTTTTAGGTTCTTTCAAGGCTTGAGCATTCGCGTCTTTGTGTAAAATGGTTTGTGTATGTATAAACAAAAGTGTTTGAGTGCATTGGAAAGTCAGAAGTACAAGTTCTTAGCTTTTGGCTAGGTTACTTGATTTTGAAGAAAAGAGGGAAACACGTTTCAAGAAGAGCTACAAGCATGGGATGGCTGACTGTAAGTGTTTAAAAAATTTCTCATGAATTATAGGATTGGTTTGATCAGAAGAGAACAAGTGCAAGGCTCAAGAATAAGTTTTGTACAAAAAGTTGCTTTATCAAAATGACAATGTGACCTTTCTTCCAAAAATAGATATAAAGCATGTCCATGCATTGAATGCTTGAAGTGAGGACTCTAATAGATGTGTAAACCATTAATTATGGAGTGCCTAACAAGTTTGAGGCCAGAAAATTAGTGTTTATGCAGCATGGTTTGAATTTGAATTTTGTTCATCACTAAAATGACTTGTAATTAAAGTGATAAAACCCTAACTTCATCTCTTCGATTCCCCCTACTCAAGAATGATCTCAAGGAGTTCTTGGACATTTTGGAAATCTTGGAATATGATCTACGACCCATCTTTAAATTTCTTTTGAAGATTCCCCTTGGAACTATATGAAAAAGTGTCATGAAGTTAGGTCAAAATTCTTGCCAAATTAGGGCTAAATTTCACTAAGTGTTTTGTTTCATGGCCCTATGTTTACAAAATAATAACTTGAGATCCAAGCACTTTTGGAAGAAAATGTGTGAAGCAAAGTTGTAGATTTCATGGAGATATATAACTTTCATGTTGGAAGTTTCTCTTGAATTACTTTGAATCATGGTGAAAATTTGGCTTAAAGTTATGAAAAAATAAGAAATTTCCAACACTTAGAAAAATTTCTAAGTTTTAGAAATTTTGACTTTTCAAAATGAAATCTTGACTTTTTGATTTCTTGATGAATAAGTTTCATATTTTGACATTTTTTGATGAATTATTATCTTTGGCACTTGAATTTGACCAAAAAGTTAAAGTTTGACTTTTCAGTATACAGTTGACTTTTGATCAGTTGACTACAAAATTCATTTGTCAATCCAATGGACTTGCAATGTTTTGAACCATGTCATTAGGTCAAAATGATTTAATTGGAATCTTGAGATCATGCCTTAAACGAAATGACCATTTTCTAGGTCAAAAATCAGAAATTTCCCTTTCCCAGTCAAAAACCTAATTTTGACCATTTTGCCCTTTTGGAGATTTGATCAAATTTCTTGAGGAATTATGATCCAAACTTTATCAAATGATACATATGAGTTTAAAATGTTGATGGGGATAAAAAATTATGATGTTTGACTGTAAATTGGCCATAGTTAACTTTTTCCCCAATACAGTTGATTTTTAGGTCAACTTCTCAATTGACTGAGCAAAAATGTGATTCAAGGCTTGAAACTTGACATGAGTAATCATGGGGGTCCATAATGATCCATGAAAGTCACATGGGGTATTGAAAGTTCAAAAATCCTTGTGCAAACTCAAACCCTAATTTTGGTCATCAGTGCTTAAGGAGGTGTCTTGAGCTGATCAAACCCTAGTGCAATCTTGAGTCAAGGAGATCTTGTGAGAAAATACTTGATAAGTGAGAGGGAAAATTTTGGGGTACAACAGCTTGCAACTTTTAACAAGAGTTGAATATCACGAAAAAAGGGAATAAAAGCATAGTTTAAGTATAGTGAAAACGATTGGATTAATTCAAGACAAACATATGCAATGCATTAATGAAAACAAAGTTTGACATAATGGATAAGTGTTCGAACAAACAAAATAAATTACACTTGAAAATTCAAAATGAATTGGACACTCTCAATGATTTGGCATGGGAGCAGTGATCACGTTGGGAGTCTCAGGAAGGCCGAATTCAATCTCCTTTGCGTCAATCATGTTTTGAATCTTGTATTTCAGCGCCCAACAATCGTTAGTATCATGCCCAAGACTGTCGGAATGATAGGCACATATTGCATCAGGATTGTATTTAGGAGAAGAAGTTTTGGGGTTTGGATGAGGTCCTATCAATGTAATCAGATTCATCATCAACATGTGTTGCAATGCTTGAGACAATGGTATGTTGATTTTGGTAAACTTTCTCTTGGGCTCGTCTTGCCTTTGTTGATTTCCCCATTGTTGTTGTCGCACCGATGCAGGATTAGAGATCAGGAATGAACCCACAGATTGGTCGTGGTTACTCTTGTTACGACCCTTCTGGCCATACACAACATTGGACTCTTTCTTCCCATTGTATGGACTCTTATGAGTACTTGAAGATGCAGTCCCCTGAATTTCACCGCTCCTGAGTTTATTTTCAACAAGCTCCTGCATGAACATGTCACCCAATTCCATATCTTCCAAGAGAGGTTGATCATTGATTAGGCCACAAATTCTAGCAGCTTGCCCCAGACGGTCGTATCTCTCCTGATGAAGCTTACTGATGAGAATCCTCAACTCTTCTTGTCCTCGAGCTAGATTTTGGATAAGAGCCATCTGACTATTCATCTAGATTCTCATCCTTTCCATCTCAGCTTGCAGTTGTTCCAACTGGTCATCCTTGTTGTCTTCAGGATCTTTCTCGGCCATGTTCATAGCGAGGAGTGCTTTCAACTCTTATTTCCCCTTGGACAAATTTAGGAACATTTCCTTGAACTGGTCATCTTGAGTTTGGAGATCTCTATCGTTCTATTTGAGAGCCATTTTTATGCTGAAATAAACAGCGAGAAAATGAGAAACCTGTCTTGAGAATACCTGCTATGTAATTATATGCATGCAATGTTTTCAAGTATCTCTCGGGGTAAACACAAGAAAATGTTTGAATTTTGATTGCATATTTGACGGAAGAACTTTCGTATCGTTGAACGTCCTTCTACGAGAATCAAGCTGACCATGTCGAGTGAGTCATAGCCTCTGACTCAAGTTGTTGTACTTTGGTATTTTGACAGCATTGGCTAGAGGAAAATAAATCCCCTTGCCCCTTGCTAGACGTCTGGTTCATCATAACCTACATCACAGGCCCTAGAGATCCTTGAAATGGTTAAGGAAATGCTATGGCATGATGTCATGATGTCATGATGTGTATGTTATGCACCAAGAAAAAGTGTAAGGTGATGAAGACAAGTGAGTATTGCAAGAAGTCCAGATTATTGGATAATGACTACAAACAAGTTCTGCAAGAAACTCACATCGTTAGATAATAAACAAAACCCTTCAAGGAGTTCAAGTTGTTAGATAATGAAAGCAAACAAGTCACACAAGTAACCTTAGGTTCAAAGGCTTGCATGAGGTTTAAAGGTAAGTACCCTCTTGAAGTTTCAGTTGGCTCAACCTGTCCTAGAAAGTAACCGGGTTCTAAGGAGTCTCAATATCACTGATCTTTCTTTATCAGGCATTGTTTCAGCACAAGCCTCTTTATTGGCGACTGAAATATCTCGAAAGTCTGATCTCAATAAGCGTAGTATCGAGTATCAACCAACTTCGGACTGCACCAAAGCCAGTTATCTCACTACTTCCTAATGGCCAAGTTGTTCAATTAAAGGTTCTAAGGTCAGTTAGTGCTTCATGATACCATACAGCGGCCCCTTATTCTCCTTGACTAAACTCAAGGGCTACCGGTACCAACAAATGTGTTACACTAACGTAGCTATCGCTTCAACCATGTCGGTATACCTCGCACATTCCCCATGATCTATTGCTACTTACCTAATAATGTTTCCCAGATTAGGGTGTAGGATCTTTTAGTAATAACCCAAACAAGCCCTCAAAAGTAAAGCATACAAAACACACAATGTAAAGCAATTTAAAATGACCTAAACTCTAAGGTAACCCCACTTTATAAGTATCTCCCCAACAGAGTCACCAGTTCTGTGATATGGTTGCAGAACCGACTGTTATACTAGTTTTTGCGTTTGTGTTTGCAAATGTTGCGGTAAGTAAGAGTCGCCACCGACTTTTCTTTTATCCAATAAAGGAAAGGGTGAAAATAATAGAAAAAGACCTTTCGAGATTATTTCTAAGTAAGGGGGTAGATTATGGAAAGGGAAGGTGTTAGCACCCTTTCCATCCGTAGTTATCTACGGGCTCTTAGATGCTTAGCTCATTTGAAAAATACCTTATGCTTTGTGTGTTTTGAAAAGTATTTTTGAAAGCGCCTTAGTGCGGAGAACTTTGTAATGTTTCTTGGAATGGTAGAGAACGTATACAAAGTATTTGAAAATGTTTTTGAAATAAGTCTTGTGTAAGTGTGAAAATTGTTTGAGCAAGCATCTAACAGCCATCTACTTCACTCGAAAGGTTTTTTTATTTTCCTTTTTTCCTTTAGACAATGCTATACTACTATTAATGAGTAGGTAGCCCTAGTCGTTGGATGTTTGAGGGACATTCGAAGGGACGTTTATACAGTCACAAAGGCAACTGAGCAAGAAACCTTAGAAACTATCCTAGGATTTTTAAGATCATACCGAGGCAACGTCAAGAGGGTCATCGAGGGACTTATGATCTTTAAACCGGAGGGTAGCCACTAAAATCTCTCACGTTTCGAGATATGTGACTATTTTAATCCGAAGGCAACTGAAGTGGGGATACCCTAGAGGTGTGCATGTGCAAGTGTGTTGTATTAAGTTATTTTTGTTTTGTGTTAAGTTTGCTAGCGTTTGTTTGTTATTCTTTCCATACAATCCTATTAAACATACATCTAACAGTTAATAGTTTGCATGAATTTAAAGTGCGGAAATGTAAATCATAAAATCTTACAAGGCTTCGGGGAGGGGGATTAATTACATGTCCAAAAACTTGGGGGAGATAAAAGTAGTAAAGTAAAGCCTACTTTAAACTATTACAACCAGGAAGCAGGTACAATAATATGAAAAAAGTGTGAAAGGAAATAACGCGCGCGAAATGAAAATAGTGTCTAAAACTTAAAAGGAAAAATCTTTTTGTTTGTTTTGGATCATGGAAAGAAATTTAATTTAAAATCCTAAGTCTATTTAGTTTTAAATTAAAAAGGGGTTAAAATAATTAATAAATTAATTTATAAAATTAATTTATTTGAGAAAATGCTAACCTAATATTTTGTGATTTTTACCTGATTTTATAATTAAATAATAGGAAAAAAAAAGCTTTGAATTAATAAACTAAAAGAAGAAGAAAAAAACAAGTAAATGGGTCAGGCTGACTAGTAAACAGGGGGTGTAATTTGCAGAACGCAGGCCCAGATCAGAAAGGGGCCCAGGTTGCCTTTCGACCCAATGAGGGAGGTTGCCGAAAATGCACGGCAGACTGCACGTCGAAGGCACTGGATCTGGATTGGCCAGCATCTGGCAGTAAGGGAATGATGGTGTATGATGTACTCCTTCAATCTGGGAACACTAGATCTGCAGGAAACTCGTTAGAAGAAAAAAAACAAAATCCTAGATCTGGGTCGAATCATGTCTTGGATTCGACAGATCATGGCCATATCATCCATTTCAAGCCACGATCCAGATTGTGCCCTGAACCTGGTAATTCCCTGATTCCGCATCTAATCTCTCATGTAACACATTCAATCAAACATAAACATCAGCAGCAATAGTATATATGATCAATGCGAATTTAAATCATGTATTCTATGAGTTTGAGATCGAGGAATTTTTACCAAAAACTGTGAGATCGGGTGAGGGAGATTTCGCACAGGTTGGAACTGCTAAGGACTGAGAATGTCTCCTGGAATCTTCAGGAGAATGGTAGGATGCTTGGTCTGGATGGAGAAGGCTTGTAAAGGTTGTTTAGAGTTTGACAATTTTGTTGAAGCTTTTACGATTTTTGGAGCTTTGATAAGCCATATGTGTGTGTCCCTTCTGATTTGGTCTTGTATTTATATAGGGGTGCAGTGATGAACAAATATGGCATGAATCAGCCATTAACTATGGCTTTGAAAGCAAAATCATCAGATTTGAAAAGTTGCCATTTTGAGATATTTCATGCCATTTTGAACTTTGAGTGAACCTGGATAGGTTATGCTTGGTGTTTTGCACGAATTTGGGCTTCGAGTTAAACAGTCCAAGCCCAACAAGCTTCATCCCATTAGGTTTTAGTTTTGACTTGCATCTCCATTTCATATCAATTGATTGTTTCGACAAGCTCCCAAGCTTTGTTCTTTTCGATGGCTCTGAGTTCCAATTCGAATTGCTCAAGGCTTCATCATCATGGCTTCTTTAACTTAGTCACCATCTGCATCGATTGTGTAATCTGGAAACCCCTCATATCCAATCAGCTACTCAAACTCAGTTCTTGTTCCTTTCGATCTCCTTTCCTTCAATTCGACCAATCGAAGTATCACCTCTTCCTTTTGACTTGTCGAAGCTTCGTTCTGTTCTTTTCGATCTCTTTTCCTTCAATTCTACCAATCGAAGCATCACCTCTTCCTTTTGACTTGTCAAAGCTTCGTTATGTTCTTTTTGATCTCCTTTCCTTCAATTCGACCAATCGAAGTATCACCTCTTCCTTTTGACTTGTCGAAGCTTCGTTATGTTCTTTTCGATCTCCTTTCCTTCAATTCGACCAATCGGAGTATCACCTCTTCCTTTTGACTTGTCGAAGCTTCGTTATGTTCTTTTCGATCTCCTTTCTTTCAATTCAACCAATCAAAGTCTCACCTCTTCCTCACTATGCTTGAAACATATTGATCCAAAAAATCTAAGATGACTTATACTTGGCTTCGACCCTGTCCAAGCCTCATATGGTGCCTTTTTCGACCATCTGCTTCGTTGGGCATCAAATTAGACTGCATACTACTGTCGAAGCTGCTTCAGTCTATAATCTCTTAGACATATTCTTAGCTTTCCACATACACCTCATCATGTTCTGTATACTTCTTTTCTTTCTTTCAGCTAAGCCATTATGCTGATGCGTATAGGGTGCCATGGAAATCGCTAGAAGCTTTTGCAAACCAAACATCTTGGTGAAAAGTGAAACCCTAGTTGGAGGTTTATTGCTTAGGAGGAGAATTTGTCTGATCGATTCTTTGGTCAACCTTGAGCAATTGAAGACCTCAATGAGCATATCTTGAGTAAAAATTGGAGGGAAAATTTTGGGGTGTAACACATTGCTTCATCGAAAAGCTCTAAAAGCTCACATTCTTCGAAGACCTTTTCTTCCAAGTACTTAGAATTAAAAATATCTCTTGTGTCAAAATCTCTATTATATATTTCTTATTGCTCTTGAGATGAGAAAGAATTTGAGAAGTAAGATGGAGAAGAAGTACTTCCAGATGTGTGGATTCTTTTCGGAGGCATGATGATGATAAAGAAGATTGCAAGTAATATTTGCACTCACAAAAAAAAAAACACAAGCAAGAAGAAGAATAGAAAAGTAAAAGATGGGATGAAGAGAAGAGAGGGCCAGATACCTATTTAAAGATTGCTTCGAATCGATTATTGCCCCTGATAATTGATTAGTGCAGTTAATGCCATGAATCCTAATGATTGATCACTGGAAGCACACACTTGAAGAGGTGATAATCGATTAAGCCATTAGGATTAATCGATTATGAGGCGCAAAATTTGAATTTCAAAACACTTCTAATCAATTAGACCTACATAGTAATCAATTATGTAATTTATTATTTTGTCTTGATCTTTTTGGGCCTTGGCATACATTTGGATTTTGTCATTTGCTCTAGACACCCCTTTTCTTTCAACGTTGCACCCCTGATTAAATATTTTATTCATTTGAATGGTAATTTTGCTGAAGAAAAATTTAACTCAAACAAAAAAACATGTTAGTTATAAAATAATATTCAATAAACATAAATAAGATCATTGGTAAAAAAATTCATTAGTTTTCGAATTCAATCTCTAGCAAATGTTCTACCTCAAAAATCTCAAGACACCCTGATAAACTTAAATTATCCAAGATAGTTTATAGTTTATAAATAACTACTAGTATTTTTTTTATAATAAAAAACAACCTATTTAAATTTATTTATAATTGTATATAAGTTAAAAAATAGTGTATTGTTGTTCAATAAAATTATTTCAACTAACTATATCATATAATTTATTTAAAAATAATAATATAATTTAATGTTTAGTATAATCGTGATTAATTAATAATATAAAAATTATTTTACACCGTGGAGTAGGTGTATTTCCTTTATTCTCATATTGTTTATTTGATAAACACGCAAATAAATTTGTAATTGATAATTTCGCACTACAAATATAGCGAGAAGGCAGTTACAGTTAGTTAGTGTAGGTGCCTTTTCATTTCTTCTTTCTTTCTCTCTCAACGATTTTCAACAGAACTTCTCTCATGGCCAACGCACCTTCATCATCATCGCCGTCATCGCCTGCCACCGCACCTTCATCATCATCACCGTCATTGCCTGTCACCGCACCTTCATCATCATCACCGTCATCGCCTGTCACCGCTAGCACCAACACCACTCCGCCGCCTTCTTCTTCTTCGGTAGTTCCCGACGCTCCCCCTTCTCCTAAATCCGCCGTCGATTTCCTCTCTCTCTGTCACAAACTCAAGGTACGTTCCGTAAATCAGGTTTACAATCTACTTCTCAGTTTCTCATAAACACCGAATCAGTTCAACAAATCATGCATAATAGTTTCATCTGCAAAATTGAATGATGCATTGCATCGATGATGATCGATTAATTTTGCTTACTAAAATTGTTATCTCATGTTAAACTATGCGCCGTTTCGTTTCTGTATGTAAAATGTAATACAGTTCTATTAGTTTAGCGATACGCGAAACTATTGAAAATCGAATGTGATTGTTCTACCTTGTTTCCGTTTTCTTTTTCTGCTGTTAATTTGTTATTCTTTAACTTGTTTGAATACTGCATACGTTTGGTATGAAATAGGCAAGAAAGGGGACAACAAGATGGCTGAGAAGTGACGTGGAGAATCCAGAATCTTTAGCTGATCATATGTATGGAATGACTTTGATGGCGCTGATTGCACCAGATGTTCCCGGTCTTGACCGAAACAAGTTAATCCACTTTACTTTTGTCTCCTGACTCTATTATTGTTAATCTGTTAATTGTCAGCTGCATCAAAATGTCACATTAGGTTTTCTGAAATTGGTTAATCTGTTAATTGTCAGGTGCATCAAAATGGCTATTATTCACGACACTGCAGAAGGTATGCTGTTTTACTCTGCAAAATTTGCGTATGTATGGGAAAATAGCTTTTTATTCCTCAAGTATCCTTGGCGAGTAATATTTGAGACAAGTTTAGATGTAGTCAGTCGGGGGAGTAATAATTTGGTGGATTGTAAATCAATGAAATCTGGAAGAAACCGACTGAATACTAGGGCTAGTTTAAAATTAATATAGACGAGGTATGGTATGGAACTATGGATAAATGGTGACATTGACAGCAAGATATTCTTACTATGTAGTTCACATAGTTTTGAGTATGACTCATAGTTACTTAAACTCTAATTCATTCAAATAATAATACGGAATTACAGCTCAGCTGCCCTGTAGTCGGAGAGTAGACACAGAGAGTAGTAACTAACCAGCATACACTCATTATGAATTTTCAAATGCCCGCCAGACTAGACACGGAGAGTAGTAACTAACTAACATATTATGAACTTTCAAGAACTGGGAGAACTTAAGTGAAACTGAATTTAATTTATATTTGTTTGAGCTTCACAATGCATAACCAACGGCATGTATAATGCAGAATCTTCTAGATGCTAGTAGTTCTGATTAACCATGTGTAACAGAAATTAACCGAAACTTTGCTACTAATAGTTGGTTATGCCTAGCTTGCCTAACTAACAGTTGCTAATGCAGAAGGCTCTAGAACACTACAGTGTCCAGTATTAGGCGAGAAAGTCTAGGGAAGGTGAATTGACACACTCCTCCTATCAACATAATGTTGAACGTTGATTTGATGCGTTTAGAATTACAATGGTTTTGTTATCCCTATTTTTCTTTTGCTAAAAATAAAATTTTCAGGCTTTCAAATTGACAGAAGCTTTAACGTGAGAGTATCGTGTTGCTATCATATTTCTCATCCATGTTTCCTTCTTGGAGCTATAAATTGATTTGCTTTCTTTGGTGCTTTGTTTAACAGTAATGATTTTGGACACAACCCCCTATGTTCGGAGAGAAATAACGCATCAACGAGGACAAGTGGCGCTTTATAATATGTGCCGAATACTTGGAGAGGGAGAAGGATCGAGAGGTGCTTCCTTGCTACTTTGATGATGAGTTTATTAATGGGAGTTGAGAAAACTCACACTTCTTGGTTTTAATTGAATTTTCATACTGAAGGAAAGGAAATTACTGAGTTGTGGATGGACTACGAAGCAAATTCTTCTCCAGAAGCAAAATTTGTCAAGGACCTTGACAAGGTTTGTGGCTTTTTGCCTATTCTGTCTTTCAGTGGTTCACTTCTGTGGTTTACATGGTGGTTTGGATAGAAGGTTTTGGAGGAAAGTAAACGGAAAGTGAAAATTTTCATTTGATGAAGAGAGTTACACTGGCTATAAAAAAGATCAATGGATTAAACAATTAATTTTAGATTATAAGTTAATATATCATTTTTTTTCTTTCCTCATAAATATATTAAATTAGAGAAATTTATCCTCCATTCAAACATGCTCTAAGGGATTTCAACTGAAGGGCCTAGGGAGATGGAGGGTGGGCAGGATGTCTTATCCAGGGGCGTTTAATTAGTAACATGCAAAACAAATATCTCAACCAAGTGTGCTAGGATCATCCAGCCATTTGGCTTTTGTAACCTCATGACATTTTCTTTAGCTTTGTCAAGAGATTTATGCAGGTTATTGTTTCTGATTCATAAGGCTAGATGGCACCTTAATGAAAAATCCATGTCTGCGCCTTGTAAATGTCCGCGTCCGCCAAAGCCCCCAAAAGAACTGGGCTAAGCGGGCATAGTAGTAACAAGTAGCTAGTTTATTGTTTATATTCTACCATAGATTATTGAATTTGTTTGATAATGATTATACCACATTTTGTTTGGAGTTAAAGTACCTTGAGTTCTTACCATTTAAACCGCCAGTTACTCTGGTTCTATGACAATTTTTGTTCCATACAGGTTGAAATGATACTTCAAGCGCTGAACTATAAAGGAGATGGTGAGAAGATTCTTTAATTTAATTTTTTCTTGCTTCTTTTCACTTTATTACGATAGAAATGATACTTCAAGCCCTGGTTTGGAGTTAAAGTACCTTGAGTTCTTGCCTTGTCAAACCATTTGAATTGTTTGTCAATCTTTGAACATTAGTCATCTTCAAAGCTAATTTATATTTTACTTTGAAACTTATGCAAATGATATTGAACAGTTTAAACTTTTGGCAGTTATAAGTAATATTTTTATTACCTTTGAGTTTCCTTGTTTGTTTTCTACAGGGTACCATTACTAATAATTCATATTGCAATAGTGACGATGATGATGATTTACTGCTTTCATTTTAATTTTGCATAAAGATATTTTTATAGGTAGTTAGTTTTGTGTCATGTTATGCCATTTGATAGAACTACTTTGTTTCCATTATCTTCTAAGCATAATGTCATTTTAATTCTGATATTTCATTTTAATTCTGGTACATAATGTGAAATATGTTCTCTCATATCTTTGTTCAGAGCAAGGAAATGATTTGGATGAATTTTTACGCTCGACTGCTGGTATGATTTTCAGCACCGACTTTTATTCTTTTGGCAACTTACAGTTGTTTAAGGCTCTGACTACTTTAACTGATAATCATTGATCAAAAAGTCATCGGTTGAGATTTCAACAACTTATAGTTTATCATACACATGTTTGTGTATTTTATTCTCAGTACCTGTTATTGTTTTATTCATTGGTTACTGTTGCACTTTATCCTCTAGAGAGCACCAATCTGTTGTTTACATAGTTCTTTATTGGTTAGGTGTACATTTGATATCTATGGGTATGGGGCAAGTATATATATAGTACTACTGAAGCATAATTAACTATCTCACAATAGAGAGCCTGGTACAACCGAGTTTTAGTAGATAGTGCAAATCAGCACTTGATAGTATGATTCACTTGTTTATGATCTGAAGCTGAGAAGTGGAACTAAAATAAGATGGTGTTTGTTATCGAAAAAGAAATTCCATTTTAATGATTTTTTTAACTAGCTGGAATATTTATGTGGGAGTTAATTATGCCTGGTTCTTATGGTGAGAAAGGAGTGTCATTTGACATCTGAATCACTTGATTTGGCGATGTATTCACTTAAAATCATATTTTGCAGGGGAGTTCCAAACGGAAATTGGCAAAGCTTGGGCAACAGAGATTGTTTCAAGAAGGAAAAATACCTAAATCCCCTAGGTATTTTGATTCAACTCAGAAGTTTATGAATTCTCTTGAAAGGGAAGTTTGTATCTCAATTGGCTATTGTAGCATGGTGTAGGTATCTTACATTCTTACTGTAAAGATAACCAATATTGCAGGTGTTCATGAAGCAACATTTAGCAGATGATTTAGCTGGATTATCTTGTCCTAATATACTTTTAACCTTGGCTCATATTCATTAGACCTCATTGTTTTACTTCCTAATGGAGTATGTTTTGATAACCTTTGTTGTGTTTTGGTCGTATTTTGACCTTAAACTTTAAAACGACGGATTTCTTTAGTTGCATGTAGGTTTATTTTACTTCCAAAGAAGTAGATTTGATACCTTTTGTTGTGCCCGTGAATATTTTTTACAATTTTCACACAATATCTTCCTTATTTCTTCTCGAGATATTGGTCTGCTCCAAACTATATTTTTTAACTATCAAATTTCTAACTCTTTGCTACAATTCTATTTTATAAGGACTCTGATTATTATCTTTTTCATAGACCAATTTAATTATTTTGTTTAATACGAAAAATACAGAAAAATATATTGCAATGAATTGCAAAAAAGACCAAAATAAATGATACTGATTACTTCATAAGTTTCACTCTGTTTTCAGTTTGGATTCACTTGATATCATAATAAAAAATTTATTTATGGGTGTTTCATAGTTGGCAAATTTTGCCAACGCTTTAAGATACAGAACAAATTTCATTAAAAAAAAATTGTGAAGGTTTAATTTTTTTTTTCAGTTACAGTGTATTAATGAAAATTTTAGGTTTATGGTAGTTGGTTGCATTTAAAGTATTCGCGGTTTGGTTTGGATCGGTTTTAAAACAAAAACTTATCTGATTTAAAGATGAATTTAGTTGTGATTTGGTTTTAGATTATGTATTAAAAAAATTTAATTCAATTTAATACGGTTTAATTTAGATCAATTTTTGGATATTCAAATCATAAATTATATTCTTTATTAATATTATAAAAATACTAATAAATCATAGGTTTGATATAATATATAGTATATTAAAAGTTAAAATTATAAAATGAGAATGGTCAATTATGGTTGCAATAATTAAAATAAATAAATTACACAATAAATATTATTAAAAAAATAATTACCATTTAAAATAAATTAACATAACATATCATACTAATAAAAAAAATAAGTAGAAAAATCTACATATGCGGTTCAGTTCGATTTTGAATAATCAATATGAAACTCAATCTAAACAGAGTGGTTTTCACAAAATGACGTTCAAACACATCTAATAAATTTTGATTTTTTGTGATTTTCGATTTTTTTGAATCGGTTTGCAATTTTTATTTAGATTGTTTTGGATTTAAACACTCGTAGTTACAGCACAATCAATTACGAATGAGAGAGAAACAGAACAGAAGTGTGATCATGTATGTGTACATATTTCAACAAGTACCGTGTATTTTAAAAAATTTAGATCATAAATTAAGTGCATGTTTGGATTGTCTTCTATCAACTTCAAAATCAATTTTAAAGATGTAAAATTGATTTTGGGTGATTTTAAAGTGTTTGGTTTATTAAAAGTAGAATTGATTCTACCTTCAGAATTGATTCTATTTAAAACTAGAATTTGTAATTTCTGCTTCCAGAATTGATCCCGAGTGAATTTTACATTGAAATTTATTGTTCAAATCACTTTTATATAAATGTATCCAAACATAATGTTAAACTCAATTCTATTAAAATCAATTCTACTAAACTCAATTATGATAGAAATAATTATGTCCACCGTCAATCCAAACATGCCTTAAATCTAATTTGTTGATAAAAGACGCATATTAGAATTTAAGTTTTGTTAATATTTATGAACTAATATGATGATATTAGTTACTAATTTAATTATAATATTTAACTAAGAGAAAATGAAAAAGAAAATAGAATGATATTACTTATGTCTTTCAAAGAAAATTAATGTAAATTTAAATGAATCAAAGGGAATATTTATATTACTAGAATATCACTATTAAACTAATGTAATAATTGATATTACTATTCTATCTTTGACAAATTATGCATCTCAAATAATTTGACATAACTATTTTAAGTTTGACATTAAGATATATATATTTCTAAATAATAATAATAATAATAATAATATATAATATTCTTGTTTATTATTATAAGACTCCCCCCTTTGAAATATCTATCACGGTACTCTATTGAAGTCTTATCGAGGAGAATCTTATGGGAACATATGTTGCTTCGTTAAAAACCTTATTAGGAAAAAATTATTGGGATAAAAACATTAATAAAGAAAAAAGAGTACAACATTATGGTCCCCTCAACATAACACATTTAGTTCTTCTTTAAAGATTTCGAAGATGATACATTTCAATATTTTGTACATGCTTCTTGAAAATTGATGTAGGAAATGCCTTTGTGAAGAGGTCTACCACATTATATATTGAATATCAACCACTTTGTTTCTTTCGAATTCTTGTGTGAATGAGAAGAACTTTGGAGGGATATGTTGGGTTCTGTCACTTTTTATGTTACCTTCTATCATCTGGGTAACACATGCAATATTGTCTTCATACAATTTTTTTGGATTATTATCAATTGATAAACCAGACACTCATTGGATATGTCGGGTTACTAATCGTATCCCTCTACACTATTTGCTTGTTTCATTAAAGGAAATTACTTCAGCGTGATTTGAAGAAGTTGCTACAAGTGTTTTCTTTTGTGATCTCCATGATATTATTGTGTTACCATATGTAAATATATATTAATTATGTGATTTAGTATTATGTGGATCTGACAAATATCATACATTTGCATAACCAAGCAAAATTAGTTTTGTATTGTTAAAATAAAATAAACCAAGGTCAGATGTACCTCGGAGATAATAAAATATATGCTTTATTCATTTTCAATGTCTTTTTGTAGGACTTGAGATGAATCTTGCTAGTAAATTCATTGCAAAAGCTATATCAGATCTTGTATAGTTAGCAAGATACATAAGTGTTCCAATGGCATTAAGGTAAGTGTTGGCTCCCAAATTCGACACTTACTATATTTGGTCTTTTAGACCAAAAAACTGGAATGAACCAAGTCAAGAAGAATGTTCGACATATGAAATAACTTAGGGAAAAAGATCTAAGTTATATTTGAGCCTTCGACATGGCTCATTTTCAGGTTCGTTCGACTGAAGAGGACTTATGTCCCTCGACTGAGAGAAAGTATCCTCGCTTTGACACATGATACGAGGACTATTTGAATTTTGAATTATTGGAGGGAAAGGCAGTTTCGCCGGCGTTTAAGAAGACGCAACGTGGCTGAAAGCCATAGGTCGGGGGACATGCAGAAGAAACTTGTCTTCATCTTAGCGCAGAATGATTCCTCGACGGTTACTTATTTTTAGTATAAATTAAGAAACTTGTGTAATTTTCAAGTGTGTTCAACCTATTGTACTAAGTCACTCAACCATTATCCAAGTAACTTCTGCGTGAGAAAGGATAAAGACTGAGAAATGTACGTTGGAAACACCTTTTTTCCTTAATGAAAGTTTTTACATTACTTTACTATTATCCTGCAAAGTTATCTTTTTTACTTCTTTTACTTGCTTTTCTACATTTCTGCTTACTTTTCCAAAATCTCAAACATCCTTTCTCTGGGTCGAACATGCGTTCTTCCTGCTTATCCATCTTACATAAAAATTAGCATATGTCCTGGGATTAATCTGATTGATCCCGTAAGTAAACCAAAAAGAACTTACCTTTTTGGAGATCAGCGGTTGTTTACCAAAAACAACGGTAAATAAATTGGCACACCCGATGGGACGTTGCTAATTTTTTTTATGTTATTGTGTTTTTTCCCGTACGGTTATAACATTGCATGTTATTAAGCAGTGGTAGAGTAACCAACACCAACAAGTATACTGTTAGAAAGGAAAATAGTGAGAGTAGTATGGCTAACGAGCCAAACCATGGAGAAATACCTCCACCAATCATAGGAACAGTGGTTACTACTGCTGTTGAAGGGAATATCCCAACTTCTGTTGGATCAATGCCAACGTTAACCACAAATTAAATTGGACCCTTACTTTCGTATGTGGGTCCAAGAGGTTCTTTAGGAACGCATCCACCAAGGATAAATCTAGGATCTCGATCAGTTGTGCCCCCAGGCTTTTCGACAACCTGGGTGGGTCGAGAACAGCCATATGGCATGCCACTACTGAAATGGCTAGCCTTATGAATGCTGCTTCCACTTTTTCAGAACCTTTGGTGAATGCAACATCGCCCTTACAAGGGTCTGGAGCCAGTAGAAACCAATTTTTGGGAGGGCCATCTCACGTAATACCAAGCCTCACAAATGTTTCAACAGCAATTTTGAGGCAACAGATGGACGAAAGTAATCATGAAATGATACAAATGTTAGCACAAACTCTAAGTACAATGCTAAATCCCCTTATTCAGACGGCTACACAGTCGAATCAACAGATGACAGCGCAAATGACGCGCATGGCTGAATTCTTTGGGGTACCCCAAGTTATTCGACAACCCCATAAGAGTGAACCAAGGGGTAATTATGGAAGAGGATTTGATCGTTAATCCAAACCCCCAGATTCCTAGGGTAGAAATAGAACAACCAAGGATTGAGATACCACGAAACCTTAGATAAATCGATCAAGGCGTTATTATGGCTAATAGAAACTAAAACACTGACGAATTGATATAGCAAGTTCGACACCAAAACTATGGGACGGACAATAATTTAACTGCCATGATCGAAAGGATTATGCTTCAAAATGGGGTGAATGATGGTTTTCACAGATAAAACTTTACATCCCCGTTGTCAGAGTATATTCTGCAAATTGACTTGCCACCTAGGGGAAAAGTCCCAAAGTTTACTAAATTTTCAGGGGATACGACAGAGTCGACTGTCGAACATGTGGCTAGATATTTGATAGAGGCCGGAGAAATAGCAAACAACGAAAACCTTAGAATCAAATATTTCCCAAGTTCCTTGACAAAGAATGATTTCACTTGGTTCACTACCCTCCCAGCCAATTCGATCCACAACTGGAACCAATTGGAAAGATTGTTCCATGAACAATTTTACATGGGTCAAACCAAGATAAGTCTAAAAGAATTGGCTAGTGTGAAAGAGAAGGTTTACAGAGCCAATTGATGAATATTTAAATAGATTTTGATTACTCAAAGCTAGATGCTTTACCCAAGTGCCTGAGCATGAATTAGTCGAAATAGCAGCGGGGGGCCTGGATTATTCGATTAGGAAAAAGTTAGATACACAATACCTAAGAGATATGGCCCAACTTGCTGATAGAGTTTGATAAGTAGAACTTCTTAAAGCTGAAAAACCTAAAGTTGCCAAAACTCATCGACGAGAAAGGGTAGCTTATGTCGAAATGGATGATAACGATCCAGAGACATCCAGTGATCCTATAGATGTCGAAGAAGGCGAAATTGATTTAGCGAAATTAAAACAAGGACCACCATATTCTTGTAAATTGCTAGTGACATCTGTGATACGGTGGGAGAACTGACTTGAGGTTTTGCGTTTGTATTCGCACTTGTTCGGTTTTAGCAAGAGTCGCCACCGACTTTTTATTTTATCCTAAAGGAAAGGTCAAAAAGCACACGAAAGACCTTTGAGATGTCTTCGTGGGTTCGGGGGGTAGATTATGAAAAGGGAAGGTGCTAGCACCCTTTTCATCCGTGGTTATCCATGGGCTCTTAGTTACTTGTTTTAGATCACTTGCCTTGATTTTCAATTGTTTGAAATGGTGCTTTGTGTGCGTGGTTTTGAAAATGTTTTGAAAAAATATGCCTTGTCTAGGCAACCATTGTAATGACTCTTGTTTGAGTATATGCAAAGGTGTTTGTCTTTTTGAAAATATGTTTCAAGGTTTTGAAAGTTGTGTTTGTGGAGTGTGTTTTGAAAGTAGGCAAGTGTGTTTTGCAAGTTTGATCAAGTAACTAAGAGTTGTCTACCCCTAAATTTACTCAAAGTTCTTTCTCATGTTTTAACCCTTTTAACAGTGTTGTTTCACCATTGTATTTGGTGAACAACCTTGTGTTAGGATGTCAACGGGACGGGCGCAGGTCATCGTTTAGACCATGAATGCAATAGTGCCAAGTGTCTTTGGCAATTTTTTTCTTTAAGGGACTTGATCATTCTTTAGGCAACTTGAGAAAGCGTCATCGAGGGACTATGATCATTTGATTTGTTTTTGTTTTGCCAAAGACACTAAACATGCAATATGGCCCATTTTTGAAGGCAACAAGTGGAGTAACCCTAGGGGTGCAAGTGTGCATTGTGTTATCCATTTTCATGCTTTTTTGTCTTTGTATTAGTCAAGCTATTTGTTATTTTTGATTTGCATACAAAACCCTAATTACTATACAGTATATAGAAAGCGATAAATTGCGGGAATTTAAAGTCTAAGCTATTACAAATAAGTATCCGGGGATGGGGGTACAAATATTTACAAATGGGGATGATTCTTATCAAGATAGTAGTGTCCAAATAATATTTACAACCAAATTGAATCACATTCTCAATGTAAAATATAGCAATGTATAAGAATCAAAGAGAAATAAAAGTATTGTGCAATGTATGTGATTATTTACAAATGATGCAAATATTAACCTAACGTATTTATTAAGTATTTATATTATTTTTGTGTTTTTGTTAATTATGTAAACAAAAGTTTTAAAGAAAAGAAAAGAAAAATGTTTAAGAAATTCTATTTTTATGTATTTTAGTTAATGTTTTTATGTATAAAAAGATTTATTAAAATGAGTTTTAAGACAAAAAAAAAATCTATTAACCTAATTAAATCTAATATTTACATATTCTTGTAAAATGTAATAAAAAAGTATTGTTAAAATAAATATGAAAATTAATACATTACCTATTTAACAAGAAAAATCAAGAATTTAGTTATATATAAAAAGAGAAAATAAAGTGATTGGTAAACCTAAATGAAAAGAAATTAGATGGGTTTAGGGCTAATGGGCCTGAGTATAAAAAAAAACAAGACAAAGTATGACAAAAAAGGGGGTGCAGGTTCCAGATTTGTTGGGCTTAACATTTTTGTGGGGCAGAGGCCCAAAACGTGTTACAAAATTTGTAGTGGTTTCACTTTGTTTATTTTAGATTTAGGGTTTGTTCAGTTTGATGAGCGGCGCCGTTTCTCTCCTTTCTTCTTCGCCTCTTCATGCTTCTCGAACGTGAGCTTATGATGTTCCTCCTTGCCTCAGCTGTCAGATGTGACGCCTCCACCTCCTCCTCTTCATGGTTGCTCAGGCGGTGGTAAAGAGGTAATGATTCTATTTCTCCTTCATGCGCTTTGGGGTTTCAAGTTTTGCATGTTATTGATTTTTTTTGACAAGTTCTGATCTTTATGTTATTTGATGTTTGTGTGAGGTGTTAAAGAAAAGGGAGGAATTACTACCTTTGGAGAGGAGACGGAGGAGGACGGCGGCGCGTCTCAGGTGGCCGGAGGCGGAGGGACTAGTGATGCTAGCTTTGTGGCCTTCCTGGTATTTGGTATCTTTAACCTTGTTTAATGATGATAGTTGCAATCTGAAAACCCTAGGGCATCTGTTTCTAAAACTTCTTTTCCTCTTCTGCTTGCTCGCCCGTTTCTGAGTTTGATGATGTTGTTGTTCTCTTACAATGATGATAATTTCGAATCTGAGAGTTGTTTGCCTTTTTTTTGCTTCTGAGTAGCTTTTCCTCTCTTGATGTTGTGTTGGCTTTGTTACTCAATGATGAACTTTAGTTCTGAGAGCTTGGATTTGTTTGATTCTAGCTTTTTCTCTCTTGAACTTGGTTGGTAATTTTTGGCTATTTTGGCCCTATGATGAACATGGTTCTGAGGGCTTTTGTTCTTGTGGCTTGGATATTTTGTTTGGGTTTGAAATGAAGGCAGATTGAGTGTTATACAGGCTTCTGGCTGTGTGCTTCAAGGTTTGTAGTTTTACTAGTTGTTTAGGCTAGTTTATTGTTTGCTTGCTTAGGATACAAGCTTGAGCAATTTGACAGGTTTGAAAGGCTTGTTTGTACAGTATTGAAACAGGTTTGAAGTTTGATAACTTTAGCTTTGAAAGGTTACAGGTTATGCAGTTATATGTTTGAGTTGGTTTTGTGTGGATGCAGGCAAGCTTGGAAACAGGCTTGTGTTTTGACAGGCTTGGTCCTTAGGCTATGCAGGTTTTAGTGTTTAAGGTTTGAACAGGTTAAGGCTGAGCTTACTTCAAGGTTTTGTTGTTTTGGCTTTTTCAATGTTACAGTTTTGTGGTTTTAGGCAGGATGAAAACAGGTTGGAGGCAAGTTTTGTGTTATTTGTTTCTATGTGTATTCTGCCTCCCTTTGAACTGTTCTGATACTCTTTGTTTTATATCTCTTTGTGTTAAGCCTGCAAAACTGTAAGTCTCTCTACTTCTCTCTCTCTTTCTCTCTCTACAGAAAAAAGCATTTTTTATTGCTTTAAACTGTACTTACTTCTGAAAAAGTGTGGCTGGAAAATGATGATAATTTTGAAATGTTGCTTGCATTGTGTCTTTCCTCTACATATTGTACTTTCTTCTTTTCTTTGATGACAACTTGATATCTTTTGATATCTTTTTGACAGTTTGGTTGACATTTTGAATTTGTGCAACTTGGTTTTGGCATTTCAGTTTGGTTTGCCTTTTCAGTTTGCAATTTGGTTTGAAATTATGCAGCCTGTTTTGGCATATTCAGTAGCTTGTCCCTTTTCATGTAGCTTTGTGCATTTGGTTCAATTATGCAGCCTTGTACATTTTGTTTAATATGCTGCCTTGTATTAATTCATATGCTTGCAAACTGTATTTTCTTTCCCTCTTTGTGAACCAAGAGTCTTCTTGCGATTTGCAGAGAGGGCGAACAAACTGATTCCGGCCAACGCTTTTAATGATGAGTTTTAATTAACTGTCTGAGAATGCTCTTAATTTATCTGTACTGACTTCTTCCTTTTTTGTCTTTGCAGATCAATATCAGTTGAGCAATGGGGAGCAGCAGTAGAAGATGAAGACTTAGGATAGATTTAATTTATTTTTAATCATTGTAATAACATTATTGTAAACAACTGTAAATAAATTTACAGTGTTCAAATAATATTTGTAACAAACAATTGAAAATGAATAAAAATCTTTCTTTGTCAGATATCTCTTTTATTTCTTCTGCATTTATTTATTTAATTACTTAAATTTCTTGAATTATAATAATTGGAAATTATCCAATAATTTTAACTTAGAAATTATAAATAATCAATAAACGTCCGACGTTCCGAATAACCAAAAGCATTGCACAGTTAATCAAACAAACGTCCATATGTCCTTTATCTCACAGATCAAACTTAAACTTCAAACTTTCAATCAGAAGCCCCAACCCATGTCCCAGAGTCAATTGAAAAGAACTGCAGAATCAATTCATTCTGAGAATGCGCGCGCAAACCCTAATTCTTGATTTACTGTCAAAGAAACGTCTGCCTGTTCAAACCCTGAGCTAAACTCAACCAAATCAATAGAAACCCTAATAATCTGCTTGGACTGATTCAAAAGTTAATGGAAACCCTAATTTTGTCTGACTGATGAGAAAAGTCTGTTTGACCGATTCTTAAGCCAATTTGAAAAATCAGGAAAAGCCCGAACCTGTGATTTCTTGTGAAAAAGAGAGAGGGCAAATTTTGGGGTACAACAGTTGCCCCTGTTCAATCTTCTTGAACCTGAAGAGTTAGATTGGCAAGTTTGTCGTTCGCGACTCGAAGGTAAAAGGAGATTGGACACTAGAGTGCCCAAAAAATTTGCACTCGTCAAAGCGTAGTTTGAGGGAATGGGCTTAAAGATGCCATTTGGTGATGGGCTTAAAGATGCCATCTGGAGATGTGACAGGGGGATGGGCTTAGAGATGCCATTTGGAAATTGCTGGTAGGAGGATGAATATCAGAAGGGTGTCCCTGTTTGGAACATCCTTGAACTGGGGGTCTGGATGAGCAATAGACTGACATCCATGTTTAGAAGCATCCGTAAACTATTTTCAGAAGTCTTGGATCTGAACAAGCGATAGGTTAATGTTCGTATTTGGAGAACCCGTAAACTGTTTTCATAAGTCTTGAATCTGAACAAGCGATAGGTTAACATCCGTATCTGGAGAACCCGTAAACTGTTTTCTGTAGTTGAATCTGAACAAGCGATAGATTAACATTCGTGTTTGGAGAATCCGTAAACTGTTTTCAGAAGTTGAATCTGGAATTGAGAAGGAACCGGTGTAGGGTTGCCTGATGATG
The DNA here is from genome assembly GCA_948472305.1 of Vicia faba. Taxonomy (NCBI): domain Eukaryota; kingdom Viridiplantae; phylum Streptophyta; class Magnoliopsida; order Fabales; family Fabaceae; genus Vicia; species Vicia faba. The sequence continues at coordinate 1,525,950,636 of OX451739.1, read as the reverse complement.
AGCCCGTGTAAAACTGCATCTGAATTGAGATCTGTATGAGTAGCAGGATGACTTCCGTGTTTGGAGTATATCTGAAACTATAATTGGGATCTGAATAAGCGACAGAATGGCAACCGCATTTGGAGCATATCTGGACTATACCTTGGAATTGTTAATGATAGCCTTTTATTCTTATCCTGAAAAGGACAAAATGTTAGCTAAACACAAAGTTATGTTGCATGAAATGTATGATGCAATATATGTTATATGAATGTAATGAATGTGCGTGTAAGATGATGAGTTGTCTTGCTGAGGATGGATGAATCCTGGATAGCCGGAGATAATAGAATCTTGACTGCTGCTGGGGAAAGTGAATCCTTGACTGCTGCAGAGGACTGCAAGAATCTTTTGATCGTTGAAAATGAGAAGTCTTGGGACCACTGTTGGGGAATCAGGAGCTTGGGTTGTATGCCAATCTACTTGGGGATTCCTGTCTTGAGGAGATCTTCACTAGGGAATATCTGAATATCCCGTGAGGAATTGAGAATGAGAGTCTTCATTCTGCTTGGGGATTGATAGTTGGAAGTTTTAGCTCCGTTGGGGATTGCAAGAATCTTTTGATTGCTGCAGGTATTGATTTGGGATCTTGAAAAGGTTGGTCAGTGAGATAGTTGTCCTGGCTGATTTCAGGTATTAATCTCTGACCTGAGAAAGAAAGATAGTTTTCCTGGCTTGCTACAGGTATTAATCTTCAATCAGTCGTCCACAAATAGTTTTCCTGGCTTGCTACAGGTATTAATCTGGAACTTGGGTTATACGCCACTTTGAGAATGAGAATCTTCATTCTGTTGGGGGAATAAGTATCGGAATGTCGCCAAATATGGGTCACATCTGAACTATCTCTAGAAGGAAATCTGGAATAAGTATCGGAATGTCGCCAAATCAGGGTCACATCTGAACTATCTCTAGAAGGAAATCTAGAATAAGTATCGGAATGTCGCCAAATCTGGGTCACATCTAAACTATCTCTAGAAGGAAATCTGGAATAAGTATCGGAATGTCGCCAAATCTGGGTCACATCTGAACTATCTCTAGAAGGAAATCTGGAATAAGTATCGGAATATCGCCAAATCTGGGTCACATCTGAACTATCTCTAGAAGGAAATCTGGAATAAGTATCGGAATATCGCCAAATCTGGGTCACATCTGAACTATCTCTAGAAGGAAATCTGGAATAAGTATCGGAATGTCGCCAAATCTGGGTCACATCTGAACTATCTCTAGAAGGAAATCTGGAATAAGTATCGGAATATCGCCAAATTTGGGTCACATCTGAACTATCTCTAGAAGGAAATTTGGAATAAGTATCGGAATGTCGCCAAATATGGGTCACATCTGAACTATCTCTAGAAGGAAATCTGGAATAAGTATCGGAATGTCGCCAAATCTGGGTCACATCTGAACTATCTCTAGAATGAAATCTGGAATAAGTATCGGAATATCGCCAAATCTGGGTCACATCTGAACTATCTCTAGAATGAAATCTGGAATAAGTATCGGAATGTCACCAAATCTGGGTCACATCTGAACTATCTCTAGAATGAAATCTGGAATAAGTATCGGAATGTCGCCAAATCTGGGTCACATCTGAACTATCTCTAGAATGAAATCTGGAATATGATGATCTTGATTCTGTTAAGGGTCAGAAATTAGGAGTATACCAATCTTCTGAGGTGATGAGAATCTTCATTCTGTTAACGGTCAGAAACTGGGAGTATACCAATCTTCTGAGGTTTTAAGGATGAGAGTCTTCATTCTTGAGAGAAACAGATTTTTAGGAGCTTCAATTGTTCGTTATTCTGTTGGTGGTTGCAACTTCCAGCAGGTGATGATGGAAATTTTGAACGCTCTTGAGATTGACATTCGAATGCCCCAAGTGATGGTGACGGAGACTTGCCCCAGGTTACTCTGCAAATTGAGAGATTTCTTGAAATCTTGACTGGACTGCCCCAGGTTAATTGAACTTGGAAAGATTTATTGAAACCTTGACTGGACTGCCCCAGGTTAATTGAACTTTGAAAGATTTGTTGAAATCTTGACTGGACTGCCCCAGGTTAACTGGATAGTGACATGTCATGCCCCCTTGTTGATAGGAGATTTGTCAATGGAAGTGTCATCCTTTTTTTGAAGTGATTTTATTCACTGAGAGGGCTTTTGTTCACTGGATATTCATTGTGTGAATTTCTCCGCTGTCAAACAAATAGCCAAATGCAAACAGTGATATTCAAGTAATGCAAAGTTTATGTCTGTCTCGAAGTTTTGAAAAATGCGTTTTTAGCAGAAAACTTTTTATAAGACAAATTCAACACAAGATTTAGGGCAAAGCCTTACAGGAGTCAGGATACCTTTTGAAACAATATGCTTTCGAACTAACCCATGCTTCAATTAGGACTTTTGAAGGGTTGTAACGTGGCTTGGTTCACGGTTTAAGAAACAAAGGATAAAGGCTCAAAGTATATTTGTACCCACCCGCTCTTCATGATGTTCTTCAACCCTAAACTCAGTTAATTGTGCGTCGAACTCTATTCAAGTTTGGAACGACCTTTTGGTGATGGCTCACACCAGTTGAATTTGGAGGGCAGTCATCATCTCCTTTTTTCTTTTGCAACATTTTTCATGTTGTTGAGGATTTGTAATGACCTCTTTCTTGATTTGTTATCCCTAACTTTTGCCTGACTGTTCCTGTTTTTGAGATCACAGTCAGCGGGATGCCCCAGCTTTCTTAAGCCTCCTTTATAGGTTTTGGCTCAGTGGGCTTTTTCTTTTTTGAGAGATAATGATTGCCTATGAGGTAAGGAACCATCACTGTCTTTTGATTCCAGAGGAATGCTTTTCTTTTTTTGATGTCGTTCGTTGTATTACGAACTGAGAGTTTACGTCTTCAATGCGCATCTTTTTGAATTAACTGAGAGACTACCCTACCCCAGGTTTAAATCAAAGGTTTCAATTTGTTTAGAATAGAAAACTCCTACTTATTTGGCTCGAAGGGATTGACTAGGGATTATCTTCCTTATAACTCCAGTGTTTGGGAATTGAAAGAAATGCATGTACATCATCAGCAAGGTCTGTTCAAGAGCATACTGTATGAGATTATGGTATTATTTCGTCATCCTCCCTCTAAAGGCTTGCAGCTTTTTATCAAGAGTTAAATATCATAAAGAAAGCATAAGAGTAGTGAAAACGAATGGATGAATTCAAGACAAACATATGCAATGCATTAATGAAACAAATTTTGAAATTAATAGATAATTGTTTGAATAACAAAAAGATTACAACTTGAAAATTCAAATGAAACAAAGACATTCTCAATGATTTGGCATAGGAGCAGTGATTATGCTAGAGTCTCCGGAGGGTCAAACTCGATCTCCTTGGCGTCGATCATTTCTTGGATCTTGTTCTTCAGAGGCCAACAGTTGTTTGTGTCATGTCCCGGACTGTCAGAGTGGTATGCGCACCTTTCATTGGGATGATAGGTAGGAGCAGAAGTATTTGGGTTCCGGAGGGGAGCCCTCAATGTAATCAGCTCTGCCTGCAACATGCGTTGTAGCGCTTGACCCAGTGACATGTTGATCTTGGTGAATTGTCTTTTAGGTGCGACCTCCTTACGCTGATGCCCCTGTCTTTGTTGAACAGTCGTGGGATCAGAGATCAGGATTGCCCCTACATGGTAATCATGACGACTCTTTTGACCAGTCACTGCATCAGACTCTTTCTTCCCATTATGGGGGATTTTCTAAGCATCATAGGGAGTAGCTCCTTGGATCTTCCCACTTTTGATGCCAGCTTCGACCCTTTCGCCGGTCAGTACTAGCTCAGTGAACTCGGCTGAGGAGCTTCCGATTAAGTGATTGAAGAAAGGCCCTGTCAAATTTCCCATGAAGATGTCAATCAGCTCTCTATCAGTTAAAAGGGGTTGCACCCTACCAGCCAGATCTCTCCACTTTTGGGCATATCCTTTGAAGCTCTCGTTGGAACCCATGGTCATGTTCTGCAATTGCACGCGAGTTGGTGCAAGATCAGCATTGTACTGCTACTGCTTATAAAAAGCAACAGCTAAATCCTCCCAGGTGTAGATGTGAGAACTCTCCAATTGATAGAACCATTCGAGTTGAGTCCCTACCAGGCTTTCTTGGAAGAAATGGATCCAAAGCTTTGGATCAGTTGTGTATGGCTGAATCTTGCGGACATAAGATTTTAAGTGCATCTTAGGGCAAGAGACTCCATCGTACAGGGCCAAGGTAGGGACTTTGAACTTTGGAGGGATGACCAATCCAGAAACCAAACCCATGCCTCCTAAATCCAAGTCAGGTACTTGTTGAATCTCCATAGCAATGAGGCGATCCTCCAACTGTTTGTACTTGTTATCAGCGGGAGGATATTGTTCTTTGGAGTAGTCAGCTTCATCAATCTCCAAATTATGGTCTTCTTCAAGAGTATCCCCTTTGTTGGATGGAGTTAAAAGATCTTGGGCTTTAGGTCTTCTTCTCAAGTTCAGAATGTCTGCTGCCCTCTTGGACGTCTTCTTCTTGTCTTTGAGAAGGAGAGCTTTTAGATCCTCTTGCCCTTTACCCATAGTCAGAAGCATTTGTTGGAATTGAGCGTTTTGAGCTTGGAGATCTTTCACCGTTTGTTCCATATCCATCTTACTGAAATAAACAGTAGGAAGATAAGGAGACCTGTAGGAGAAACCTGTTATGCAATGATATGTATGATATATGTATGTAATGTTTTCAAGGATCTCTCGGGGTAAACACGAGAAAATGTTAGAGGTTGAGCTTTGGTCAACATCTTTGATTGGAGAACTTTGCACTGATGGATGTCTTTCCATGAGAATCAAGCTCACCATGTCAAGTGGGTCATAGCCCCTGATTCAAGTTGTTGCACTTGATCTTTGATGGTGTTTGTTTAGAGGAGAAACCTCTTGCCCCTTGGTAGATGTCTGGTTCAACGTGACTCTGCATCAAAAGACCCTCGAGATCCTTGAAAAGGTTATTGAAAATGCTATGGTATGATGTCATGATGTACATGTATGAAAAAGCAAGTAAGTGTATATACAGGTAATCATATTCACACAAAGCAAACAAGTCCTTAGGTTTAGGATTGCATGGGGTTCGTTGGTAAGTACCCTCTTGAAGTTAGTTGGCTCATCCTGTCCAAAAATAGAAACCGGGTTCTAAGGAGCTCAATATCACTGGATTATTTTCTGTGTTCATTGTTTTGGTTTAGCCACTTAACTGGCGACCAAAATATTCCAAGAAAATAACCCTCAATGAGTGTAGTATCGAGTATCTACCAACTTCGGACTGCACCAAATTCGGTCATCTCACTACCCTTAAAAAGGCTAAGATGGTCAATTAAGGTTCTAAGAGTTCGTTAGTGCTTCATGACATCACTCAGCGGCCCCGTATTCTCCTTGACTACTCAAGGGCTACCGGTACTCACAAATATGTCACACTAACATAGCTTACTGCTTCAACCATGTCGGTATACCCCGCACAATTCCCTCAGAGTTTTATTGCTATTTACCTAAAAAGGTGCCCCAAATCCGGGTGTAGGATTTACAACAAACCCAAACAAGGACCCAAAAAGTAAAGCAATCAAAGCAAGTATGTAAAGGTGATCTAAACCCTAAGGTAACCCCACTTTTAATTTATTCCCCAGCAGAGTCTCCAGTTTTGTGATACGGTGGGAGAACTGACTTGAGATTTTGTGTTTGTATTCGCACTTGTTCGGTTTTAGCAAGAGTCGCCACCGACTTTTTATTTTATCCTAAAGGAAAGGTCAAAAAGCACAGGAAATACCTTTGAGATGTCTTCGTGGGTTCGGGGGGTAGATTATGAAAAGGGAAGGTGCTAGCACCCTTTTCATCCATGGTTATCCATGGGCTCTTAGTTACTTGTTTTAGATCACTTGCCTTGATTTTCAATTGTTTGAAATAGTGCTTTGTGTGCGTGGTTTTGAAATTTTTTTGAAAAAATATGCCTTGTCTAGGCAACCATTGTAATGACTCTTGTTTGAGTATATGCAAAGGTGTTTGTCTTTTTGAAAATATGTTTCAAGGTTTTGAAAGTTGTGTTTGTGGAGTGTGTTTTGAAAGTAGGCAAGTGTGTTTTGCAAGTTTGATCAAGTAACTAAGAGTTGTCTACCCCTAAATTTACTCAAAGATCTTTCTCATGTTTTAACCCTTTTAACAGTGTTGTTTCACCATTGTATTTGGTGAACAACCTTGTGTTAGGATGTCAACGGGACGTGCGCGGGTCATCGTTTAGACCATGAATGCAATAGTGCCAAGTATCTTTGGCAATTTTTTTCTTTAAGGGACTTGATCATTCTTTAGGCAACTTGAGAAAGCATCATCGAGGGACTATGATCATTTGATTTGTTTTTGTTTTGCCAAAGACACTCAACATGCAATATGGCCCATTTTTGAAGGCAACAAGTGGAGTAACCCTAGGGGTGCAAGTGCGCATTGTGTTATCCATTTTCATGCTTTTTTGTCTTTGTATTAGTCAAGCTATTTGTTATTTTTGATTTGCATACAAAACCCTAATTACTATACAGTATATAGAAAGCGATAAATTGTGGGAATTTAAAGTCTAAGCTATTACAAATAAGTATCCGGGGATGGGGGTACAAATATTTACAAATGGGGATGATTCTTATCAAGATAGTAGTGTCCAAATAATATTTACAACCAAATCGAATCGCATTCTCAATGTAAAATATATCAATGTATAAGAATCAAAGAGAAATAAAAGTATTGTGCAATGTATGTGATTATTTACAAATGATGCAAATATTAAGCTAACGTATTTATTAAGTATTTATATTATTTTTGTGTTTTTGTTAATTATGTAAACAAAAGTTTTAAAGAAAAGAAAAGAAAAATGTTTAAGAAATTCTATTTTTATGTATTTTAGTTAATGTTTTTATGTATAAAAAGATTTATTAAAATGAGTTTTAAGACAAAAAAAAATCTATTAACCTAATTAAATCTAATATTTACATATTCTTGTAAAATGTAATAAAAAAGTATTGTTAAAATAAATATGAAAATTAATACATTACCTATTTAACAAGAAAAATCAGGAATTTAGTTATATATAAAAAGAGAAAATAAAGTGATTGGTAAACCTAAATGAAAAGAAATTAGATGGGTTTAGGGATAATGGGACTGAGTATAAAAAAAAACAAGACAAAGTATGACAAAAAAGGGGGTGCAGGTTCCAGATTTGTTGGGCTTAACATTTTTGTGGGGCAGAGGCCCAAAACGTGTTATAAAATTTGTAGGGGTTTCACTTTGTTTGTTTTAGATTTAGGGTTTGTTCAGTTTGATGAGCGGCGCCGTTTCTCTCCTTTCTTCTTCGCCTCTTCATGCTTCTTGAACGTGAGCTTCTGATGTTCCTCCTTGCCTCAGCTGCCAGATGTGACGCCTCCACCTCCTCCTCTTCATGGTTGCTCAGGCGGTGGTAAAGAGGTAATGATTCTGTTTCTCCTTCATGCGCTTTGGGGTTTCAAGTTTTGCATGTTATTGATTTTTTTTTGACAAGTTCTGATCTTTATGTTATTTGATGTTTGTGTGAGGTGTTAAAGAAAAGGGAGGAATTACTACCTTTGGAGAGGAGACGGAGGAGGACGGCGGCGCGTCTTAGGTGGCCGGAGGCGGAGGGACTAGTGATGCTAGCTTTGTGGCCTTCCTGGTATTTGGTATCTTTAACCTTGTTTAATGATGATAGTTACAATCTGAAAACCCTAGGGCATCTGTTTCTGAAACTTCTTTTCCTCTTCTGCTTGCTCGCCCGTTTCTGAGTTTGATGATGTTGTTGTTCTCTTACAATAATGATGATTTCGAATCTGAGAGTTGTTTGCCTTTTTTTTGCTTCTGAGTAGCTTTTCCTCTTTTGATGTTGTGTTGGCTTTGTTACTCAATGATGAACTTTAGTTCTGAGAGCTTGGATTTGTTTTATTCTGGCTTTTTCTCTCTTGAACTTGGTTGGTAATTTTTGGCTATTTTGGCCCTATGATGAACATGGTTCTGAGGGCTTTTGTTCTTGTGGCTTGGATATTTTGTTTGGGTTTGAAATGAAGGCAGATTGAGTGTTATACAGGCTTCTGGCTGTATGCTTCAAGGCTTGTAGTTTTACTAGTTGTTTAGGCTAGTTTATTGTTTGCTTGCTTAGGATACAAGCTTGAGCAATTTGACAGGTTTGAAAGGCTTGTTTGTACAGTATTGAAACAGGTTTGAAGTTTGATAACTTTAGCTTTGAAAGGTTACAGGTTATGCAGTTATATGTTTGAGTTGGTTTTGTGTGGATGCAGGCAAGCTTGGAAACAGGCTTGTGTTTTGATAGGCTTGGTCCTTAGGCTATGCAGGTTTTAGTGTTTAAGGTTTGAACAGGTTAAGGCTGAGCTTGCTTCAAGGTTTTGTTGTTTTGGCTTTTTCAATGTTACAGTTTTGTGGTTTTAGGCAGGATGAAAACAGGTTGGAGGAAAGTTTTGTGTTATTTGTTTCTATGTGTATTCTGCCTCCCTTTGAACTGTTCTGATACTCTTTGTTTTATATCTCTTTGTCTTAAGCCTACAAAACTGTAAGTCTCTCTACTTCTCTCTCTCTCTTTCTCTCTCTACAGAAAAAAGCATTTTTTATTGCTTTAAACTGTACTTACTTCTGAAAAAGTGTGGCTGGAAAATGATGATAATTTTGAAATGTTGCTTGCATTGTGTCTTTCCTCTGCATATTGTACTTTCTTCTTTTCTTTGATGACAGCTTGATATCTTTTGATATATTTTTGACGGTTTGGTTGACATTTTGAATTTGTGCAACTTGGTTTTGGCATTTCAGTTTGGTTTGCCTTTTCAGTTTGCAATTTGGTTTGAAATTATGCAGCCTGTTTTGGCATATTCAGTAGCTTGTCCTTTTTCATGTAGCTTTGTGCATTTGGTTCAATTATGCATCCTTGTACATTTTGTTTAACATGATGCCTTGTATTAATTCATATGCTTGCAAACTGTATTTTCTTTCCCTCTTTGTGAACCAAGAGTCTTCTTGCGATTTGCAGAGAGGGTGAACAAACTGATTCCGGCCAACGCTTTTAATGATGAGTTTTAATTAACTGCTGAGAATGCTCTTAATTTATCTGTACTGACTTCTTCCTTTTTTGTCTTTGCAGATCAATATCAGTTGAGCAATGGGGAGCAGCAGTAGAAGATGAAGACTTAGGATAGATTTAATTTATTTTTAATCATTGTAATAACATTATTGTAAACAACTGTAAATAAATTTACAGTGTTCAAATAATATTTGTAACAAACAATTGAAAATGAATAAAAATCTTTCTTTGTCAGATATCTCTTTTATTTCTTCTGCATTTATTTATTTAATTACTTAAATTTCTTGAATTATAATAATTGGAAATTATCCAATAATTTTAACTTAGAAATTATAAATAATCAATAAACGTCCGACGTTCCGAATAACCAAAAGCATTGCACAGTTAATCAAACAAACGTCCATATGTCCTTTATCTCACAGATCAAACTTAAACTTCAAACTTTCAATCAGAAGCCTCAACCCATGTCCCAGAGTCAATTGAAAAGAACTGCAGAATCAATTCCTTCTGAGAATGCGCACGCAAACCCTAATTCTTGATTTACTGTCAAAGAAACGTCTGCCTGATCAAACCCTGAGCCAAACTCAACCAAATCAATAGGAACCCTAATAATCTGCTTGGACTAATTCAAAAGTTAATGGAAACCCTAATTTTGTATGACTGATGAGAAAAGTCTGTTTGACCGATTCTTAAGCCAATCTGAAAAATCAGGAAAAGCCCGAAGCTGTGATTTCTTGTGAAAAAGAGAGAGGGCAAATTTTGGGGTATAACACCATCAAATGGGAAAAATCCTGTAGAGCCTGAGAAAAATAGTGACAAGTTTCCTAATAAAACTTATAGCTTCGACATATCTAAATGTGACGAAATATTTGATCTATTAGTTAAAGATGGCCAGATGATAGTGCCCCCAGGGGAAAAATTGCCTCCTTTAGAACAGAGAAAGAAAAGAGGTTTTTGTAAATACCATAATTTTTTGGGACATAAAACCTCACAATGTTTCCTTTTCAAGGATCTCGTTCAACAAGCGCTAAAGGAAGGAAGGCTGAAATTTGTTGATAAACCAGCAATGAAAATCGACACAAACCCACTGCAGACAGAGGCACATTATGCCGAACCAGTTGGCATTCACATGGTGGAAGTTTCTTAAGATTTCATCACAAAACCCATCTTTGGAAGTTTCACTGGAAACATCTCCAGAAAAACTATTGAAGGGGTGAGAAAGGCCACTGAAGGCCTGGATTGAAAAAGGAAGTTGCCCAAGGGTCGAACAAGAAGGCTGCTGAAAGCTTGAAACTGATTAAACGGGTTACTGAAGACCCAAACAAAAGCAAAGGGGTTGTTGAAAGCTCCAGCAAAAGAACCACCACATGTTCTTATTTGGCTGTTGTAAAGGGTTCGACAGAGGACCTAGAGGCCAAAATGCAGAAGATGAACCTTGTTGCCAAAAGAAACATGCAGGTTAACATGGTTGAAGTCTCTGGCGCCAAAGCCTCAGAGGAAGCCATTCGACAAGAAGAAGTAAACAAAACTGCATTCCCAAAGGAGAATGAAGATCTGGCAGATTTTCTGCATAGGTTCCAGAAGAAGAAATCGGAAGTAATGTTATGCCCTAGATGTAGCTCTATTTTCGATAAGAAAGCCGCTGAACACATACAAGCTGTGCGGATTATGAAAGCAAAACAGGGCACCAACGCCCAACAAATAATGGGTTCAGAAATCAGATTTGACCCCAGAAGGGGGCATCAACAAAGACCCATGAATCAGGTAAGGAGGCCACCAACTTTTAGGCCTCTAACTAATGTGCCTACATATACTTGGCTAAACACCATGGAAAGAAAAAGGCCAAATGAAGAGAGATGGCAGGCATTCGACGTAACAAGAGGTTCTTCTCTAGATTACAGAAAAGAGTACCATGCTTCTGCGTTGAATAAAATGACCCATGTGTCAAGTAATTACAAAGGAAAAATCCTATGTCTCATCTGCAGTGGAGAAGGTTCCAAAGACAGCGAAAGGCCGAGAAAGAGGCAGCTGGACCTCATCCAGAAGTTAGCACTAATGTACAGAAGAAACAAAGGAAGCCTCTAGAGAGAAATCCTATGCCTTGGGCAGAGGAATGTGGGTCGAATGATGAAGACGACTCCGATTCCAGTGACAGTTTAGACATCATGGTGAATGTCATATCCGTGTTGCCTAAAGAATACAACCATGAGGTTGAAGTCGAAGAGACTGACCTAATGGTTGAACAAGAACTGGCTAGACACAAGCCAGTATGTTACTATATAATGAACAATGGATGCGTAGAAGAACAAAACGCATTTTTTGAACCAACAACAGAGGCAATGAAGAGCCATCTGAAACCCCTGTTCATTAGAGCAAAGATAGGGGAGGTAACTAAAAATAAAATTCTGGTTGATTGTGGGGCGACCATCAATATCATACCACAATTCATGTTAGAAAAGTTAGGCAAGGGGGATGCTGACATAAAGCCACATAACATGGTCTTATCCAACTATGAAGGGGGCATTGGCACCACAATGGGTGTCATACAACTAGAACTCAAAGTGGGCTCAATCCTTTGACCCACCATGTTCATGGTTATTTCAGCGAAACCCAACTACAATCTACTCCTGGGTCGGGAGTGGATACATGGCATTGGAGAAGTGCCATCTTCGATGCACCAAAGGGTCACAATATGGCGCTCCGACGGCATTGTGGAGAACATTGAAGCAGATCAGAGTTATTACTTAGGTGAAATCAACAGTGTCTGAAAGAATAGTTTCGACATAAATTTGGCTCACATAGGGACATGTAACCCACTTGAGTTTGATTTAACCCCAACTCCTAATGCATTCTGCTCCCTATACCTACACTCCGATTACGACTTTCAGTGGGATAGAGAAGAAGTTTTGGGGTTTGGATGAGGTCCTATCAACGTAATCAGATTCATCATCAACATGTGTTGCAATGCTTGAGACAATGGTATGTTGATTTTGGTAAACTTACTCTTAGGCTCGTCTTGCCTTTGTTGATTTCCACGTTGTTGTTGTCGCACCGATGCAGGATTAGAGATCAAGACTGCACCCACAGATTGGTCGTGGTTACTCTTGTTACGACCCTTCTGGCCGTACACAGCATTGGACTTTTTCTTCCCATTGTATGGACTCTTATGAGTACTTGAAGATGCAGTCCCCTGAATTTCATTGCTCCTGAGTTTATTTTCAACAAGCTCATGCATGAACATGTCACCCAATTCCATATCTACCAAGAGAGGTTGATCATTGATTAGGCCACAAATTCTAGCAGCTTGCCCCAGACGGTCGTATCTCTCCTGATGAAGCTTACTGATGAGAATCCTCAACTTTTTTTATCCTCGAGCTAGATTTTGGATAAGAGCCATCTGACTATTCATCTGGATTCTCATCCTTTCCATCTCAGCTTGCAGTTGTTCCAACTGGTCATCCTTGTTGTCTTCAGAATCTTTCTTGGCCATGTTCATAGCGAGGAGTGCTTTCAATTCTTCTTTCCCCTTGGATAAATTTAGGAACATTTCCTTGAACTGGGCATCTTGAGTTTGGAGATCTCTATCGTTCTATTTGAGAGCCATTTTTCTGCTGAAATAAACAGCGAAAAAAATGATAAACCTGACTTGAGAATACCTGCTATGTAATGATATGCATGCAATGTTTTCAAGGGTCTCGCGGGGTAAACACAAGAAAATGTCTGAATTTTGATTGCATATTTGACGGAAGAACTTTCGTATCGTTGAATGTCCTTCTACGAGAATCAAGCTCACCATGTCGAGTGAGTCATAGCCTCTGACTCAAGTTGTTGTACTTTGGTCTTTTGACAACATTGGCTAGAGGAAAATAAGTCCCCTTGCCCCTTGCTAGATGTCTTGTTCATCATAACCTGCATCACAGACCCTAGAGATCCTTGAAATGGTTAAGGAAATGTTATGGAATGATGTCATGATGTGTATGCTATGCACCAAGAAAAAGTGTAAGGTGATGAAGACAAGTGAGTATTGCAAGAAGTCCAGATTATTGGATAATGACTACAAACAAGTTCTGCAAGGAACTCACATCGTTAGATAATAAACAAAACCCTGCAAGGAGTTCAAGTTGTTAGATAATGAAAGCAAACAAGTCACACAAGTAACCTTAGGTTCAAAGGCTTGCATGAGGTTTAAAGGTAAGTACCCTCTTAAAGTTTCAGTTGGCTCAACCTGTCCTAGAAAGTAACCGGGTTCTAAGGAGTCTCAATATCACTGATCTTTCTTTATCAGACATTGTTTCAACACAAGCCTCTTTATTGGCGACCGAAATATCTCGAAAGTCTGATCTCAATGAGCGTAGTATCGAGTATCAACCAACTTCGGACTGCACCAAAGCCGACTATCTCACTACTTCCTAATGACCAAGTTGTTCAATTAAAGGTTCTAAGGTCAGTCAGTGCTTCATGTTACCACACAACGGCCCCTTATTCTCCTTGACTAAACTCAAGGGCTACCGGTACCAACAAATGTGTCACACTAACATAGCTATCGCTTCAACCATGTTGGTATACCTCACACATTCCCCACGATCTATTTCTACTTACCTAATAATGTTTCCCAGATTCGGGTGTAGAATCTTTTAGTAATAACCCAAACAAGCCCTCAAAAGTAAAGCATACAAAACACACAATGTAAAGAAATTTAAAACGACCTAAACTCTAAGGTAACCCCACTTTATAAGTATCTCCCCAACAGAGTCACCAGTTCTGTGATATGGTGAACCGACTGTTATATTGGTTTTTGCGTTTGTGTTTGCAAATGTTGCGGTAAGCAAGAGTCACCACCGACTTTTCTTTTATCCAACAAAGGAAAGGGTGAAAAGAACAGAAAAAGACCTTTCGAGATTATTTCTAAGTAAGGGGGTAGATTATGGAAAGGGAAGGTGTTAGCACCCTTTCCATCCGTAGTTATCTACGGGCTCTTAGATGCTTAGCTCATTTGAAAAATACCTTGTGCTTTGTGTGTTTTGAAAAGTATTTTTGAAAGCGCCTTAGTGCGGAGAACTTTGTAATGTTTCTCGAAATGGTAGAGAACGTATACAAAGTATTTGAAAATGTTTTTGAAATAAGTTTTGTGTAAGTGTGAAAATTGTTTGAGCAAGCATCTAACAACCATCTACTTCACTCGAAAGGTTTTTTTATTTTCCTCTTTTCCTTTAGACAGTGTTATACTACTATTAATGAGTAGGTAGCCCTAGTAGTTGGATGTTTGAGGGACATTCGAAGGCACGTTTATACAGTCACAAAGGCAACTGAAAAAGAAACCTTAGAAACTATCCTAGGGTTTTTAAGATCATATCGAGGCAACGTCGAGAGGGTCATCGAGGGACTTATGATCTTTAAATCGGAGGGTAGCCACTAAAATCTCTCACGTTTCGAGATATGTGATTGTTTTAATCCAAAGGAAACTAAAGTGGGGATACCCTAGAGGTGTGCATGTGCAAGTGTGTTGTATTAAGTTATTTTTGTCTTATGTTAAGTTTGCTAGCGTTTGTTTGTTATTCTTTCCATACAATCCTATTAGGCATACATCTAACAGTTAATAGTTTGCATGAATTTAAAGTGCGGAAATGTAAATCCTAAACTATTACAAGGTGTTGTACCCCAAAATTTTCCCTCCCATATTCTTCAAGATTTGCAAAGAGCAAGCTTCAAAATCTCCCAAGGGTTGCACAGTTCAATGGCCTCATAACAGTCAAAAGCTAGGGTTTTGGTTTTGGCAAAGAAATTGAAGTTTTCAAGGGTCCAAACAAGTCCCACATGCCTATAAACATTGTCAAGCATCCTCATGTCAAGTTTCAAGACTCACAGCACAAAATTGCACAGTCAAAAACCCTAATTGCTCAATAGTCAACTACAGGGGCAAAATGGTCATTTGACAGTCAAAAGTCAAAAATTTTGGTCAACATCTTATTTTGAAGCCACAAACATCATTTGATCAATTCTTGATCATGATTCTCAAGGCATGGCTCAAAAAGTCTCAAGATGCAAAAGTTTCTATTTTTGGACAGTTGAAAAAGTCAACTGTAACTTGACCAGGGCATAACTTCCACATGGTTTATCAGAAAAATTCCATCCAAAGCTCATTTTGAATAGAATGACATTTCCTACAACTCATCTTCACACTTCAAGTCCAAAAAATGCTCTCACAAAAAGTTATCAATCTCAACATTATAGGTCATTTTCAAAAGTCAATAAAAAGGCACTTTAAGTCAAAGACCATAACTTGAGATTGGTAAATCAAAATGACATGGGACCAAAAGCATTGGTTAGAGGACTTCAAGACCTTTCCAAAATGTCCAAGAACATGATTAAAGCTTAAAAATTGAGCAAGATATGCCTTGTGGAAATTGGGAAATTTTTGGGAATTTTGAAAAGTCAACTTTGCTTCAAATGTCTCAAAATTGCTAATGGGCCACCATTTCTTCCAAGAATCATCACCCAAAATTTATGCACGACCCATTGACCCAAAGGGGAGTTATTTTCTTATTTTTAATTTATTAATTGAATTTTTAAATCTATTAATTCATTTAATTAAAATTAAATATGAGAAAAATACTAAACAAATGTTTTGGAATCTTTTTGTGCAGCATTTCCACTCCTTATTCACTCAAGATTTCGTGCACATCAAAAAAGGAAAGATTCTATGCAAATAGGCATGTTCTTCATGACAAAAAGATTGAAAAAGATTCATGAAAATCACAAATTCAAAAACATTGATTGAATGGATTTTGGGCTTGTTTTGTTACCCTAATTCATTGACATACATAAGCAGAACATAACCCTAAGGCCAAGAAGAAGCAAGCTGCGCCCAAACTCAAAGAACAAAACTTGTATTTTTTCATGAAAATCTCAAATCTGTTTTCATAGTTTCAGTGTGTTGCAAGGCCTAAAAACGATTCCACAAGCTTGCCAAGGTGACCAGGAATCTTTTCCAATCGAAATCAAGCCTCCATACATCCAGAACTGGTAGAACCACGTTGCCCTGTTCCCAAATATTTTCATATTCGTGTTTCATGATTCATGCAGTGTTTTTGATTTCTAATGCTTGATTTATACTAACTTGGTCATTCTAAAGCTAATGGTGCCATCCAATTGTGTTTTTAAGCCTTGTACGTGAGTCCACCATGAAAACTGCTTAGGGTTTCAGAGCTCTAATTTTGGGGCTTTGCATATCTGGAATAATTGGACCATAAGACTTATACCATTGAAATCAGGACGTTCAAACAAGTAGAACCCAACCATCGCGCCCTTTTTATTTTTGATTATATGCTATTCGCTATTTTTCTGGTTTAGGGTTAGTGGGGGTTTAAAACTCCCGCTATCTATCTCATGTTTTCAGGTAAAACGAAGAAGCCAGGGAGAAGAAGATGAGCTGTTGGCTTGTGAGTGGTGCATTCAAATCATTGGCGCGTTTTTTGTTGGTTCCAGGATAATTGCACACTTTGCATATGTTGATCAGTGCCCACTAAGTAAACAAAGAAACGCGCTTGGCTTGGTGGTTGTTGTGTTGTCACGCAGGCAATGGGACCTGGGTTCGATTCCCAGGTCCCCCACTTATTCAATATATTTTGTTTTAACGTGTTTCTGTACAGCTTCCATCCTAATGACCATCATGAAGCCCAACGCCTTAGCTTGCCACATGTCTTCAGAGGCCAATCCAATGGTCAGAACTTGCAGTCCACCATGGACACCAGTCAACTGCTCCATACACAATCACTGAAAAGTCAAAAGGGCCTCAATCAAATGGGCCAAACTGCTTTCCATGAACCTCCAAAAGGGCCTGAATACCCCCCATGTTTGCCTTTCCTTTCTCTATTTTTATTCTTTCCTTTTATTTATTTTAATTATATTATTTGTTTTATTTAATTCCATAAAATTAGTTTTATAATACAAAAAAAACATAAAAAATCAGAAAAGTCAAAAAATAAAATATATTTATTTATTATTTAATGCATTAATATTATTTTGTAAATAAATTCTAATAACTAAATTAGTTTAATTTTAGGTTTAATTTTAATGTTTTTCTTTAATAAACTAAAAAATGTAGAAATTAGGGTTTTAATACTTTTATTCTTTTCTTAATAAATAACTTTTTTCATCATTATTAATTATTTTGTAAATAAACTTGTCATTAAATAATTAGGTTAAATTAGGTCAAACTTAAGCATTTTTCTTTAATAAATTAAAAAAACAATTTAGAACTAGGGTTTTATTTAACTTTTAATTCCAATTTAATTCTCTTTAATTTCATAAATACAAAAAAACATAAAAAATAAGTTCTTTCCTTTATTTAATTTAATTAATTTATTAATTGCAATGTAATTTCTTTAAAGGGTCCAACGCCCTCGCATTCGATTATAATTTCTTTTCGCATGTTTATTCTTATTTCCTTTTAAATGTAATGTATTTACCCCAAAGCCTTGTAATAGATAATTAGGACATTTATTTTCCGTACTTTTATTCAAATCGGGTCTTGGTTTAATTTGGCGATGTAGACCCGCGCCTTGTAATAGCGTAGGACCTTTATTTTTCCGCATTTTAATTCCCGCACCCTTAACTGCTAATAATCACATGAAAGAATGTATGCCCAAATAAAAATCAAAGCGTAGCTCACCTAATGCATGACAAGACAAATAATAACTGAAAATGACACACAATTCACACACCACTCCTAGGGTACGCTTCACTGTTGCCTTGCTCCTCGAAACGTGGTCGTCGAGTAGAGGACGTTTTAGTAAGTCCTCATGTCCATGAACATGGCATGGGGGTAGCTTCTAAGGTGTCCTCCTATTACTCCGGTGACCACACTGTCCCTAATCCTCTAATTGACCCGAACACCTCCAACGGTGGTGCTACCTACCTCTCAATGGTTGGATGACACTACCTTAAGGACATTTACACAGACTAATTCCTTAGGGTAGGTAGATGACTCATAGATACTTGCTCTAATTCAAAACAAATCAAAAACTTCTTTTCACACCGACACTTTGCAAAAAGCTTTCAAAACAACTTTTCAAACACTCTTGAGGACTGATACAAGAGTCGAACTGAAATTTTAAACGAAACTTTTTCAAACCCACTCACCTTGAAAAGCAAACAAACATTTTTGAAAACACAAATGAGCAAGTATCTAAGAGCCCATGGATAACCATGGATAGAAAGGGTGCTAACACCTTCCCTTTCTATAAATCTACCTCCCGAACCGAGAACAATCTCAATAAGGAATTTTTCTGTGCTTTTGTCCTTTCCATATTGGAGAAAATAAAAGACGGTGGCGACTCTTGCTTCCGTGACATTTCGCGAACCAGCGTTAAACAGTCAGTTCTAAATCCACCGATCACACAAGGCTTCGGGGAGGGGGATTAATTACATGTCCAAAAACTTGGGGGAGATAAAAGCAGTAAAGTAAAGCCTACTTTAAACTATTACAACCAGGAAGCAGGTACAATAATATGAAAAAAGTGTGAAAGGAAATAACGCGCACGAAATGAAAATAGTGTCTAAAACTTAAAAGGAAAAATCTTTTTGTTTGTTTTGGATCATGGAAAGAAATTTAATTTAAAATCCTAAGTCTATTTAGTTTTAAATTAAAAAGGGGTTAAAATAATTAATAAATTAATTTATAAAATTAATTTATTTGAGAAAATGCTAACCTAATATTTTTGTGATTTTTACCTGATTTTATAATTAAATAATAGGAAAAAAAGCTTTGAATTAATAAACTAAAAGAAAAAAAAACAAGTAAATGGGTCAGGCTGACTAGTAAACAGGGGGTGTAATTTGCAGAATGCAGGCCCGGATCAGAAAGGGGCCCAGGTTGCCTTTCGATCCAATGAGGGAGGTTGTCGAAAATGCACGGTAGCCTGCACGTCGAAGGCACTGGATCTGGATTGGCTAGCATCTGGCAGCAAGGGAAAGATGGTGTATGATGTACTCCTTCGATCTGGGAACACTAGATCTGCAGGAAACTCATTAGAAAAAAAAACAAAATCCCGGATCTGGGTCGAATAATGTCTTGGATTCGATAGATCATGGCCATATCATCCATTTCAAGCCACGATCCAGATTGTGCCCTGAACATGGTAATTCCCTAATTCTGCATCTAATCTCTCATGTAACACATTCAATCAAACATAAACATCAGCAGCAATAGTATATATGATAAATGTGAATTTAAATCATGTATTCTATGAGTTTGAGATCGAGGAATTTTTACCAAAAACGGTGAGATCAGGTGAGGGAGATTTCGCACAGGTTGGAACTGCTTAAGGACTGAGAATGTCTCCTGGAATCTTCAGGAGAAGGATATGATGCTTGGTCTGGATGGAGAAGGCTTGTAAAGGTTGTTTAGAGTTTGACAATTTTGTTGAAGCTTTTACAATTTTGTGGAGCTTTGATAAGCCATATGTGTGTGTCCCTTCTGATTTGGTCTTGTATTTATATAGGGGTGCAGTGATGAACAAATATGGCATGAATCAGCCATTAACTATGGCTTTGAAAGCAAAATCATCAGATTTGAAAAGTTGCCATTTTGAGATATTTCATGCTATTTTGAACTTTGAGTGAACCTGGATAGGTTATGCTTGGTGTTTTGCACGAATTTGGGCTTCGAGTTAAACAGTCCAAGCCCAACAAGCTTCATCCCATTAGGTTTTAGTTTTGACTTGCATCTCCATTTCATATCAATTGATTGTTTCGACAAGCTCCCAAGCTTTGTTCTTTTCGATGGCTCTGAGTTCCAATTCGAATTGCTCAAGGCTTCATCATCATGGCTTCTTTAACTTAGTCACCATCTGCATCGATTGTGTAATCTGGAAACCCCTCATATCCAATCAGCTACTCAAACTCAGTTCTTGTTCCTTTCGATCTCCTTTCCTTCAATTCGACCAATCGAAGTATCACCTCTTCCTTTTGACTTGTCGAAGCTTCGTTCTGTTCTTTTCGATCTCTTTTCCTTCAATTCTACCAATCGAAGCATCACCTCTTCCTTTTGACTTGTCAAAGCTTCGTTATGTTCTTTTTGATCTCCTTTCCTTCAATTCGACCAATCGAAGTATCACCTCTTCCTTTTGACTTGTCGAAGCTTCGTTATGTTCTTTTCGATCTCCTTTCCTTCAATTCGACCAATCGAAGTATCACCTCTTCCTTTTGACTTGTCGAAGCTTCGTTATGTTCTTTTCGATCTCCTTTCTTTCAATTCAACCAATCAAAGTCTCACCTCTTCCTCACTATGCTTGAAACATATTGATCCAAAAAATCTAAGATGACTTATACTTGGCTTCGACCCTGTCCAAGCCTCATATGGTGCCTTTTTCGACCATCTGCTTCGTTGGGCATCAAATTAGACTGCATACTACTGTCGAAGCTGCTTCAGTCTATAATCTCTTAGACATATTCTTAGCTTTCCACATACACCTCATCATGTTCTGTATACTTCTTTTCTTTCTTTCAGCTAAGCCATTATGCTGATGCGTATAGGGTGCCATGGAAATCGCTAGAAGCTTTTGCAAACCAAACATCTTGGTGAAAAGTGAAACCCTAGTTGGAGGTTTATTGCTTAGGAGGAGAATTTGTCTGATCGATTCTTTGGTCAACCTTGAGCAATTGAAGACCTCAATGAGCATATCTTGAGTAAAAATTGGAGGGAAAATTTTGGGGTGTAACACATTGCTTCATCGAAAAGCTCTAAAAGCTCACATTCTTCGAAGACCTTTTCTTCCAAGTACTTAGAATTAAAAATATCTCTTGTGTCAAAATCTCTATTATATATTTCTTATTGCTCTTGAGATGAGAAAGAATTTGAGAAGTAAGATGGAGAAGAAGTACTTCCAGATGTGTGGATTCTTTTCGGAGGCATGATGATGATAAAGAAGATTGCAAGTAATATTTGCACTCACAAAAAAAAAAACACAAGCAAGAAGAAGAATAGAAAAGTAAAAGATGGGATGAAGAGAAGAGAGGGCCAGATACCTATTTAAAGATTGCTTCGAATCGATTATTGCCCCTGATAATTGATTAGTGCAGTTAATGCCATGAATCCTAATGATTGATCACTGGAAGCACACACTTGAAGAGGTGATAATCGATTAAGCCATTAGGATTAATCGATTATGAGGCGCAAAATTTGAATTTCAAAACACTTCTAATCAATTAGACCTACATAGTAATCAATTATGTAATTTATTATTTTGTCTTGATCTTTTTGGGCCTTGGCATACATTTGGATTTTGTCATTTGCTCTAGACACCCCTTTTCTTTCAACGTTGCACCCCTGATTAAATATTTTATTCATTTGAATGGTAATTTTGCTGAAGAAAAATTTAACTCAAACAAAAAAACATGTTAGTTATAAAATAATATTCAATAAACATAAATAAGATCATTGGTAAAAAAATTCATTAGTTTTCGAATTCAATCTCTAGCAAATGTTCTACCTCAAAAATCTCAAGACACCCTGATAAACTTAAATTATCCAAGATAGTTTATAGTTTATAAATAACTACTAGTATTTTTTTTATAATAAAAAACAACCTATTTAAATTTATTTATAATTGTATATAAGTTAAAAAATAGTGTATTGTTGTTCAATAAAATTATTTCAACTAACTATATCATATAATTTATTTAAAAATAATAATATAATTTAATGTTTAGTATAATCGTGATTAATTAATAATATAAAAATTATTTTACACCGTGGAGTAGGTGTATTTCCTTTATTCTCATATTGTTTATTTGATAAACACGCAAATAAATTTGTAATTGATAATTTCGCACTACAAATATAGCGAGAAGGCAGTTACAGTTAGTTAGTGTAGGTGCCTTTTCATTTCTTCTTTCTTTCTCTCTCAACGATTTTCAACAGAACTTCTCTCATGGCCAACGCACCTTCATCATCATCGCCGTCATCGCCTGCCACCGCACCTTCATCATCATCACCGTCATTGCCTGTCACCGCACCTTCATCATCATCACCGTCATCGCCTGTCACCGCTAGCACCAACACCACTCCGCCGCCTTCTTCTTCTTCGGTAGTTCCCGACGCTCCCCCTTCTCCTAAATCCGCCGTCGATTTCCTCTCTCTCTGTCACAAACTCAAGGTACGTTCCGTAAATCAGGTTTACAATCTACTTCTCAGTTTCTCATAAACACCGAATCAGTTCAACAAATCATGCATAATAGTTTCATCTGCAAAATTGAATGATGCATTGCATCGATGATGATCGATTAATTTTGCTTACTAAAATTGTTATCTCATGTTAAACTATGCGCCGTTTCGTTTCTGTATGTAAAATGTAATACAGTTCTATTAGTTTAGCGATACGCGAAACTATTGAAAATCGAATGTGATTGTTCTACCTTGTTTCCGTTTTCTTTTTCTGCTGTTAATTTGTTATTCTTTAACTTGTTTGAATACTGCATACGTTTGGTATGAAATAGGCAAGAAAGGGGACAACAAGATGGCTGAGAAGTGACGTGGAGAATCCAGAATCTTTAGCTGATCATATGTATGGAATGACTTTGATGGCGCTGATTGCACCAGATGTTCCCGGTCTTGACCGAAACAAGTTAATCCACTTTACTTTTGTCTCCTGACTCTATTATTGTTAATCTGTTAATTGTCAGCTGCATCAAAATGTCACATTAGGTTTTCTGAAATTGGTTAATCTGTTAATTGTCAGGTGCATCAAAATGGCTATTATTCACGACACTGCAGAAGGTATGCTGTTTTACTCTGCAAAATTTGCGTATGTATGGGAAAATAGCTTTTTATTCCTCAAGTATCCTTGGCGAGTAATATTTGAGACAAGTTTAGATGTAGTCAGTCGGGGGAGTAATAATTTGGTGGATTGTAAATCAATGAAATCTGGAAGAAACCGACTGAATACTAGGGCTAGTTTAAAATTAATATAGACGAGGTATGGTATGGAACTATGGATAAATGGTGACATTGACAGCAAGATATTCTTACTATGTAGTTCACATAGTTTTGAGTATGACTCATAGTTACTTAAACTCTAATTCATTCAAATAATAATACGGAATTACAGCTCAGCTGCCCTGTAGTCGGAGAGTAGACACAGAGAGTAGTAACTAACCAGCATACACTCATTATGAATTTTCAAATGCCCGCCAGACTAGACACGGAGAGTAGTAACTAACTAACATATTATGAACTTTCAAGAACTGGGAGAACTTAAGTGAAACTGAATTTAATTTATATTTGTTTGAGCTTCACAATGCATAACCAACGGCATGTATAATGCAGAATCTTCTAGATGCTAGTAGTTCTGATTAACCATGTGTAACAGAAATTAACCGAAACTTTGCTACTAATAGTTGGTTATGCCTAGCTTGCCTAACTAACAGTTGCTAATGCAGAAGGCTCTAGAACACTACAGTGTCCAGTATTAGGCGAGAAAGTCTAGGGAAGGTGAATTGACACACTCCTCCTATCAACATAATGTTGAACGTTGATTTGATGCGTTTAGAATTACAATGGTTTTGTTATCCCTATTTTTCTTTTGCTAAAAATAAAATTTTCAGGCTTTCAAATTGACAGAAGCTTTAACGTGAGAGTATCGTGTTGCTATCATATTTCTCATCCATGTTTCCTTCTTGGAGCTATAAATTGATTTGCTTTCTTTGGTGCTTTGTTTAACAGTAATGATTTTGGACACAACCCCCTATGTTCGGAGAGAAATAACGCATCAACGAGGACAAGTGGCGCTTTATAATATGTGCCGAATACTTGGAGAGGGAGAAGGATCGAGAGGTGCTTCCTTGCTACTTTGATGATGAGTTTATTAATGGGAGTTGAGAAAACTCACACTTCTTGGTTTTAATTGAATTTTCATACTGAAGGAAAGGAAATTACTGAGTTGTGGATGGACTACGAAGCAAATTCTTCTCCAGAAGCAAAATTTGTCAAGGACCTTGACAAGGTTTGTGGCTTTTTGCCTATTCTGTCTTTCAGTGGTTCACTTCTGTGGTTTACATGGTGGTTTGGATAGAAGGTTTTGGAGGAAAGTAAACGGAAAGTGAAAATTTTCATTTGATGAAGAGAGTTACACTGGCTATAAAAAAGATCAATGGATTAAACAATTAATTTTAGATTATAAGTTAATATATCATTTTTTTTCTTTCCTCATAAATATATTAAATTAGAGAAATTTATCCTCCATTCAAACATGCTCTAAGGGATTTCAACTGAAGGGCCTAGGGAGATGGAGGGTGGGCAGGATGTCTTATCCAGGGGCGTTTAATTAGTAACATGCAAAACAAATATCTCAACCAAGTGTGCTAGGATCATCCAGCCATTTGGCTTTTGTAACCTCATGACATTTTCTTTAGCTTTGTCAAGAGATTTATGCAGGTTATTGTTTCTGATTCATAAGGCTAGATGGCACCTTAATGAAAAATCCATGTCTGCGCCTTGTAAATGTCCGCGTCCGCCAAAGCCCCCAAAAGAACTGGGCTAAGCGGGCATAGTAGTAACAAGTAGCTAGTTTATTGTTTATATTCTACCATAGATTATTGAATTTGTTTGATAATGATTATACCACATTTTGTTTGGAGTTAAAGTACCTTGAGTTCTTACCATTTAAACCGCCAGTTACTCTGGTTCTATGACAATTTTTGTTCCATACAGGTTGAAATGATACTTCAAGCGCTGAACTATAAAGGAGATGGTGAGAAGATTCTTTAATTTAATTTTTTCTTGCTTCTTTTCACTTTATTACGATAGAAATGATACTTCAAGCCCTGGTTTGGAGTTAAAGTACCTTGAGTTCTTGCCTTGTCAAACCATTTGAATTGTTTGTCAATCTTTGAACATTAGTCATCTTCAAAGCTAATTTATATTTTACTTTGAAACTTATGCAAATGATATTGAACAGTTTAAACTTTTGGCAGTTATAAGTAATATTTTTATTACCTTTGAGTTTCCTTGTTTGTTTTCTACAGGGTACCATTACTAATAATTCATATTGCAATAGTGACGATGATGATGATTTACTGCTTTCATTTTAATTTTGCATAAAGATATTTTTATAGGTAGTTAGTTTTGTGTCATGTTATGCCATTTGATAGAACTACTTTGTTTCCATTATCTTCTAAGCATAATGTCATTTTAATTCTGATATTTCATTTTAATTCTGGTACATAATGTGAAATATGTTCTCTCATATCTTTGTTCAGAGCAAGGAAATGATTTGGATGAATTTTTACGCTCGACTGCTGGTATGATTTTCAGCACCGACTTTTATTCTTTTGGCAACTTACAGTTGTTTAAGGCTCTGACTACTTTAACTGATAATCATTGATCAAAAAGTCATCGGTTGAGATTTCAACAACTTATAGTTTATCATACACATGTTTGTGTATTTTATTCTCAGTACCTGTTATTGTTTTATTCATTGGTTACTGTTGCACTTTATCCTCTAGAGAGCACCAATCTGTTGTTTACATAGTTCTTTATTGGTTAGGTGTACATTTGATATCTATGGGTATGGGGCAAGTATATATATAGTACTACTGAAGCATAATTAACTATCTCACAATAGAGAGCCTGGTACAACCGAGTTTTAGTAGATAGTGCAAATCAGCACTTGATAGTATGATTCACTTGTTTATGATCTGAAGCTGAGAAGTGGAACTAAAATAAGATGGTGTTTGTTATCGAAAAAGAAATTCCATTTTAATGATTTTTTTAACTAGCTGGAATATTTATGTGGGAGTTAATTATGCCTGGTTCTTATGGTGAGAAAGGAGTGTCATTTGACATCTGAATCACTTGATTTGGCGATGTATTCACTTAAAATCATATTTTGCAGGGGAGTTCCAAACGGAAATTGGCAAAGCTTGGGCAACAGAGATTGTTTCAAGAAGGAAAAATACCTAAATCCCCTAGGTATTTTGATTCAACTCAGAAGTTTATGAATTCTCTTGAAAGGGAAGTTTGTATCTCAATTGGCTATTGTAGCATGGTGTAGGTATCTTACATTCTTACTGTAAAGATAACCAATATTGCAGGTGTTCATGAAGCAACATTTAGCAGATGATTTAGCTGGATTATCTTGTCCTAATATACTTTTAACCTTGGCTCATATTCATTAGACCTCATTGTTTTACTTCCTAATGGAGTATGTTTTGATAACCTTTGTTGTGTTTTGGTCGTATTTTGACCTTAAACTTTAAAACGACGGATTTCTTTAGTTGCATGTAGGTTTATTTTACTTCCAAAGAAGTAGATTTGATACCTTTTGTTGTGCCCGTGAATATTTTTTACAATTTTCACACAATATCTTCCTTATTTCTTCTCGAGATATTGGTCTGCTCCAAACTATATTTTTTAACTATCAAATTTCTAACTCTTTGCTACAATTCTATTTTATAAGGACTCTGATTATTATCTTTTTCATAGACCAATTTAATTATTTTGTTTAATACGAAAAATACAGAAAAATATATTGCAATGAATTGCAAAAAAGACCAAAATAAATGATACTGATTACTTCATAAGTTTCACTCTGTTTTCAGTTTGGATTCACTTGATATCATAATAAAAAATTTATTTATGGGTGTTTCATAGTTGGCAAATTTTGCCAACGCTTTAAGATACAGAACAAATTTCATTAAAAAAAAATTGTGAAGGTTTAATTTTTTTTTTCAGTTACAGTGTATTAATGAAAATTTTAGGTTTATGGTAGTTGGTTGCATTTAAAGTATTCGCGGTTTGGTTTGGATCGGTTTTAAAACAAAAACTTATCTGATTTAAAGATGAATTTAGTTGTGATTTGGTTTTAGATTATGTATTAAAAAAATTTAATTCAATTTAATACGGTTTAATTTAGATCAATTTTTGGATATTCAAATCATAAATTATATTCTTTATTAATATTATAAAAATACTAATAAATCATAGGTTTGATATAATATATAATATATAATATATTAAAAGTTAAAATTATAAAATGAGAATGGTCAATTAAGGTTGCAATAATTAAAATAAATAAATTACACAAAATAAATATTATTAAAAAAATAATTACCATTTAATAATAAATTTACATAACATATCATACTAATAAAAAAAATAAATAGAAAAATATACATATGGGGTTCAATTCGATTTTGAATAATCAATATGAAACTCAATCTAAATAGAGTGATTTTCACAAAATGACATTCAAACACATCTAATAAATATTGATTTTTTGTGGTTTTCGATTTTTTTGAATCGGTTTACAGTTTTTATTTAGATTGTTTTGGATTTAAACACTCGTAGTTACAGCACAATCAATTACGAATGAGAGAGAAACAGAACATAAGTGTGATCATGTATGTGTACATATTTTAACAAGTATCGTGTATTTTAAAAAATTTAAATCATAAATTAAGTGCATGTTTGGATTGTCTTCTATCAACTTCAAAATCAATTTTAAAGATGTAAAATTGATTTTGGGTGATTTTGAAGTGTTTGGTTTATTAAAAGTAGAATTGATTCTACCTTCAGAATTGATTCTATTTAAAACTAGAATTTGTAATTTCTGCTTCCAGAATTGATCCTGAGTGAATTTTACATTGAAATATATTGTTCAACTCACTTTTATATAAATGTATTCAAATATAATGTTAAACTCAATTCTATTAAAATCAATTCTACTAAACTCAATTATGATAGAAATAATTATGTCCACCGTCAATCCAAACATGCCTTAAATCTAATTTGTTGATAAAAGACGCATATTAGAATTTAACTTTTGTTAATATTTGTGAACTAATATGATGATATTAGTTACTAATTTAATTATAATATTTAACTAAGAGAAAATGAAAAAGAAAATAGAATGATATTACTTATGTCTTTCAAAGAAAATTAATGTAATTTAAATGAATCAAAGGGAATATTTATATTACTAGAATATCACTATTAAACTAATGTAATAATTGATATTACTATTCTATCTTTGACAAATTATACATCTCAAATAATTTGACATAACTATTTTAAGTTTGACATTAAGATATATATATTTCTAAATAATAATAATAATAATAATAATAATAATATATAATATTCTTGTTTATTATTATAAGACTCCCCCCTTTGAAATATCTATCACGGTACTCTATTGAAGTCTTATCGAGGAGAATCTTACGGGAACATATGTTGCTTCGTTAAAAACCTTATTAGGAAAAAAATATTGGGATAAAAACATTAATAAAGAAAAAAGAGTACAACATTATGGTCCCCTCAACATAACACATTTAGTTCTTCTTTAAAGATTTCGAAGATGATACATTCCAATATTTTGTACATGCTTCTTGAAAATTGATGTAGGAAATGTCTTTGTGAAGAGGTCTACCACATTATATATTGAATATCAACCACTTTGTTTCTTTCGAATTCTTGTGTGAATGAGAAGAACTTTGGAGGGATATGTTGGGTTCTGTCACTTTTTATGTTACCTTCTATCATCTGGGTAACACATGCAACATTGTCTTCATACAATTTTTTTGGATTATTATCAATTGATAAATCAGACACTCATTGGATATGTCGGGTTACTAATCGTATCCATCTACACTATTTGCTTGTTTCATTAAAGGAAATTACTTCAGCGTGATTTGAAGAAGTTGCTACAAGTATTTTCTTTTGTGATCTCCATGATATTGTTGTGTTACCATATGTAAATATATATTAATTCTGTGATTTAGTATTATGTGGATCTGACAAATATCATACATTTGCATAACCAAGCAAAATTAGTTTTTGTATTGTTAAAATAAAATAAACCAAGGTCAGATGTACCTCGGAGATAATAAAATATATGCTTTATTCATTTTCAATGTCTTTTTGTAGGACTTGAGATGAATCTTGCTAGTAAATTCATTGCAAAAGCTATATCAAATCTTGTATAGTTAGCAAGATACATAAGTGTTCCAATGGCATTAAGGTAAGTGTTGGCTCCCAAATTCGACACTTACTATATTTGGTCTTTTAGACCAAAAAACTGGAATGAACCAAGTCAAGAAGAATGTTCGACATATGAAATAACTTAGGGAAAAAGATCTAAGTTATATTTGAGCCTTCGACAGGGCTCATTTTCAGGTTCGTTCGACTGAAGAGGACTTATGTCCCTCGACTGAGAGAAAGTATCCTCGCTTTGACACATGATACGAGGACTATTTGAATTTTGAATTATTGGAGGGAAAGGCAGTTTCACTGGCGTTTAAGAAGACGCAACGTGGCTGAAAGCCATAGGTCGGGGGACATGCAGAAGAAACTTGTCTTCATCTTAGCGCATAATGATTCCTCGACGGTTACTTATTTTTAGTATAAATTAAGAAACTTGTGTAATTTTCAAGTGTGTTCAACCTATTGTACTAAGTCACTCAAATATTATCTAAGTAACTGCTGCGTGAGAAAGGATAAAGACTGAGAAATGTACGTTGGAAACACCTTTTTTCCTTAATGAAAGTTTTTACATTACTTTACTATTATCCTGCAAAGTTATCTTTTTTACTTCTTTTACTTGCTTTTCTACATTTCTGCTTACTTTTCCAAAATCTCAAACATCCTTTCTCTGGGTCGAACATGCGTTCTTCCTGCTTATCCATCTTACATAAAAATTAGCATATGTCCTGGGATTAATCTGATCGATCCCGTAAATAAACCAAAAAGAACTTACCTTTTTGGAGATCAGCGGTTGTTTACCAAAAACAACGGTAAACAAATTGGCACACCCGATGGGACGTTGCTAATTTTTTTATGTTATTGTGTTTTTTCCTGTACGGTTATAACATTGCATGTTATTAAGAAGTGGTAGAGTAACCAACACCAACAAGTATATTGTTAGAAAGGAAAATAGTGAGAGTAGTATGGCTAACGAGCCAAACCATGGAGAAATACCTCCACCAATCATAGGAACAGTGGTTACTACTGCTGTTGAAGGGAATATCCCAACTTCTGTTGGATCAACACCAACGTTAACCACAAATTAAACAGGACCCTTACTTTTGTATGTGGGTCCAAGAGGTTCTTTAGGAACGCCTCCACCAAGGATAAATCTAGGATCTCGATCAGTTGTGCCCCCAGGCTTTTCGACAACCTGGATGGGTCGAGAACAGTCATATGGCATGCCAACTACTGAAATGGCTAGCCTTATGAATGCTGCTTCCACTTTTTCAGAACCTTTGGTGAATGCAACATCGCCATTACAAGGGTCTGGAGCCAGTAGAAACCAATTTTTGGGAGGGCCATCTCACGTAATACCAAGCCTCACAAATGTTTCAACAGCAATTTTGAGGCAACAGATGGACGAAAGTAATCATGAAATGGTACAAATGTTAGCATAAACTCTAAGTACAATGCTAAATCCCATTATTCAGACGGCTACACAGTCGAATCAACAGATGACAGTGCAAATGACGCGCATGGCTGAATTCTTTGGGGTACCCCAAGTTGTTCGACAACCCCAGAGGGTACCAATAAGAGTGAACCAAGGGGTAATTATGGAAGAGGATTTGATCGTTAATCCAAACCCCCAGATTCCTAGAGTAGAAATAGAACAACCAAGGATTGAGATACCACGAAACCTTAGAGAAATCGATCAAGGCGTTATTATGGCTAATAGAAACCAAAACACTGACGAATTGATATAGCAAGTTCGACACCAAAACTATGGGACGGACAATAATTTAACTGCCATGATCGAAAGGATTATGCTTCAAAACGGGGTGAATGTTGGTTTTCACAGATAAAACTTTACATCCGGTTGTCAGAGTATATTCTGCAAATTGACTTGCCACCTAGGGGAAAAGTCCCAAAGTTTACTAAATTTTCAGGGGATACGACAGAGTCTACTGTCGAACATGTGGCTAGATATTTGATAGAGGCCGGAGAAATAGCAAACAACGAAAACCTTAGAATCAAATATTTCCCAAGTTCCTTGACAAAGAATGCTTTCACTTGGTTCACCACCCTCCCAGCCAATTCGATCCACAACTGGAACCAATTGGAAAGATTGTTCCATGAACAATTTTATATGGGTCAAACCAAGATAAGTCTAAAAGAATTGGCTAGTGTGAAGAGAAGGTTTACAGAGCCAATTGATGAATATTTAAATAGATTTTGATTACTCAAAGCCAGATGCTTTACCCAAGTGCCTGAGCATGAATTAGTCAAAATAGCAGCGGGGGGCCTGGATTATTCGATTAGGAAAAAGTTAGATACACAATACCTAAGAGATATGGCCCAACTTGCTGATAGAGTTTGATAAGTAGAACGCCTTAAAGCTGAAAAAGCTAAAGTTGCCAAAACTCATCGACGAGAAAGGGTAGCTTATGTCGAAATGGATGATAACGATCCAGAGACATCCAGTGATCCTATAGATGTCGAAGAAGGCGGAATTGATTTAGCGGAATTAAAACAAGGACCACCATATTCTTGTAAATTGCTAGTGCCATCAAATGGGAAAAATCCTGTAGAGCCTGAGAAAAACAGTGACAAGTTTCCTAAGAAAACTTATAGCTTTGACATATCTAAATGTGACGAAATATTTGATCTATTAGTTAAAGATGGCCAGATGATAGTGCCCCCAGGGGAAAAATTGCCTCCTTTAGAACAGAGAAAGAAAAGAGGTTTTTATAAATACCATAATTTTTTGGGACATAAAACCTCACAATGTTTCCTTTTCAGGGATCTCGTTCAACAAGCGCTAAAGGAAGGAAGGCTGAAATTTGCTGATAAACCAGCAATGAAAATCGACACAAACCCACTGCAGACAGAGGCACATTATACCGAACTAGTTGGCATTCACATGGTGGAAGTTTCTTAAGATTTCATCACAAAACCCATCTTTGGAAGTTTCACTGGAAACATCTCTAGAAAAACTATTGAAGGGGGTGAGAAAGGCCACTGAAGGCCTGGATTTGAAAAAGGAAGTTGCCCAAGGTTCGAACAAGAAGGCTGTTGAAAGCTTGAAACTGATTAAACGGGTTACTGAAGCCCTAAACAAAAGCAAAGGGGTTGCTGAAAGCTCCAGCAAAAGAACCACCACAGGTTCTTATTTGGCTGTTGTAAAGGGTTCGACAGAGGACCTAGAGGACAAAATGCAGAAGATGAACCTTGTTGCCAAAAGAAACATGCAGGTTAACATGGTTGAAGTCTCTGGCGCCAAAGCCTCAGAGGAAGCCATTCGACAAGAAGAAGTAAACAAAACTGCATTCCCAAAGGAGAATGAAGATCTGGCAGATTTTCTGCATAGGTTCCAGAAGAAGAAATCGGAAGTAATGTTATGCCCTAGATGTAGCTCTATTTTCGATAAGAAAGCCGCTGAACACATACAAGCTATGCGGATTATGAAAGCAAAACAGGGCACCAACGCCCAACAAATAATGGGTTCAGAAATCAGATTTGACCCCAGAAGGGGCATCAACAAAGACCCATGAATCAGGTAAGGAGGCCACCAACTTTTAGGCCTCTAACTAATGTGCCTACAGATACTTGGCTAAACACCATGGAAAGAAAAAGGCCAAATGAAGAGAGATGGAAGGCATTCGACGTACCAAGAGGTTCTTCTCTAGATTACAGAAAGGAGTACCATGCTTCTGCGTTGAATAAAATGACCCATGTGTCAAGTAATTACAAAGGAAAAATCCTATGTCTCGTCCGCAGTGGAGAAGGTTCCAAAGACGGCGAAAGGCCGAGAAAGAGGCAGCTGGACCTCATCCAGAAGTTAGCACTAATGTACAGAAGAAACAAAGGAAGCCTCTAGAGAGAAATCTTATGCCTTGGGCGGAGGAATGTGGGTCGAATGATGAAGACGACTCCGATTCCAGTGACAGTTTAGACATCATGGTGAATGTCATATCCGTGTTGCCTAAAGAATACAACCGTGAGGTTGAAGTCGAAGAGACTGACCTAATGGTTGAACAAGAACTGGCTAGACACAAGCCTGTATGTTACTATATAATGAACAATGGATGCGTAGAAGAACAAAACTCATTTTTTGAACCAACAACAGAGGCAATGAAGAGCCATCTGAAACCCCTGTTCGTTAGAGAAAAGATATGGGAGGTAACTAAAAATAAAATTCTGGTTGATTGTGGGGCGACCATCAATATCATACCACAATTCATGCTGGAAAAGTTAGGCAAGGGGGATGCTGACATAAAGCCACATAACATGGTCTTATCCAACTATGAAGGGGGCATTGGCACCACAATGGGTGTCATACAACTAGACCTCAAAGTGGGCTCAATCCTTTGACCCACCATGTTCATGGTTATTTCAGCGAAACCCAACTACAATCTACTCCTGGGTCGGGAGTGGATACATGGCATTGGAGAAGTGCCATCTTCGATGCACCAAAGGGTCACAATATGGCGCTCCGACGGCATTGTGGAGAACATTGAAGCAGATCAGAGTTATTACTTAGGTGAAATCAACAGTGTCTGAAAGAATAGTTTCAACATAAATTTGGCTCACAT
The DNA here is from genome assembly GCA_948472305.1 of Vicia faba. Taxonomy (NCBI): domain Eukaryota; kingdom Viridiplantae; phylum Streptophyta; class Magnoliopsida; order Fabales; family Fabaceae; genus Vicia; species Vicia faba. The sequence continues at coordinate 1,525,916,932 of OX451739.1, read as the reverse complement.
AGGGACATGTAACCCACCTGAGTTTGATTTGACCCCAACTCCTAATGCATTATGCTCCTTATACCTACACTCCGATTACGACTTTCAGTGGGATAGATAATACTTATCCAATATCGACTTTGGAGGAGTTAGTGATATACGGACAACAGGCTGGGGAAGCGAGTTTGGTGATGATGACTGAGTCACAAACTCTCCAAAAGATTTTGGCGTATGTGGCTGAAAACAGAATGATAGCGGCCTTAGAGGCTGAAGTTAAATATGTGGCTTTCGAAGCCAATGAACAAGTCCTTTCGAAGACAGGACCTGGGAAAGATTTCAACCCAGAGCCTCCCGACTTAGGAACGAAAGACTTTCGAGACCAGAGGTTAGACGCCATCTATGACGATGAACCTCTAGGTTTCGAAAAGGACCCGCTGGCGAACAATGTCAAAATGTTGGCGCAAGATCCTCTAGAAGAGGTAAATCTAGGCGAAGGTCCTGTGAACAAGCCCACGTACATAAGCACAAAAATGGATCCAGAACTCATGGTCGAAATGATCAAATTACTAAAAGAGTTCAAGGATTGCTTTGCGTGGGACTATGACGAGATGCCTGGTATCGACAGAAGATTGGTAGAACTGCAGTTGCCAATAAAGCCTGGAAAGAAGCCCGTTAAGCAGACTCCAAGACGGTTTGCACCAGAGATTTTATCAAAAATCAAAACGGAAGTCGAAAGGCTGATGAGATGCAAGTTCATACGAACGACTAGGTACGTCGAATGAATTGCAAATATTGTGCCTGTTATAAAGAAAAATGGTACCTTGAGGGTGTGCATTGATTTCAGAGATCTGAATGCTGCAACACCCAAAGATGAATATCCAATGCCAGTGGCGGAAATGCTTGTAGATTCTGCCGCTGGTTTCGAGTACATGAGTATGCTTGATGGCTACTCTGGATATAATCAAATCTTCATTGCTGAAGAATATGCGTCGAAAACAACATTTCGTTTCCATGGGGCTTTAGGCACTTATGAATGGGTAGTAATGCCCTTTGGCCTAAAGAATGCAGGGGCAACGTACCAAAGAGCCATGAATTCGATCTTCCATGATTTTATTGACACTTTCATGCAGATTTATATTGATGATATTGTTGTCAAATCTGTTTCAGGGAAGACTCATATGGATAATCTTCAACAATCCTTTGAGAGGATGAGACGCTACGGCCTGAAGATGAATCCTCTAAAATGTGCTTTTGGTGTAAAAGCAGGGGATTTCTTAGGTTTTGTGGTCCATAAAAAGGGAATTGAGATAAAACAAAACAAGACCAAAGCTATCTTGAAAGCCAAAGCACCAACTAACAAAAAGGAATTGCAATCCTTACTTGGGAAGATAAATTTCCTAAGGAGATTTATATCCAACCTCAGTGGGAAAACGCAAGCCTTTTCGCCATTACTTTGACTTAACAAAGGAGGATTTGAATGGAAGGAAGAACATCAAGAAGCCTTCGACAAAATCAAAGAGTACCTCATCAAACCACCTATTTTGGTGCCTCCTTGTCGAGGTAGAAGTATGAGACTGTACATAGCCGCGTCTGATAAAACTTTAGGGAGCATGCTGGCTCAGGAAGATGAACATGGTGTAGAAAGGCCCATCTACTACCTCAGTAGAGTTTTAAACGATGCAGAAACTAAATATAATGAGGTTGAAAAACTATGTTTGTGTCTATATTTTTCATGTACAAAACTTAAGTAATATATAAAGCCAGTTAATGTTTATGTTTCGTCTCATTTTGACGTTTTCAAATATATGTTGTCGAAACCCATTTTGCACACTAGAATTGGCAAATGGGCGCTTGCATTAACTGAGTACTCATTAACCTTTATGCCTCTCAAGGCTGTAAAAGGTCAAGTGGTCGCAAATTTTATAGTCGACCATTCTATACAAGAAGGATCACTGAATTATTTGGAGATTGAATCGTGGAAACTTTACTTTGATGGCTCTAGTTATAAAGATGAAGTTGGAGTCAGAGTCCTTATCATTTCTACAAACAAAATTCCAACAACATTTAAGTACAAAATAGACGGGGATTGCTCCAATAATGAGGCTGAATACGAAGCATTAATCGTAGGCCTTGAAATCCTGTTGGAATTGGGGGCAACTCAAGTCGAAATAATGGGAGACTCAGAGTTAGTCCTAAAACAAATTATGAAAGAATACAAATGCATAAAAGAAAACCTTATCATGTATTTCGTAATAGCCAGACGGTTGTTGAAGAACTTCGAAGCATTTAACATTCGACATATACCCAGATTGGAAAATCAAGTAGCTAACGACTTGGCACAAATTGCTTTTGGGTATAAAGTTTTGAAAGATAGGCTACAAAAAGCAATCGAAGTTAGAGGGAGAGTAACTGCCACTAAGTTATCTCCATTGGATTTAAAGACCACAACATTGGGATACACTGATCATGAAAATTTTGAAATTTCGTTCATAGACAATCTAACAGAACAAGATTGGAGAAAGCCTGTAGTGGATTATTTACAAAATCCAACGACTTCGACAGAACGAAAGATAAAGTACAGAGCACTAAGTTATGTGTTAATGGGAAATGAACTATTTAAGAAAACATCGGAAGGTGTGCTTCTGAAATGCCTAAGTGAAACAGAAGCATATGTAGCTCTTTCCACCACACACGCTGGGGCATGTAGAGCACACCAAGTGGGCCAAAAGATGAAATGGTTATTGTTTCGACAAGGCTTATATTGGCCCACTATGTTAAAGGATTGTGTTGAGTTTGCAAAAGGATGCCAAGAATGTCAAAAACATACAGGTATTCAACATGTGCCAGCAAACGAACTTCACTCGATTGTGAAACCTTGGCCTTTTAGAGGATGGGCTTTGGATCTCATTGGAGAAATTTGACCAGCATCTTCTAAAGGTCAGAAGTATATATTGGTGGGCATTGATTATTTTACTAAGTGGATTGAAGCGATTCCTTTAGTCAATGTAGACCAGGAGAATGTCATTGAATTCATTCAAAAGTACATCATATATAGATTTGGAATCCCTGAAACAATAACTACAGACCAAGGGTCAGTCTTTACTGGTCGAAAGATGCAAGACTTTGCTGCGGAAATGGGGTTTAAACTATTAACATCTATTCCTTATTATGCGCAAGCTAATGGCCAGGTCGAAGCAGCAAATAAAGTAGTGATCAGTTTACTAAAGAAACACGTGGGAAAGAAACCCAGAAACTAGCACAAGACGCTAGATCAAGTTCTGTGGGCGTGTCGAACTTGTCCGAAAGAAGCCACAGGAACAACACCATTTCGCCTAACCTATGGTCATGATGCAGTGTTACCAGTGGAAATCCACTTGCAGGCGACAAGGATTCAGATACATCATGAGATCCCTTCTGAAGTCTATTGGAGTATGATGTTGGACGAACTAGTAGACCTAGACGAAGAAAGGTTGAAAGCTCTGGATCTTTTGAGACTGCAGAAGAAGCGAGTTGAGAAATCCTATAATCGCAGAGTGAAATCTAAGACTTTTCAGCTTGAAGATCTAGTTTGGAAAGTAATACTCCCAATGGATCTAAGAGACAGAAATTTGGGAAAATGGTCCCCTAAGTGGGAAGGACCTTTTAGGATTGTTCAAGCATTCTCTGGTGGAGCCTATGAGATCGAAGAGTTAAGCGAAGATCAAAGACTTTTGAAGGTGAATGGTAAATACCTGAAAACGTATATACCTATGCTTCAAGAGGTAAAAATAAATAATATATAGTCACTATTTAATAGAGAATGCCAAAATGGAAACTTAAAAATTTCATTAAAAGTGCCAAAATGGCTATGAAATCGTTACAAACAAGTGATTACATAAATAAGAGAAACAAAATTCAAAAGGGAAGATTAAATTTAATCTGGAGATACTTGATTCTTTGCAATTCTAGCCTTCGATCACATAGAGCTTTCAATTGGTGAAGGGTCTCGAGCTTAGCATCCAGAGATTGAGCTCAATCGGCATGTCTTAACCCTTCAGCCAATTCTTCTTGGCTCTCTAATTCAGTGTTCACAGCAAGAAGTTCCTCTTTCTTTTGTCGTTGGAAGAAATTTTAGCTTCCAACTCTGTAATCTGCACCCTCAGTTGAGCATTGTCTCGATCTATCTCCTCGACCGCTTTTTGTCTAGCCTCCTGGGCCTTCGACAAATTCTTCACCTTGGAAGTTGATTCGGTAGCAGCATGCCAGGCAGCAGCCACTTGACCATTGGCTTCTTTAATCTCACGATTGAGATTCTGTTGACGGTTATAATCAGCGGATACTTGGTCAACAATGGAAATTAAGTCCAAGATTACACTGGCCACGTCCGGAGAAGCAGCAAGGAGATCGACGACCTTCAGGGTAGTCTTCAGAAAAGAAGGAGTCGCTGGTTCCCCCTCCAAGGTTAACATCAAATCCATTTTGAAGATTTGTGCTTTAACTTTATGAAGAGCTTCGTAGAGAGGAGAGGTCGAAGTAGATCTCCCAGATGCATTCGAGGCGCTATGATCAGAGGAACTTTCTCGACCTTCTAGAATTGAAGTCAGATAACCTAAAGGATTTTGCTGTTTTAGCAATGCCAAATCCTCCTTAGTTCTGGATCCCGTCGAGGGAACACTTTCGTTGGCAGTAACAACCACATTGGCCACTTGATCTGGAATTGCTTCAGTGCCTGTAGGATTTTGTTTTCCTTCATCAAAACCTTCTTCACCATCAGCCTCTGGGATCTCTACATTCTCCCTCTTTATTTCAGTTTCAACACCAAGGATACCTTCCTCTTCATTCTCTTGCACATCAACCAACGGAACCCTAGTCTCCTCTTGGTTTCCTGCAGCTTCTTCTTCACCGGCTTCTTTTATGGTTTCGTGCTGAGGTTCGGGAGGTTTGATTTACTTCGTCAGCTGAACTCATGAAAGAGCCTTTCGCTGAAGAAGGCCTATAGGTAGGATCTCCTTCACTATTCAAGAGGGTGACAGAGTCCTCGACAGGAGCAGGGATTCGTTTGAAGTGCCAGCAGTGCCCTGGAAAATAAAAGGAATTCGTTTCTTTTAGAATCCTCATAAAGAAAAAAGGAGTAGAGAAATAAATGATGATCTGTCAAAGCAAATACCTGGACTGGAATTTCATCACCAGGATTGGAGTTATCACTCTCGCTAGGATTGTTTAGCCTAGCAATTACCTCTTGTTCAGTAGGCTCGTTGATGACTACAGGAGGAAGCCTCGCAGCTGTAGTCTTAATCCTGATTTTAGGACGAGGTTCGACGACAGGAACTGGTTTCTTTAATCTTCGTCTCTGCAAAGGAACGAGAGGAGATTCCTCTTCTTCATCGCTAGAGATTTGGATCTCCTGAACCTTCCGTTTTTTGGGGGTAGGTTTCTGGGTACCCAGAAAACCAAGTCGAAGGGATCAGTACCCATGTCAGACAATCATAAAAAATAAGGGTATGGAAGAAAGTAAATACCTTAGGAGAGGGGTTAACGACAAAATCTCCCCCTTTTGTACTCTCAGCAGTCTTCTTCGAGGTGGTCCTCTTGACAGCTAAATAGAAGACAAGAAAACTATAGTTAACCGAGTGTCGAAAGACAAATCTGAGGCAAAGAGATGGAAAAGAATAATACCTTTCTTGACCCTGTCGAGAACCAGCTTAAACGCCTCACGTAGGTGGTGGGAGAAATCCTTATCATCGAAGAATTCTTCATCATAATACTGCTTCCACCACTCCTCAAAAGTAACGGAACTCAGAAAATTGAAGTTAAAGTCGAACAGGGTCAGTATAGTTCGACCGGAGTACCTACCAATATGCTTGGTAGCATCATCTTCTGAGTAGTCTGCATTGTAAAAAAGTAGCAGCTTCTCTCGAGGATAAATGGGTGAGGGAAGTGACTGAGCAATACCAAATTGTCGAGAGACAAGATTTGGTTGATAAGCGATCAAGCTCAATTGATTTTTTTAGCTCTTGAATCTTAATGGCATGATCCTGGGGTGAAGAAATGATTCCCACATGCTCATGAACTCATCAGTCACGTCTTCCTCCTCATTCGAAGGATATGATCTGGTGAACCATTCTGGACCAACTTTTTGACTGGCAAAGGGAGCCATGGTTGAAACAAAGCGCTTCCGCTCCGCAAACATCATTACGAAGCTTGTGAAAGCCTTCTGAAATTGTTGGCCTTCATCAGTGGGAGTTAGCAATGCAAGCCTGGTGCCTTCGACCCTCCTGTTTAGGATTTCAGGGGCCTCTTCGTTAATCTTGTTCTTCTGAGGAAGGAAAGATTCAAAGGTGGCATTGAGCCAAAGTTGGAGAAGCCAAAAAGGACCAGATAGTAGCAGGCTCCCCCTGTCCCCTATAACCTTAAGTTGAGTCACACCATTACTGATGGACTCTTATAGGTTGGCCAAAATCAATTCGGCCAGGCAAATGGGGTATTTATGGTGAAGTTGCATCGCGAGCGTTAGCATCTTTTTCGTCACCTGAAGTGATTTAGTACAGAAAACAAAACGAGACAACCACGTAGCCAAGAAGGCTATATGCTCCACCTCCGACGCAGTACTAGAGGTTTCGTCATGGAAGTGGTTAATAAAGGTGGTGTAAGTGGGTTTTATAGCAGCAAACCCAATAGCATCCTCAGACAAGTCTTCAGGGTCGAAATAGTCACCAGTCGGTCGAAGACCAGTGATTGCAGCTATGTTGAATAAAGTGGGGGTCATCATCCCACAAGGAAGATGAAAAGTGAAATGCCCGATATCCCAGAAATACAATGAAGATACCAGCATGGGGGGGCAGTAAGGAAATCCTGTCTTCGATAGCATCACCAAGTCGTAAATGCCCATCTCCTTCTAGACGGAAGCTTGCGCCTTCTCCATTTTATTCAACCAGTCTGAATACTCAGAGGAGAGGTTAGGGCTGGATCGAAAGATTCGGTTCCCTTTGTTCATGAACTGGAGGTTGATATCCTATGTAGTATGAGGGTGCTGCTGGTTAGCCGGAGTAGCGTCTTCAGGGTCATCCATAGGATTCTTCGCGCAACCTATGGGTCTGAGCCTTGGGTGAGTAGGGAAGAAGGCGCTATTCTTCAAGGGATTTTCAATGCATGAAGACAACGGACCAGACATAGCATACATGTTTCCACCGTATTTGATGGGAATGAGGAGCTGAAAATCATATGCTTCTCGCCATTCCTTCGTCATGGGTTCAGCAACATACCTATCAATCGAAGAAGAAGGAGGGTTAGTGGAAAAGACCTCTGGTGGTTTCTGGACATCATCGGCGTTTTTAGGTTGAGGATTGTTTGGTGCATTGGAGAGGAAAGCCATTGTTGAAGATTTGGGAGAAAACGAAGTTGACAGTACAATGTTGTTTGAAAGCAAGAGATTTGGAAATGCTGGAAATGGTAAAAGTTCCAAATAGAAAGGTTCGTAAGTATTTATAGCCTTCAGAAGAGGGATATGTCTCGTCAAGGCCATTTAATGTTTCGCAGGTAGTGAGACACGTGGCAAAATGTGAAACGGTTACCGTGCAGGCGTTGGGAAACATTTTGACATGCTTGCCTAGGTTATAGGAATATGGTCATCATGGCAAGCGTGGTAACGACAGTTAGAAGAGACATCTTGGAGAAAGAGTAATGATGGTTTTCTCAAGTGCAACAGCTGTTGAAAAGCGAAAAGCACACATCAAGACCTTGTGGACAACTGGGAAGACATGTGTCGAATGGGAAGTTCAAAGAATGGCTATTTCTTCAGGCGTCGAAATAGACATTCTTAGGGGGCAATTTGTTGGCTCCCAAATTCGACGCTTACTATATTTGGTCTTTTAGACTAAAAAACTGGAATGAACCAAGTCAAGAAGAATGTTCGACATATGAAATAACTTAGGGAAAAAGATCTAAGTTATATTTGAGCCTTCGACAGGGCTCATTTTCAGGTTTGTTCGACTGAAGAGGACTTATGTCCCTCGACTGAGAGAAAGTATCCTCGCTTTGACACATGATACGAGGACTATTTGAATTTTGAATTATTGGAGGGAAAGGCAGTTTCACCAGCGTTTAAGAAGACGCAACGTGGCTGAAAGCCATAGGTCGGGGGACATGCAGAAGACACTTGTCTTCATCTTAGCGCAGAATGATTCCTCGACGGTTACTTATTTTTAGTATAAATTAAGAAACTTGTGTAATTTTCAAGTGTTTTCAACCTATTGTACTAAGTCACTCAAACATTATCCAAGTAACTTCTACGTGAGAAAGGATAAAGACTGAGAAATGTACGTTGGAAACACCTTTTTTCCTTAATGAAAGTTTTTACATTACTTTACTATTATCCTGCAAAGTTATATTTTTTACTTCTTTTACTTGTTTTTCTACATTTCTGCTTACTTTTCCAAAATCTCAAACATCCTTTCTCTGGGTCGAACGTGCGTTCTTCCTGCTTATCCATCTTACATAGAAATTAGCATATGTCCTGGGGTTAATCTGATCGACCCCGTAAGTAAACCAAAAAGAACTTACCTTTTTGGAGATCAGCGGTTGTTTACCAAAAACAACGGTAAACAGTATGATACTTCATAACCAATATCTTCTTCATTACCTTCCTTAGGTCTAAATGAATCATTTTCAACATTAAATATTCTATCCATCATTGAAGCACTCGGAGGGTTTGTTTTGTCCATGTTAAATATTTTCAATACCCTTTCTATATAATTTGATTGATGTACTAATATATCATTTTTAGTATATTCAATTTGTAAACCAAGACAGAATCTGATTTTTCCCAAATCTTTCATTTCAAATTCTTTCTTTAAGTAATCTATTTCTTTCTTAATTTTTCTGTTAGTTCCAATGATTTTTAAATCATAAACATATACAAAAATTATTAAAAAATCATATATTGTCTTTCTTATAAAAACACAAGGGCAAATAGGATTATTCACATAACCTTATTTAAGAAAATATTCACTTAATCTATTATACCACATGCGCCTGGATTGTTTTAACCCATACAATGATCTTTGCAATTTAATTGCATACATTTCTTTAGGTTTTGATGTTTCAGACATTTTAAATTCTTCTGAGATTTTCGTGTATATATCAATATCAAGTGATCCATACAAATAAGCTGTAACAACATCCATAAGATACATATCAAGATTGTTAAATACTGATAAACCAATTAAATAACGAAAATTAATGGCATTTATAATAGGAGAATATGTTGTCTCATAATCAATTACTGGTCTTTGGTAAGAACTTTGTGCAATAAGACGGGCTTTGTATTTGACAATCTTATTTTTCTCATTTTGTTTTCTTATTATACCTAACCGGGTTCACATTATTTGATATAGCCATAATATGACCAAATACTTTTTATTTTTTAAGAGAATTTAACTCAGTATATTGCATCATTCCAATTTTTCAAGCATGTCTATTTTGACATTCATTCATAGTTCTCGGTTCAGGATAATCATTTTCATTCAGAATTTCACATGCAATAGAGAATGCAAATATTTCATCTATATTCATACTTTTTTGGTTCCACAAAGTTCTTGTATTAACATAATTAATTGAAACTTCGAGATCATTATTGTTTTTAATTTCATTATCAATTATCTCATTATCATCATCATGTGTTTCTTTGAGAGGCATTTAGCGTGACGTAGTGTACCTTCTAACTTGTCCCTAGGGTTTCTAGGCATGAGACACATTTAATGGACACCTTATTTTTCTCTATGATGTACGTGTATTCGTTGTGGTGTGGAAAGATGTAGTTGTACATATTCGTTTGTAACCAGTGTCAATCTATAATTGTGGTTTCATGTCTCAGGTTTTTCTATGAATGAATCTTTCTTTCTTTATTTGAATTTTTTGTTCCCTTAACTCTTTCAAGTATATAATCTTCTATTATTCGGTTGGTTTGTCTTCTTTCTTCAACTATCAGTGGCGAATTTTATTGCGAGTTTCCTTATTTCTTTCTTATATACTTAAAAGTTATTTGATATTTTTTATTCTTATGCTTTCTTTAATGTGTTATGGGATTTCTAATATGAAGGCAATTCCTTATTGTGGCGATTGATTATCTTATGTCATTAAGGTTGTTTTTTCTTTTTATTTTCTTATGGCCATGAAGATTGATTATCTATGAAAACTTGAGGAAATCTGCAAAGTTTTTAAAAAAAAAAATTATTATGATACACCCTTCACTATTAGAAAAACTATATTTTATGACAATGATTTCACCTTACATATCGCTAAATCATGGTATGATTGTTGGATGTGTCATGTTTTTTTCTTTTAAAAATATACAATTTATTCCGTCAATTTTAATTAAAATCGAGGGGTAAATTAATTCAGGGTACGTGCTTCAAATCCCAACAACTTTAGATTATGTTTTTATTTCATTAGAATTAAAAACTTCCTAAATATTTTATTTTTAATCTAAAAATAAATCACTTTTCACCTCGATTTTGTTTTCCAATCAAGGTGATTTGTTTCTTTGATATATATATATATATATATATATATATATATATATATATATATATATATATATATATATATATATATATATATATATATATATATATATATATATATATATATATATATATATATATATATATATATATATATATATATATATATATATATTGTCGTAACCGGCAAAAAAAAATAACGAGTCGCCACCACTACTCTTTGTCCTAAGGACGAGAAAGAATAAATAATTCTAAATTGTTCAGAGATTATAAATTCGTGAGTCGGTTAGATAAAGGAAAGGTGTTAGACACCATTTATCTCCCTTGTTCTCAAGGGTCTCCTCTTATAGGTTTTGGGGTAAATCTAGCATTTCTATTTAACATCGTTATTTCCATGTATTTAAGAAAATGTTTAATTTTTAGTTATGAGACTCACCTTGGTTTTAACTGTGTGCCTACTTATCTCCTTGCGAAGAAATCAGAGTCCATTTCATAGTTCGAAGTGTTAGGTTGGTGTTTTTATAAGACTGCGTAGAATTGCTTTCGAATGATTTTCGAACTTTGCCAATGTTTTAAAATTGAGTTATTATAGACGTAGTTCGAAGTTTAATTTTTAAAGTAATCCTATTTAATCTTTTTTTTGAAAATATCTTGAATATTTATTATGTTAGTAGAAAAATATTTTGGATAGTTGGTTAGCTATTTTGAATTTGATTTGATTTTTGAAGAAGAGTTGATCTTCCTTAGAATTAAATCGCGCTAGGCGGAGAAATTGATTTTTTTATAAGTAGTTGATCCTTATTAGAATTAAATCGCGTTGGGCGAAGAAATTAATTTTTATAAGGAGTTGATCCTTATTAGAATTTAATCGCGCGGGGCGAAAAATTGATTTGATTTGGTGGTAAATTTTAATGTTTGAATTTGAATAATTAATAAGTATGACGTTGAGCCAATCAATCGATTGTTCGAGGATGTGGTGGATGTAAAATCCATAAATCCTTTTATTTTTAATATGTTTGAATTAATTTGATTTGAAAAGAAAATTTAATTTATGTACACAAAATTAGTGATTTGAGTTATTTACAAGAGATGAATATTGGAATTAATCGGAGGAAATAAGTAATATGTACAAATTATCTTTAATTCTCCTAAACAAATAATCTAATTAAAATTTATTTTTCCATTTTTGGTATTATTTAATTTTTAAGATTTAATTAAGAAATTGAACTCAATTAGAACTAAACTTCTAAACCCCAATTGAGCTTGATCTAATATGATCAGAGTTGGATCGTTACAGCTGGCTTCGGGCTGAGCTTGAATGAGATGGGGATACCTGCAAGACACTTCGATGGCAAAATGAGAAGCGAGTATGAGTTTTAGGTGTGAGTCTGACCCTCCCATGAGAGAGGGTATTTATAGCCCCCAGCGTTGGGCCAATGTCCCAATTATTGGGCCACACAGAGGCCTAATAACGGGAACTGCCAGGGTTTACGTGAGTATGGAGTCCAGTAAATGGACCCTTCTGGTCAACTACTCCGCGAGAATAGGACTAGACCCGAGATTCTCGGAGGACAGTTTGGGACGTCTGTTGAAAGGTGGTGAGCCACGTCTCCCAACGATTAGATGGAGAGCTGTCTCACAATCCCTAACTTGGGCTGTCTTTGAGCCTTTCGTTCGTAGGACAAATGTAAGCTTAGTCCATATTAGAACTAATCTAAATAAGTCTTAAAAATTATGAAACAAAAATAGACAAAATCAAACGACCATATAGAAAGAGATATTCACTGATGTAGAGAAGAAGAAAAAAGGGTGTAAAAGAGAATTCAAATAAAGTCCAATAGCTCATAAAAACCCTAAATTCTTAGAAACTCAAATAAATGAATAATGAAATTAAAAGAAAAATATAATATCAGGCTGGGGGGCGCTGCGTTCACGATTCGTTAGCAGTTTGTGTTTTTTCCAAATTCTTTTACACCATCTAAACATGATGCGACAAGTGGCAAAGTAAAAATTAAAAAAAAAGAATAAATAAAAAAATATACATATCATGTGAGAGAGAATCAGAAATACAAACCAAGAACCTTCCTTTTCGTTCTCTCTGCGCATTGATCTCTTTCTTTCTTGTTTTCAATTCAAACATGATCTAAAAACCAGCTTCCAAATTAATCACCAAAGTTACCTGATGTGACAAAGCAAACGGCGGAAACCTCGATCGGAAAAGGGCGGCGGCTGACGGAGCTTGAGGGTCAAGACATCGGTTGTTCGTCGGTCAGAGTCGGAGATGCGTGGTTGGCTTCGGTTGATGGTGCTGCGTTCGTGGAGTGAGGGCGATGGCTGTTGCTGTCGACAGTGTTCGAACGGTGTTGCGGCTGATTAGAATTGTGATCTTTCTGTTAGATGTAACAGGAACAGAATAGAGAAAATAGAAGTTCTGGAAATGAATGTTTATTCCTTGTGAATTGCAGTACAATAAATAGAGAATAAAACCAACGTGCTGTAACAAACTACATCCCACTTCTAGCTAAAAATAAGGAAACAAACTTGACTAAATCAATTAACAAACTATCCTAAAAACTAGGACACTTATTTGAATAAATACTTAACATTCCCTCCCTTGAACTAGACTGCATTTGCAGCTAGTTAACATGTGACAGTTCACACACTCCAAACCTCCTTCTTAGCTCTTGGAATAGCTCCAATTTGAGCGGTTTAGTGCAAATGTCGGCTATCTGCTGTCTTGTACCACAGAACTGAAGCTGCACAACTCCATTATTCACTAGCTCTCGTAAGAAATGGTAGCGCACATCAATGTGCTTGCTCCTGCCGTGCATCACCGGATTTCTTGCCAACTTAATTGTTGAACTATTGTCACAAAAGATGACAGTGCTCTTGCTGCCCATGTAGCCAATCTTCTTTAACACCCTTTGCATCCATATTGCTTGACAACTACTTCATGCAGCTGCAATGAATTCAGCTTCGGTTGTGCTTAGTGTGACGATCGGTTGTTTTCGAGAAGACCAAGTCACTGCTGCTCCACTAAGCATAAAAACATAGTCCGAGGTGCTTCTTCTATCTTCCACTGATCCGGCATAATCGCTGTCAGTAAAACCAATCAACTCATGACTTCCTTCCCTTCTGTAAAGGATGCTAAACGTTGTTGTACCTTGCAAGTAACGTAGAATTCTCTTGGCTGCCGAATGATGAAGTTCTGTAGGCCTTGACATATACCTGCTTAATAAGCTTACTGCATACATTATATCCAGTCTGGTAGCAGTCAAGTACATCATGCTCCCAATCAGCTGCTTGAAGAATGAACCATCCATCTCAATACCATTTTCATCTTTGGAGATTTTGAATCCTGGAACCATTGGATTTTCAACCGAATTGCTATGCTCCATTCCAAAGCGTCTCAACACTTCCATCACGTACTTCGCCTGATTGATGAATATACCACCATCAAACTGAACTACCTCAATACCAAGAAAATACTTCATCTTACCCAAGTCCGTCATATCAAATTCCTTCATCATGGACTCTTTGAATTCAATCATCATATTTTCATCATCTCCGGTATAAATTAAATCATCAACGTACAAGCTAATGATTAAATGTTTACCTTGTTTGTTGACTTTCGTAAACAAAGTTTGCTCGCTGTCCTCCTTCCCAAAACCTTCCTTTCGGAAATATGATTCAATCCGGCTGAACCATGCTCGTGGTGCCTGCTTGAGTCCGTACAAAGCTTTGTTGAGCTTATACACCTTATGTTCCTCATTCTTTATTTTATAACCTCTTGGCTGCTCCACGTACACGTTCTCCGTTAACTTCCCGTGAAGGAAAGCTGATTTCACATCCAACTGAAACACACACCATCTTCTTTGTGCTGCAAGTGCTAAAATAATTCGAACCGTGTCCATGCGAGCTACGGGAGCATATACTTCTTCATAATCAACTCCGTATTCTTGAGCATACCCTTTTGCGACCAAGCGAGCCTTATGTTTATCCACTTCTCCGAGCTCATCAATTTTGTCTTGTACACCCATTTGACTCCTATTCTTTTAGCTCCAATAGGCAGCTCAATGAGATCCCACGTTCCATTCTTCTCAATTGATCTCATTTCGGCATCCATGGTTGTTCTCCATTTCTCCTCCTTTACTGCTTCGTCAAATGAAATTGGATCATAATGAATAGCACTAGCAAACAAGGCTAAGTGAGTTTGTACCTCTTCCCCTTCATCTGAAAGACCCTCACCAGAGACATAATCACTCAAATATGCTGGTGCTCTTCTAACTCGGGGTATTATCGGAGGAGCCGCTTCATCTTCTTCATTGCCATCACTGGATTCATCCCTCACCGGAGAAGCTACGTTTTCTTCTTCATTACCATCGTCGAAATCCTCCACCTCTTCACCGTTGTCATCTTCCCATTCCAAATCAAATGTGTTATCTTCTTCAGATTTCTTCTCCCAGTTCCACTGCCCATCTTCTTTAAAGGCGACATCACGGCTGATAATAATCCTCTTAGAGGTCGGATCATATAGTCGATATGCCTTTGATTCTGTACTTACACCAAAAAAGACACAACAACGACTCTTATCTTCAAGCTTTGTTCGCCGAGCATCCGGTACGTGAGCATATGCTATACAACCAAAGACTCTCAAGTGCGTAAGTGAAGGTATCACCCCATACCAAGCTTCCTCTGGCGTCGTTTCCTTCATCGATGATGTTGGACATCTATTGAGAACATAGAGTGCCCAGTTTACCGCCTCTGCCCAGAATTTTCTTGGAACATTTTTCTCAACCAATAAGCTCCTCACCATGTTCATCACGGTTCTATTTTTCCGCTCGGCGACTCCGTTCTGCTGCGGTGTATATGCAGCAGTTAATTGCCTCTTGATTCCATTCATTTTACAATATTCCTTGAACTCGTCAGATGTGAATTCACCTCCACGATCTGTTCTTAAACATTTAATGGACAATTCTGTTTCTTTTTCAACAAGAGCTTTAAACAACTTGAAGGTAGTGAATGCATCTGACTTGCAAGAGAGAAAATACACCCACGCCTTCCTACTGTAGTCATCAATAAAGCAAATGAAATACCTCTTGTTTCCCTCTGAAGACGGAGAAATTGGGCCGCAAATATCAGCATGAACCAGCTCCAATTTTTTCGACGCTCTCCATGTACTTCTCCTTGGGATTACATCTCGATGTTGTTTCCCTTTCAAGCAATTTGTGCATACAATTTCACCCTTCGGGAAACTTGGCAGGCCTCTCACCATGCCTTTTGTTTGCAAAGTCTTCAACCCTTTGTAGCTGAGATGACCAAATCTTCGGTGCCAGAGGTGAGCCACATCTTCGGTGTCGTCGGTTGTTGCTTGGAAACACTCTTCTTTGCTTTCACTTTTGATTGATTTAGTGCTCGAAAACAACACAAACATTCGATTTGCTGCCATGTTGGTTTGGAATACCAAACCCTTTGTGCGGTGATAAATGCGACACTCATTTGACTGCATTAGTACAGCAAAACCCCTTTCTTGTAGCTGCCCAACACTGAGAAGATTATTCTTCAAACCGGGAACATAATAGACATCCCGTACAAGGTGGTTTACTCCTTTTATTGTCAATCGAACACTTCCTTTTCCGGAAACATTCATGCTTGCATAATTCCCCAATCTAACCACCTTGTTGAACCCTTCTTCTAACTCACAAAAGAGTGAAGAATCACCACACATGTGATTGCTGCACCCAGAATCAATATACCACATAACATCTCGAGCGTCTCCAAGCGTGTCGACATACGCCATTAGCACCATCTCTTCAGATTCCTCCAAACCAGCATAATTTGCTTGGCACTCGTACTGGAAGTGTCCAAGCTTATGACATTTGTAACACTCAACTGTTTCCTTACTCCTCGATTGGCTGCCCCTACCTCTGCCTTGTCCCCGACCTCCTCGAAAAGTAGCTCTTCCTCGCCCTCTTCCACCATAGCTCTCTTCATGAGTTACCTTCAAAGCATGTTCCTCTTCTTCACTTACTTTGAATTTTTGCTCATGAACGAGCAGAGAACTTTGCAAGGCATCCACAGATAGTTGATCTATGTTCTTGGCTTCTTCAATGGAACAAACAATATAATTCCATTTCTCAGTGAGGGTTCTCAAAATCTTCTCAACGATCTTGACATCATCCACCTCTTCTCTATAATTCCTCATGTCGTTTGCAACCGTCATAACTCGACCAAAATAATCAGTGATCGATTCACCTTGCTTCATTGCTAGGACCTCAAAGTCCCGCCGTAGACGATTGAGCTGAGCTCTTTTCACTCGAGCATTGCCTCGATACTTCAACTTCATGGAGTCCCAGAGCTTTTTAGATGTCTCCTTCTGCGTGATTGTCTTCAGAATTGACTTGTCAAGTGACTGAAACAAGTAATTCTTAGCCTTCAAATCCTTCAGCTTCATCTCCTCCAGGTTCTTTATTTGCTCTGTCGTCATTCCATCTCTACTCTCCGGCTCTGTGTAGCCTGATTCAACAGCAACCCAATATTCCTTGGATCGAAGGAGATTCTCCATGACCATGCTCCAATGATCGTAGTCGCCGTCGAATTTCGGAATGGAGGCTGCTGCAAAATTTGCTTCTGAACCCATCTCTTAGGTCACTGCTCTGGTACCAAAATGTTAGATGTAACAGGAACAAAATAGAGAAAATAGAAGTTCTGGAAATGAATGTTTATTCCTTGTGAATTGCAGTACAATAAATAGAGAATAAAACCAACGTGCTGTAACAAACTACAGCCCACTTCTAGCTAAAAATAAGGAAACAAACTTGACTAAATCAATTAACAAACTATTCTAAAAACTAGGACACTTATTTGACTAAATACTTAACACTTTCTCCGATTTCTCTTTGCTTCCTTGTTTCCGATTCTTCCTCTCTTTTTCCTGTAAGCAAAAAGAAAATAAATTTGCACAGATGGTATGGTGTTGTAAGTTTCTATTTACATGTTAACTTGGTGTTGGATTAAAGTGTAGTCGATTGATAATGGTTGTTATTTGGTGGCCATGGTTTTGTACATGGTAATGAAATTGGTGTAACGATGATGTTGAAAATGTTGTGTGGTGTGTTAGTTTGAACATGACTTTTGGTCTCCTGGTCTTTGTTAGAAAAGATTTACATTGTTAGACATGAAGACGATAGCAGATTGCCTAAGGTTTGTTAATTTACAATATGAACAAGGCATTGGAATTTGTATAAGCAATGTATTTAGAATTAAGACTAAAATACAAAAGTTGTTGTTCTAAGAGTGGTTTCTTTTTTGTATATTAAAATATGGTGTCTTTGTAAGAATGGTTTATAAGCTGTTTTGGTTCATAAAAATGGTTAATGGTTTTTTTTTTTTTAGTGATCAAGAGTGTGTTTGTTTTAAGTTATAAAATTATATTTTTTGGAATTATATTTCTATAGGAATAATATTCTCACTTATGTGTTTGGACAAAAATTAAAATTTTTAAGAATATTTATCAATTAATTTAATTTAAAAATTATAAAAATAAAAATAATGAGTAGAAGTGAGAAGTTATAAGTAGTTAAATTTATTTTCTTTTATGTTTTGAAATAAGAATAAAAAATTATGTATAAATAATATTTCTTGAAATAAAAAATTTCTTAAAATAATTTTGTAAACTTGAATCAAACACGAAAATATTATATTCTCATTATCATATAGGAATATTTGTTGTAACCTTGAAACTAAGACATCTTAAAAAAAACTAGTGAATGGATAAAGTTTTAAAAAAAATTAGTACACTATTTATGTGAACGGAAAAGCGCAGAATTAGTGAAATTGTGTATCCTAAGAATTTTTGTGAACACGAAGTGGCCTCCTGAAAAATTATTGGTATGAAAATTATTAGTATGAAAATTCGGTTTAAAGAAAAGATTAATTAAAATTAAAAAAATTAAAAATAAAAAAGAGTTGAAAATATCAGAGAGGGCTTTATAGATTAATCATTGGTCAAAAAAAAAATATTTGAAAAGAAATTGTCTGTAAGTAAAATTGTGGAATTCGTGAATGGAAAAAAATGTTTTGTGAGAATTGTTGGTGAAAGAGTGTTTGTGAACTTGAAAATTTGTCGATGAAAAATTAGGGTGAATAGAACCCTATTTATAGATTTAGAAATTAGGTTAAAAACACTAAAAAGCAATTTACCCAAAAAATATAGAACAAGTACAACTCGAACATGTGACCTTTTACTTGCAAACTTTATTCCTTATCAATTGTGCTATGTTATTTATTTAAAATAAAAAATCAATTGAAGGTATATGAAGGGTCAACAAGTATTTGTTATTTAAGAAATATAAATAATTTAAAATAACTATTATGTCTATTTTTAAATAAGTAAAATAAATTAATGTTAAAATGTTAGTATAAAGACACTAAAATTTTTATAAAACTCAAGTTTAAAAATAATTTTGACCATAGAAATAAGGGCGAGCAAATTTGGAGTATGATATAAAATTAGCTTTAAATGTTTGAGAAGCATTTAAAGCTAATTTTTCAGAAAAATTAGTAGAATTAGTAACTCAAGCAACTCTAGCTATATCTCCTAGATAATTTTCAACAATTTTAATCATTTCTTCACCTATTGTAATACTATAATGTTTGCTTTCAATACTTATTTGTGAGAAATTTTCAGTTAAAGAATCTATAGATACTTTTAACTCTTCTGACTAATTAATTGGAGTTTTATTTATTATTTGCTCCTTTAAGGTCATTAAAATTTATTTATTACAACTTAAATTTTCTCTTGATAATTGTTCTAAAATTTCTAATTTCTTTTCTTGTATATCATAGAATCCTTTATACAAGGGTTGACCATACCTTGGAAATGATTTAATTTCTTCAATTAATTGGGTCATTTTTTTCCAATCTAAAAAAAACTCCGACTTTTGGACCAGTGAATAATGTGTAACAAATAAATGAGTTTTTGTTCAAATGTCTTCCAGTAGTAAAATAAGATGCTAATGAATTTATTACTGCAACTTTCTTACTGTTACCTTTAGAGGTAGTGGATAAGTTCTAAATATTGTCTAAAAGACATGTTTCTTCTTCTTTGAGCTGATTTCTCATAGGTGTTTTGAATTGTTCCTTTTTTGAAAATGTCTTTAATTTTGTTATATCAAAGTCAATGACTTTGCCTGTCATTTGTAATGTCTGAATTTCCTGTATTTTTCTGAAAAATCCAAGCACAATTGTTAATTATGTAGAAATTTTCTGGATAATAAATCTGGTATTTTATTATCCTTTCCTTTAATATGTTCCTATTTTATTTTAAATCCTCTATTTAAAACAAATTCTCTAAATTTAAGCCATTTATTAGAGGTTAATTTTCTTTCATTTTTTGTATCTGCAAATTTTACAATTGCTTCACAATCAGTTCTAATAGTAATTTGTTTTTTAGATAAGATAAATAAAGCAAATTTTTCCAACACATAAATAATAGCTAAAATTTCATAATCAAGAGATGTTAAATATCTTTTTTCTTTGAAGGTTCCTGAAGTATATCTACAAAAATTTTTTAATGGCTTCAAAGAAAATTCATTGAATTTTTTTATTAAAATTCCTCCCCATCCTAATTCACACTTATCCGTTTCTATAATTAAATAATTTGATTCTAATGGTAAAGTCAATGGTTCTAATGCTATAATTTGTTCTTTTAATTGTTGAACTATTTTGATATCTTGATCATTGAATTTCTAACTCCTTTGTGTTGTGCCTTTGTTGGCTGGAAATTTTGACTAAGTCAAAATTGAGCTGAAACAATGGTACTGAATATACTTGGAGAGTTGTTTGGTTATTTTATTTTTTAGAAACCAAGAAGATTTGAAATCAAAATTGATGGATAGTTTATGAGTAAAGCATCATTCGAAATAAGGTATCATTTGAAATTCGAATTCGAATTAAAGTATTATTCAAGATAAGGTTCAAAGCGTTACACTTCGAACGTTATCAGATTTGGCGCTTAAGACGAATAATCGAAGGGTTTTTAAATTCGAATGTTTATTCTTATCCAAAAGGACGCATGGAATCTTTAGGATCATCGAAGACATGTCAGCAGGAAACGTGACATTAATTCGTTAGGAGACCGTTAGGGTTGAAATTCTATAAATTTTAGCTTTTGTGTTTCAATTTAGTGTGTTCACAACTTTGTACAAAATACTCAAATATACTCAAAGTATCAGTGTTAGAGAAACGAGAATGTACGTATGATGCACCATATTTTACAATTCAATGTCATTTACATGCAATGAAGTTTCTTCATATTATTTATGTTCTTTGTAATTTCCAGTTTAAACTAGTTTCTGCTTTATTACTTTCATAAAGAAATTCCACTTCGACATACGAAGTGCTTCCTTTCATTTAAAAGAGATTATCACGAAAAATACGTTTTCTAAATACTAGAACACAATAGTCCTGAGATCAATCTGATCGATCTCGCGAGTAACTGAATTCGTTAAGGGATTTAGAAGATCAGCGGTTGTTTACCAAATTCCAAGATAAACAAATTGGCACGCCCAATGGGATCCTATATCTAATATTTAGTTCTTTTTCTTTTCGATTATTTGTGTTTTCTAACTTGTTTGTTGCATGAGATTAAGAAGTGAAAAATTAGCCAACACCACAGATCCTAGACCAAAAAGGCAATACAATAGGAAAATGGCTAACCCACCCATTAGTGATGCACAACAAGTTCCTCCTCCCACAGGAGGGAATTCAAGCGCTTAGAATACAACCGAAGCCATGCCAACAAGTCAAGGGACTGTGATTATCCCTTCAACTACAAATGCTATATTCATACCCCCAAACACAAATGCTTCAACCATATTATCAAACACACAAAATGAACCTTTTGCAATGTCTGTGGCCAATCAAATTTCACTCATAACCCCTAGACCTTCAACAAATGGTGTCTCTATAACATATGCACCAAGATTCATAATCCCAACATCAGATCCAATATATGGCATGCCAACTTCGTTCATGGCAGGACTTCAAAATAACACTTCGACATATACACGTCCTGTAACATCTGTTTTTTCGCCATTACAAGGATCAAGTTCAGGGGTAAACCATATGGCACGAAATAATTCACAGTCAGGATATGTTGCTCAATTACCTCCTATTACCACAAATACGCAGGCAGTTTTGAGGCAACAGGTGGATGATAGTAACCATGAAATGGTGGAGGTACTCGCCCAACAAATTAGTACAATTTTTAACCCTTTAATCCAAAGCACCACACAGACGAACTTGTAGAATGCCCAAGCAAACCAACAAATGGCAGCACAAATTGGGTGCCTTGCAAATTTCTTTGGTGCACCCAGAGAACCAATTCGACAACCACAACCTACACGGATAGGGAAAATTAAGGCATCATGTTTCAAGAAGAACAAACCATTGACCAAGCCCAATTGGTGATGCACCCAGAAATCAAAACTCAACAACCAGTTCGAAGGGAAGAACCGCCCAGATTTCAATAGGTTATTCCCAGGGAGGAACCACGAAGGAGGGTAGTCATGGTAAATCGAAATCAAGATGTTGACGAAGTCCTCCAAGGATATCTCCAAGATGATGTGGTAGGAAATAATAATCTAGAAGCCATAGTCGAAAGTATCATGGCACGAAATGGAATAAATATTGGCATGCGAAGGCCAAATTATACACCCCCTTTGTCTGAATACATTCAGCAAAATGAGGTGCCTAGGGGATGGAAAGTGCCAAAATTTACAAAGTTTTCTAGTGACACCAGTGAGTCAACCATAGAACATGTTGCTAGATATCTTACAGAAGCAGGGGATATAGCAAATAATGAGAATCTAAGGATTAAGTATTTCCCTAGTTCACTAACCAAAAATGCTTTTACTTGGTTTACTACTCTTGCAGCAAACTCCATCCATGATTGGACTCGCTTGGAGAGATTATTTCATGAAAAATTTTATATAGGTCAATCCAAAATCAGCCTGAGCAAATTGGCAAATGTTAAGCGCAAATTCAGCGAGCCTATAGACGATTATCTTAACAGGTTCTGTTTGTTGAAAGTAATATGTTTCACACAAGTGCCTGAACACGAGTTGGTCAAAATGGCAGCAAGAGGATTGGATTTCTCTATCAGAAAGAAGTTAGATCCACAACATCTGAGAGATATGGCACAACTAGCTGATAGGGTTCGACAGGTGGAGCGTTTGAAGATTGAAAAAGAAAGGGCTAACAAAATCCATAAGAAAGAAAGAGTGGCCTATATCGAAGCCTGTTCAGACGAAAGAGATGTTGAAGATGATTTTTCAGAGGTTGAAGAACATGAAATAGATCTTGCAGAATTGAAGCAAGGACCACCATATCCTTGCAAAGTGCTAACGCCTGCAAACAGAAAAAATCTCATCGAACCAGAAAGGAATGGCAAATTCCCAAAGAAAACCTATACTTTCGACATCACCAAGTGTGATGAAATATTTGATTTGTTAGTAAAAGATGTCCAAATGATAGTTCCCCCTGGTGTTAAAATTCCTCCGTTAGAACAACAAAAGAAAATGGGCTTCTGTAAGTATCATAATTTCTTAGGCCATAAAACCTCACAATGCTATCTTTTCAGGGATTTTATACAGAATACTATCAAGGAAGGGAGGCTAAAGTTTGAAGAGAGGCCCAAGAACCAGACGAAGGTCGGAACAGATCCTCTTCATATTGCTGAGACAAATTTTGCAGAGCCTGTAGATATCAACATGGTTAATGTTGTCGAAGTCGAAGCAGGTCAACTCAACATAGACAAGATATCTGAAGATACTCAGGGGCCAAAAGCTAGTGAGGGTCTCATGGGACAGGAAGAAGGCAATGCTGCTGATGGCAATGCCAAAGTTGCTGGCGAAGTAAAGACTGTTGAGGGTCTCATGAGCCAGGAAGAAGGCAATGTTGCTGATGGCAATGCCAAAATTGCTGGTGAGGCTAAGACTATTGAGGGTATTAGAGTCAGATTCGAAGAGCTTGAGATTGCTGAAGGTCCCAAGTTTGAAATAAACAGGGTGAATATGAACTAGTTGTCCCCAGACATGGAGGAGATCGAAAGACCTTTGAAGATGGAGAATGATAGGACGCAAACTGGACACCAAAAAGTAAGTCTGGTCGAATACCTTTTTCATTGCCATACGAAGAATCCTGAGGGACTAGTGTGCCCTAGGTGAAGCGTAATGAATGATCAAGGCATTGCAACAACATACCAGAAAGTGTACCAAGAGAGGGCTGGAAACAACTGGAGAAATGATAAAGAATTGCTGCCATACCCAAAAATGGGAGAAAGCTTGATGGGTTTTTTGGTCCCCTGTCATAAGGCAGGATCAGAAGTCTTAATGTGCCTATGGTGTAGCGCTGTTTATGATAGAAAGGCAGCTAGAGCATTTGAGAAAATTCCATATGCTCAATGCTGGAACAATCAAAGGTATAGCAGGGGAAGGTACGTAACCAATGCAAAAGGAAATCCAAAAAGGGCAGATAGCCCACACCCCAAGGTGAATCGACAAGTCACCTCCAAGCCACCTGCCAACATCCCAACAGACAAGTGGTTAAAGTATGGTTGTTGTACCCCAAAATTTTCCCTCCCATATTTCTCAATACATGTCAAGTGAGGTCCTCAAATTGCTCAAGGAAGTCCAAGAGTTGACCAGACAAACTCTCTCCTAAGGCAGTCTATCTCAAATTAGGGTTTCATTTTTCATCAAGATGCTTGAATCCAAAGGATCCAAAATTCTCACCATTGTCCTAATATGTTGTCAAGATCATCCATGTCAAGTTTCAAGCCTTGCAGAGGAAGTTTTCTCAGTCAATTACTCAAATGCCTGAAAATCAACTATGCTAGGTCAAAAGTCAATTGTGGCCTACATACAGTCAGACTTCAAGATTCTTTGTCAACATCCTAATTTTGAAGTATCATTCATCATTTAATCAAGTATTGATCATGATTCATCAAGGATTGCTCACAATTCATCAAAACCCAAAAGTTGCTAAATTAGGGTTTTACAAGAAAAGTCAACTCAACTTTGACCAAGCATAACTTTCTCATACTTTATCAGAAATGACCCATCCAAAGCTCATTTTGAAGATAATGCAATTACCTACAATTCATCTTTAGCTCCCAAGTTCAAAATATGCACTCATAAAAAGGTGTGAATTTTGACATTATAGGTCATTTTGAAAAGTCAACAAAAACACCTTTTGGGTCAAAGCTTCATACATGAACATGGAAGACTCAATTGAGATGATACCAAAAGGGTTGCTTAGAGGACATCCTAAGCTTTCTAAAAAGTCCAAGAACACTCTCTTAGGGTCAAAATTGAGAGAGTTATGCATTGGCCAAGTTGACTTTTTTTTGAAAAATTGCCAAAAGTCAAATGTGCTCAAATTTGCATTTTTTGCTAAAAGGGCCCAACTTTTTATGCTTGCATCTCATTCCTAACATAGTCCACGACCTATGGGACCCTCCATGCTTTATTTATTCATTTAATTTATTTATTTTGATTTTTATTCATTTAAAATTCAAATAAAATCAAATAAATCTAAATAAATCATATATTGTGTTTTAGGGATGATTTTTGCATTGAAGGAAGATCTCATGAGCTGTCAATTGAGAATCAATTCGTGCAAGGCTGATTTGGCTTGAAAAAGATTGAATTTGAGCAAAATTTAAAAGAGATCATATGCCATGAAAGACTAAATCAAATCTTCATAATGAGCAAGATTGAGGTCGTTTTTGTTGACCTAATAAGTTGTATTACATATACAGAAGCGAGGCAGGGCAGGAAAAGAGGTTGAACAGTCGTGAAAGAGGCAAACAAAACTGAAAAAATTCAAGAGAAAGTGGTGATCCAATCTCCAAACTAGAGTCCAATCTAAGCCGTTCTAACCTTGCCAACAGATTGCTGGACATCCCAGGAACATATCCCAATCAATTGCAAGCCGTTTCATGCCTTGAATTGTAAGTTACAGGTATCATGATTTGCTTCCAAACTCAATTTTGTTTTCATCAATTTATACACCATTTGCACGTTTTGATTGCATATTCTTGTTCCTTAATGAGTTTGCAAGCTATTCACTTTATTCAATTGCATTTTTAACTCCTGTACAGAATATTGCCATAGCTAGGGTTTTATGTTCTTGATTAGGGCTTTGCAGGATAGGTAAAATTTGACATTGATTTTGGTACCATGAGACTCGTGAGGATGAGACGAGTTGATTGGTACCAGCCATGGCCATTTATCTTGAGCCCACACGATTTTGGAGATGGACAGGGATATACCTACGACAAGTGTCTGCAGGTAAACGTTTGTTTACCTAAAACGGCGGTTGGGAGGAAGACGATGATGCGTGTCACCCCTTGGTTGGGCAATTTGAATTTAGCGCGTTTTTTTCCAGGAATCTTTGTTTTCATTATATTATAATTGATTTTTATTATATATACAAATAAGCATCATAGCTCAGTTGGCAAGCATGCAGGGAAAAAGTGCAGAGGACCTGGGTTCGATCCCCAGGTCCCAACCTTTATTTCATGTTTTTCTTCAATAGGTAATCCAGCGCATAGAAAATCAAGAAGTTCACCATATACCATCAGGATCTGGCCATCCAACTCATCAGTGCTCCAGATCAACGTACCACCATTGGAGGACCACCATACGCCTCAAGTCAACAACCACACTGAATCAGGCAAAGTCAAACAGGTCTGGATCTTTTGGGCTCAAAACCTCAATAGTACACCCCCATAATTGCTAATACAGGCCCATTATTCCTTCCTTTTTCTTTTTAATTTATTTAAATCTTTCAATATTTATTTTTATTTTCTTTAATTCATAAATTAATGACTTTTTTCACAAAAAACCATAAAATCAATAATTCATCAAAAATTAGGATTAGTTTTTATTTTATCAAAATTAATTTAATTTAGTTTAAATTAGGGAAATTTTAATTTGTTTCCATAAAAAAAATCAAAATAGAAATTAGGTTAACTTTTAATTTTATTTTATTTTCTCTTTTTCTCAAGTAAATAAAAATACAAAAATAGGCTTTTAGATGAATTAATTTATTTTTCTTAGTTTAAAATTAATTAGACTTAGGATTTTCCTTTAATTTAACAATTCCATTATTTTCTTAAAACATAACAAAAAAACTTTTTTTTAATCAGTCGTAAGGTTTAAGTCAAGGGTCAAAACCCTAGTTGTCTCGTATTCGATTCATCGCGCGCGTGTTATTTATTTTTGCCAATATTGTTGTAACTGTTCATGGTTTGTAATAGTTTAATCTAGTACTTTTATTTATCGCTTTTTCCCGGGTTTTTGGCTATGTAATTAATCCCTTCCCCGAAGCCTTGTAATAGCGTAGATTTACTTTCTCGCATTTTAATTCTCGCAAATATTTGACTGTTTAGATGAATGCTAATAGGATTGTATGACAAGAATGCATGGCAAATTAATCCAGTTAGAAAACCCTAATGTGCCAAGACTAAATAATTGAAAACAAATCACTCGCACCTATCACTCTTAGGGTATACTCACACTTCAGTTGCCTTCGGTAAACGGTCATTAAGTGTAGAGTGTCTTAGTGGTTGTCCTCCTGTCTAAAAAGATCAAACGTTGCCTCGGAAATGTTGCCTCGAGTATGATCTTAAGACTCTAGGGTTATTACTAAGGTGTCTTAATATTGCTTTAGAGATTGTACATCCCTTTCGAATTGACCCTTATAACTCCAACAACGGTGCTACCTATTTCTCAATAGTAGGATAGCGTTGTCTAAAGGAAACAAGAATAGAAATGATCTTTTTTCCGAGTAAGTAGATGCTAGTAGGTACTTGCTCAAATCAAAACTTTTCACACTTACACATTTCAAAACAATTTTCAAAACAACTTCGTCACACCTTCAAGGACTGATACAAGGGTTATCACGAAGTCAAACTTTTCAAAACAAAGCACATACACAAGCAACTTTAAAAAGATGAGCAAGTACCTAAGAGCCCATGGAAAACCATGGATAAAAAGGGTGCTATCACCTTCCCTTTCTATAATCTACCCCCCGTACTTAAAATATCTCAAAAAAGATTTTTTCTGTATTTTTTTCCTTTCCAATTGGATGAAATAAAAGTCGGTGGCGACTCTTGCTTACCGCGACATATTGCAAACACAAAATGCAAAACGCAAACCAGCATCAAACAGTCGGTTCTGCCACCGTATCACAGAACTGGCGACTCTGCTGGGGAATAATAATAAGTGGGGTATACCTTAGGATCTAGTTCATCATAATTTATTCTCTTGTTTGTTTTGTTTGCTTTACTTTTAAGGGTTTTGTTTGGGGTTACTATAGATCCTAACCTGGATCTGGGGAATACCTTTTAGGTAAGTAGCAATAGACTGTGAGGGAAATGTACGGTGTAGACCGATATGGTTGAAGCAGTGGCTACGTTGGTGTGGAACTTTGGTTGGTACCGGTATCCCTTGTGGAGAAACGAGGAGAATAAGGGTCCGCTGCATGGTGTCGTTAAGCATCAACTGACCTTAGAACCTTTAATCGCCTAACTTGGCCATTAGAAAGTAGTGAGATAGCCAACCTCGGTCTAAAGCTGAGAACTGGTTGATACTCGATGCTACACTCATTGAGACCATACTCTCGAGATAGTTTCGGCCGCAAGAAAAGATTGCGTGAGCTGAAACCATGACCGATGGAGGATGGTCATTGGTATTGAGATCCTCTAGAACCCAATTACTTTTTCTAGGACAGGTTGAAACCAACTTAACTTTAAGAGGATATTACCTTTGACCTCATGCAAGCCTTAAACCTAAGGGCTTTGTGTGACTTGTTTATCTTTGTCATATCTGTAATCTTCCATACCTGTTGTTTTTTTCATGACATCATGCATCATAACATAACATTCATGCTTCATTACACTAACCATTTCAAAGACCAAGGGAATTTATCTTTGTTCTATTTTGCAGATCATGGCTTCCGTACGTAGAAAGACTATATGAGTCAACTTTGTGGAGATACCATACCAACTCAAAGAGCTAGTGTCAAGGATTTCTGAAACTTCTATGTTCATTAAGAGACATGGTTAACTTCAAACCCCGATGAACAGATGACGAGTGTACTTTTTCAGTTCTTCAATCTCGAGCATCACTGTTTCACCTTTCCCTATTATCAGTTGTGTTGTACCCCAAAATTTGCCCTCTCATTTTATCAACATTTCCCATCACAAGGCTCTTGGAACTCAAGATCAAATTAGGATTTGCTCTGCTCAAGACATCCCCTTGCACTGTTGACCTAAATTAGGGTTTGAGTTTGCACAGGGATTTTTTGACCTTCAATGCCCAAAGTGACTTTCATACTTCATGTTGGACTCATAAGTTTGTCCATACCAAGTTTCAAGCCTTGAATCAAATTTTTGCCCAGTCAATTGGACAGTTGACCTAGAAATCAACTGTATTGGGGAAAAACTCAACTGTGGTCAATTTACAATCAAACCTCATGAATTTTGACCCACATAAACATTATGAACTCATATGAACCATTTGATCAAACTTGGACCACAATTCCATAAGAAATTTGATCAGATCACCAAAAGGGCAAAATGGTCATTTTTAGGGTTTTGACTGTACAAAGGCAATTTTTGACTGTTTCACCTAGCCAATGGAAAATCAAGCTCAACCATGGACTCAAGGACTCAATGACAACATCTTGACTTATTCAACAAGTTCAAAAGATCTCAAATGCATGGGATTGATAGATGAATTTTTCAGTCAACTGATCAAAATTTGACTGTACACTGAAAAGTCAAACTTGACTTTTTGGTCAAAATCAAGTGCCAAGGGTCATTTTTCATCAAGATGTGTCAAATTATGAAACTTGTTAACCAAGAAACTCAAAATTGCAAATTAGGGTTTGAAATTGAAAAATTTCATAACTTAGAAATTTTCTAAGTTATGAAATTTTCTTAATTTTTCCTAACTTTGTCCCACATTTTCGCCATGATACAAATGGATTAAAACAAAACTTACAACATTAAAGTTGTATTCCTCCACAAAGTCTACAACTTTGATTCACAAAGTTTTCTCAAAAGAAGCTTGGATCTCAAGTTATGATTTTTGGAACAAGGGTCCCTAAAACCTTTAACTTAGAGAAATTTTGCCCTAGTTTAGGCAGGATTTTTCCCTATCTTCTTGGCCATTTATCACATAGTTCCACTTGGAGTCTCAAGTTGCATTTCAAAGATGGATTATAGATCATGTTTCAAGATTTCCAAATTGTCCAAGAACTCCTCAAACACATTTGTGGTTAGGGAGAATCGAATGCTTGAAGTTGGCAAAAACTCACTTTGTATCCATGACCAATACATGTTCATACAAGTTGCATTTTCAAACCAGCATGCTTTGTACTTGTTTGCAGGCCTCTAAACCAATTCACACTCCTTAATTAAATTCAAATCCACTGAGCTAATGCATTATCTTAGCCATTTGGACATTGCACACAAAACTAATAATTAATTAAAAAAAGGTACATTTCTATTTTGGAAAAGGTATGCTTTATGTCAAAACATGATCTTTGAAGCATAGGGCCAAGATCTAAGAAGCCAAATCAAATCCACAAATTCCATCAACCAAGAGGATTGTGTGCAGCATACTTGAGGGCTTGTACAGGCCTGTATTCACAACTTACACATTCTTGCTTCACAAAGAAGAAAACTTGCAAAATCCTCCCAACTTGAAAACCAGCAAAGAACAACTTACACAAACTTTTTGAACAACTTTCATACCACCCTTTGAGCAAGAAACACGAGGGTTTGAGCCTCATAACCCCCCATAGCCAGAAATCACTCTTCTTTGGAAAAACAGGGCAAGCGCTGCAACTTGAGTGCCATAGCTCATTTGGCTCGTGCGTTTTGCCCCTTTCCACTTCAAACACCTTCCATTCAACTCACTCAAGCTATCCCAAACCTCTATTGCCAAATGTAACTCCATTTACAGTGTTCACCATTTTCATTTCAAGCTTATGCAGGTTGAGTTCTAGAGGTTGATTCAGGGACTTTCAAGGCAAGCTAACTATTGGAAAAGATCAAGTGAAGTTCAGGCAAGCAACCAGACACCTCAAAACTTGTTGAGAAGCTCTGCATTGTCCTACTCGAATCCAACTGAAACAGGTTTTTTCTCACATTCTATCTCTCTATTTAGGAACATTTAGCCTTAGGTTTGTGAATGAAAAATGTAGTATTCAATGCCATGAAGCCATACATATGCTTAGTTTTCATTTATATTAAGTGTGCTAGGAGAATTTCATCCATGAACATGCTGAAAAAACTAGGTCAGATTTCGGGGCCAGAGAAATTCTCTCTGGTCTTTGAGAGTTAGGATTAATGCTTTATATGGTTAGAATCATATTTAAATTCTCTACAATTTTGATGTTATGAGTTTTGGCAAAAGATCACGTTTCCAGGATGTTCAAGATTGTACAACATGCGCGCGCTTCTAACACCCCTCTTTTCAGTTTCACACCCCTGGCCCAATTTCTTATATTTTTGCATTTTTGAATTTTTGTTTTCTTTTCTGACTTTGTTATTTTATTTCCAAACATAAAAAATGCTTAAAAAAATATTTTCATAATTTTTTACATTTATTTGGCATTTTATTTTGATTTTTCTAACAATTAAAGGCCTTTAAATACTTTTATAATTTATTTAAAACTTGAAAATAATATAAATGATATATATATATATATATATATATATATATATATATATATATATATATATATATATATATATATATATATATATATATATATATATATATATATATATATATATATATATATATATATATATATATATATATATATATATATATATATATATATATATATATATATATATATATATATATATATATATATATATATATATATATATATATATATATATATATATATATATATATATATATATATATATATATATATATATATATATATATATATATATATATATATATATATATATATATATATATATATATATATATATATATATATATATATATATATATATATATATATA
Source organism: Vicia faba (assembly GCA_948472305.1). Taxonomy (NCBI): domain Eukaryota; kingdom Viridiplantae; phylum Streptophyta; class Magnoliopsida; order Fabales; family Fabaceae; genus Vicia; species Vicia faba. The sequence continues at coordinate 1,525,885,327 of OX451739.1, read as the reverse complement.
TATATATATATATATATATATATATATATATATATATATATATATATATATATATATATATATATATACACACATATATACTTTTATTTATTAAATACTTAGAATAAAAAATACAAAAATATTACATTTTTATTTTTATTATTTATACTAAAAAACACTTTTTTTCAATATATTTTATTTTATACATATTAATATATTTCTTGTATATAAATAATATATAATATTTATTTTCTTAAAGAAATTAGGGTTTCATCCCTTAAACAATAAAATAAATCTTTTTATTTATTTCTTTACACTTTTTACATTAAAAATACTTTTACATACATAAACAAATGAAAATTCTTTTTTTTTTTTTGCATAATACATTTTATTTGATATTTATTTATTTTGTTTATTTAAATATTGTACATTTAAATATTTATGCATTTGAGATTCAATTTGGATGTAATAGTAAATTAGGGTTTATATTTCTTGTCAAATACCCTCATTCAAATTTGTACCCCCATCCCCATAATCATGTTGTAATAGCTTAGAACTTTAAATTCTCGCACTTTACACTTTCAAATATGCCATGATTAGAGAATTAGGGTTTGTATGCAAAAATCAAAATCAACAAATAGTTTGACCTAATCAAAGACAAAAATGCATGAAAATGAAACACAATGCACACTTGCACCCCTAGGGTTACAATCCACTTGTTGCCTTCAAAAATGGGCCATGTTATGCATGTTGAGTATTTTGGCAAAACAAAAACAAAACAAAGGATCATAGTCCCTCGATGACGCTATCTTGGTTGCCTAAACAAAATGATCAAGTCCATCAAAAATTTGCCAAAAATACTTAACACAATTGCTATCATGGTCTACACGATGACCCGCGCCTGTCCCGTTTAACATCCTAACACAAGGTTGTTCACCAAATACAATGGTGAAACAACACTGTCAAAAGGGTTAAAAACATAACAAATATCTTTGAGTAAAATAGGGTAGATAGCTCTTAGTTACTTGATCAAAAGCTTGCAAAAACATCCTTGCTATTTTCAAACACACCTCACAACACAATTTCAAAACAAACTTTCAAAAACATTGAAATCTTTTCAAAAGACAGAAACACCTTTGTATACATTCAAACAAGAATCATTACAAAGGTTGCCACAACGATGGCCTCTTTTCAAAACATCTTTCAAAACCACACACAAAGCACCATTTCAAACAATTGAAAAGCACCATTTCAAACAATTGAAAAGCAAAGCAAGTGATCTAAACAAGTAACTAAGAGCCAATGGATAACCATGGATGAAAAGGGTGCTTGCACCTTCCCTTTTCATAATCTACTCCCCGAACCCAAGAAAACATCTCAAAGGTCTTTTCTGTGCTTTTTGACCTTTCCTTAGGATAAAATAAAAAGTCGGTGGCGACTCTTGCTAAACCGAAACATTTGCGAACACAAACGCAAAACCTCAAGTCAGTTCTCCCACCGTATCACAGAACTGGCGACTCTGCTGGGGAGAACTTTAAAAGTGGAGTAACCTTAGGGCTTAGATCACCTTTGCATGCTTATCTTGATTGCGTTGATTGCTTTACATTTGATTCTCTTGTTTGGGCTTGAAATCCTCTATCCGGATTTGGGAAACATTCATAGGTAAATAGCAACACGTTGTGGAAACTGTGCGGGGTATACCGACATGGTTGAAGCAATAGCTATATTAGTGCGACATATTTGTGAGTACCGGTAGCCTTTAAGTCAATCAAAGAGAATACGGGGCCACTGAGTGATGTCATGAAGCACTAATGAACTCTTAGAACCTCACTTGACCATCTTGGCCTTTTTTAGGGGTAGTGAGATGACTGGCTTTGGTGCAGTCCGAAGTTGGTAGATACTCGATACTACACTCATTGAGGATTGTTTTCTTGGAATATTTCGGTCGCCAGTAAAGTGGCTAAACTAAAACAATGAACATAGAAAATAATCCAGTGATATTGAGCTCCTTAGAACCCGGTTACTATTTATAGGACAGGTTGAGCCAACTAACTTCAAGACGGTACTTACCTATGAAACCTCATGCAAGCCTGAAACTAAGATCTTGTGTGGTTTGCTTGTACATGTGCTTGTGCATACATCATGAACATCATAAAGCATCATTTGCATCCACTAACCATTTCAAGGGTTTGGATCTTCATCTTTGTTCTTGTTTTGTAGGTCATGGAATCTCTTCGCAGGAAAACAATTCAAGTCAACCTTGTGAGAATCCCTCCTCAACTCAAGGAGCTTACTTCCAAGATTCCAGAGAATTCTCTCTTCAGTGAAAGACATGGTAGACTTCTCAACTTGGTCAACTCCAACATTGAAGAAGACATGATGAAAGTTCTCTTCCAGTTCTTTGACCCCCTACACCACTGTTTCACATTCCCTGATTATCAATTAGTACCTACTTTGGAGGAATTTTCTCAACTCAGGAGGATTCCTATTCTTCATAAACTACCCTACAACGGTACGGAAAAAGAACCAAAGCCTGAAGATGTTGCTCAAGCATCACACTTGCAACCATCTGATATCAAAGGACATTGGGAAACCAGAAGTGGTGTCAAGGGTTTCTTGGCAAAGTTTCTTTTTGAGAAGGCACAAGACTGCTGGAATTCTCTAGATCTAAAAGCTTTTGAAGAGATTGTGGCACTCCTCATCTATGGGTTGGTCTTGTTCCCAAACCCTGACCAACTTATAGATGTGAACACTGTCAAGATTTTCATATCTCGGAATCCTGTGCCTACGTTGCTTGGGGACATCCTACACTCATTTTACACACGAACAATGAGGAAAAGATGTGTTCTCATGTGCTGTACTCCTCTTCTAGCAAGGTGGTTTATTTCTCACCTTCCCCAATCAATTTTGAAGAATGAGCAGGGTTTAAGGTGGTCACAACGATTGATGACCCTCACACATTCTGATGTACATTGGTGTTCTCGGTCTGGAGAAAATGTCATCATCATTGATTGTTGTGGAGAATTCCCTAATGTCCCATTACTTGGCATTAGGGGAGGCATTACCTACAACCCCTGTTTAGCTCTAAGACAATTTGGATATGCTTGGAGGGATGGCCCTCATGATATGCTGATTCCTGACTTGGTTTTTAACTTCGACAATGATGCTCAAGGACTTCGGCAAAGGTTCATCAGAGCTTGGAGGATGCCTAACAAAGTGGATAGTAAGACACTGGGGCACAAGAATTCCATCCCCCTTGAGCCTTACCTCAAGTGGGTATGAACCCGCGCCCAGAATCTTATGATGCCATACCCTCACATTCTCCCCGTGATCAAAGAGCCTATTATGGAAGGAGAGGTTCCATACACCCTCCTACATCCAGACATGCCGACATCATTGGAAGAATTACAAAAGAGTTGGATCCAGCTCAAGGAAGAACGAAATACCTTTGAAGTCAGCTTCTATGCTAGTGAGAAGAAGGTTTTCGAGCTTACCCGCCGACTTCATGAGGAGGAAACTCTCAACACTTACATCGCGCCAAAGAGGATGCGCAATGTCTTTTTACATTAAGAATTTTGTAATATTTTGCCCATGGGGCATTTATGTACTAACAAATTTCTTCTTAATATGACGTGTGTTCTTTTTGTTTGCAACAAATTTGAATTTTCTGAATCCTTGAATGCATTACATGAATAACATATCATTCATCATATGCATAAACAGGTCTTCGTACCAGGTTTCCTTATCTTTCTGCTGTTTATTTCAGCAAGATGGATTTGGAGCAGACGGTTAAGGATCTGCAAGCACAAAATTCGCAATTCTAGCAACTCCTCATGACCTTAGCAAAGGGTCAAGAGGACTTAAAAGCACTGTTGGAGAAAGAGAAGGAACCAGAAAGGAAGAAAAAGAAAATAGTTGGGGTAGCCACTATGGGAAGGAGATTTGAGCATCAGGCTAGGAGAGTTCTGGAATTCCCCTCGACATCTGACGAAGGGGTTGGTAAAGGAAAAGGTGCTGCGATGCCTTCTGAATCTGAAGTTGAATAGGAATAAGAGGAAGAGGACGAAGATTACTCAGAGCAGCAATATCCCCCGGCAGATGATAAGTATAAAAATCTTGAGGATCGGTTGGAAGCCATGGAGTTTCAAAGGGTACCTGGTTTAGATTTCGAAGAACTAGGGTTGGTTGCTGGGATCGTCATTCCTCCCAAGTTCAAAGTACCAACATTTGCTAAGTATGACAGTCTGTCGTGTCCAAAGATGCATCTAAGATCCTATGTCAGAAAGATCTAACCCCACTCATCTGATAAGGATCTTTGGGTCCATTTTTTCCAAGATAGTTTGTCAGGCACACAATTGGACTGGTTCTATCAACTTGAGAGGTCTGAGGTTCATAATTGGGAAGATTTAGTTGTTGCTTTCTACCGACAATACCAATATAACACTGATTTAGCGCCTACTCGTACTCAACTATAGAGTATGGGTATGGTTTCTAATGAGGGATTTAAGGAGTATGCCCAGAAGTGGCGGGATCTGGCTGGAAGGGTGCAGCCACCATTGTCGAATAGAGAGCTGGTTGACATGTTTTTAGGGACTATGTCTGGTCCATTCTTCAATCACTTGATCGGGAGTTCATTTGTAGGATTCACCAAATTAATTCTGACCGGTGAAAGGGTCGAGGCTGGCATTAAAAGTGGTAAAATTCAGAAAGATGCCTTCGCTTCCAATGCTATTAAGAAGACCTTCCCAGCTAAAAAGGAAGTTTCTGCTGTTCACAATCCGAGGAATCAAGGAAGAACGGAGCACCGACCGACGGTGGGGGCTGTGATGATCTAAAACTCTTCAACCGATCAACCTCGCAACAATCAACCAAGAGCAAATCAGCAAAGGGTAGAAAGGCCACAACGGAAATTCACCCGAATCAACATGACACCAGCTCAAGTCCTCCCTTATCTGTTAAAGCTGAATATCACCAACTTGAAGGAAGTGCAGAAAAACCCTAATACCTCCTCTCCTTATTATCACTCCAACGCAAAATGTGCATACCACTCTGACAGTGTAGGGCATGATACCAACAACTGCTGGGCTCTTAAGAACAAGATACAAGACCTGATAGACGCCAAGGAGGTAGAATTCGATGCGCCCGAAAAGCCAAATGTGATTTCTGCCCCGATGCCCAAGCACGACCATAATGCCCATGCCATTCTGGAAGATCTTCATGTTACCACTGTTGATGACCTTTTGACTCCGTTACCTGTGATTAAAGTGAATTTGATGAAAGCCAGAATATTTCCAGGCTGTGGAAAAGACTGTTACTTTTGCTCAAACTTGCAAGCTGACTGCCCATTATTGAAATCAGGCATCCAACGCCTGATGGATACCCAAGAGATCCTCTTTCAAAAGACTCCTGTTGATACTATCACTCATGTTACTCCTGCTACCTTTGATACTACAACCAATGACATTGCCATAATAACCATCTTCGACGATCTTTCTAAGACCTACAAAAGTCCTGTTAAGATCGCGCCTGATCCTAAGTTTGTGCCGTTGAAGATCACCATGTCGGGGCCTGTCCCGTATAAATCTAACAAGACGATACCATGGAACTACGGAGGAGAAATCTTCTACCATGGTGTCAAACAGATTGAATCAGTCCAAGAGAATTCCGATGATGAAACCCCTGATATAGGGAATATTGCGGGAACGAGTAAGATAACTCGCAGCGGAAGGATATTCTCTCCGGAGATTGCTCCTCCACGAGCAGTCTTCGGACCCTCGAGAGTTTCTGTGCCTATTAAGCCATCTGTGCAAAGCCCGGTAATTGAAGAACTTGATGCTCCTGAAGTTGGACCCTCTGATGTTACTTCCGATAAAGGTAAGGGGATACTAGAAGCGCCTGCCAGGACGAAGGCTCAGACTGTGGTAATCCCCGAGACCACCCAGAAAGAGATGAAAGAAATCTTAAAGATAATCAAAAAGAGCGACTACGATGTCGTGGAGCAACTAATGCAGACCCCTTCCAAAATCTCCATGTTGGCTCTCTTACTCTGCTCTGAGGATCATGCTAAGGCCTTAATCAAATTCCTCAAGACAGCACACGTGCCTCAAGAAACTTCCGCTGACCAGTTTCAAGAGTGCGTGGCTAGCCTTACTGCTGATAATGGTCTTGATTTTTCTGATGCTAATTTGACCCCTAAGGGAAGAAAACACAATGACGTGTTGCATGTCTCGGTAGAATGTAGAGGGACCATACTTGCCCATGTCATGGTGGATACCAGTTCATCTTTAAATGTGCTACCGAAAAAGGCGTTGGACCGATTGGAATGCGAAGGTTTGACCCTAAAACCCAGTAACATCATTATTAGAGCCTTCGACGGTTCTAAGAGGATGGTCCATGGAGAAGTGGACATCCCAATCAAAGTGGGTACAAAAATTTTCAACTCTACCTTTTATGTGATGGACATCCATCCTTCATATTCTTGCTTGTTGGGAAGGCCGTGGATCCACAATGTTGGGGCAGTCACCTCCTCTCTACACCAAATGCTAAAATATCCAGTTCAGGGAAAGATCATAACGGTTCACGGTGAGGAAGAGTACATGATAAGTCACCTCAACTCCTTCCGCTATGTGGAGTTGGATGGAGAATTCATAGAAACGCCTTTCCAACATTTTGAAGAGGTTCCTCTTAAAGTCGCAGTTGCAAAGACAATGGCTGATGTGCCTATCATTTCCAAGCCTGTTGTGATCGGTGGATCTGGAACTGACTGTTTAACGCTGGTTCGCGAAATGTCGCGGAAGCAAGAGTCGCCACCGTCTTTTATTTTCTCCAAATGGAAAGGACAAAAGCACAGAAAAATTCCTTATAGAGATTGCTCTCGGTTCGGGAGGTAGATTATAGAAAGGGAAGGTGTTAGCACTCTTTCTATCCATGGTTATCCATGGGCTCTTAGATACTTGCTCATTGTGTTTTCAAAAATGGTTTGTTTGCTTTTCAACTGTGGGTTTTAAAAAGTTTCTTTGAAAATTCCAGTTCGACTCTTGTATCGGTCCTCAAGAGTGTTTGAAAAGTTGCTTTCGAAAGCTTTTTGAAAATGTGTCGGTGTGAAAAGTATTTTTGATTTTGTTTTGAATTAGAGCAAGTATCTAGAGTCGTCTACCTACCCTAAGGAATTCGTCTGTGTAAATGTCCTTTAAAGTAGTGCCATCCCACCATTGAGAGGTAGGTAGCACCACCATTGGAGGTGTTCGGGTCAATTCGAGGGTTCGGGACATGGTGATCACCAGAGCAATAGGAAGATACCTTAGAAGCTACCCTCATGCCAGGTTCCCGGATCATGAGGACTTACTAAGACATCCTCTACTCGACGATCACCTTTCGAGAGGCAAGGCAACAGTGAGGCGTACCCTAGGGGTGTGTGTGATTTGTGTGTCGTTTTCAGATATTTTTGTCTTGTTCATGTCATGGGTGATCTACGCGTTTGTTTTTATTTTATCATTCATTCTTGCATGCGATTTAATTAACAGTTAAAAAAGTGCGGAAATTAAAGTTCCTGAACTATTACAAAGGCGCGGGTCCACATCGCCAAATTAAATCCAGGACCCGATTTGACATAAGATAAAGAAAAGTGCGAAAAATATAAAGTTACACGACTTTGGGAGAATTACATTAATATTATAAGAAATAAAATAAAATGCACGAATTGAATTAAAATTGAAAGCGAGGGCGTTGGACCCTTTTTAATGAAATTAAATTATTACTAACAAATTAATTAAAATAAAAAAAGAAAAGATTTTTGAGTTTTTTGTATTTATGAATATTTTAATGAGAATTAAATGAAATTAATTAATTAACCCTAATTCTAGTTATTTTTAATTTATAAAAAAACATGTTAAAGTTAAACCTAAATTAACCTAATTAATTAATGGCAAGTTTTATTTATAAAAATAATATTAAATAATTAATTATGGTGAGAGAAAAAGAAAAAGAATGAAAAAATACTTGAAACCCTAATTCTATCAATTTTTAGGTTTATTAAAAAAATGTCAAAATTAATCCTAGAATTGAAAACTAAATTAATTAATGATTTTTATTTACAAAAATATTAATTAAATAAAATATATTTTGATTTTTGTCTTTTCTGATTTTTATATTATTTTATATTTTTATGAAAATAAATTAAATTAAAGAATTAAATAAAAATTAAACAAAATAAATAAAATAGAACAAATATGAAAAAGGAATAAGAAAGCAAACCATGGGGGGTTCTGTCCCCAAATTGGAGGTATAGCTTAGCAATTAGGCCCATTAAGCCTTGGCCTTATTTGACTTTTCATGCCAGCGTGTGTTTGCATTGACTGCAGCATTCCATAGGCCTCAGATCCTGGCCATTGGATGGAGGTTGTGGGACGTGTGGCACGTTTGAGTGATGAGCGTATGGTGATCTTCAGGGAATGAGCTACATGGGAACATGTTTAGAAGAAAAATATAGAAATAATAAGGTGCTTCAATGGTGATTCAATGGTGCTTCAATGGTGATTCTTCATACAATGCGTGAAAACTCAATTAAATCATATGGTTAGTTTCAGAATTAATCAATTAGTATGAATCCATAAAGAAATTGCAATGGGAATGCTTGAAAATTGAAATACGAATATGAATAAAATGTGAAAAATCTCAAATTCTGTATACCAATTCTGGGCGTTAGGGATGATGATTTTGATTCAGATACGTTTCTTGATGTCTCAGGAAGGAAATGGGATAATTATTTTGGCTTGAATCGCACTGGAATGTAGTTTTCAGTTTTGGAATTTTTTGACAAAAACTCAAACTTGGTTATGGTGTTCTTGCGCAGCTCAGAGGTTATGAACACTAGGGTTTGCATGAGTATAAGTATTGGAATGATTAGGGTTGAGTTTTTGGTCCAAAGAATCTTTGCAATGATGGAATCAATATTTGATTTTCATGCCATGATTTTTCAATCTTTTTCATGCTAATTTGATACCAATCATGTCCAATTACCATTGATTCTTTCCTTATCTGATTTGCACGAAATCTTGGAGATATTTCATGCACAAAAAGATTTAAAAAGTCTGCCTTGGTATTTTTTCCATATTTTAATTAATTAAATGAATTATTAGCAATTAAAAATTCAAATAAATAAATAAAAATGATGAAAAACTTCCCTTTGGGCCAAATGGTCGTTCACATGCTTTGGATGATGAATCTTGGAAGAAAAAGAGGCCCATTAGCAATTTTAAGACATTTGAAGCAAAGTTGACTTTTCAAAATATCCAAAAATTTCCGAGCTTCCACAAGGCATATCTTGCTCAATGTTTAAGCTTTGATTATGTTCTTGGACATTTTTGAAAGGTCTTGAAGTCCTCTAACCAATGTATTTGGTCCCATGTCATTTTGATTTACCAATCTCAAGTTATGGCCTTTGACTTAAAGTCCCTTTTTGTTGACTTTTGAAAATGACCTATAATGTTGAAATTGATAACTTTTTGTGAGAGCATTTCTTGGACTTGAAGTGTGAAGAGGAGTTGTAGGAAATGTCTTTCTCTTCAAAATGAGCTTTGGATGGAATTTTTATGATAATCCATGTGGAAGTTATGCCTTGGTCAAGTTACAGTTTACTTTTTCAACTGTCCAAATATGGAAACTTTTGCATCTTGAGATTTTTTGAGCCAAGCTTTGAGAATCATGATCAAGCATTGATCAAATGATGTTTGTGGCTTCAAAATGAGATGTTGACCAAAAATTTGAACTTTTGACTGTCAAATGACCATTTTGCCCCTATAGTTGACTGTAGTGCAATTAGGGTTTTTGACTGTGCAATTTTGTGCTGTAAGTCTTGAAACTTGGTATGAGGATGCTTGACCATGTTTGTAGGCATGTGGGACTTGATTGGACCCTTGGAAACTTCATTTTCTTTGTCAGAATTAAAACCCTAATTTTTGACTGTTAGGAGGCCCTTGAACTATGCAACCCTTGGGGAGATTTTGAAGCATGCTCTTTGCAATTCTTGAAGAATATGGGAGGGAAAATTTTGGGGTACAACAGTTTCCCCTATTCAATCTTCTTAGACCTGAGGATGCAGATTGGCTGACGTGCCTTTCGTAATCCGAAGGTGGAAGATGATTGAAAACTAGAGTGCCCAGAAATTTGCGCTCACATAGTAGCAGTGTGATGGTGGAATGGGCTTATAGATGCCATTGGGAGATTGATGAATAGGATGATGGGCTTATAGATGCCATGCTAAGAGATGATGGACGGTGGATGGGCATATAGATGTCATCTGGATGTTGATCGCGTAAGAGATTCCTTAGCGAGAACTGGCGTACCTGCAAAAGAAAAAATGATTACCTGGCCTGTTACAGGAGCTGGTCTTCAAATTCTTTGCGTAGATGTGTCTTGACTGGTTACAGGAGCTGGATCTGGAGCTTCAAACGGCGATGAATGAACCAGGGCTGGTTACTACCTCAACAGGAACGGTGAGAGAACCTTGGATGATTACTACCTCAACAGGAACGGTGAGAGAACCTTAGGCGACTTCAACCTCAACAGTAATCATTGAGAGAATCTTTGGACGACTTCAACCTCAACAGTAATGCTGAGAGAATCTGGGGACGATTACTACCTCCGCAGTAACGGGGAGAGAACCATAGGCGACTTCAACCTCAACAGTAATCATTGAGAGAATCTTGGACGACTTCAACCTCAACAGTAACGCTGTGAGAATCTTGGGCGACTTCAACCTCAACAGTAATCATTGAGAGAATCTTGGGCGACTTCAACCTCAACAGTAATCATTGAGAGAATCTTGGGCGACTTCAACCTCAACAGTAATCATTGAGAGAATCTTGGGCGACTTCAACCTCAACAGTAATCATTGAGAGAATCTTGGGCGACTTCAACCTCAACAGTATCATTGAGAGAATCTTGGATATCTTCTACTGAGTCTTCATCAGGAAAATGTATTAGGGGTCGATTTAGCTGGACTAGAGAAGGCCTTTGACTGGATAAGGAACAGGAAAATCTTAGGGTCGATTTAACTGAACCGGTCAAGGTCTTGAAATCTTCAACTGGATAAGAAACAGGGAGATCTTAGGGTCGATCTGACTGAACCAGAGAAGGCCTTTGACTGGATAAGAAACAGAAAAATCTTAGGGTCGATTTAACTGAACCGGTCTAGGTCTTGAAATCTTCAACTGGATAAGAAACAGGGAGATCTTAGGGTCGATCTGACTGAACCAGAGAAGGCCTTGGACTGGATAAGAAACAGAAAAATCTTAGGGTCGATTTAACTGAACCGGTCTAGGTCTTGAAATGTCTTCAACTGGATAAGAAACAGGGAGATCTTAGGGTCGATCTGACTGAACCAGAGAAGGCCTTGGACTGGATAAGAAACAGAAAAATCTTAGGGTCGATTTAACTGAACCGGTCTAGGTCTTGAAATCTTCAACTGGATAAGAAACAGGGAGATCTTAGGGTCGATCTGACTGAACCAGAGAAGGCCTTTGACTGGATAAGAAACAGAAAATCTTAGGGTCGATTTAACTGAACCGGTCTAGGTCTTGAAATGTAGTTTGAGAACTTAACTGGATCTTTCCTGAAAGGTAAAGGTCAGTCATATGCAATGCATGATATGGATCAAGCAATGATGTTCTCAACATAAATGAGATTTGTAAGATATGATGCGTATGTGCATGCTATAATGTATGAAAATGCGATGTTTATGAATGTGTGTTTTCGTCTTAGGAAAGTAAATCCTTGACGGGTGCCGGGAATTCACATCCTGGGCTGATGTTGAAGAATAGATCTTTGCTTCCGCTGGGGATGATAGTTGCAAGAATACCGGTGGGAGAAGATGACTCCGTTGGGGAATGAACTTGGCGAATGGATTACTCTGCGGGGAGAAAAGTACTCTGGCGATCTTGCTGGGAAGCAGAACTCTGTGGGGATAGAGGTACTTTGTTGAGTTGTTGATAATAACTTGCTGGGGATACCCTTGTTGTGTTGGAAGTGTTAATAGACTTCGCTGGGGATAAGAAGACTTCGTCGAGGACACTCTTTCCGTGGCTTTTGGCTGAGGATAACCCAGTTATATCCTGGTAAGGAAATAACTCTTTGAATAAAGCCGGGAGACGCATTCGTGCTCTGCGAGGATAAGCTTCCAGAATCTACTGGGGATAAGCTTACTGCTTGGGGAGATGGATTCCAACTTTCCTGGGGAACCTGGATTGGACTCTCCTGGGGAAGTTTTGAATTGTATTGGAAGTAACTCCATTGAATGTTTGATAATAGCTTCGCTTGAGGAGAGTGTACTGACTTGCTGGCTCACTCTCTGGGGAATTGGGATGTACGGGCTATGTTCTTCAGCTGAACTCACCTTGATACTTTGGAGGATAGAAAAATTAGATTGCTTAGACAACCCTTTATTGCCCCTGTTTCTGAGGTGGGAGAGGAAGACCTGTGAGGTGATGATAGTTGTTGATGGACCAACTTTCTTCTGGTTGGCAGGTGACAAGATGACAGGACATAGTCGTACGCTTTGATCCCTAACTTTTGCCTGGACCTCCCTTTCGGGTTTTCAGTCCACCGGGATACCCATTTTGGCCCAAGCCACCTTTTCAGGTTTTCGACTTGCCGGGTGTACTGATTTTTCATTTCATCCCTTATTTTTGCCCGAACCCTTTTGGTTCGCCGGAAGCCCTTATTTTTGCCTAGGTACGTCAACCTAGCGGGTCTTTGATTTTGCGTAGTATTTTTTTCGACTATGTCCATGTTCTCAGGATGTAGGGTGTTACCCCTGTTGTAAGTGTTTTGTCATGCTGCCAGAAGGTGTTTGATCAGGCAAGATTTGTTGTTAGGATGCCCCAAGTGACTCCGGCGGAGATTTGCCCCAGGAGATTTGGCCTTTGAGAGATTCTCCGAATCTTGATTGGACCGCCCCAGATGATAGACCGTGATCAGGTCATGCCCCTTGATTGGAAGTGCTTTTGTTCACTAGGTATTCATCGTGCGAATTTCCCTGTTGTTCAAACAAAAGGTCATATGCAAACAAAGTTATATAAAAAATGCAAAGCTTATGTCCGTCTTGAAGATTTTGAAAAATGCATTCTTTTTTCATAAAACAAGTTAATGTTTGTAAAACGTGATGTCAACTCCGTATTTACCATAGGCCTTAAGGAGTCAGGATACCTTTCGTAACAGTATGCTTTCGAACTAACCCATGCTTCAGCTAGGACTTTTAAGGGTTATAACGTGGCCTGGTTCACGGTTTAAGAAACAAAGGATAAAGGCTCAAATTATTTGTACCCACCCGTTCTTCGTGATGTTCTTCAAACCTAAACTCAGTTGATCGTGCGTCAGACCTTGTTCGAGTCTTAGTCCTGATTTTCCGGTGCTGGTTCTGATATTGATGATTTACTCTGAATAGGCAGTCATTTTTTGTCGAGGGTTTGTAAGACCCCTTTCTTTTTCTGATTTTTGTTATCCCTTTCTTTTTTACCTGAACTGTTTCCTTTTTTGGAATTACAGTCAGCGGGATGCCCCAGTTTTGTAAGTCTCCTTCATGGGTTTTGACCTAATGGGTTTTTTATTTTTTGAGATAATGACTGCCTTTCTTTATTGATTATTCGGAACCATCACTGTCTTTCTTTGTTTTGTAAGGACCTTTTTGGTGCCATTCGTTATGCACTTGGATCAACTGAGAGACTACCCTGCCCCAGGTTATGATTAAGGGTTTTAAATTTCGAAAAGAAAAACTCCTACTTCTTTGGCTCAGAGGGGTTGACGAGGGATTATCATCCTTATAACTCCAGTGTTTAGGGATTGAAACAATGCCTGTACCTCATCAGCGGGGTCTGTTCAAAAGCATATTGTAGATTATGGTATCGTTTTCGTCATCCTCCCTCAAGAGGCTTAGAATTATTAATTGAGAGTTGATCATCAGAAAAAATATGAAAATAATTTGCATTTAGTGAATACGAATATATTGTTTCAGAACAGACATATGCGATGCATTAATGAAATAACAATGTTTAACATGAGTAAATGTTTGAACAAAAGAAAATTGCAACTTGAACATTCGAATGAACAAAAATTTCTCAACCCTAGCCATGTTTTGGAAAGGGAGCAGTGATCATGTTGGGAGTCTCGGCGGGCTCGAACTCGATCTCTTTAGCATCGATCATGTTCTGAATCTTGTACCTCAGTGCCCAACAATCCTCAGTATCGTGCCCCGGGCTACCAGAATGGTAAGTCACCTTGCTTCTGGGTTGTAATTTGGAGAGGAAGTCTTTGGATTTGCAGGAGGGTTGATCACCGCAATCAGGTTCATCCTTAACATGTGCTGCAAAGCTCGTGACCATGGCATGTTGATGTTGGTGAATTGTCTCTTAGGCTCGTCCGACCTGTTCTGATCAACCCGCTGTTCTTGGCGAGGTCGTTGTTGGACCTGTGAAGTAGTAGCAACTCGGAGAGGTCTATTCATTGGACCCGACCTTTGCCCTCTTGGAAGCTGTTCCATGACCTGGTCTCTGATTTGGGCTGGTTGCTTCATGCCTTGAGGAAGCTGACTGATCATGGCCCTCAGCTCTCCTTGCTCCTGAGCTAAACCTTGAATGAGGGCCCTTTGCCCCAGCATCTGGGTTTTCAATGTGTCTACCTCAGCTTGTAGACGTTTTAGCTGTTCGTCCTTGTCATCTTCAGGACTCTTTCTGATCAGATTCCCCATGAGGAGTGTCCTCAACTCTTCCCGCCCCTTGGATAGGCTTAGGAAGATCTCCTTGAACTGAGTCTCTTGAGTGTGAAGGTCCTGGTTATCTTGTTGGGGAGCCATTGCTGAAATAAACAGCGAACAAGGGTAAGTGACCTGCAACAAGGGTACCTGTAATGCAATGATATGTATGATATATATGCAATGTTTTCAAGGATCTCGCGGGGTAAACAAAAATTGTTAGAACTAGGTAGCTTGATTGAGGGAACTTCATGTTTGCTGAGAGTCCTTCTTCAAGGGTCAAAGGCTCACCATATCCAGTGGGTCATAGCCCCTGACAGCCTTGGCTAGAGGAAAATAAATCCTCTTTTCCCCTTGCTAGACGTTTGATTCATCATGACCTACATCACAATCCCTTGAGATCTTTGAAATGGGTTAGGATGTATGCAATGGTATGATGTTATGGTATGCATGGAGTGATGTGGGTAACTTTGTTATAAGTCCCTACTGAGGACTATAAACAAAACCTGCAAGTAAACTCAGTAACCCTGTTATGAGTCCTTATTAAGGACTATAAGCAAAACCTGCAAGTAGTTCATGTGTTAGATAACAAGCATGCAAGGAGTCAAGTACGAAGGCACACAAGTCACACCAGAGAAGCCCTTAGAGTTTAGGCCAGCATGAGGTCTAGGTATTACCCTCTTTCAGTTTGTTAGTTCATACCTGTCCTATCAAAAGTAACCGAGTTCTTAGAGGATCCCAATATCATTGACTACCCTCAATCGGTCATAACTCCAGCATCGCAATCTTTTCTTGCGGCCAGAACCATCACGAGAGTTTAGCCTCAATGGGCGTAGCATACTGCTACTGTTCTAATGGCCAAGTTGTGTCAATTAAGGTTCTAAGGTTGTTGGTGCTTAATGACTCCTCAGAAGACCCATATTCTCCTCGTTGCGACACAAGGGATATCGGTACAGACCAAGGTGCCACACCAACGTAGCCACCGCTTCACCCGTGTCGGTCTACACCGGACAGGTCCCTCACAGCTTATGCTACCTAAACAGGGTATCCCCAGATCCGGGTTAGGATCTATGTAACTCCCATGCAACCCTCAATTTTAAAGCAAGCAAGTCAATACAATTGAAAACACAATTATGAACTACCCTAAAGTACACCTCACTTTATAATAGATCCCCAGCAGAGTCGCCAGTTCTGTGATCGGTGGATCTGGAACTGACTGTTTAACGCTGGTTCGCGAAATGTCACGGAAGCAAGAGTCGCCACCGTCTTTTATTTTCTCCAAATGGAAAGGACAAAAGCACAGAAAAATTCCTTATAGAGATTGCTCTCGGTTCGGGAGGTAGATTATAGAAAGGGAAGGTGTTAGCACCCTTTCTATCCATGGTTATCCATGGGCTCTTAGATACTTGCTCATTGTGTTTTCAAAAATGGTTTGTTTGCTTTTCAACTGTGGGTTTTAAAAAGTTTCTTTGAAAATTCCAGTTCGACTCTTGTATCGGTCCTCAAGAGTGTTTGAAAAGTTGCTTTCGAAAGCTTTTTGAAAATGTGTCGGTGTGAAAAGTATTTTTGATTTTGTTTTGAATTAGAGCAAGTATCTAGAGTCGTCTACCTACCCTAAGGAATTCGTCTGTGTAAATGTCCTTTAAAGTAGTGCCATCCCACCATTGAGAGGTAGGTAGCACCACCGTTGGAGGTGTTCGGGTCAATTCGAGGGTTCGGGACATGGTGATCACCAGAGCAATAGGAAGATACCTTAGAAGCTACCCTCATGCCAGGTTCCTGGATCATGAGGACTTACTAAGACATCCTCTACTCGACGATCACCTTTCGAGAGGCAAGGCAACAGTGAGGCGTACCCTAGGGGTGGTGTGTGATTTGTGTGTCGTTTTCAGATATTTTTGTCTTGTTCATGTCATGGGTGATCTACGCGTTTGTTTTTATTTTATCATTCATTCTTGCATGCGATTTAATTAACAGTTAAAAACATGCGGAAATTAAAGTTCCTAAACTATTACAAAGGCGCGGGTCCACATCGCCAAATTAAATCCAGGACCCGATTTGACATAAGATAAAGAAAAGTGCGAAAAATATAAAGTTACACGGCTTTGGGAGAATTACATTAATATTATAAGAAATAAAATAAAATGCACGAATTGAATTAAAATTGAAAGCGAGGGCGTTGGACCCTTTTTAATGAAATTAAATTATTACTAACAAATTAATTAAAATAAAAAAAGAAAAGATTTTTGAGTTTTTTGTATTTATGAATATTTTAATGAGAATTAAATGAAATTAATTAATTAACCCTAATTCTAGTTATTTTTAATTTATAAAAAAACATGTTAAAGTTAAACCTAAATTAACCTAATTAATTAATGGCAAGTTTTATTTATAAAAATAATATTAAATAATTAATTATGGTGAGAGAAAAAGAAAAAGAATGAAAAAATACTTGAAACCCTAATTCTATCAATTTTTAGGTTTATTAAAAAAATGTCAAAATTAATCCTAGAATTGAAAACTAAATTAATTAATGATTTTTATTTACAAAAATATTAATTAAATAAAATATATTTTGATTTTTGTCTTTTCTGATTTTTATATTATTTTATATTTTTATGAAAATAAATTAAATTAAAGAATTAAATAAAAATTAAACAAAATAAATAAAATAGAACAAATATGAAAAAGGAATAAGAAAGCAAACCATGGGGGGTTCTGTCCCCAAATTGGAGGTATAGCTTAGCAATTAGGCCCATTAAGCCTTGGCCTTATTTGACTTTTCATGCCAGCGTGTGTTTGCATTGACTGCAGCATTCCATAGGCCTCAGATCCTGGCTATTGGATGGAGGTTGTGGGACGTGTGGCACGTTTGAGTGATGAGCGTATGATGATCTTCAGGGAATGAGCTACATGGGAACATGTTTAGAAGAAAAATATAGAAATAATAAAGGGGGCCTGGGGTTCGAACCCAGGTCCCAGAGGTTACCATACTGATGCCTTGCCACTGGAGCTCTTCACGCGTTTTGATTATATAATGGAAAATAAATAATATAAGAGAAAAGTGGTCAGTGATGTAAAAATAACAAAAAGCGCGCGTTGATTTCAAATTAGCCTATCATGTCCTGCCACATAATCGTCTTCTCCACTTATGCGTTTTTCCTGAAACAAAAACAAGCAAGATTGCGGGGGTTTTGAACCCCCACTATATGCAGTGTGAAAAAATAGCGAATAACAATCCCTGTATCATAAATTAGGCGCGATATGTGTGTTCGATTCACATGAAGCTTCTCGTTCCAATGGTTCAAGTCTTAGGGTCTAATTTTTCTGGACGAGGAAACCCCCAATTTTTCAGGTCTGAAACCCTAAGGTGCTTCAATGGTGATTCTTTATACAATGCGTGAAAACTCAATTAAATCATATGGTTAGTTTCAGAATCAATCAATTAGTATGAATCCATAAAGAAATTGCAATGGGAATGCTTGAAAATTGAAATACGAATATGAATAAAATGTGAAAAATCTCAAATTCTGTATACCAATTCTGGGCGTTAGGGATGATGATTTTGATTCAGATACGTTTCTTGATGTCTCAGGAAGGCAATGGGATAATTATTTTGGCTTGAATCGCACTGGAATGTAGTTTTCAGTTTTGGAATTTTTTGACAAAAACTCAAACTTGGTTATGGTGTTCTTGCGCAGCTCAGAGGTTATGAACACTAGGGTTTGCATGAGTATAAGTATTGGAATGATTAGGGTTGAGTTTTTGGTCCAAAGAATCTTTGCAATGATGGAATCAATATTTGATTTTCATGCAATGATTTTTCAATCTTTTTCATGCTAATTTGATACCAATCATGTCCAATTACCATTGATTCTTTCCTTATCTGATTTGCACGAAATCTTGGAGATATTTCATGCACAAAAAGATTTAAAAAGTTTGCCTTGGTATTTTTTCCATATTTTAATTAATTAAATGAATTATTAGCAATTAAAAATTCAAATAAATAAATAAAAATGATGAAAAACTTCCCTTTGGGCCAAATGGTCGTGCACATGCTTTGGATGATGAATCTTGGAAGAAAAAGAGGCCCATTAGCAATTTTAAGACATTTGAAGCAAAGTTGACTTTTCAAAATATCCAAAAATTTCCCAACTTCCACAAGGCATATCTTGCTCAATTTTTAAGCTTTGATTATGTTCTTGGACATTTTGGAAAGGACTTGAAGTCCTATAACCAATGTATTTGGTCCCATGTCATTTTGATTTACCAATCTCAAGTTATGGCCTTTGACTTAAAGTCCCTTTTTGTTGACTTTTGAAAATGACCTATAATGTTGAAATTGATAACTTTTTGTGAGAGAATTTCTTGGACTTGAAGTGTGAAGAGGAGTTGTAGGAAATGTCTTTCTCTTCAAAATGAGCTTTGGATGGAATTTTTCTGATAATCCATGTGGAAGTTATGTCTTGGTCAAGTTACAGTTAACTTTTTCAACTGTCCAAATATGGAAACTTTTGCATCTTGAGATTTTTTGAGCCAAGCTTTGAGAATCATGATCAAGCATTGATCAAATGATGTTTGTGGCTTCAAAATGAGATGTTGACCAAAAATTTGAACTTTTGACTGTCAAATGACCATTTTGCCCCTACAGTTGACTGTAGTGCAATAAGGGTTTTTGACTGTGCAATTTTGTGCTGTAAGTCTTGAAACTTGGTATGAGGATGCTTGACCATGTTTGTAGGCATGTGGGACTTGATTGGACCCTTGGAAACTTCATTTTCTTTGTCAGAATCAAAACCCTAATTTTTGACTGTTAGGAGGCATTTGAACTATGCAACCCTTGGGGAGATTTTGAAGCATGCTCTTTGCAATTCTTGAAGAATATGGGAGGGAAAATTTTAGGGTACAACACCTGTGTCTTGAATGGCATGCCTCAAGGATGCGGAGGCTGTAATTAAAGAAGGAAGGAGTACAGTGTGGGGGCAACTGCCTATTTTTTTCTCACAAGACGGACAAGTTCGGACTAGGGTTTACTACTGCTGGCCAGAAAGCTGTGCGTCGCTCAAGGGCTGGAGGACCACCCGTAAAAATCACTCACCGTGGAATTAATGCCTTAGAAGATGATGATGAAGAAGACAACTTTGAAGATTGGATCTTTCCGACCGTTGAAGGAGGATTAAGCAACTGGGAAGCGAAAGACTTCGTTCCCATCACTTTCATCAACCAGTAATTTATCTTTGAACAATTTCCTATTTTGGTCTTTAATAATTAAATAATTCGTACACTATTTTCACCTTATGCCTTACCTGGGGCATATAGGTCCATTTGTAAGGGCTTGATTTCTTCATTATCATATGCCATGTTTAATGAATCATTGGACGTTTTCATCTATAAACTATTGTGTTCATTTTCTTTCCTTTTACATTTTGTTTTGTTTAAGGATGGCTATCCCTTACGAACACCCACACTCACAAAATGTAGGTACCCATCCACTCCAGATTCTCTGGGTGAATATTCTGCTTTAGCCTTCGGTGACTCTGAAGATTTGGTCAATCATGCTGAGTACGAAGGTGACGAAGACTGTGAAGTGCCGGGAGAGTTAGCCAGACTTTTGCAACAAGAAGAGAGGGCTATTCTTCCCCATGAAGAGTTTCTAGAGACCATCAACTTGGGAACAAAGGAAGACAAGAAAGAGGTTAAGGTGGGTGCCAACCTGGAGCCAAGTGTCAAAGAGCGTCTAGTTCAGCTGCTGAATGAATATGTTGAGATCTTTTCCTGGTCCTATGAAGACATGTCGGGACTAGATACGGATATTATGGTTCACCGTCTCCCTACAAGAGAAGACTGTCCACCAATCAAACAAAAGGTCCGCCGGATGAGGCCCGACATGTCTGAAAAGATCAAAGCTAAAGTGATGAAGCAGTTCAATGATGGCTTTCTGGCTGTTACTTCCTATCCACAATGGGTTGCTAACATTGTGCCCGTGCCTAAGAAGGACGGCAAAGTCAAAATGTGTGTGGACTATAGGGACCTAAACAGGGCTAGCCCTAAAGATGATTTTCCACTGCCACACATCGACATCTTGGTTGACAACACAGCTCAACACAAGGTATTTTCCTTCATGGATGGATTCTCAGGATACAACCAAATCAAAATGGCCCCCGAAGACATGGAGAAGACTACTTTTGTTACGCAGTGGGGTACCTTCTGCTATAAAGTGATGCCATTCGGACTGAAGAATGTCGGGGCAACCTATCAGTGAGCCATGGTAGCTTTGTTTCATGATATGATACATCATGAGATCGAAGTCTACGTAGACGACATGATAGCCCGTTCACAGACAAAAGAAGAACACCTTGATCATCTGCAAAAGCTGTTTGTCAGATTGAAGGAATATAAGCTCAGACTGAATCCTAGCAAGTGCACTTTTGGAGTCAGGTCTGGTAAACTTTTGGGATTTATTGTCAGCAACAAAGGCATTGAGGTTGATCCTGCTAAAGTCAAAGCTATACAAGAAATGCCTACCCCCCGCACTGAGAAGGAGGTCAGAGGTTTCTTAGGATGCTTAAACTATATCGCAAGGTTCATCTCTCACCTAACATCTACCTGTAAGCCAATCTTCAGGCTGTTGAAGAAAGATCAGGTGTGTGATACGGTGGGAGAACTGACTTGATGTTTTGCGTTTGTATTCGCACTTGTTCGGTTTAGCAAGAGTCTCCACCAACTTTTTATTTTATCCTAAAGGAAAGGTTAAAAAGCACAGGAAAAACCTTTTGAGATGTTTCGTGGGTTCGGGGGGTAGATTATGAAAAGGGAAGGTATTAGCACCCTTTTCATCCATGGTTATCCATGGGCTCTTAGTTACTTGGTTTTAGATCAACTTGCCTTTGATTTTTAATTGCTTTGAAATGGTGTGTGTGTGTGTGTTTTGAAAAATGTTTTGAAATAGACGCCTTTGTTTCGGCAACCATTGTAATGACTCGTGTTTGAGTATATACGAAGGTGTGTATCTTTTTGAAAATATGTTTCAAATGTTTTTGGAAGTTTGTTTTGAAAGTGTTTGTGGTTTGAAAAGTGGGCAAGTGTTTTTGCAAGTTGATCAAGTAACTAAGAGTTTGTCTACCCCTATTGTACTCAAAGGTTTTTTTTTCCTCATGTTTTAACCCTTTTTTTAAACAATTTTGCTCCACCATTGTATTTGATGGGCAATCTTGCGTTTTGGATGTTTAACGGGACAGGCGCGGGTCATCGTATGGACCATGAATACAATGGTGCCAAGTGTCTTTGGCAATTTTGCTTGAAGGGACTATGATCATTTGATTAGGCAACTTTCTAAAGCGTCATCGAGGGACTTATGATCATTTGAATTATTTTGCCAAAGAAACTCGACGTGCAAGCATGGCCCATTTTGGAAGGCAACAAGTGGGATTACCCTAGGGGTGCCAGTGTGATTGTGTATTGATTTCATGTATTTGTCTTGTATTAGGTTATCTATCATTTGATTTTATGTACATACAAACCCTAGGTCTAACCATGGTATAATTCGAAAGCGATAAATTGCGGGAATTTAAAGTCCTAAACTATTACAAATGAGTATCCGGGGATGGGGGTACAATTATTTACAAATGGGGGATGAGACTTATAGGAGAGTAGTATCCAAATATTTACAACCAAATCGAATCAATCGCAATCTCAAATGTAAAGTAATAGCAATGTAAAAAGGGGACAAGCAAATGTATCAATGTATAAAAAGATAAAATGCGTATTGTAAATGTGTACGTGATTTATTTACAAGGTGAGAAATGTGTATTTATTAAGTATTGTATTCTTGTTTTGTATTTTGGTTAAGTATGTACAAAGAAAAGAAAATTTAATAAAAGAAAATGTTTAAGTTAAAATCTATTTTTATGTATTTCTATGAATATTTTATACAAGGTTTTTTTATAAAAAGGAAAAAAAGATGTTTTAAGAAAATTAATGCCTTATGTACAAAACAAAAGATTTAATCAAAGAAAAAGAAATGTTTTAAGAAATCTATTTTATGTATATTAATTATACTAGCTTAAAAAAGAAATAAAAAGTAATTAGGAACATTTTATGTAAAAGAGTTAATGAAAATTGATAAAAAATGGTATGTTAATTTATTAAAAAAGGGAAATATGATATGATAAAAAGATATTAGTTAAAAAAAATGAAAAAAAGATGAATGGGCCAAAGGGGAATTTGGAGACCCAAACAAATAATCAGAAGAAAAACAAAGGGGGGTGCGTGCTGGCTTTAATGGGCTTAGGCGCGTTGGACAGGGCAAGGCCCATGTGATTGAGACAAACTTGTTTAGGGTTACTGGAATTTGTTTTCATTTGGGAGCTAGGGTTTGTGAGTTAGACAGAGGCGCACCGTTTATTCGTTTCTATCCTCTTCATCTTTTTCACCATAGCTACTGAATGAGCTTCTTCGCCCATGGCCACCAGGTTTCCATCTTTGTCCCCTCTTCCCTCCTTGATCCAGCGAAGCGAGATCAAAAGGTGACGGTTTCTGCTTCCTTAACGCCTTTAGAGTTTCGAATTTTAATGTTGTTGATTTCTCTTCCTTGTATGTTTAGTTTCGTGTTCTGATTTCGTTTATGTTGTTATTTGTTTTTCCATTTGAGGTGCGTGAAAAGGGAGAGAAATTATACCTAACAAAGACTTTGGGGAGATGGAGGAGGGATGAATCGGAGATGCTTCAGGCGGCCAAGGCGGAGGCTTTGGTGATGATGTGCACTTTGCTTCCTGGTATCTTTATTCTTTGCCCTTTAGGTTTGGTGATGATATTCCTGAAAACCTAGTTTGACTTCTTTTTTTCTCTTCTGTCTCTTTGCCTCGTATGCTTGACCCTATTGCCTTCTGTATGTTGCTTTGTGTGCTTGCCCAATGATGAAATCTTTCTGAGGGTTTATGATTTTGAATATTATTATGGTTTTGAGTTTCCTCTGAGATGTTTTGATTGGAATATGCTGGATTGATTCTAGTTTTTGGAAAGGGCTTTGAAGGTTGAGCTCGTAATTCTGGTTTGGGGTTATAGGCTTTGTATGCTTGAAAACAAATTATAGGCGTGAGGGCCCTGAGGCTTGATGCAGGTATGGGCTCTTGCTTTGCTGTTTGTGTATTTGTTTGGATGTTTGAAACAGTTTAGCAGGTGAAAGCTTTGACAGGTTGAAAGGCTTCAGGCAGGTTTTTGCTTGAGGCTTGGAGGCTTGATGGTTCTGTTTGGTTTCAGCAGGTTGAGTGTTTAAGGCATGTGCAGGTTTAAGGTTTGTTGAGGTTTTGAGCTTAGGCTTCAAGCTTGTTGATATTTGATAGAGTTTGTCTTAAGGTTTGATGGACTTGGAAGTTCTTAGGCTTTGTGTGGCTTCTGTGATATGTTATGCAAGTTAATGGCTCTTGTATATCTTTTCAGGGTCTTGGCCTTTTTGTCTTTTAAGGGCAGGAGGTGTTATATTCGTTCTTGGTCAAATCTTTGGACAGGTTTGTAAGGCTTGAGGTTTTCACTCTTTGTGATCACTTCTGCTGCATATGTTCTGCCTCTTTTCTCTATGTATTCTGATACATCCTGTTTATATCTTTTGCTTAGACTCTAGCCTGCTGTACTGTAAGCTGCTTTCCTCTCTCTTTCTCTCTCCGGATTAAAGAAAAGCACTTTTATTGCTTAATTTTTGTCTTCTTTCTGAAAAAGCAAACTGGCCTTGGAAAGTGATGACTTGAATATTGTTTGTAATATTGTTTTCCTCTGCATAATTCCATATTTCTTGCATACATTGTGTACTTTATTGACAGCTTTTTGGATTTGTTGATATCTTTTGGTAACCTTGGACAATTTTGACAGCTTTGGCTTGGTTTGAGATTGTAATTCAGTTTGCCTTTACTTGTACATGCTGTTTGGAAACTTGGTTGACAATTTTTTGGATTTACTCAGTATGCTTGAAAATTTGAATTTGTGCATTTCACATTTTTGCAAGACATTCTATCCCTCTTTGTGAACCGAGAGCAATCTCGTGATTTGCAGAGAGGGAAAACTGATTCCGGCCAGTTGCTTTTAATGATGAATCTCTTTAACTGTCTACCTTAAATTATTTTTATCTGCTCTGACTTTTCTTTTGTTTCTTGTTTTTCTTGCAGATAAAATCAAAATGAGCAGAGGGAGCATTGGATAAAAGATGAAGACTTAGGAATTAGGATGAAATTTTATTTCAATTTTTAATCATTGTAACCATTATTATTATGAATACTTTGTAAAGAAATACTGTATTAAAATAACAATTGTAACAAATAATTAAAGATGAATAAAATCCAATCTTGATCAGTTAATTCTTTTTTCAAATGTTTATCTAATTGTTTATAATTCTTAAATTATAATAAAATGGAAATAAATTCCAATTATTCTAACTTAAAATAAATAATCAATTGATAAACACTGTGGTCTTATCATCAATCAATAATAAAACCGACGCTCCAATTATCCAAAACAATGCACAGTTAATTAAACAAAACGTCCACATACCTCTTTTCACTGATTAAATCCAAACAACTGCAAATTAACAATCAGCCACCTCAGTCCTCATCTCAGAGTAATTTGAAAAGCATTGATAGAACTAACTCTTTCTGAGAAATATACGCGCAAAACCCTGATTTTTGACTTAACACTGGAGAAACGCCTGCCTGATCAAACTTTGAGCCAATTCAACCAAACCCTAAGCAATATGTTTGAACTGTCTTAAAATCAATGAAAACCCTAAATTTTGTCTGACTGACGAGAAAAGTCTGTTTGACCGATTCTTGAGCCAGTCTGAAAAATCAGAAAAACCTGAAGCCGTGATTTCTTGTGGAAAAAGAGGAGGGCAAATTTTGGGGTACAACAGTTGCCCCTGTTCAATCTTCTTGAACCTGAAGAGTTAGATTGGCAAGTTTGCCTTTCGCGACTCGAGGGTAAAAGGAGATTGGACACTAGAGTGCCCAAAAATTTTGCACTTGGTGATGTGATGGTAGAGGGAATGGGCTTAAAGATGCCATTTGGTGATGGGCTTAAAGATGCCATATGGAATGAGACAGAATCTTGTCGGGAATGGGCTTATAGATGCCATCTGGAAATATTGAAATGTATATCATTGGTGAGTGGACGAGTATCAGAAAGGTATCCATGTTTTGGAACATTTCTGAACTGGGGGTCTGAACAAGCAATAGATTGACATCCGTGTTTGGAGAATCCGTAAACTGTTTTCAGAAGTCTTGAAGTTGAATAAGCAATAGAGCAGCATCCGTCGATGGGGACGCGTCCGTAAACCATTTTCAAAAGTTGAGAAGAATCTGAATAAGCGATAGGTTGACATCTGTTACTGGAGAACCTGTAAACTGTTTTAAGAAGTCTTGAATTTGAAGCTTACTAATTCTTATCCTGAAAAGGGTAAGATATTAGCTGAAACACGAAGTCATGTTGCATGAAATGTATGATGCAATGTATGTTATATCAACGTTTATGATATGAATGTAATGAATATGCACGTAAGCTGATGAGCTATCCTGCTGAGGATAGATGAATCCTGGATGGTTGGAGATAAAAGAATCTTGACTACTGCCGGGGAAAATAATTCCTTGACTGCTGCTGGGTAGGGCAAGAATATTTTGATCGTTGAAGATGAGAAGTCCTGGGACCACTGTTGGGGGATCAGGAGTTTGGATTGTACGCCAATCTATTGGGGATTCCTGTCTTGAGGAGATCTTCACTGGAGAATATTCGAATATTCTGTGAGGAACTGAGAATGGGTCTTCATTCTGCTAATGCTTAACTGTTATCTGATCGATCTCCAGGCTTTCACAGAAGCTTGTATTGTCATCTGGTCGTAATCCAGGCTTCACAATAGTTTGCTAAGCTGCCATCCGGTCAAATCTGGGCTTTACGGCTTGTGTTAAAGATATACCACTATCTGGTCGACTCCAGGCTTCGTAGTATTCTTGACTGCTGTCTGGTCATAATCCAGGCTTCACAGAAATTTGTATTGTTATCTGGTCGCAATCCAGGCTTCACAATAGCTTGCTAAACTGCTATCCGGTCAAATCCAGGCTTCACGGCTTGTGTTAAAGATATACCACTATCTGGTCGACTCCAGGCTTCGTAGTATTCTTGACTGCTATCTGGTCGTAATCCAGGCTTCACAAAAATTTGTATTGTTATCTGGTCGCAATCCAGGCTTCACAATAGCTTGCTAAACCGCTATCCGGTCAAATCCGGGCTTCACGGCTTGTGTTAAAGATATACCACTATCTGGTCGATTCCAGGCTTCGTAGTATTCTTGACTGTTGTCTGGTCATAATCCAGGCTTCACAGAAATTTGTATCGTTATCTGGTCGCAATCCAGGCTTCACAATAGCTTGCTAAACTGCTATCCAGTCAAATCCGGGCTTCACGGCTTGTGTTAAAGATATACCACTATCTGGTCGTAATCCAGGCTTGATGGTTGTATGGCATTGTTATCCGGTCGTACTCCGGGCTTCACAATATGCCATAGGGATTAAGATACTATCCGGTCACATCCGGGCTTTGTAACTTGAATCTTGTGAGAATTTGATCTTTGACGACTGTAGCTTCCAACAGATGATGAAGGAATTTTTGAACGATCGATCAATCCAAAATGCAATTTGTTTTGGAGAATAAATCCTGGACAAATGTTGGGGAAATAAACCCATAACCAAAGTTGGGGATAGAAGAACTCTGGGGTTACTGAGGATGAGAAATCCTTGTTGTCTGCTAACTGCTTGGGGAACAAGATCTTCACTGGTTGAGGGATCTTAGGGCCACTGCTGGGGATCGGAACTCCTTGGTGACTTGCGGGGTGAGAGGATTCTGATGATCTCTGCTGGGGAGTTCAGAACATGGTAGACTTATGCTGGAGAGGTGTGACTGAGAATCTTCAGTCTGGTGGGAAGTATCTCTGTGGGGAGAATGTTCATTGGTCTGGTTCCACTGGGGATCGATAGTTGGAAGTTTAAACTCCGCTGGGGATAGGATTTTCAGATT
Source organism: Vicia faba (assembly GCA_948472305.1). Classification (NCBI taxonomy): domain Eukaryota; kingdom Viridiplantae; phylum Streptophyta; class Magnoliopsida; order Fabales; family Fabaceae; genus Vicia; species Vicia faba. The sequence goes on along the minus strand of OX451739.1, from coordinate 1,525,857,555 downwards.
TTAGGGCCCCACTGGGGGTGCTGAAACTTATCTCTGAGGGGGACTAAGTTCTGGAAGGTTCTCCGGCTGGGGAAATCAGCTTTGAGAAAGCTCTTGTTCTGCTGAGGATCCTGGAGTTTAGCTCTGTTTGGGGAATCCTTCTGAAAGGGCATCGAGATATCTATCTGTACCTTCCACCTATCAGTAATCATCTTTTCCTGATTTGTGAGGAAATGACTATGTTCAAATGCATATGCCTACTTAACAAAACATTGAACGTTTCTCAAGTAAACATAAGTGTGAAAGAGAAAAAGGAAGACAAAGCAAATTTGTGTATTTGGAAAAGTATTTGTATTAACTTTCTATGAGCATCTTTGTACAAAGGAGACAGGCATCCTTGTAAGAGGATGTCGCCGTAAAAATTGAAAGTTTTATACAAAAGAAAGATGGCTATGTGAAATAACTCCATGGGGTTCCATTCTGCTATAGCCTTCACAAATCTGAATATTTGTCCATTCAATGCTTCACCTGCCGGTGACTGAATTGACCAGAAGCTTGGAGCTGGTTGATGAAGAGATTGTCCTTAAAGTGATCCGACGAGACATAGTCATACGCTTTAATTCCCTAACTTTTGCCTGAATCGCCCTTTCGGGTTTTCGATCCACCGGGAAACCCCTTTTTGCCCAAGCCGCCCTTTCGGGTTTTCGACTTGCCGGGTGTACAGATTTTTTTGTTTTATCCCTAATTTTTGCCTGAACCGCCCTTTCGGGTTTTCGGTTCACCGGGATGCCTATTTTTGCCCAAGCCGCCCTTTCGGGTTTTCGACTTGTCGGGTTACTTTATGCGTAGTATCTTTTGACTATGTCTGTGTTCGCGGGGTGCGGTAAATCATCACCGTCCATGGTGGTCAAAATCATTGCACCACCAGAAAATATGCTCTTGACCACAAATGGTCCTTCGTAAGTAGGAGTCCATTTTCCCCTGGGGTCACTTTGTGGCAAGATAATCCGCTTGATCACGAGATCTCCGACTTGATATACTTGACGTCTGACTTTCTTGTTGAAAGCCTTGATCATCCGTTTTTGGTACGTCTGACCATGGCAAACAGCAGCGAGTCGCTTCTCGTCGATCAAATTAAGTTGATCAAGTCGTGTCTGAATCCAATCATCTTCATTCAAACCTGCGTCCTTCATAATCCTTAAGGAAGGAATCTGAACTTCCATGGGCAGGACAGCTTCCATGCCGTATACCAAAGAGAATGGGGTTGCCCCGGTTGAAGTACGTGCTGTGGTACGGTATCCGTGCAGAGCAAACAGTAACATCTCATGCCAGTCCTTGTAAGTGACTGTCATTTTCTGAATGATCTTCTTAATGTTTTTGTTCGCAGCTTCAACAACACCGTTCATCTTCGGCCGATAGGGGGATGAACTGTAATGATAAATCTTGAACTGTTCGCATAGAGCGGTGATCATAGTATTATTCAGATTGGTTCCGTTGTCTGTGATGATCCTGTCGGGGACACCGTACCGGCGTATGAGGTTTTGCTTGATGAAGCGGGCAACCACATTTTTTGTAACAGAGGCGAAGGAAGCCACTTCGACCCATTTGGTGAAATAGTCAATGGCGACCAGGATGAAGCGATGTCCATTAGATGCCGTGGGCTTGATCTCTCCAATCATGTCAATGCCCCACATTGCAAATGGCCACGGAGCTGTCAGCACGTTGAGAGAAACCAGAGGAATGTGCACCTTATCGGCATATATTTGGCATTTATGGCAGGTACGAGAGTGTTGATGGCAATCAGCTTCCATTGTAGACCAGTAATAGCCTGCCCTTAGAATATTCTTAGCCATCGTGTGTCCGCTCAAGTGGGTGCCGAACGTACCACTGTGTATCTCAGTCATGATCAACTCTGCCTCAGCTTTGTCCACACATCGGAGTAAAACACAATCATGGTTGCGTTTATAGAGGATGCCATTGCTCAGGAAGAACTTGGCAGCAAAATTCCTTAGGAACTTTTTGTCATTTACTGAAGCTCCTTCGGGATATTCTCTAGTCTGGAGATACCTTTTGATTTCATGAAACCAGGGTTGTTCCACTGTGTTGTACCCCAAATTTTGACCTAAGATACCGTCTTCCATCTGCATCATTCGCATTGCAAGAGTTTTGACCATTTTTATCGAATTTTCAAAGCAGTTTAAAAATTCATAATTTTTTTCGAGTCGGGAGCTGTTTATTTGTTGAACGCTAAATTTATTAACTGATCAAGATTTAAATGACGTTTATTAATTATTTATTATCTTAAATTTAAATAATTGGAATTTATTTTTCAATTGTTATATAATTTAAAGACTTATGAATAATGAAATAAGCATTTGAGAATGAGTTTATTAATTGGTCAACAATGATTATTTAATTCTTTATCATTTTTAGATTAAATAATTAAAATTTTATTTTTAATTATTATAATTTGGAATTTTACGAATAATGAATTAAATAGTTGAATTTGTTGATTAGTCAATGATGTTTATTTATTTGTTTGTCATTCTGAATTTAAATGATTGGATTTGATTTTCAGTCATTATATAATTTAAAGAGTTATAAACAATAAATAAATAATTGGAAAGAAAAAGAATTAATTGGGAAATAATAGAATTTTTATTCACTTTATTCTATTTATTACAATTGTTGTTTAAATACTATTGTACAAAGTATTTATAATAACCATTACATAAATGCTTAAAGTAAAATAAAACTATTTTCCTAAATTCTAATTCCAATCTTCTATCCAACACTCTTTGTCTGCTCATTTAAATTTTACCTGCAAAAACGATTAAAAGAAAAGAATTAGAATTCAAATAAATAATTAAATGCAGAAAATAAATTTTAATGTTCATCATTAAATGTAATGGCCGGAATCAGTTATTATTTTTTTGCAAATCACGGGATTACTCCCGGTTCACAAAAAAAAAGAGAAAAGGATTTCAAAGCATATGCATAAATTATTTTCCAAAAAAACTGCATACTTAAGCTAATCCCATTAGTTTTTAATCCCAAATATTAATTTCAAAGCATACAGCATAAGCAACAAATATGTAGTAACCATATGCAAGCATGCCCCTTTTAACGTGGCCTACACATCAAGAAGCCAACAACATTTGGATTAAAAACAATATGCAGTTTGACTATTCTTGCAAGCAACAAAATTCCTTTTTCTTTCATCATTTTCCAGCCACTGCATTTTCAGAAAATAGACAGCTTATCACTCTTTTGTCAAAGCCATTCTGAGAGAGAAAAAGAGAGGGAGAAGTGTGGGATTTGCAGGCTTAGCTTAGGCAGAAAGAGGTATACAAGACAAACTAAGAAATATAGCCAGTAAGAATAATAGCACAGAAGAAGAATAAAGGCAAACTGAGTGGACAGTAGTGCAGAATGCTCAGGGAGATCCCAAGAGATTTGTTTTCAAAGTTCCTGGCCTGTAGCGCAAGAGAAGAGAGGAGAACTGTTATATTACAACAAAAGAGAAAACAAAGGATCCCATCTCATAAAAACAGCATAGAGAGAAAACAAAAGATATAAGTTAGCAAAAACATAACCAAAAACCTTAGCATACTGTCAAGAAAACCAAAAAACCTTAGCATACTGTCAAGAAAACCAAAAAAAACCATAGCATCCTGTCAAGACCATAGAAAAACCTGCTAATGCCTTAGCTCTTTGTCAACACATAACCCCTCCCTGAGTTATCCCAAAACATGATCAAAACCTGCATCAATCTCACACAAACCAAAAATCTCTACCAGCATCATAGCATACTGTCAAGAAAACCATAAAACATAGCTCAATCCTCATACCAGTATGAAAAGCCATATCCCTACTGTAAAGGCTTAGTCACAAAACCTGTCAAAACCTTTTACAAGTTCAAGCCATACCATTTTCGTAAATCCAGCATATCCAAGCTTTCAAATCCATCCCCTAGCCTCAGAAAGTTCATTCATCATAGGCGATAAATCCCATAGGCAACAGCATTCAAGAAGAAGAGAGAGTTATCATCCAATTCCACAAAATATCCAAAGCAACATTTCAAGGCAAATCGGTGAGGCCCTCAGTGTACACATCACTGGGCAACAAGGCAAGCATCTCAAAGTATCCTAGGCAATAATATTCAAGAAGAAGAAGAAAGAGCCAAAGTGCATTTCAACAGGTTCCAACGATAGCAAACACAGTAACATTCAAGCAAAAGGAAGGAAATCAAATACCGTTCACCACCGTGTGCGCCTACCGTCTCCCTGCCGTCCAGCCTCCATCACCCCAAGCTCCTCCTCCTTCTCCACCTAGGTAACGCTTTCTTCCATTCTTATTCCTTAAAACGCCATTCAAATCGACATGGACAGTGAAAAATGGAAAACTAGTCAGAATCAACCAAAAGGCCTTAAAGCCAACCAAGAAATTGTAAAAATCAACAACGAATCTGTAAAGTTTATACGCGAATTAAATCAACATTAACATTAACGAAAGCGTTTTGTCATTACCGTCTCCGCTTAAAGCCGCCGCGTCAATGGAGGAAAGAGGAACTTGGTGTGGGTGGCCGGAACAAGGAAACATCAACAATGGAGGCAAAGAAAACGAAGAAGCTGCGCGAGAGAGATGAAGATCGTGAAGAGAGGCGCCGTTCTGCCTTAAACCAAACCCTAAATCCCTTTATCAAACAAACACAACCCTAATTATGATTTAATCCCTTGGACCCTTAAGCCCACGACCCGACCCGCTCCATCTTCCTTCAACCCAGCTCATTTCTTTTCTTACACTTAAGCCCATTTCTAATTACTGCTCCCACCCCTTTTTTCTTTATACACTCTTTAGTTAATTCATTCTTAACTTATTTAATTTAGATTAACTAGTTTTAGGAATACACATATGATTTTAAATAGATAATTTTAACACTTTACCCAAATATTATTTAAGTTTATTTAATTTTAGTCTTCTTTATTTTAATTAGATATTTGATTTATAAGTTTTATTTAATTTGATAAATATTTAATATCTTTAAAAAACATGTGAAAGTAAAAAAATGAAGACTAAAAGACATTTTATTTTATTCCCCTCATTTTGATTAAATATCAATATAATAAAAACATAAAAAATAGAAATATATAAAAACATTAAAAACATTTCTCCTAATTCTCATTACCTTTTATCATTAAGAATGCGTAAAAAAAGTGAAAACTAATTAAAATTTTCTTTTCGCCTATTTAACAAAAAGTCATATAAAATGCATGTTCCTATTTAATTGTTGTGTATCATTTTCTGTCAATTATTCCATTGCATTTGTTTATTCTATTTGTACCAATCCAAAGGGAATAGTCTAATTTTTTTTGTTGACTTCATGTCCTCAAAAAACGATCGAGCGAATACTCTCATTCATTAAAAACTTAGGTCAATTTTCTTCAAACATTCACATTACTTCAAAATTTCAACCTTTTCAAGACTTATACCTTTTAAGCCAAAAACTTCGACATTAGGTCGTCGTATCTTCAAAAACCCGTCCGTATCCCTTTTCGGCCAAAACAATTTATTTTCAATCAAGCAATCAATTTTAAATAAAACAGATATTTCAAAAGGTTCCTATAGAGTACTATAGATGCATTGGGTGCTAATACCTTCCCATTGTATAACCAACCCCCGAACCATAAGATCTCTTTTCAAAAACGCTTTGTATTTGTATTTTATTTACATTGCATATTTAGGGTTTTATTTCGCTCTTTTCCCTTTTCCTTTGGAAACAATAAAGCGCGGTGGCGACTCTTGCTTTTGCGAGACGAATTAATCAATAATTCGATCTCCGATTTACCCCGCTACATTTTTATCGCTACAGAATTGGCGACTCTGCTGGGGAATGATTGACCTCTTGCTGGTCCATCCCTAAGTGGGTTAAGCCTAATTTGTCTTATCTGTTTTATTATTATTTGATATGTTTGATTATGTGTTTAAATTGGGGTGTTTGGGTTTTTGAAGGACAAATCCTATACCCGGATTAAGTAACACTTAAGGAATAGGACGGGCGGTATAGTCATGTTAACTTTGAGGGAGTAATCCCGAAGAAGGAGGCATGAGATCCCCCACTCAATGGAAGGCCCTCTTGGACTTAATATTTGTTTACCGAGTAATCGGGAAGACATTATTATTTTCGACCTAGGAGCCCGAGAAGTTGAGGACCGTAGAACCCTAACCCATCTTGGCCTTTTTAGGTGTAGCGCGGAGACTATCACGGAGTAATTCGGAAGTAGTTGTTACGCGATGCTACGCTCGGACGAGTTTCTCTTGAGAATATTGCTAATTATTGAGTAATCAAGACGTTGGTAATATCCGAAAGAGGGATGCAGACTCTGGGAACTCTTAGAACCTTGTCTTACAGGTGTGATCGAAACATTAGTACATACCTTTGGGTGGGCTTTACCCTCGACTCCATGCTGAACTTTGAACCTTTAAACCCCATGTTTGCAAACTTGTGTGTGACTGTCGCATTATCATTCATTCATGCATTCGTCAACATCTTTGTAAAAACTCGTTTTTCAAGGAACTTTGGAATGATTTTTGCAAACGTCTTAGGGTACTATGGAACTTGGAAGGAGAAATACTCGAAGCTTCAGCTTCAAAGAGCCTGAAATTGAAGAGCTGAAGAGTTTGATTCCGAAGATAGAGAGTCCGACAGATTTTCAGAAGAAATATGGGTCCATCGTACCGCTCATGAAGCGCAAGATGAAGAAAGGCATCCTCAACACTTTGGTTCAGTTCTATGATCCCTTGTATCGATGTTTCACCTTCCCGGATTATCAGCTGATGCCTACTTTAGAGGAGTACTCTTATATTCTCGGTTTGCCGATCGTCGACCGTGTTCCTTTTTCTGGGTTAGAAGAGGAGCCTAAATCTCATGAGATAGCAGCCATCACCCATCTGAAGAAGTCAGAGATAGAAGAGAATATGACTACGAAAGGAGGAATCCGGGGTTTGCCGGCTCAGTTTCTGTTGAAGAAAGCTCGTCATTTTGCTGATACAAAGGATACCGTTGCCTTCGAGGACGTGTTTGCTTTACTCGCGTATGGTCTTTTCTTATTCCCAAACATTGATAAATTTGTGGATGTCAATGCCATCAGAGTTTTCCTGATTGGAAATCCGGTCCCTATGCTGCTAGGGGACACGTATTACTCTATCCATCTTCGAAACTCTCGTCAAGGAGGAATGATTATTTGTTGCGTGCCGTTGCTGTATCAGTGGTACGTCTCGCATTTACCTGGGTCCGATGCTTTCTGGGATCTCGAGAAAGAACCGCGTTGGGCGCCAAAGATTATGGCTCTCACTCATTTCGACATTGACTGGTACAATCGAGCTTACCATGACGTAGAGATCATTGACAGCTGTGGTGCTTTTCCCAATGTACCTCTTCTTGGTACGAGGGGTGGAATCAATTACAACCCTGTTCTAGCGCGCCGTCAGTTCGGGTACCCAATGAGAGATAAGCCGAACAGTATCCATGTGAGTGGTTTCTTTCTTCAGGAAGGACAAGATCATCAGACTGCTAAGAGAGAGATTGAAGGAGCTTGGCGCCATATCCACAAGAAAGGAAGAGATATGCTGGGACATAGAGGTGCCGTTTCTTTGGAACCTTACTTACAGTGGGTCCGTGCTAGGGCTTGTGCTCTCAAGATGCCATATAAACTTGAGAAACCTTTGTTCCCTGCCATCGCACCATCATCAGTTGCTATCCCAATCGCAGATGTAGGAGAATATCAAGGGAACCTGGCTAGGATGAAGTCCGAAAGGGATGCTTGGAAAGAAAAGTACCATATGTCCGAGTACGAGAATCGAGTCCTGACTCGACAGCTGAAAGAGAAGAAGGAGTTGTTGCTTATTCAAGATGGCCGGTTCGTTGACCACGATGAGAAGCTTCGCCAGAAGGATGCCTTGTTGAAGAAATACGCGAGTGAAAGGAAGAGGAAAAGGGAATGTTCAGTAAACGTGGCTCTCGTTCCTAATCCACAAGAAGAAATCATCGATCGACTGATAGCGGAAAAGAAAGATTTGGAAGACTTTTATGAAGAAAAGATCAAGAAGCTCCGACTACAGCTGGTGTTTGGACCGTCATCTGAGGTTTCTGAGTGAGCTTTAGCTTTAGTTTATTTTATTGATGTCATTTTGTAAAACTATGTAAAAGGGCTTCATGCTCCGAAGTTGTAATTTATTGTTTTCTTAAGGGCTTCATGCTCCGAAGTTGTAATTTATTGTTTTCTTAAGGGCTTCATGCTCCGAAGTTGTAATTCATTGTTTTCTTAAGGGCTTCATGCTCCGAAGTTGTGACTTATGGTCTTATTTCGGGCTTCATGCTCCAAGTTGTAATTTACTGCTTCATGTTTTAAAATGTAATTTATCACTTTATTATGGTTTTCAGGTTGCAAGTTGTAATTTATTGCTTTTATTAGTGGACTTGTTATTCCAAGGTTGTAATTTACTATTCCAAATTGTAAGTTGTAATTTATCGCTTTCGATTGACGGATTGAGTTTTGTTGTTCCAAATTCCTTTACTATTGATGTATGCAAAGTTACTAAAAGTTCCTTGAAAAACTTTTAAAATGAGTCATCATTTGCATCACCATCATGCATCATTTCACATTCCACATCGCATGTTTTCTAGAGTCTCATTCTTGTTCTTTTTTCCACCGAAGGTTGCCAAGCTGTCTCACCAACACGACACTCGGGCCAGTCGTCAGAAAAGAATGGAAGATTTGGAACAGGAAAATCACGAGCTTCGTGGGGAAGTTGCTACGCTTCGTGCCGAGATGGAAAAGTTAACAGCGTTGGTGGAAAGTTTGGTGGCTGTTCAGAATCAGCCATCGACTACGGCTGCCGAAATTCAGACTTCAACTCCAGTGGTTTCCGAGATTGTTATCGCTCCTGCCTCCGCAACTCAAATCAACTCTCCGATCCAGCATCAGATGCCGAAAGGTTTTCCTTGGGGAATGCCTTACAACTTTATGCCAGAGGGGTATCAGCCTACCGCCCAACCTATATTTCAGTCTGCATTGTCTCTTCCTCAACCAGAGACGACTGCACTGCCGCCAGTAATTCCGTCGGTAACACCTTTTCCGCAACCGATCATGACGACCGTTGCTCCAGTGGTCCACTCAGTGCCATACTTGAATGAACCAATTTATCCTGCCGAACCTGCTGAAAGTATGGGCCTTTTTGATAGAATGGAGGAGTTTCAGGATCAATTCCAGGAAATGCAGAAAGAGCTTAGAGCCTTGAAGGGGAAGGAGCTGTTTGGGAAGAGCACACATGATCTTTGTTTGGTTCCGAATGTCAAGATTCCGGCGAAGTTCAAAACACCAGACTTTGAAAGATACAAGGGGGATTCGTGTCCTAGAAGCCATTTGACAATGTACGTGAGGAAGATGTCCACGTATTCTGATAATCATGATTTATTGATTCATTATTTTCAAGATAGTTTGACGGGTGCTGCCTTGAAGTGGTATATGGGATTGGACAGCATTCGAATCCGCAATTTTAACGATCTCAGTGAAGCCTTTGTCCATCAGTACAAGTATAATGTTGACATGGCGCCGGACAGGGATCAACTCCGGGCAATGTCGCAAAGAGACCGAGAATCTTTTAAAGAGTACGCCCAGAGGTGGCGTGAAATTGCTGCTCAGATCCATCCACCTCTGGAGGAGAAAGAGATGACTAAGATATTTTTGAAGACTTTGGGATCCTTTTACTATGAGAGGATGATAGCCAGCGCGCCCAGTGACTTTACCGAGATGGTGAGCATGGGTATGCGATTAGAGGAAGGAATTCGTGAAGGACGTTTGATTAAAGAAGGGAGTACGTCCAGCAGTGTGAAGAAGTTCGGAGGTGTTTTCCCGAAGAGGAAAGAGCAAGATGTTAGTGCTTTGTTTCCAGGTAGGCCTAGGAGAGGCTACTCTCACGTCGCGGCAGTCACTCCGGCTGTCCGCCCAGCTTTGGTAGCCCCATCTCATCAGATTCCGCCACCTCAACAACGACCTTTTCAACAGCAGCCTCGACAACAGGCCTATCCGCTCAACAATCAGAATCGCTCGCCCAGAAAGCCGCAGTTTGATGCCATTCCTATGACGTATACTGAATTGTTTCCCGCTCTCATTAGAAAGAATCTCATCACAACAAAACCACCTCCTGTCGCACCGAACAGTGCTTCCCCGTGGTACAAGGCGGATCAATTCTGTGAATATCATCAAGGGTCGCCGGGGCACAACCTTGAGAATTGCTTTGCGTTGAAGGCGGATGTGCAGAGATTAATTAAGCATGGCATCTTGTCTTTTAAGGATGTGAATCCAAATGTCAGAGATAACCCTTTGCCCCGACATGGGGCAACTTCTGTGAATATGGTGGAGGGTTGCCCGAGGAAGTTCCGAGTTTTCCAAGTCGAGCACATCAGAGAATCATTGATCAGGTTACACCAAAGTTTGAGAAGACTTGCCTTTGTTAGGCACCAACATGACTATGACGTTTGCCAGTTTTGTTCAAGAGAAGAGGATTGTCCTATTGTGAAGGAGGACATTCAGAAGTTGCTAGATCAGAGAATTATTACTATTACCTATGACCGAAATCCTGAAGATGAAGTGAATGTGATAACCCCACAGTTTAATTTGCCAGAATCAGTAGAGATTGCTTACAACAGCCAGACTGCGTCTGCTGATCCTTTGATTATTTATCCACCTGGCCCTGTGCCTTATAGCTCAGACCAAGCCGTGCCGTACAAGTATAACGCCACCATGATCGAGAACGGGGTAGAAGTCCCCATACCAACTAGACCGTCTTTCGTTAATATTGCCGATGTAAGTAGAGTGACAAGAAGTGGGCGTGTTTTTGCCGCGGGTACCGACAAGAAGACCAGAAGTTCAAGTAAGGAGGCCCATGCCGGCGGAGATCCCTGTAAGAAATGAACCAAGGGTTGAGGTAGGTCGATCCAGTGAACCTATCCCTCACCCTGAAGAAGATGAAATCTTAAAGCTTATCAAAAGAAGCGAGTATAAAATTGTGGACCAGCTTCTGCAAACACCTTCCAAGATTTCCTTGCTTGCCTTATTGAGAGATTCTGGGGCACACAGAGAAGCCTTGATGAAAGTGTTGGACCAGGCGTTCGTAGACCATGATGTGACAGTTGATCAGTTTGACGGGATTGTGGGGAATATAACCTCGTGTAACAACTTGGGTTTCAGTGATGAAGAACTCCCGGAGGAGGGGAGAAACCATAATATGGCTCTGCACATTTCAGTAAGTTGTGGGAACGATACCTTATCAAGCGTGTTAGTGGATACCGGCTCGTCATTGAACGTGATGCCCAAGACCACGTTGTCTCGACTTTCATATCCAGGTGCTCCTATGAGGCCTAGCGGAGTAATTGTTAAAGCCTTTGACGGTTCCAGGAAGACGGTTATCGGTGAAGTGGATCTTCCCATAGTGATTGGCCCCCACACTTTTCAAATCACTTTCCAAGTGATGGACATCCGTGCTGCTTATAGTTGTTTATTGGGCCGTCCCTGGATCCATGATGCCGGGGCAGTCACCTCCACGCTCCATCAGAGATTAAAATTTGTGAGGCATGGGAAACTAGTGATGATTGGGGGAGAGCAGGCCATGGTGGTAAGTCATTTATCATCGTTTTCTTTTATTGATGCTGACGAGGACGTCGGGACCCAGTTTCAGGGCCTATCTGTTGCTAAGGATACCGTGAAGAAGCAAGGGGCATCCATCTCTTCTTTTGAGGATGCACGGCGAGTAGTGGAGAGTGGTTCGGCCGAAGGATGGGGCCAGGTGTTGACGTTACCCGAGAACAAGTCTGGGGAAGGTTTGGGTTTTCATCCAATAGCTGCAAGGGTCAAGGAAGAGGTGGTTGTTCGTCCAATTCAAGAGGTCTTTCGGAGTGCAGGGTTTGTGCATCCTGAGGTTGATGCTGTCATAGATGATGATTCCGAGGAGGATTTGCCCGTGTTTGTGACGCCTGGATTGGCTTGCCAAAACTGGATAGCGGTTGATATTCCTGTGGTTATGCACGTTTCCGAGTAATGTTTTGTTCATTTTTCTTTAAAAAAATCGCTCTGCCCAAGGCGAAACGTATTTTGTGTCGGGCTATGAAAAATAACTCCTTTTGCTCTGCCCAAGGCAAAAGAGAAATGTCTGGGCTTGTTGTTTCAAGTATTTCCTCTTTAATGAATAAAAATGTCATTTTGTCCACTGCTGTTTTATTTTTCATTTTTCGGGAAATAATAATGAAAATTGATTAAGAGCATTTTGTTTTATTTGCACAAATCGATTTCTAAAATAAAGCATAATCATGTGTGCAGATTACTTCATGACTTAACCATCGAAAACAATGATCCTATGCCCTCTCCCAATTTTGAATTCCCTGTGTTCAGAGCCGAAGGAGAGGATGATGAAGAGGTTCCTGTTGAGATTTCCCGTTTGATCGAGCAAGATGAGAAGGTCATTCAACCATTTGAAGAACCTGTAGAGTTGGTCAATTTGGGTGATGAAGAGGTTAGAAAGGAAGTCAAAGTCGGAGCTTTGCTTATCCCGGAAGTTAAGGAGAAGATGTTGGAGCTTCTCAGAGAGTATGTTGATGTGTTTGCGTGGTCTTACCAAGATATGCCAGGGTTGGACAACGACATTGTGGAGCATCGTTTACCGTTGAGACCTGAGTGTCCACCGATCAAGCAGAGGTTGAGAAGGACTCGTCCTGACATGGCCGACAAGATTAAAGAAGAAGTTCAGAAGCAGATCAACGCAGGTTTTCTTGTGACGTCGGTCTATCCTCAGTGGTTAGCCAACATCGTACCTGTTGCTAAGAAGGATGGTAAGGTTCGGATGTGTGTGGACTACAGAGATCTGAACAGGGCTAGTCCGAAAGATGATTTCCCATTACCTCATATTGACGTATTGGTCGACAGTACCGCCAAGTTCAAAGTCTTTTCTTTCATGGATGGTTTCTCTGGCTACAATCAAATCAAGATGGCGCCGGAAGATATGGAAAAGACCGCTTTCATTACACCGTGGGGAACTTTCTGTTATCGAGTTATGCCGTTTGGTTTGAGGAATGCTGGTGCAACGTACCAAAGGGCCATGACTGCTTTGTTTCATGACATGATGCATAAGGAGATCGAAGTGTATGTGGATGACATGATTGCCAAATCACAAACTGAAGAAGATCACTTGGAGCATTTGTTAAAGCTATTCCAGCGTTTGAGAAAGTACAAACTCCGTCTGAATCCCAACAAGTGCACTTTTGGCGTTTGTTCTGGAAGACTTTTAGGTTTCATTGTCAGTCAGAAAGGTATTGAAGTGGATCCCGATAAAGTCAAAGCTATTCGGGAAATGCCCGCACCCAAGACGGAAAAACAAGTAAGAGGATTCCTTGGGAGATTGAATTACATTTCTAGGTTCATATCTCACATGACTGCTACTTGTGGGCCAATTTTCAAGCTTCTCCGCAAGAACCAAGGATGTGTGTGGACAGAGGATTGTCAGAAAGCTTTCGATAGTATCAAAGAATATTTGCTCGAGCCTCCCATTTTGATTCCTCCGGTGGAAGGAAGACCATTGATTATGTATTTGACCATATTAGAGGATTCCATGGGATGTGTGCTTGGTCAGCAGGACGAGACTGGAAGAAAGGAGCACGCTGTATATTATCTGAGTAAGAAATTCACAGACTGCGAGTCTCGATATTCATTGCTTGAGAAAACCTGTTGTGCTTTAGCCTGGGCTGCTCGCCGTCTGCGCCAGTATATGATTAATCACACTACTTGGTTGATCTCCAAAATGGACCCAATCAAGTATATCTTTGAGAAGCCCGCCTTATCTGGAAGGATAGCCCGTTGGCAGATGTTGTTATCTGAATATGACATTGAATATCACACTCAGAAAGCGATCAAAGGGAGTATTTTGGCCGATCATTTGGCTCACCAACCAATTGAAGACTATCAGTCCATCAAGTTTGACTTCCCCGATGAAGATGTTATGTACTTGAAAGCTAAAGACTGTGAAGAGCCGTTACCTGAAGAAGGACCTGATCCTGAATCCCGATGGGGTTTGATATTTGACGGAGCTGTGAATTCCTATGGAAATGGAATTGGGGCAATCATCGTTACTCCCCGAGGTACTCATATCCCGTTCACGGCAAGACTGAAGTTTGACTGTACGAACAACATGGCGGAGTATGAAGCGTGTATTATGGGTCTCGAAGAAGCAGTGGACTTGAGGATTAAGATTCTGGATATTTATGGAGATTCGGCATTGGTGATTAATCAAATCAAAGGAGAATGGGAAACTCGTCATCCTGGTTTGATCCCGTACAGAGACTATGCTAGAAGGTTGTTAACCTTCTTCAACAAGGTGGAATTGCATCATATCCCTAGGGATGAGAATCAAATGGCTGATGCTTTGGCTACTTTGTCTTCAATGTTTCAAGTGAATGATTGGAACGACGTGCCTACAATCCGAGTTATGCGCCTCGACCGACCTGCTCATGTGTTCGCAGTAGAAGAGGTCACCGACGACAAACCTTGGTTCTATGACATCAAACGTGTCCTTCAAACTCAAGAGTACCCGCCTGGGGCATCCAACAAAGATAGGAAGACGTTGAGAAGATTAGCAAGCAGTTTCTTTCTCAATGAAGAAGTGTTGTATAAGAGGAATTACGACATGGTCTTGCTCAGATGTGTAGACAGACGTGAAGCAGACATGCTGATGCAAGAGGTGCACGAAGGATCCTTTGGCACTCATGCCAATGGACACGCAATGGCTAGAAAGATGTTGAGAGCTGGTTACTACTGGATGACCATGGAATCTGATTGCTGCAAGTATGTGAAGAAGTGTCATAAATGCCAGATTTATGCGGACAGGATGCACGTACCGCCGACCCTCCTCAATGTTATATCTTCACCTTGGCCTTTCTCCATGTGGGGCATTGATATGATTGGGATGATTGAACCCAAAGCTTCAAATGGTCATCGTTTCATCTTGGTAGCGATCGATTATTTTACTAAGTGGGTGGAAGCCGCATCTTATGCTAATGTAACCAGACAGGTGGTAGTCAGATTTATCAAGAATCAGATTATTTGTCGGTATGGTATCCCGAGTAAGATCATCACTGACAATGGGTCGAATTTGAATAACAAGATGATGAAGGAGCTTTGTGAAGAGTTCAAAATCGAGCATCATAATTCCTCTCCTTACAGGCCGAAGATGAATGGGGCTGTTGAAGCTGCTAACAAGAATATCAAGAAGATCGTCCAGAAGATGGTGGTAACTTATAAGGACTGGCATGAAATGCTTCCGTTTGCTTTACACGGGTATCGTACTTCGGTTCGAACTTCAACAGGCGTGACTCCTTTCTCCCTGGTTTATGGTATGGAAGCAGTACTCCCCGTGGAGGTTGAGATTCCGTCTCTGAGAGTGTTGATGGAAGCCAAGCTTTCCGAGGCCGAATGGTGTCGAAGTAGATACGATCAGTTGAATTTAATCGAAGAGAAGAGATTAACGGCTTTGTGTCACGGTCAGTTGTATCAGCAAAGAATGAAGAAGGCTTTTGATAAGAAGGTTCGGCCGCGCGAGTTCAGAGAAGGTGACCTCGTGCTCAAGAAGATATTATCTTTCCAACCCGATTCTAGGGGCAAATGGGCTCCGAATTATGAAGGACCGTTTGTTGTTAAGAAGGTTTTCTCCGGAGGTGCCATGATTCTCGCCAATATGGATGGCGAAGACCTCCCGCGTCCCCTGAACGCCGATGCAGTCAAGAAGTATTTCGCTTAGGCAAATTTCTGGTCAAATCAGTCTTGGCATCTGAGCATATTCTGGAATTCAAAGTTGTTAGGGAGAATAGTGATCATTGTTTTTGTATGACCTTTTACTTCACATACTATTTCCCTAAACCTTTTGTGAACCGTTGGAGTCGCATTGTTAGCGAACTACCATCTTATTATTGAAATTTGAGCATTTACCTTTTGTGGGCAAAATTTTAATATTTTATGGAAATACTTGAAACAAATTTACTTAAAATATTCTTATTTCTAAAATGTGTCGTGAATAACGAAAGGAATATTAACAGTCGTTCCGAGAATGGTCAAGCCATGAAATGCAAAACAGTACAGTAATTTATATTTGCGTGATGAATTTGTTTTCTTTCAAAATCGTCATTAAGTGTTGGCTGTGTACATGCTTGGTTATGGTGGTGCTAAACTTGGTGATTCCCCAGTTTGTTCCAGTTAAGTGTGGTTTTAGCTACCTTTGTTTGGGAGATTTTGAAGTGCGGTACACTTCGTCTTATGCCAGTGGTTTATTGGTGTTAGAAGATTGGATTTGATTGTTCGTCTCTTCAGAAGACTTGGGCCTTGTAGCGTGACATCTTCCGACGTTGCTTTGTATTCCGTTTATCTTCCATCTTTTCAAGAGTGGCCGAGCATTTACGTTGCTGTGACACCTTATTATCTCCAAGATATTCCATCTGTCTGTTTTGTCAGCATATACATGACATTCATTTATTCATTCACACTCGCATCATGCACACACAGTTGTATTTGTTAATGTCATTAAAGTCGTACATCTTAGTTGTGTCTCTCCAAATAACGTATTTGGTCTTTCCAAATAGGGTGTCAACTTAAGCATAAAGTGCGCCTCCTTTCTAATTCCCCAACTGAGCTAATCCTCGTGGGTGACTTTTGGTTTAGCTTACCATGTCCATTTTTTTTTGGATAGGGTGAATTCCCCAATCGAGTTACTTTCTCATTGGGTGGAGTCTTGTTTGACTGTTTCTCTCTGGTTATCCCTGGATGAAGTTGTTGCCTCTTGCATAGGCTGTCTCATTGATTTTCCCCAGTGAAATTGCGACCAAGACGACTGATGCTTTTCTTTTGCACATTTAAGTATTTGATCTCCTCGGGAAGGATTGATTCAAGTTTCTTTTTGACGAGGATTATATTCTCTGCCAGCACCATCGCAGTCCCCCTCTGAATTATGTTGGAAAACGACAAGCGGTAGCTCTTCACGAGCAACTTGTACGTTACTATCTTCGACAAGCGCCGAGCAGTAGTTCTTCATGAGCTACTAGTGCGTTATTTTATCTTTCGGAAAGCGCCAAGCAGCAGTTCTTCACGAGCTACTAGTGCGTCATTTTATTCCGTTGGAAAGCACCGAGCAGCAGTTCTTCATGAGCTACTAGTGCGTCAGTTATGACTTTGTGAAAGCGCCGAGCAGCAGTTCTTCATGAGCTACTAGTGCGTCATCGTCATTTATCTGTTTTCAAAGCGCCGAGCAGCAGTTCTTCATGAACTACTAGTGCGTCAGTTACTCTTTTTGAAAGCGACAAGCAGCAAACTCTTCATGAGTTACCAGTACGTTATTATTCTTCGGAAAACAGCAAGTGGCAGCTTCTTTATTTGAGCAGCTTGTATGTTATCGGTATTTTCTTCGGAAAACAGCAAGTGGCAGCTTCTTTATTTGAGCAGCTTGTATGTTATCGGTATTTTCTTTGGAAAACAGCAAGTGGCAGCTTCTTTATTTGAGCAACTTGTATGTTATCGGTATTTTCTGTGGACGACAACAACTGACAATTTTCTTTATTTGAACAACCTTCGTATCTACAGTCTCGTTACCTCAGCATTAATGAGTATACCTCCGAAACCTCGCAGAGAAGTCTGGTACGAATCTGTACCTCCAGAAGTCGGCAACCAGTTATCAGCAATTCGATACTCTCTGTCTACCATTGACCTTGAGTCGCGAACTCACTGTTTTGGATCAATGATCTGTTATAGCCTATGCAAGATGCTCTCTTTGTTAGGGTTAGAGGTCGTATTCCCTCAGTTTTATTCGCTGTCAGGAGTCTGTCGTTTGAAGTCGATAGCTCTTTCTCCCAGTAGCGCATAATTCATGTCTTTGTGTTTTGTTGACGTTCGATTCCCTCAACATTGTCTCGTTTCACAGTATCTTTCTCTGTGAGTTAGATCGCTGCATTCTTACCACCGCATGATGACGGCATCTTAGGACAAAATTTGCGTAATTATGTATTTAAGTACCTTCAATCTCGTCGACACGAAGATTTTAATCTTCATATCTCCGGATAGAAGAAACTTAAATAGGGGCAGCTGTTGTACCCCAAATTTTGACCTAAGATACCGTCTTCCATCTGCATCATTCGCATTGCAAGAGTTTTGACCATTTTTATCGAATTTTCAAAGCAGTTTAAAAATTCATAATTTTTTTCGAGTCGGGAGCTGTTTATTTGTTGAACGCTAAATTTATTAACTGATCAAGATTTAAATGACGTTTATTAATTATTTATTATCTTAAATTTAAATAATTGGAATTTATTTTTCAATTGTTATATAATTTAAAGACTTATGAATAATGAAATAAGCATTTGAGAATGAGTTTATTAATTGGTCAACAATGATTATTTAATTCTTTATCATTTTTAGATTAAATAATTAAAATTTTATTTTTAATTATTATAATTTGGAATTTTACGAATAATGAATTAAATAGTTGAATTTGTTGATTAGTCAATGATGTTTATTTATTTGTTTGTCATTCTGAATTTAAATGATTGGATTTGATTTTCAGTCATTATATAATTTAAAGAGTTATAAACAATAAATAAATAATTGGAAAGAAAAAGAATTAATTGGGAAATAATAGAATTTTTATTCACTTTATTCTATTTATTACAATTGTTGTTTAAATACTATTGTACAAAGTATTTATAATAACCATTACATAAATGCTTAAAGTAAAATAAAACTATTTTCCTAAATTCTAATTCCAATCTTCTATCCAACACTCTTTGTCTGCTCATTTAAATTTTACCTGCAAAAACGATTAAAAGAAAAGAATTAGAATTCAAATAAATAATTAAATGCAGAAAATAAATTTTAATGTTCATCATTAAATGTAATGGCCGGAATCAGTTATTATTTTTTTGCAAATCACGGGATTACTCCCGGTTCACAAAAAAAAAGAGAAAAGGATTTCAAAGCATATGCATAAATTATTTTCCAAAAAAACTGCATACTTAAGCTAATCCCATTAGTTTTTAATCCCAAATATTAATTTCAAAGCATACAGCATAAGCAACAAATATGTAGTAACCATATGCAAGCATGCCCCTTTTAACGTGGCCTACACATCAAGAAGCCAACAACATTTGGATTAAAAACAATATGCAGTTTGACTATTCTTGCAAGCAACAAAATTCCTTTTTCTTTCATCATTTTCCAGCCACTGCATTTTCAGAAAATAGACAGCTTATCACTCTTTTGTCAAAGCCATTCTGAGAGAGAAAAAGAGAGGGAGAAGTGTGGGATTTGCAGGCTTAGCTTAGGCAGAAAGAGGTATACAAGACAAACTAAGAAATATAGCCAGTAAGAATAATAGCACAGAAGAAGAATAAAGGCAAACTGAGTGGACAGTAGTGCAGAATGCTCAGGGAGATCCCAAGAGATTTGTTTTCAAAGTTCCTGGCCTGTAGCGCAAGAGAAGAGAGGAGAACTGTTATATTACAACAAAAGAGAAAACAAAGGATCCCATCTCATAAAAACAGCATAGAGAGAAAACAAAAGATATAAGTTAGCAAAAACATAACCAAAAACCTTAGCATACTGTCAAGAAAACCAAAAAACCTTAGCATACTGTCAAGAAAACAAAAAAAAACCATAGCATCCTGTCAAGACCATAGAAAAACCTGCTAATGCCTTAGCTCTTTGTCAACACATAACCCCTCCCTGAGTTATCCCAAAACATGATCAAAACCTGCATCAATCTCACACAAACCAAAAATCTCTACCAGCATCATAGCATACTGTCAAGAAAACCATAAAACATAGCTCAATCCTCATACCAGTATGAAAAGCCATATCCCTACTGTAAAGGCTTAGTCACAAAACCTGTCAAAACCTTTTACAAGTTCAAGCCATACCATTTTCGTAAATCCAGCATATCCAAGCTTTCAAATCCATCCCCTAGCCTCAGAAAGTTCATTCATCATAGGCGATAAATCCCATAGGCAACAGCATTCAAGAAGAAGAGAGAGTTATCATCCAATTCCACAAAATATCCAAAGCAACATTTCAAGGCAAATCGGTGAGGCCCTCAGTGTACACATCACTGGGCAACAAGGCAAGCATCTCAAAGTATCCTAGGCAATAATATTCAAGAAGAAGAAGAAAGAGCCAAAGTGCATTTCAACAGGTTCCAACGATAGCAAACACAGTAACATTCAAGCAAAAGGAAGGAAATCAAATACCGTTCACCACCGTGTGCGCCTACCGTCTCCCTGCCGTCCAGCCTCCATCACCCCAAGCTCCTCCTCCTTCTCCACCTAGGTAACGCTTTCTTCCATTCTTATTCCTTAAAACGCCATTCAAATCGACATGGACAGTGAAAAATGGAAAACTAGTCAGAATCAACCAAAAGGCCTTAAAGCCAACCAAGAAATTGTAAAAATCAACAACGAATCTGTAAAGTTTATACGCGAATTAAATCAACATTAACATTAACGAAAGCGTTTTGTCATTACCGTCTCCGCTTAAAGCCGCCGCGTCAATGGAGGAAAGAGGAACTTGGTGTGGGTGGCCGGAACAAGGAAACATCAACAATGGAGGCAAAGAAAACGAAGAAGCTGCGCGAGAGAGATGAAGATCGTGAAGAGAGGCGCCGTTCTGCCTTAAACCAAACCCTAAATCCCTTTATCAAACAAACACAACCCTAATTATGATTTAATCCCTTGGACCCTTAAGCCCACGACCCGACCCGCTCCATCTTCCTTCAACCCAGCTCATTTCTTTTCTTACACTTAAGCCCATTTCTAATTACTGCTCCCACCCCTTTTTTCTTTATACACTCTTTAGTTAATTCATTCTTAACTTATTTAATTTAGATTAACTAGTTTTAGGAATACACATATGATTTTAAATAGATAATTTTAACACTTTACCCAAATATTATTTAAGTTTATTTAATTTTAGTCTTCTTTATTTTAATTAGATATTTGATTTATAAGTTTTATTTAATTTGATAAATATTTAATATCTTTAAAAAACATGTGAAAGTAAAAAAATGAAGACTAAAAGACATTTTATTTTATTCCCCTCATTTTGATTAAATATCAATATAATAAAAACATAAAAAATAGAAATATATAAAAACATTAAAAACATTTCTCCTAATTCTCATTACCTTTTATCATTAAGAATGCGTAAAAAAAGTGAAAACTAATTAAAATTTTCTTTTCGCCTATTTAACAAAAAGTCATATAAAATGCATGTTCCTATTTAATTGTTGTGTATCATTTTCTGTCAATTATTCCATTGCATTTGTTTATTCTATTTGTACCAATCCAAAGGGAATAGTCTAATTTTTTTTGTTGACTTCATGTCCTCAAAAAACGATCGAGCGAATACTCTCATTCATTAAAAACTTAGGTCAATTTTCTTCAAACATTCACATTACTTCAAAATTTCAACCTTTTCAAGACTTATACCTTTTAAGCCAAAAACTTCGACATTAGGTCGTCGTATCTTCAAAAACCCGTCCGTATCCCTTTTCGGCCAAAACAATTTATTTTCAATCAAGCAATCAATTTTAAATAAAACAGATATTTCAAAAGGTTCCTATAGAGTACTATAGATGCATTGGGTGCTAATACCTTCCCATTGTATAACCAACCCCCGAACCATAAGATCTCTTTTCAAAAACGCTTTGTATTTGTATTTTATTTACATTGCATATTTAGGGTTTTATTTCGCTCTTTTCCCTTTTCCTTTGGAAACAATAAAGCGCGGTGGCGACTCTTGCTTTTGCGAGACGAATTAATCAATAATTCGATCTCCGATTTACCCCGCTACATTTTTATCGCTACACACTGCTTCTTCGGTATTAATCTCGTGACAATGCGCAGGTTCATCCATTCGCTCGATAGTGATTTGGGGAGCCTCGTTATGCTCGAAGACATTGTAGCCAGAGCATCTGCTAGCTGATTCTCTTCTCGCGGGAAATGCTCGAAGGTGATTTGGGGAGCCTCGTTATCCCAATTGAGTTTAAACATGGAAGACATTGTAGCCAGAGCATCTGCTAGCTGATTCTCTTCTCGCGGGAAATGCTCGAAGGTGATTTGCTCGAAATGAGGCAACAATGTCAAGACATGTTCTTTGTATGGGATAAGATTAGGATGTTTGGTATCCCACTCTCCTTTGATTTGACTGATAACCAAAGCCGAGTCCCCAAATACGATCAAAGATTTTATCCCTAAGTCTATAGCAGCCTTGAGACCAAAAATGCAAGCTTCATATTCAGCCATGTTGTTGGTACAACTGAAGCAGAGTCGGGCCGTGAAAGGTGTGTGGCAACCTTCCGGGGAAATGAGTACCGCGCCGATACCGTTTCCAAGTGCATTTGAAGCACCATCAAAGTACAGGGTCCATCGGGATCCCTTTTCAGGTCCGTCATACGGTCCGTTACCTTCAATGTTGTCCAAATTCATGATGTCCTCGTTTGGGAAGTCAAATCTCATGGATTGATAATCTTCGATAGCTTGATGAGCCAGATGGTCAGCTAGTACACTCCCTTTTATAGCTTTTTGGGTGGTGTACTGGATGTCATACTCAGTTAGGATCATTTGCCATCTAGCGATTCTTCCAGATAAAGCGAGCTTTTCGAAGATATACTTAATAGGATCCATTTTGGAAATCAACAGAGTGGTATGAGTCAACATATACTGTCTTAGTCGGCGAGCAGCCCATACCAAAGCGCAACAAGTTTTCTCGAGCAGTGAGTAGCGAGTCTCACAGTCGGTAAACTTTTTGCTAAGGTAATAAATAGCATGCTCTTTTCGACCAGACTCGTCATGCTGGCCCAAAACACACCCCATTGAGTTATCCAAGATGGTCAGATACATGATCAATGGTCTTCCCTCGACGGGTGGCATCAGAATAGGAGGTTCTAGCAAATACTCCTTGATCTTATCAAAAGCAGCTTGGCAATCGTCGTTCCATTCGACTACCTGATCTTTCTTTAATAGTTTGAAGATTGGCTCACAGGTAGAAGTCAGATGAGAGATGAATCTGGCAATATAGTTCAAGCGCCCCAAGAATCCTCTAACCTACTTTTCAGTACGGGGAGCAGGCATCTCTTGTATTGCTTTCACTTTTGCTGGATCGACCTCAATGCCTTTGTTGCTGACAATAAACCCTAGAAGTTTACCAGACCTCACTCCAAAAGTACACTTACTTGGATTCAGTCTGAGTTTGTATTCTTTCAACCTGGCAAACAGCTTTTCTAGATGTTCAAGGTGTTCCTCCTCCGTTTGTGACCAAGCTATCATATCGTCTACGTAAACTTCGATCTCATGATGTATCATATCATGAAATAAAGCTACCATGGCGCGTTGATAAGTTGCCCCTGCATTCTTCAATCCGAACGGCATCACCTTGTAGCAAAAGGTACCCCATTGCGTAACAAAGGTTGTTTTCTCCATGTCCTCGGGGGCCATTTTAATTTGGTTGTAGCCCGAGAAGCCATCCATGAAGGAAAACACTTTGTGCTGAGCTGTGTTGTCAATTAAAATGTCGATATGGGGTAGCGGAAAATCATCTTTAGGGCTAGCCCTATTCAAATCCCGGTAGTCCACACACATTCTGACCGTGCCGTCTTTTTTAGGTACTGGCACAATGTTAGCAACCCATTATGGATAGGATGTAACAGCCAGAAAGCCAGCGTTGAATTGCTTCATCACTTCTGCTTTGATCTTCTCAGACATGTCGGGCCTCATTCGGCGGACTTTTTGTTTGATCGGTGGACAATCTTCTCTTGTAGGGAGACGGTGAACCACGATGTCTGTGTCTAAGCCCGACATGTCTTCATAAGACCAGGCGAAGATTTCAACGTACTCATTTAACAGCCGTATCAAGCGTTCCTTGACACTTGGCTCCATATTAGCACCCACTTGTACTTCCTTCCGGTCTTCCTCTGTTCCTAAGTTGACAGTTTCCAACAACTCTTCGTGAGGCAAGATGGCCCTTTCTTCTTGTTGTAGAAGTCTGGCTAGCTCTCCCGGTACTTCACAATCTTCGTCATCTTCACACTCAGCCTGATTGACCAGATCTTCAGAGTTATTGAAGGACATAGCAGAATAGTCACCCATAGAATCCAGAGTGGATGGGTACCTGCATTTGTGAGCGTGGGTGTGTGTAAGGGATAACCATCCTTAAACAAACAAAATGCAAAAAGGAAAGAAAATGAACACAGCAGTTTATCAATGAAAAACATCCAATGAATCATTAAACATGGCATATGGATATGAAGATAATCAAAACCCTTACAAATGGACCTACATGCCCCGGGCAAGGCATGAGGTGAAAAAGTATTGTACGGATTGTTCAAAAGTAAATATTACAAACCAACAGGAAATGTTTAACAGATAATTACTGATTAATAAAAGTAATGGGGACAAAGTCTTTTGCCTCCCAGTTGCGTAGCCCTCCTTCGACGGTTGGGTAGATCCAATCTTCAATGTTGGCCTCTTTGTCTTTATCCTCCAAAGTGTTGATTCCATAAGGAGAAATCTTGATGGGCGTTCTCTCAACCTTTGAGCGGCGCATAGCTTTTTGCCCCGCAGCAGTGAAACCTAATCCAAACTTGTCTGTTTTGTGAGGAATATCAGGCAACTGACCCCATGTTGAGCTCTTCCCTTCCTTCATCGCAGCTTTCGCGTCTTTTAGAGATGCCATCCTGGCCATCTGCTTTGGTACCTCAGCTACCACTTTCGCCACTGCTACTTCAGGAGAGACTTCCTCGAAGTGCTGGAATGGTGTTTCAATGAATTCTCCTTCCACCTTGTTGTACCCCAAAATTTGCCCTCCCATATTCTTCAAGGTTTGCTAAGATCATGCTTCAAAATCTCCCAAGGGTTGCACAGTCCAATTGCCTCCTAACAGTAAAAAATTAGGGTTTTGGTTATGGCAAAGAAATTGAAGTTTCCAAGGGTCCAATCAAGTCCCACATGCCTATAAACATTGTCAAACATCCATATGCCAAGTTTCAAGACTCACGACATCAAATGGCACAGTCAAAAACCCTAATTGCTTCACAGTCAACTGCAGGGGCAAAATGGTCATTTGACAGTCAAAAGTCAAAATTTTTGGTCAACATCTTATTTTGAAGCCACAAACATCATTTGATCAATTCTTGATCATGATTCTCAAAGCATGGCTCAAAAAGTCTCAAGATGCAAAAGTTTCTATTTTGGGATAACTGAAAAAGTCAACTGCAAATTGACCAGGGCATAACTTCCACATGGTTTATCAGAAAAATTCCATCCAAAGCTCATTGTGAAGAGAATGACATTTCCTACAACTCATCTTCACACTTCAAGTCCAAGAAATGCTCTCACAAAAAGTTATCAATTTCAACATTATAGGTCATTTTCAAAAGTCAACAAAAAGGCACTTTAAGTCAAAGACCATAACTTGAGATTGGTAAATCAAAATGACATGGGACCAAAGGCATTGGTTATAGGACTTCAAGACCTTTCCAAAATGTCCAAGAACATGATCAAAGATTAAAAATGGAGCAAGATATACCTTGTGGAAGTTGGGAAATTTTTGGGAATTTTGAAAAGTCAACTTTGCATAAAAGGCTTCAAAAATGCTAATGGGCCTCAATTTCTTCCATGAACCATTACCCAAAGGCCATGCACGACCCATTGATCTAAAAGGGAGTTATTTTCTTATTTTTAATTAATTAATTGAATTTTTAATCTTATTAATTCATTTAATTAAAATTAATTATGAGAAAAATACTAAAGCATGTTTTTCAAATCCTTTTGTGCAGCCAATTCACTCATTATGACCTCAATATCTCGTGTATCAATCACCAAGGAAAGAATCTTCCATAATTGGCATAATTGGCATGAAAAAAGATTGGAAAAGATTTGACAAAATCAAATATTCAAAATCATAAATGGATGGATTTTGGGCTGGCTTTTTGACCTAGTTCTACTCACATACATATGCAAGACTGAAACCTAATGCATTAGACACAGAAGCTGCGCTAAACACCAAAGAACAAACTTGCAATTTTGGCCTAAAAACCTTGAAACTGTTTTCATAGCTACTGCACATTTGAAGGCCTAAAAGCTATTCCAATACATTGCTGGACGACCTAGGAAGCGTTTGCAATCAAAGCCAAGTCTCCAGACCTCCAGAAGTGGTAGAACGACATCACCCTGTTCATAAAATTTTTCATATTCGTGTTTGAATTTACATGCATTTTTCATACGTTTTATATGTTGATTTACACTAACATGAACATCCTAAAGCTATTGGTGTCCTTGAATTGAATTAATAATGCCTGTATAGAAAGTTGCCATTAACGTTTGCTAGGGTTTCTGAAGCTCCAAAAGAGGGGTTTCTTCATCTGGAAAAATTGGACAACCAAAGTGATACCATTGAAACCGTGACCTCCAAACGAGTGGGATCCACACCTCGCACCCTTTTTATTTTTGACTATCGTCTAATCGCTATTATTGCAGGTATGGTTTAGTGGGGGTTTAAAACCCCCGCTACTTGCTTTTAGTTACAGGAAAAAGATAAAGACGATGCATGCGTGTCTGGACATGACTGGATAGTTTGAATATTCGCGCGTGATTTTTGCTTTTATACCAATAGCGTTTGTTTTCCCTTATAATAATCACGTTCCATAATAATATCAAAAGCGCGCGTTGGCTCAGATGGTTGGTTAGCTGGCTTACAGGTACTGGGACCTGGGTTCGATTCCCAGGTCCCCTATTATGTTTCATAATTTTTTCCATACCGTGCTTCTATGTAGCGCCTCTCCCAGGGTCCATCATGCAACCCCACGTCCAAGCCTGCCAAGTGTACAGGAGCCTCAATCTGATGGCCATCACATGAATTCCAGCATGCACACCAGTCAATGGATCTGCATGCAAGCACTGGAAAGTCAAAAAGGGCCTGATTTAATGGGCCAAATTACCCTACAAAGACCTCCAAATTGGGTCAGATACCCCCCTTTTGTTTGTATTCTATTCTTCTTCCTAATTTTCTTCTTTCTTTTCAATTTGTTTAATTTGTTTTAATTATTTTTAGTTAATTCACAAAATTAATTTTCATAATAAAATAAAAATACAGAAAAATCAAAAACATGTTTATTATTATTAACATTTAATTCATTATTATATTTTTGTAAATAAATTTTTAATAATCGACTTAGTAAAATTAGGTTAAAGTTTTAATGTTTTTTTTTTAAATAACTAAAATATGTAGAGATTGGGTTTCTTTAGCATTTTTATCTTTTCTTTTAATAAAATCTTTTTTTTCTTATTATCATTATTATTAATTATTAATTTATTTTGTAAATAAACATGTAATTAATTAATTAGTATAAATTAGGTTAAAACTTGAATATTTTTCTTTAACAATTAAAAATAACTTAGAACTAGGGTTTTATTTAACTTCTAATTTTAATTAATTTTCTTTATTTCATAAAATACCAAAAAAACCAAAAACAATTTCTTTTCTTTATTTAATAACTAATTAATTTTTAATTTCATTTAATTTCTTTAAAGGGTCCAACGCCCTCGAACATTCGATTCTAATTTCTTTTCGCACGTTTATTCTTTTTCTTTTAAATATTATGTAATTGCTCAAAGCCTTGTAATAGTAATTAGGAAATTTATTTACTTTCTGCATTTTATTTCAAAACGGGTCTTTTGTTAATTTGGCGATGTATAGACCCGCGCCTTGTAATAGCGTAGGACTTTATTTTCCGCACCCCTTAACTGCTAAACTTTGCATGAAATAATGAATGGCCCAAATAAAATCAAAGCGTAGCTCACCCAATGCATGATCAAGATAAAACATAACTGAAAACAATACACAAATTCACACACCACTCTTAGGGTACGCCTCACTGTTGCCTTGCCCCTCGAAACGTGGTCGTCGAGTATAGGACGTCTTAGTGAGTCCTTATGTCCATTGATCTAGTTGCCTCAAAACAAGTTGCCTCAAAACAAGTTGCCTCGAAACGGTTGCCTCGGAACAGTTGCCTCAAAATGGTTGCCTCGGAATAAAAAAGATCAATGGCATAAGGGTAGCTTCTAAGGTGTCCTACTGTTGCTCTGGTGACCACACTGTCCCTACAAACTCGAATTGACCCGAACACCTCCAACGGTGGTGCTACCTACCTCTCAATGGTGGGATGACACTACCTTAAGGACATTTACACAGCCTAATTCCTTAGGGTAGGTAGATGACTCATGGATACTTTCTCTAAAAAACAAATCAAAACTCTTTTCACACCGACACTTTTCAAAAAGCTTTCAAAACAATTTTTCAAACACTCTTGAGGACTGATACAAGAGTCGATCTGAAATTTTTAAACGAAACTTTTTCAAACTCACTCACACTTGAAAAGCAAACGAATAAACATTTTGAAAACACAAATGAGCAAGTATCTAAGAGCCCATGGATAACCATGGATAGAAAGGGTGCTAACACCTTCCCTTTCTATAAATCTACCTCCCGAGCCGAGAGATAATCTCATAAGGAATTTTGCTGTGCTTTTATCCTGTCCATGTTGGAGAAAATAAAAGACGGTGGCGACTCTTGCTTCCGCGAAATTTCGCGAACCAGCGTTAAACAGTCAGTTCTAAATCCACCGATCACAGAACTGGCGACTCTGCTGGGGAAAATATAAAAGTGAGGTGTACCTTAGGACTAAGATCACTTGTGTTTTCAATTGCTTTGACTTGTTTGCTTTAAATTGTGGGCCTGTCTTGGGAGTTCTATAGATCCTAACCCGGATCTGGGGGATACCTTCTTAGAAAGTAGCAACAAGGATGTGAGGGAACTGTGTGGGGTATACCGACATGGTTGAAGCAGTTTGCTATGTTGATGTGGCACTTTGGTGTGTACCGGTAACCCTTGAGTTCAGTCAAGGAGATTACGGGGCCTCCGCGTGGTATCGTGAAGCATCAACTGACCTTAGGAACCTTAATTGAACCATCTTGGCCTCTTTAGGGTAGTGAGATAACTGACTTTGGTGCAGTCCGAGGTTGGTTGATACTCGATACTACACTCAATTGAGGGTTGTTTTCTTGGAATATTTCGGTCGCCAGTTCAGTGGCTAAATCGAAACGATGAACAATGAAAGCAATCCAGTGATATTGGGACCCTTAGAACCCGGTTACTTCTGATAGGACAGGTTGAGCCCACCAACTTCAAGAGGGTAATACCCAGACCCCATGCTGGCCTAAACTCTAAGGGCTATGGTGTGACTTGTGTGCTTTACCATGTTTGCTTCTTGTGAATATTTGTGGTGTGTTTAATCATAGCATCATGACATCATACAGCATCATATGCATTGACTAACCATTTCAGGGGTTCGAATCTTCATCTTTGTTCTTGTTTTGTAGGACATGGAAATTGTTCGCAAAAAGACTATTCAGATCAGCCTTGTAAGGATCCCTCCTCAGCTTAAGGAGCTTATATCCAGGATTCCCGAGAGCTCTTCTTTCAGTGAGAGGCATGGAAGACTCATCAGCTTGGTCAACACCAACATTGAGGAAGATATGATAAAGGTCCTGTTCCAGTTCTTTGACCCTCTGCACCACTGTTTTACTTTCCTGGATTATCAACTGGTGCCTACGTTGGAAGAGTTCTCCCGGCTTCTGAAGATCCCTATCCGTGATCAACTACCCTACAACGGTACAGAAAAGGAACCCAAACTTGAAGAGATTGCTAAATCACTACGCCTACAACCATCTGACCTCAAGGGACATTGGGAAGTCAGAAGTGGTATCAAAGGGTTCTTAGCCAGGTTTCTGTTTGAGAAGGCCCAAGAATGTTGGAACTCCCTTGACCTACAAGCTTTTGAAGAAGTTGTGGCCCTCCTTGTCTATGGTTTGGTGTTGTTCCCTAATCCAGATCAACTTATAGATATCAGTGTCGTCCAGATCTTCATATCCAGGAACCCTATACCTACATTGCTTGGGGACATCCTTCACTCATGTTACACTCGAACCATGAGAAAAAGAGGTGTTCTTATGTGCTGCACTCCTCTCCTGGGAAGGTGGTTTATTTCGCACCTTCCACAATCAGTCTTGAAGAATGAGCGGGGTTTGAGATGGTCACAACGATTGATGACTCTTACACATGCTGATATACATTGGTGATCTCGGTCCAGAGAGGATGTCACTATCATTGATCGTTGCGGGGAGTACCCTAATGTTCCTTTACTTGGAATCAGAGGAGGTATTACTTACAACCCGTGTCTGGCTTGGAGACAGTTTGGTTATGCTCGGAGGGACAGCCCTCATGACATGTTAATTCCTGACATAGTTTTTGACTTCGACAACGATGCACAAGAACTTCGCCAGAGATTTATCAGAGCTTGGAGGATGCCCAACAAGATAGACAGCAAGACACTGGGGCACAGGAACTCCATCCCGTTGGAGCCTTATCTCAAGTGGGTACGAGCCCGATCCCAGAAGTTAGTGATGCCATATCCTCATGTTCTCCCTGTGATCAAAGAGCAAGTATTGGAAGGAGAGGTGTCCTACACCATTCAACATCCTGACATGCCCACGTCCTGGGAAGAGATGCAGAAGAGCTGGATCCAGCTTAAGGAAGAACGGAATTCTCTTGAGACCAGTCTACATGCCAGTGAGAAGAAGGTCTTGGAGCTCACCCGCCTACTGCACGAGGAGAGGAATCTCAACACTTACATAGCTCCAAAGAGGATGCGTAGTGTCTTCTGAGATTGATTCACTTTTGTAATGTTTTGCCCATGAGGCTTTGATGTACCAGACAATTATTTTCTTAATGATAACGTGTGTTCCTTTTTGTCTACAACAAATTTGAACTTTCGAACCCTTGAATGCATTGCATAAACATATATCATGCATCATGTGCATAGCAGGTACTCTTCTTTTCAGGTTGCTTACTGTTCTTCGCTGTTTATTTCAGCATCATGAACCCTGAATCATCTACCGAGCAGTCTATCAAGACCCTTCAGGCTCAGAACGCCCAATTTCAAGAGTTGATTATGGGTTTGGCCCAAGGTTAAGAGGAGCTGAAGGCTCTGCTGGTTAAGAAGAAGAAGAAGAAGAGAACTGTTCTATTCAACACGGGCCGGAGATTTGGTAACACACTGCAGAATGAGGAAGCTGGTTCTTCTGTAGGCAAAGACAGTCCCCAGGGGGGAAGAGGTCCTAGTCTGGTAGTCTCTGACAACGAGACTGATTTTAATGAAGAGCAATATCCTCCAGCTGAAGACAGATACAAGCAGTTGGAAGACCGTCTGAATGCCATGGAAATTTAGCAGGTGCCTGGTTTGGATTTCGGAGACTTGGGTCTATCTTCTGGTGTGATCATCCCACACAAGTTCAAAGCACCATCTTTCGCCAAGTATGACGGGGCGTCCTGCCCTAAGTTACATCTCAGATCTTATGTGCGGAAGATTCAGCCGTATACGGTGGACAAAAACTTGTGGATCCACTTCTTCCAGGAGAGTCTTTCAGGGACTCATCTCGAATGGTTCTATCAGCTGGATGGAACCAAGGTTCGTAACTGGGAGGAGTTGGCTACTGCTTTTTACAAGCAGTATCAATATAATGCCGACCTCGCTCCTACACGTACCCAACTCCAGGGTATGTCGCTAGGATCGGGAGAAGGTTTTAAAGAGTATGCGCAGAAGTGGAGGGATCTGGCTGGCAGGGTGCATCCACCATTAACCGACCGTGAATTGGTAGATATGTTCTTGGGGACCCTATCCGAGCCGTTCTTTAATCATCTCATTGGCAATTCATCTGCAGGATTCACAGACCTTATTCTGACTGGGGAAAGGATAGAGGCTGGTATGAAATCAGGAAAGATTCAGAAAGGTGCGTCTTCAAGTTCTGAGAAGAAGCCTTTCAAAAAGGAGGCCAGTGCTGTGTATGGGCCTAGGAGGCAAGACAAACCAGAGCGCCGCCAAGCTGTCAACGTGGTGGTAATTGCTAAGCCTGCTGCCGCTCCTCGGCCAACTAATCAACCAAGGGGTGAGAGACCCAGAAGAGAATTTACCCGGCTGAGTATGACCTTGTCACAAATCTTGCCACAATTGCTATCAACCAACTTGGTGACCGTCAGAGAGGCTCCGAAGGTTGTGAATACTGCATCCCCCAAATATAATCCAAATGCCCGCTGTGCTTATCACTCCGATAGCCCGGGGCATTCTACTGATGACTGTTGGGCCCTAAGGAATAAGGTGCAGGACCTTATTGATGCGAAGGAAATACAATTTGAGGCGCCTGAGAGGCCAAATGTTGTGACTGCTCCTATGCCCCAGCATGGAGTAAATGTTGTTGATGAAGACTTGTATGCAGTTTCTGTGAATGATGTAGCTACCCCTCTATGGACTGTTAAGAGGAACCTGCTGCTGGCTGGTTTATTTCCGGGTTGTAGCAAGGGTTGCCTTCTGTGTGCTGTTACCCCTGCTGGTTGTCCGTTGCTGAAGTTAGGCATCCAAAGCCTGATGGACATCAAAGAGATTCTGTTCAAGAAGACCGTTGTTCCTTTTGTTCCCGCTGAAGAAGTATCTGTCGTTACAATTTTCAACAATCCAATCAAGGCTCCCCCGAGGAAGCCAGTTAAAATCATGTCTGTTGCACCCATTATTATTACTGTTCCGGGGCCTCTCCCCTATGAATCTGACAAGGCTGTCCCATGGCACTATGGGGCAGATGTATATGTACTTGGAGTGAAGCAGGAGTTCAATACCGGTACCAGCATCAGCAATATCACCGGTCCAGCTAAAGTTACCTGCAGTGGCAGGCTCTTCTCGCCTGACATTGCTCCATCAGTTATCCGAAGACCTCTTATAATAACGCCTGCAAGTGCGCCTGTTTCCACTTCTGATCAAGTTGCTTCCCCTGCTGCCGAGTCATCTAATACTCGGGGCAAAGGGATTGATGATGAGCCTGCCCAGATGGAGGCACCAAAGACTGTGAATGTTGAAGCCTCCCAGCAAGAGATGGAGGAAATTCTTAAGATAATCAAGAAGAGCGACTTCAATGTCGTTAAACAGCTGGGGCATACACCCTCCAAAATCTCTATGCTCTCATTGCTGCTGTTCTCAGAGGCCCAGCCAAGGCCCTGATTTCATTTCTGAAGACGGCCCATGTGCCACAAGAGACCTCTGCAGATCAATTCACTGACTGTGTGGCCAATTTGACAGCTGACAATGGTTTGGGTTTCTCGGATGCTGATCTTACCGCTAAGGGAAAGAACCACAATGATGCCCTGCATGTCTCTATAGAATGCAGGGGCACTACTCTTGCTCACGTGTTGGTGGACACCGATTCTTCCCTGAATGTGTTGCCCAAGAAGGCCTTAGATAGGTTGAATTGTGAGGGCCTGGAGTTGAAACCCAGCAACATCATTGTCCGAGCCTTTGACGGATCGAAGAGGATGGTTCATGGTGAGGTAGACATTCCTATTCGTGTGGGATCTCAAGTATTCGAATCGACGTTCTATGTGATGGATATTCGTCCATCTTATTCCTGTTTGCTGGGCCGACCTTGGATTCACAAAGCTGGGGCTGTAACCTCCACTCTACACCAGAAGCTCAAGTACCCTGTCAGAGGGAAGATTGTTACTGTGCAGGGGGAGGAAGAATACATGGTTAGTCATCTGAATTCCTTCTGGTATATTGAGATGGAAGGGGAGTTTATTGAAACCCCCTTTCAACATTTTGAAGAGGTACCCAAACATTGGCAGCAGCAAAAGCAGTGACCGAAGAGAGTTCTCCTTTGAAGATGGCCTCCTTAAAGGACGTCCGGGCTGTAATCGAGAAAGGTGAATGTGCTAACTGGGGCAGGCTCCCTGATTTCACTCCTAAAACGGACAAGTTTGGACTGGGTTTTACTGCAGAGGCTCAGAGAGCTGTGCGCAAAGCTAGGGTCGGAAGACCTCCCGTGATCATCACCAACCCGGGAGTGAATACTATTGGGGATGAAGATGAAGTGGAAGAATCAAAGTTCGATAGCTGGATCTATCCGACGACTGATGGTGGATTGACCAATTGGACCACAAAAGATCACATACCTGTTACTTTTG
This sequence comes from Vicia faba, assembly GCA_948472305.1. Classification (NCBI taxonomy): domain Eukaryota; kingdom Viridiplantae; phylum Streptophyta; class Magnoliopsida; order Fabales; family Fabaceae; genus Vicia; species Vicia faba. The sequence continues at coordinate 1,525,823,383 of OX451739.1, read as the reverse complement.
TTACGCAGTAATGAATTCCTTTGTTTTTGTTATTTGTAATAAACAATGAATTGAAACTTTATGGCCCGGTGTCTTACCCGGGGCACCGTTGGCTTCATTTGTGAGGGCTTATAACTGTCATTTCCATATATCATGAATAAAGACCTTGAACGTTTTTTCGCATTTCAAATCTTGTGCTCCCTTTCTTTCTTTCTTTCTTTATATATTGCAAAACAACTATATTTACACACACTCACCTATACAGGTTTCAATCCACTCTGGATCTCACTGGTAACGACTCTGCTACTGCCAGTTATGACTTCGAAAATCCGATCAACTTAGCCGAAGACGAAGGTGAAGATGATTGCGAAGTGCCTGGTGAGCTTGCAAGACTGTTACTCCAGGAAGAGAGGGCAATTCAACCACATGAAGAGCCAGTGGAAACGATAAATCTGGGTACCGAGGCAGACAGAAAGGAAGTTAAGATTGGTGCCAATCTGGAGCTCAGCGTAAAACAACGGTTGACTCAGATGTTGCATGATTATGTGGAGATCTTTGCCTGGTCCTACGAAGACATGCCTGGGTTGGATATCGACATTGTGGTCCATCACTTGCCTACCAAGGAAGACTGCCCTCTGGTTAAGCAAAAGGTTCGCCGTATGCGTCCAGAGATGTCTGAAAAGATCAAAGCTGAGGTTATGAAGCAATTTGACGCTGGTTTTCTTGCAGTGACTTCTTACCCTCAGTGGGATGCTAATGTGGTGCCGGTACCGAAGAAGGATGGTAAGGTCAGAATGTGTGTCGATTACAGGGATTTGAACAGGGCCAACCCTAAGGATGATTTCCCTCTACCTCACATCGACGTTCTTGTTGACAATACTGCTCAGCACAAGGTATTCTCCTTCATGGATGGTTTTTCAGGTTATAATCAGATCAAGATGGCTCCTGAAGATATGGAAAAGACTACCTTTGTTACTCATTGGGGCACCTTCTGCTACAAGGTCATGCCATTCGAGTTGAAAAATGCTGGGGAAACCTACCAACGTGCCATGGTTGCTTTATTTCATGATATGATTCATCATGAGATTGAAGTGTATGTCGATGATATGATCGCAAGGTCCCAAACTAAGGAGGAACACCTTGACCATCTGCAGAAACTGTTTGACCGTTTGAAACTGTACAAGCTGAGGTTGAACCCGAACAAGTGCACCTTCGGGGTAAGATCTGGAAAGTTGCTAGGCTTCGTCGTAAGTGACAAGGGTATTCAAGTGGACCCTGCCAAGGTTAAAGCTATTCAAGAGATGCCAGTTCCTAAGACAGAGAAAGAGGTCAGAGGCTTTCTAGGACGTCTGAATTATATTGCCCGATTCATCTCGCACCTAACTGCTACTTGTGAACCAATCTTCAAGCTGCTGAAGAAAGATCAGGTAGTACGTTAGAATGATGAATGTCAGGCTGCTTTTGACAGAATCAAAGAGTATCTCCAAGAACCACCCATCCTTATGCCACCGGTTGAAGGGAGACCTCTGATACTATACCTGACAGTACTTTACAACTCAATGGGGTGTGTGTTGGGGCAGCATGACGAGTCTGGCCGAAAAGAGCATGCCATTTATTACCTTAACAAAAAGTTTACCGACTGTGAGACTCGATACTCACTGCTCGAGAAAACTTGCTGCGCTCTGGTATGGGCTGCTCGTCGACTGAGACAGTATATGCTGACTCACACTACCTTGTTGATCTCGAAGATAGATCCAATAAAGTACATATTTGAAAAGCCTGCTCTGTCTGGGAGAATAGCAAGATGACAAATGATCTTGACAGAATACGACATCCAGTACACGACTCAGAAAGCTATCAAAGGAAGTGTGTTGGCAGACCACTTGGCACACCAGGCAGTGGACGACTATCAGTCATTGAACTTCGAGTTTCCGGACGAGAGCATTATGATTGTGACTGATTGTGAAGTACTTGGACCGGATGAAGGACCTGAGGAAGGATCCCTATGGTCTATGAACTTTGACGGAGCCTCCAATGCTTTGGGTAACGGTATTGGCGCTGTGATCATATCCCCTCAAGGCACTCATACTCCACTCACCGCCCGGCTATGTTTCAACTGCACCAACAACATGGCGGAGTATGAGGCATGTATCATGGGTCTTCAAGCTGCGATTGACTTAAGGATCAAGTTTCTGAGTGTCTTCGGAGATTCCGCTCTCGTGATCAATCAGATCAAAGGCGAGTGGGATACGAAACATCCGAATCTTATTCCTTACAGAGAATGTGTGTTGACATTGATCCCCCATTTCACAGAGATAACTTTTGAACATTTCCTAAGAGAGGAGAATCAGTTGGCAGACGCGTTAGCTACGATGTCTTCCATGTTCAAAGTCAAATGGGACAATGAGGCTCCCCGGGTCATTATATGGAAACTGGATGAACCGGCATACTGTTGTGATCTTGAGGCTGAGGTAGTGACTGAAAAACCCTGGTACCATGAGGTGAAGAGATACTTGGAAGCTCAGGAATACCCTGAAGGTGCATCTGTCAACGACAAAAAGTTTCTGAGAAGGTTCGCAGCAAAGTTCTTCCTTAGCAATGGCATTCTGTACAAGCGAAACCATGATTCAACCTTACTGTGTTGTATGGATAAGACTGAAGCAGAAAGGATCATGGCGGAGCTACATGAAGGTACCTTCGGAACGCATTCCAGTGGACACACTATGGCAAAGAAGATCCTTCGGGCAGGGTATTTCTGGTCCACAATGGAAGCCGACTGCTACCAACATTCTCGGACATGTCACAAATTCCAGATTTACGCAGATAAGGTGCACGTTCCTCCAGTTCCTCTAAATGTCTTGACCACACCTTGGCCTTTCTCAATGTGGGGCATAGATATGATCGGTGAGATTAAACCTACAGCATCCAACGGGCATCGCTTCATCCTGGTGGCAATTGATTACTTTACAAAGTGGGTTGAAGCAGCTTCCTATGCTACAGTAACCAAGAACGTTGTGGCACGGTTCATTCGGCACAACCTAATATGTCGATACGGCATCCCGGAAAGAATCATTACAGACAACGGTACCAATCTCAATAACAAGATGATCACTGAGCTCTGCGAGCAGTTCAAGATACAACACCACAACTCTTCTCCTTACCGACCGAAGATGAATGGGGCTGTAGAAGCAGCTAATAAGAATATCAAGAAGATTGTGCAGAAGATGACAGTGACTTATAAAGATTGGCACGAGATGTTGCTGTTTGCTCTCCATGGATACCGTACCTCAGCAAGGACGTCAACCGGGGCAACACCCTTCTCCTTGGTCTACGGCATGGAGGCAGTCTTACCGATCGAAGTGCGGATACCCTCTCTCCGGATAATGAAGGATGCAGATCTGAGCGAAGATGATTGGATCCAGACACGACTTGATCAGCTAAACCTAATTAACGAAAAGAGACTCACTGCTATACGTCATGGTCAAACGTACCAAAAACGGATGATCAGGGCATTTAACAAGAAAGTCAGACCACGAGAGTATCAAGTTGGGGATCTGGTAATCAAACGCATCATCCTTCCTCAGAGTGATCCCAGGGGCAAATGGACCCCTACGTACGAAGGGCCATTTATGGTTAAACATGTGTTCTCAGGAGGAGCCATGATTCTGACCACCATGGATGGTGACGACCTTCCTCACCCTGCCAATGCAGACATAGTAAAAAGATACTACGCATGATAAAAGACCCGCTAGGTTGACATACCTAGGCAAAAAATTAGGGCTTCCCGGCGAACCAAAAGGGTTCGGGCAAAATGAGGGATGAAATGAAAAAAATTCTGTACACCCGGCAAGTCGAAAACCTGAAAAGGCGGCTTGGGCAAAAATGGGTATCCCGGTGGACTGAAAACCAGAAAGGGCGGTCCAGGCAAAAGTTAGGGATAAAGCGTAATACTATGTCTCATTGGATCACCTTGCATCCAGAATCCGGTATCAACATCAAGTTCAAACGGCGTCGATCGATCAACTTCATCCTCAACTGAGCAGCAAAGTGATGAGACGCTCGAAGATATAAAGGCGATAGCAGAGTTGGAACCCAGTGGGATTATTCTTTCCACATAGCTGTTTTGTTTTCCCTTGTACAAATTGTATAAACTCTTTTGTTCGGTGGCGTTCTCTTACTAGGACGCCAGCCTCTTGTACATAAACGCCTATTTACAGGCAAATTCAAAAATCAATATAAATTCACTTTTCAGCTAAAATTGCCAATTGTTTTTCCTTTTATGTCTTGTTTTGTGAAGAACGTCCAAGGTTCAATTTATGATATATGCATTTGACAATGATTGCTAACTCATAAATATTTGCATACGAAACAAATGATTAATTACAGGTAACATCAGAAACAGGGGCAATAATGAGTCGTCCAAGCGATCTAATTGCTCTGTCCACCAAGGTACCAAGGTAAGTTCGGCTGAAGAACATAACCAGGATATCTTAATTCCCCAAAGAGTGAGCCAACAAGTCAACATAGTCTCCCCAAGCAAAGTTATCCTGTCAAGCCTTAAGGAAGTTGGGTATCCCCGGCAGATCTCAACATTCCCCAGCGCAATATACGAACATTCTTAACAAGCATCCCCGGCAGTCTTGATCTAGGATTGTTCCCCGGCGGTATACCAGACATTCAGCGGAGCCACTTCCCCAACATATCTCAAAAAATTTCCCCAGGAGAGTCCAGTCCAAAAGTTTCCCCAGGAAAGTGGAATCAAACTCCCCAGCAGGAAGCTTATCCCCAGTAGATTCTGGAAGCTTGTCACCTGCAGAGCACAAACGCGTCTCCCGGCTTTATTCAAAGGTTATTTCCCTACCAGGATATAACTGGGTTATCCTCAGCCAAAAGCCACAGAAAGATCGTCCTCGGCGAAGTCTTCTTATCCCCAGCGGAGTCTATTAAAACCTCCAACATAATACATCAACGATATCCCCAGCGGAGTTATCATCAACATCCCAGCGAAGTATCTCTCTTCCCACAGAGTGTTGTTCCCCAGCAAGGTCGCTAGAGTAATTTCCCCGCAGAGTAATCTATTCGCCAAGTTTATTCCTCAACGGAGTCATCTTCTCCTACCGGTATTCTTGCAACTACCACCCCCAGCAGAAACAAAACTCTATTCTTCAAACATCGGCCCAAGAGTTAATTTCCCGGCATTCGTCAAGGATTTACTTTCCTAGACAAAAACATTCATAAACATATCACATCTTCATACATTAAAGCATGCATATACGCATCATGAACGTACAATCTCATTCATTCTGAGAGCATCACGCATGTCATACATCATGACATTTCATACAACTAACGTTTTGTCTTTTCAGGACAAAAGTTAATACAAAGATAATTGCTATCAATAGTCGTGATTCCAGATCCGATTCCTGTATCTTGCCAGGGTGTATCTGTTGCCGACTGTTTTCCAGACTCGATTCCTGTATCTCGCCAGGGCACGTCTGAAGGGTTCGAAGATCCGATTCCTGTATCTCGCCAGGGTGTATCTGTTGACGACTAACATTACCAGACCCGATTCCTGTATCTTGCCAGGGTGTGTCTGAAGAGTTTGAGGATCCGATTCCTGTATCTTGCCAGGGTGTATCCGTTGACGACTAACATTACCAGAACCGATTCCTGTATCTTGCCAGGGTGCGTCTGAAGAGTTTGAAGATCCGATTCCTGTATCTTGCCAGGGTGTATCTGTTGACGACTAACATTACCAGACCCGATTCCTGTATCCTGCCAGGGTGCGTCTGAAGAGTTCGAGGATCCGATTCCTGTATCTTGCCAGGGTGTATCTGTTGACGACTAGCATTACCAGACCTGATTCCTGTATCTTGCCAGGGTGCGTCTGAAGAGTTTGAGGATTCGATTCCTGTATCTTGCCAGGGTGTATTTGTTGACGACTAGCATTACCAAAGCCGATTCCTGTATCTTGCCAGGGTGCGTCTGAAGAGTTCGAAGATCCGATTCTTGTATCGTGCCAGGGTGTATCTGTTGACGACTAGCATTACCAGACCCGATTCCTGTATCCTGCCAGGGTGCGTCTGAAGAGTTTAAGGGTCCAATTCCTGTATCTTGCCAGGGTGTATCTGTTGACGACTAGCATTACCAGACCCGATTCGTGTATCTTTCCAGGGTGCGTCTGAAGAGTTCGAAGATCCGATTCCTGTATCTTGCCAGGGTGTATCTGTTGACGACTAACATTACCAGACTCGATTCCTGTATCTTGCCAGGGCACGTCTGAAGAGTTCGAAGATTCGATTCCTGTATCTTGCCAGGGTGTATCTGTTGACGAATATATTCTCCGGACTCGATTCCTGTATCTTTCCAGGGCACGTCTGAAGAGTTTAAAGATTCGATTCCTGTAAACAGCCAGGGCACATCTACATAAAGAGTTTGAAGAGCAATTCCTGTAACAGGCCAGGTAATTATTTTCTTTCTCAGGTACGCAAGTTCTCGCTAAGGAATCTCTTACGCGATCGACAACCTCCCGATGGCATCTATAAGCCCATCTCTCCCATCCATCAGTCTCCAAATGGAATCTGTAAGCCCATTCCCACCATCACACTGCTAACATGTGAGCGCAAATTTCTGGGCACTCTAGTGTTCAATCATCTTCCACCTTCGGATTACGAAAGGCACGACAGCCAATCTACATCCTCAGGTTTAAGAAGATTGAACAGGGGCAACTGTTGTACCCCAAAATTTGCCCTCTCATATTCTTCAAGGTTTGCTAAGGTCATGCTTCAAAATCTCCCAAGGGTTGCACAGTCCAATTGCCTCCTAACAGTCAAAAATTAGGGTTTTGGTTCTGGCAAAGAAATTGAAGTTTCCAAGGGTCCAATCAAGTCCCACATGCCTATAAACATTGTCAAACATCCATATGCCAAGTTTCAAGACTCACAACATCAAATGGCACAGTCAAAAACCCTAATTGCTTCACAGTCAACTGCAGGGGCAAAATGGTCATTTGACAGTCAAAACTCAAAAATTTTGGTCAACATCTTATTTTGAAGCCACAAACATCATTTGATCAATTCTTGATCATGATTCTCAAAGCATGGCTCAAAATCAAATATTCAAAATCATAAATGGATGGATTTTTGGGTGGCTTTTTGACCTAGTTCTACTCACATACATATGCAAGACTGAAACCTAATGCATTAGACACAGAAGCTGCGCTAAACACCAAAGAACAAACTTGCAATTTTGGCCTAAAAACCTTGAAACTGTTTTCATAGCTACTGCACATTTGAAGGCCTAAAAGCTATTCCAATACATTGCTGGACGACCTAGGAAGCGTTTGCAATCAAAGCCAAGTCTCCAGACCTCCAGAAGTGGTAGAACGACATCACCCTGTTCATAAAATTTTTCATATTCGTGTTTGAATTTACATGCATTTTTCATACGTTTTATATGTTGATTTACACTAACATGAAGATCCTGAAGCTATTGGTGTCCTTGAATTGAATTAATAATGCCTGTATAGAAAGTTGCCATTAAAGTTTGCTAGGGTTTCTGAAGCTCCAAAAGAGGGGTTTCTTCATCTGGAAAAATTGGACAACCAAAGTGATACCATTGAAACCGTGACCTCCAAACGAGTGGAATCCACACCTCGCGCCCTTTTTATTTTTGACTATCCTCTAATCGCTATTATTGCAGGTCTGGTTTAGTGGGGGTTTAAAACCCCTGCTACTTGCTTTTAGTTACAGGAAAAAGATGAAGACGATGCATGCGTGTCTGGAGATGACTGGATAGTTTGAATATTCGCGCGTGATTTTTGCTTTTATACCAATAGCGTTTGTTTTCCCTTATAATAATCACGTTCCATAATAATATCAAAAGCGCGTGTTGGCTCAGATGGTTGGTTAGCTGGCTTGCAGGTACTGGGACCTGGGTTCGATTCCCAGGTCCCCTATTATGTTTCATAATTTTTTCCATATCGTGCTTCTATGTAGCGCCTCTCCCAGGGTCCATCATGCAACCCCACGTCCAAGCCTGCCAAGTGTACAGGAGCCTCAATCTGATGGTCATCACATGAATTCCACCATGCACACCAGTCAATAGATCTGCATGCAAGCACTGGAAAGTCAAAAAGGGCCTGATTCAATGGGCCAAATTACCTTACAAAGACCTCCAAATTGGGTCAGATACCCCCCTTTTGTTTGTATTCTATTCTTCTTCCTAATTTTCTTCTTTCTTTTCAATTTGTTTAATTTGTTTTAATTATTTTTAGTTAATTCACAAAATTAATTTTCATAATAAAATAAAAATACAGAAAAATCAAAAACATGTTTATTATTATTAACATTTAATTCATTATTATATTTTTGTAAATAAATTTTTAATAATCAACTTAGTAAAATTAGGTTAAAGTTTTAATGTTTTTTTTTAAATAACTAAAATATGTAGAGATTAGGTTTCTTTAGCATTTTTATCTTTTCTTCTAATAAAATCTTTTTTTTTCTTATTATCATTATTATTAATTATTAATTTATTTTGTAAAGAAACATGTAATTAATTAATTAGTATAAATTAGGTTAAAACTTGAATATTTTTCTTTAACAATTAAAAATAACTTAGAACTAGGGTTTTATTTAACTTCTAATTTTAATTAATTTTCTTTATTTCATAAAATACCAAAAAAACCAAAAAACAATTTCTTTTCTTTATTTAATAACTAATTAATTTTTAATTTCATATAATTTCTTTAAAGGGTCCAACGCCCTCGATCATTCGATTCTAATTTCTTTTCGCGCGTTTATTCTTTTTCTTTTAAATATTATGTAATTGCTCAAAGCCTTGTAATAGTAATTAGGAAATTTATTTACTTTCTGCATTTTATTTCAAAACGGGCCTTTTGTTAATTTGGCGATGTATAGACCCGCGCCTTGTAATAGCGTAGGACTTTATTTTCCGCACCCCTTAACTGCTAAACTTTGCATGAAATAATGAATGGCCCAAATAAAATCAAAGCGTAGCTCACCCAATGCATGATCAAGATAAAACATAACTGAAAACAATACACGAATTCACACACCACTCTTAGGATATGCCTCACTGTTGCCTTGCCCCTCGAAACGTGGTCGTCGAGTATAGGACGTCTTAGTGAGTCCTTATGTCCATTGATCTAGTTGCCTCAAAACAAGTTGCCTCGAAACGGTTGCCTCGGAACAGTTGCCTCAAAACGGTTGCCTCGGAATAAAAAAGATCAATGGCATAAGGGTAGCTTCTAAGGTGTCCTACTGTTGCTCTGGTGACCACACTGTCCCTACAAACTCGAATTGACCCGAACACCTCCAACGGTGGTGCTACCTACCTCTCAATGGTGGGATGACACTACCTTAAGGACATTTACACAGCCTAATTCCTTAGGGTAGGTAGATGACTCATGGATACTTGCTCTAAAAAACAAATCAAAACTCATTTCACACCGACACTTTTCAAAAATCTTTCAAAACAATTTTTCAAACACTCTTGAGGACTGATACAAGAGTCGATCTGAAATTTTTAAACGAAACTTTTTCAAACTCACTCACACTTGAAAAGCAAACGAACAAACATTTTGAAAACACAAATGAGCAAGTATCTAAGAGCCCATGGATAACCATGGATAGAAAGGGTGCTAACACCTTCCCTTTCTATAAATCTACCTCCCGAGCCGAGAGATAATCTTATAAGGAATTTTGCTGTGCTTTTGTCCTGTCCATGTTGGAGAAAATAAAAGACGGTGGCGACTCTTGCTTCCGCGACATTTCGCGAACCAGCATTAAACAGTCAGTTCTAAATCCATCGATCACACACCTCTACATACCGAAAGGAGTTCAAGTGGCTGATCATATATTCCTCTTCACCGTGCACGGTTATGATCTTTCCTTTGACAGGGTACTTCAACATTTGATGTAAGGAGGAGGTAACCGCCCCAGCGTTATGTATCCATGGTCTTCCCAGTAAGCAAGAGTATGACGGACGGATGTCCATCACATAGAAAGTTGAGGGGAACACTTCTGTACCTACTTTAATGGGAATGTCTACCTCTCCGTGTACCATTCTCTTCGACCCGTCAAATGCCCTTACAATGATATTACTTGGCCTTAACTCCAAGCCTTCACAGTCTAAACGGTCGAGAGCCTTCTTGGGCAGCACGTTCAGAGAAGAACCAGTGTCGACCAAAACATGGGCCAGAGTAGTTCCTTGGCATTCTACTAACACATGTAATGCGTCGTTGTGTTTTCTTCCTTTTGAGGTCAGGTCAGCATCAGAGAAACCTAAACCGTTGTCTGCTGTAAGACTGGCTACACAGTCTTGGAATTGGTCGGCAGAGGTTTCTTGGGGTACATGGGCTGTCTTCAAGAATTTGATCAATGCTTTGGCGTGCGCCTCAGAACAAAGCAGTAATGCTAACATGGAGATCTTCGAGGGGGTTTTCCCCAGTTGCTCTACCACGTCATAATCACTCTTTTTAATTATCTTCAGGATCTCCTCCATCTCTTTCTTAGAGGTCTCCGTGATGACCAAAGGTTGAGCCCTCGTCCGGACGAGCTCATCTTGGGTCCCTTTACCTTTATCAGCAGAAGTAGGAGGGACAACAACAACGAGAATAACAGTTTCTTCAATTAACGGAGTTTCGACGGAGAGTTTTATTGGTGCAGGATTAACTTCGGCAGCAACTGAGGGTCCAAAGATTGCCTTTGGGGGAGAAATCTCTGGAGAAAATATTCTCCCACTTCGGGTGATCTTGCTTGTACCAGCAATGTTTCCAATGCTGGCCTCTTCTTCATCAGAGCTTTCTTCGGTTACTTCGACTTGTTTAACACCATGGTAGTAGATTTCTCCACCATAATTCCATGGTATTGACTTGTCAGAACTGTAGGGGACAGGCCCAGGCATAGTTATTTTCAAGGGAACAATCTTTGTAGCTGATGTAATCTTAACAGGCTTTCTGACGGCCTTGGAAAGATTAGCGTGAATGGTGATAATTGAAACATCTTCGGTGGGGGTTGGAATAGCAGGAACCTTTTCAAACAGAATTTGTTGACTGTCCATCAGGCCTTGGATGCCTTTCTTCAGTAATGGGCAGTCAAATGGCAGAGAGTAACAACAGTAGCAGTCTTCTTTGCATACCGGGAAAATCCCGACTCTTAGCAGATTTAACTTGATGGTTAACAGCGGAGTCCTCAGGTCACTGACATCAGAAACATACAAATCTTCCTCAATAGCATGGACATTTCGACCATGCTTCGGCATCAGAGCAGATATCACGTTTTGCTTCTCTGGAGCATCGAACTCCACCTCTTTTGCATCTATCAAGTCTTGAATTTTATTTTTTAGCGCCCAACAATCGTTTGTGTCATGTCCGACGCATCGGAATGGTAGGCGCACTTAGCATTGGGATGATAGTGCGGGGAAGCAGTATTCACAGTCTTCGGTGCTTCCCTAATACTGGTGAGATTCAATTTCAACAAATGTGGAAGAACTTGCGCAGGTGTCATATTGAAGCGGGTAAACTGCCATGGTGGTCGTTCTCCCCATTGCTATTTAGGTCTGGACTGGTTATTGCGAGGCTGATCGTTTGATGGATTTTGGATCATCACGGCCCCCACAGTCGGCCGACGCTTATTTCTTCCTGCTCCTCTCTGAGAATACACAACAGCCGTTTCCTTCTTCACCGGAAATGATTTCTTAACAGTTGTAGATGCAGAGGCATCCTTCTGAATCTTCCCATTCTTGATACCGGCTTCTACCCGCTCGCCAGTCAGAATTAATTCGGTAAACCCTGCGGAAGAGCTACCGATCAGATGATTAAAGAATGGACCAGACAGGGTCCCCATGAACATATCAACAAGCTCTCTATCAGAAAGAGGTGGCTGCACTCTCCCGGCCAGATCGCGCCACTTCTGAGCATATTCCTTGAATCCTTCACCTGAGGCCATCCCTATACTCTGTAGCTGAGTACGGGTTGGTGCCAGGTCAGAGTTATACTGATATTGGCGATAAAAAGCAGCTGCAAGATCCTCCCAACTATGTACCTCTGATCTCTCAAGATTGTAGAACCAATCCAGCTGTGTGCCAGACAGGCTATCCTGAAAGAAGTGTACCCAAAGGTTTCTGTCAGACGTGTGAGGTTGGATTCTTCGGACATACGGCCTTAGGTGCATCTTCGGGCAAGACAACCCATCATATCTTGCAAAAACTGGCACTTTAAACTTCGGGGGGATCACAATTCCAGCGATTAATCCCAAATCTTCGAAATCTAAGCCTGGAACTCTATGCAGCTCCATAGCTGCTAACCTGTCCTCCAAACTCTTGTACTTGTCATCGGCCGGCGGGTATTGTTGTTTTGAGTAGTCTTCGTCTTCTTCCGCCTCTTCCTCTTCAACTTCGGATTCAGACGATACCGCAGCCCCTTTTCCTTTACTGGTTCCTTCTTCAGATGTAGGGGGAAATTCAAGAACTCTTCTGGCTTCACCCTCAAACCTTCTTCCCAGGGTAGCCACCCCGACTCTTTTCTTCTTCTTTTTCACTTGCCCTTTGTTCCCAAGCAGGGCTTTTAGATCCTCCTGACCCTTTGCCAAGGTCATCAGGAGATGTTGAAACTGTGAGTTCTGAGACTGTAGATCTTTGACCGTCTGTTCGAGATCCATATTACTGAAATAAACAGCAGAAAGATAAGGAAACCTGGTGTGGAGACCTCCTTATGCACATGATGAATGATATGTTTATTTATGCAATGCATTCAAGGATTTAGAAATTCACAATTGTTGCAGACAAAAAGAACACACGTCATATTAATAAGAAGAAATTTTGTTAGTACATAAATGCCCCATGGGCCAAATATTACAAAAAATTCTCATGGTAAAAAGACGTTGCGCATCCTCTTTGACGCGATGTAGGTGTTGAGGGTCTCTTCCTCATGGAGTCGGTGGGTAAGCTCCAAAACCTTCTTCTCACTGGCGTAGAAGCTGGCTTCAAAAGTATTCCGTTCCTCCTTGAGTTGGATCCAACTCTTCTGCATCTCCTCCCATGTCGTTGGCATGTCAGGGTATAAGATGGTGTAGGGAACCTCACCTTCCTTAACGGGCTCTTTAATCACAGGGAGAACATGAGGGTAAGGCATCATTAGACTCTGGGCTCGGGTTCGCACCCACTTGAGATAAGGCTCAAGAGGGATGGAATTCTTGTGCCCCAGTGTCTTGCTGTCTACCTTATTAGGCATCCTCCAAGCTCTGATGAATCTTTGGCGAAGTCCTTGCGCATCGTTGTTGTTGTACCCCAAAATTTGCCCTCCCATATTCTTCAAGATTTGTCAAGATCAAGCTTCAAAATCCCTCAAGAGTTGCACAGTCCAATTGCCTCCTAACACAGCCAAAATTAGGGTTTTGGTTCTTGCAAAGAAATTGAGGTTTTCAAGGGTCCAATAAAGTCCCACATGCCCATATACATTGTCAAGCATCCATATGTCAAGTTTCAAGACTCACAGCATCAAATTGCACAATCAAAAACCCTAATTGCTTCACAGTCAACTGCAGGGGCAAAATGGTCATTTGACAGTCAAAAGTCAAAAATTTTGGTCAACATCTTATTTTGAAGCCACAATCATCATTTGATCAATTCTTGATCATGATTCTCAAAGCATGGCTCAAAAAGTCTCAAGATGCAAAAGTTTCTATTTTTGGACAGCTGAAAAGTCAACTGTAAATTGACCAAGGCATAACTTCTTCATGGTTTATCAGAAAAATCCCATCCAAAGCTCATTTTGAAGAGAATGACATTTCCTACAACTCATCTTCACACTCCAAGTCCAATAAATGCTCTCACAAAAAGTTATCAATTTCAACATTATAGGTCATTTTCAAAAGTCAACAAAAAGGCACTTTAAGTCAAAGACCATAACTTGAGATTGATAAATCAAAATGACATGGGACCAAAGACATTGGTTAGAGGACTTCAAGACCTTTCCAAAATGTCCAAGAACATGTTCATAGCTTCAAAATTGAGCAAGATATGCATTGGAGAAGTTGGGAAATTTTTGGGAATTTTGAAAAGTCAACTTTGCCTAAAACACTTCAAAATTGCTAATGGGCCTCAAATTCTTTCTTGAATAATTACCCAAAGCCTATGCACAACCCATTGAGCTCAAAGGGATTTATTTTCTTATTTTTAATTAATTAATTGAATTTTTATTCTTATTAATTCATTTAATTAGATTTAATTATGAGAAAAATATCAAATAATGGTTTTCAAATCTTTTTGTGCAGCAAATATGTTCATTATATGCTAAAGATTTCGTGCATCATCCAAGGGGACAAGATCATCCACATTTGGCAAGATTTTCATGAAAAAAAGATTGGAAATACATAATTGAAAATCAAATATATGAATCATAAATTCTTGGACTTATGGGCTTGTTTTTTGACCTAGAATCGTTCACTTACATATGCACAAGGAAACCTAATTCATGAGAACACGAAAAACTGCTCAGAAACATAAAACCAATTTGCAAATTTTCACAAAAAAGCTTGAAACTGATTTCATATTTGCAGGGCGATTCAAGGCTTAAAACCTTTTCCATTACGTTCCTGACATTGCTAGGAATCGATTGCAATCAAGAACAAGTCCCCATACTCCAAGAATCGATAGAACAGAATCACCTTTTTCATAAATATGTCCATAATCGAATTTCAATTTCTATGCATCATTCATGTGTTTTGATCATTGATTTGTGTTACTAACATCTCCCTGGAACTTTTGGCATAGTTTAATTGTTCTAAAAATGCTTGAATCGAAATCTGCCATTGATGAAACCTAGGGTTTCAGAACTTCAAAATTGGGGGTTCTCATATATGGTAAAATTAGACCACCAAACCTGTATGGACATATTCGTGGCAACAAGACGAATCGTTTGAAACAATCGCGCCCTTTTTATATTAACCCCTCTTCTAATCGCTATTTTCATAGGTTCCACTTAGTGGGTGTTTAAAACCCCCGCTACTTGTTCATGTTGCAGGTACAAAGATGAAGAAGAAGCATGCATGTCTTCATATGATAGGAGCGTTCAAATATCTGGCGCGTTTTTTGTTTTATATCACTAACCATTGTTTTTTTATATAATATTTGTTTTTCATTATGTATACAAATGCGTTGCCTAGCTCAGATGGTGGAGGACATGTGTTGCAAGCCTTGGGACCTGGGTTCGATTCCCAGGTCCCCCACATATTGCATAATTTTTGTTTTAACGTATTCCCATGCAGCTTCTATCAAACGTTCTACCATACACGCTCATACGCTAGCCTGCCAAGTGGACGTGATGATTAATCCAAAGGCCTCAGAAGGAAGTTCATGGTAGGGCTCAGTCAATGGACGCACACACAAGCGTGGAAAGTCAAACAAGGCCTATGCTGATGGGCCAGATTTCTTCCAATGACACCTCTACATGGGCCTGACACCCCCCATTGGTTTGCTTTATTTTTTTTATTCTCTTTTCTTTTCTTTTAATTTCTTTTAATCATTTAATTGTTTTAATTATATTTTTTACCATAAATTTCTTTTCATAATAAAAATCAGAAAAATCAAAAATACAAAAATATGTTTAATTATTTATTAATTTACTCATTAATTTATTTTTGTAAATAAATGTTAATAATTAATTTAGTTAATTTAGGTTAAACTTTAATCTTTTTTCTTAATAAATAAAAAATATCTAGAATTAGGTTTTTGACATTTTCATCTTTTTCTTAAATTAAACTTTTTCCTCATTATTTATTATTTATTATTATTATTAATTGTTAATTTTGTAAATAAACATGTGATTTAATTAACTAGTAAATTAGGTCAACTTGGATATTTTCTTTAATAACTAAAAATAATCTAGAATTAGGGTTCCCATTTAATTTTAATTTTCTTTATTTCATAAATACCAAAAACATAAAAAATACTTTTCTTCAATTAATTAATTAGCTTTTAATTCAATTTAATTTCAAAAGGGTCAAAACCCTCGGACGTCCAATTTTAATTTCTATTTCGCGCATTATTTTCTTTTGAATATTATGTAACTGCTCAAGGATTGTAATAGTAATTAGGTATTTTATTTACTTTCCGCATCTTTTATCAAACGGGTCTTTGTATTTTGGCGATGTATAGACCCGCGCCTTGTAATAGCGTAGCCTTTATTTTCCCGTCTTTTAACTTTCCGCACTCTTAAATTCTAACTTGTATGGAAGAATGAATGCTAATTAAAAACAAAGCGTAGCTCACAATGCCATGATCAAAGACAAATATTAAACTGAAAACAACACACAAATGCACACACCACTTCTAGGGTACGCCTCACTTGTTGCCTTCGAAACGTGGTCGTCAAGTATAGGACGTTTTAGTAAGTCCTTATGTCCATGATCCAGTTGCCTCGAAATAGTTGCCTCGAAACAGTTGCCTCGGAATAGTTGCCTCGAAACGGTTGCCTCAGATTAAAAAAGGATCAAGGACATAAGGGTAGCTTCTAAGGTGTCCTAACTGTTGCTTCGGTGACCACAACGTCCCTAACACTCGAATTGAACCGAACACCTCCAACGGTGGTGATACCTACCTCTCAATGGTGGGATGGCACTACCTTAAGGATATTTACACAACCTAATTCCTTAGGGTAGGTAGATGAGTCATGGATACTTGCTCTCTTCGAAGAAATAAATCAAAAATCTTTTCACACCGACACTTTCAAAAGCTTTCAAAACAATTTTTCAAACACTCTTGAGGACTGATACAAGAGTTATTCAGAAATCTTTCAAAGAAACTTTTTCAAACCCACTCACATCTTGAAAAGCAAACATTTTGAAAACATAGTGAGCAAGTATCTAAGAGCCCATGGATAACCATGGATAGAAAGGGTGCTAATACCTTCCGTTTCTATAAATCTACCTCCCGAACCGAGAAACTATCTCATAAGGAATTTTGCTGTGCTTTTGTCCTGTCCATATTGGAGAAAATAAAAGACGGTGGCGACTCTTGCTTCCGCGATATTTCGCAAACCAGCGTTAAACAGTCAGTTCTAAATCCACCGATCACAGAACTGGCGACTCTGCTGGGGACACTTTAAAGTGAGGTGTACCTTAGGACTAAGATCACTTGTGTTTTCAATTTTCTGAATTGTTTGCTTTATTATTGTGGGTACTGTCTTGGGAGTTCTATAGATCCTAACCCGGATCTGGGGGGATACCTTCTTAGAAAGTAGCAACAAGACTGTGAGGGAACTGTGCGGGGTATACCAACACGGTTGAAGCAGTCTGCTACGTTGATGTGGCACTTTGGTGAGTACCAGTAACCCTTGAGTCCAGTCAAGGAGAGTACGGGGCCGCCGCGTGGTGTCGTGAAGCATCAACTGACCTTAGGAACCTTAATTGAACCACCTTGGCCTCTTTAGGGTAGTGAGATAACTGACTTTGGTGTAGTCCGAAGTTGGTTGTTACTCGATACTACACTCAATTGAGGGTTGTTTTCTTGGAATATTTCGGTCGCCAGTCCAGTGGCTAAATCGAAACGATGAACACAGAAAACAATCCAATGATATTGGGACCCTTAGAACCCGGTTACTTCTGATAGGACAGGTTTTGAGCCCACCAACTTCAAGAGGGTAATACCTAGACCCCATGCTGGCCTAAACCCTAAGGGCTCTTTGTGTGACTTGTGTGCCTTCAAACTTGACTACTTGCATACTTGTTATCTGACACTTGAGTTTCTTGCAGGTTTTGTTTACAGTCCTTAATCTGGACTCATTACAGAGCCTACTTACATCATTCCATGCATAGCATGCTGTTGTACCCCAAAATTTTCCCTCCCATATTCTTCAAGATTTGCCAAGAATAAGGTTCAAAATCTCTCAAGGGTTGCACAGTCCAATTGCCTCCTAACAGTCAAAAATTAGGGTTTTGGTTCTGGCAAAGAAATTGATGTTTATAAGGGTCCAATCAAGTCCCACATGCCTACAAACATTGTCAAGCATCCTCATGCCAAGTTTCAAGACTCACAACATCAAAGTGCACAGTCAAAAACCCTAATTGCTTCACAGTCAACTGCAGGGGCAAAATGGTCATTTGACAGTCAAAAGTCAAAAATTTTGGTCAACATCTTATTTTGAAGCCAGAAACATCATTTGATCAATTCTTGATCATGATGCTCAAGGCATGGCTCAAAAGGTCTCAAGATGCAAAAGTTTCTATTTTTGGACAGTTGAAAAAGTCAGCTGCAAATTGACCAAGGCATAACTTCCACATGGTTTATCAGAAAAATTCCATCTAAAGCTCATTTTGAAGAGAATGACATTTCCTACAACTCCTCTTCACACTTCAAGTCCAAGAAATGCTCTCACAAAAAGTTATCAATCTCAACATTATAGGTCATTTTCAAAAGTCAACAAAAAGGCACTTTAAGTCAAAGACCATAACTTGAGATTGGTAAATCAAAATGACATGGGACCAAAGGCATTGGTTAGAGGACTTCAAGACCTTTCCAAAATGTCCAAGAACATGATAAAAGCTTAAAAATGGAGCAAGATATGCCTTGTGTAAGTTGGGAAATTTTTGGGAATTTTGAAAAGTCAACTTTGCTTCAAATGCCTCAAAATTGCTAATGGGCCTCAATTTCTTCCAAGAATCATCACCCAAAGGCTATGCACGACCCATTGACATCCAAGGGAGTTATCTTATCATTTTTGATTAATTATTTGAATTATTATTATTATTAATTCACTTAATTAAAATTAAATATGACAAAAATAGCAAAACATGTTTTCCAAATCTTTTTGTGCAGCATATTCCCTCATCATGACCTAGAGATTTCGTGTACCACATCAAGAGGCAAGATCTTCCAAAATAGGCATGTTTTTCATGACAAAAAGATTGAAAAAGATCATGAAAATCAAATATTCAAAATCATTGAATGCAAGGCTTTGGGCTTGATCTTTCTGACCTAATTCCTTCCACATATATGTACAAACATAAACCTAATGCTAAGAACACAGAAGCTGCGCCTCAAACACAAGAACAACTTTGCACTTTTTTCCTAAAAATATCAAAACTGAAAACCTAGCTAGAGCATAATTCAAGACTGCAAAACCATTCCATTACACTCCTGGCATTACTAGGAAGCTATTCCAACTGAAATCAAGTCTCCACGCACAAGGAATTGGTAGAACAGATTCACTTTTCTTTCAAAATTATTCTTAATCGTGTTTTGATTTCTAGACATTTTCCATGCATTTTAATGATTGATTTATACTAATATGATCTCTCTGAAGCTATTGGTACTATCCAATTGAATTATAGGTGCCTGTATGCAAAGTAACCATGAGAGCTTTTTAGGGTTTCAGAGCTCCAAATTTGGGGGTTTACGCATATGGAAAAATCAGACAATAAAATCTATGCCAATGGACTCGTGACCTTCATACGAACACAATCATCACCTCGCGCCTTTTTTATATATGCCCAGGAGCTAATCGCTATTATTCACTGTGCTATTTAGTGGGGGTTTAAAACCCCCGCTATCTATTTGATATTTTCAGGCAAAATGAAGGACCAAGGAAGGAGATGCTGAGCTGTTGGACTATGGTTGGTTGGTTTGAATAACAGGCGCCCTTTTTTATTGTCCAGCATAATCTTGCTTTTTCCACATATAATGATCATTGTCCACTAAACATACAACTAAACGTGTTGGTTCAATTGGCAAATGAAGTGGCACGCAGGTATTGGGACCTGGGTTCGATTCCCAGGTCCCCCATATTTCCCTATATTTTTTCTTGTAACGTGTTCAGGTACCCTTTCCCACCAGTGGTCCACCATGTACGCGCATATTTAAGCTTGCCACATGTCCAGCAACCTCAATCTGATGGCCATCACATAATTCCATCATGCACCTTAGTCAATGGATCTGCACGTGATCACTAAAAGTCAAAAGGGCCTTGCATCTGTTGGGCCATATTACTCACAACAACACCTCTCAAATGGGCCAGATACCCCCCAATGTTTGTATATCTTTTAATTTCTTTTCTTTTCTTTTCCCTTTTTTTAATTCTTTTGATCACTTTTATTTAATTTACTTCAAATAATTTTCTTTTCATGATAAAACCAAAAAAATCATAAAACAAAAAAATATGTTTTATTAATATTAATTTCTATTAATCTTGTAAATAAATTCCAACAATCAATTTATTTTAATTTTAGGTTTAACTTTAATATTTTCTTAAATAAACTAAAAAACATAAAAATTAGGTTTTAGCATCTTTTCTTTCTTTTTCTTAATAAATAATTCCTTCTCATTCTCATTATTATCAATTATTAATTAACTTTGTAAATGAATATGTAATTAATTAATTAGAGTAAAATAGGTTTAAACTTTAATTCTTTTCCTTAATAATTAAAAACATGTAGAATTAGGGTTTTATTTAATTTCAAATTCCAATTGATTTTCTTTATTTTCATAAAATACCAAAAACATCAAAAAAATAACTTCTTTTCTTATTAAAATAATTTAATTAGTTTTTAATTTTAATTTAATTTCCTTAAAGGGTCCAACACCCTCGCACCTTCGATTATAATTTCTTTTCGCGCGTTTGCTTCTATTTTTCATTTTAAATATTATGTAATTACCCCAAAGCTTTGTAATAATAATTAGGACATTTACTTTCCGCACTTTTATTCAAAATCGGGTCTTTGTTAATTTGGTGATGTATAGACCCGCGCCTTGTAATAGCGTAGGACTTTTATTTTCCGCATTTTAATTTCCGCACCTTTAAACTGTTAATCACATGAAAGAATGAATGGCCCAAATAAAATCAAAGCGTAGAACACCCAATGCATGATCAAGATAAAACATAAACTGAAAATGACACACAATTCACACACCACTCTTAGGGTACGTCTCACTGTTGCCTTGCCCCTCGAAACGTGGTCGTCGAGTATAGGACGTCTTAGTGAGTCCTTATGTTCCATTGATCTAGTTGCCTCGAAATGGTTGCCTCGAAACAAGTTGCCTCGAAACAAGTTGCCTCGAAACAAGTTGCCTCGGAATAGTTGCCTCGGAATAAAAAGATCAATGGCATAAGGGTAGCTTCTAAGGTGTCCTACTGTTGCTCTGGTGACCACACTGTCCCTACAAACTCGAATTGACCCGAACACCTCCAACGGTGGTGCTACCTATCTCTCAATGGTGGGATGGCACTACCTTAAGGACATTTACACAACCAAATTCCTTAGGGTAGGTAGATGACTCGTGGATACTTGCTCTAAACAAATCAAAAACTCTTTTCACACCGACACTTTCAAAAAGTTTTCAAAACAATTTTTCAAACACTCTTGAGGACTGATACAAGAGTCGAACTGGAATCTTTAAACGAAACTTTTTCAAACCCACTCACACTTGAAAAGCAAACAAACATTTTGAAAACACAAATGAGCAAGTATCTAAGAGCCCATGGATAACCATGGATAGAAAGGGTGCTAACACCTTCCCTTTCTATAAATCTACCTCCCGAACCGAGAACTAATCTCAATAAGGAATTTTTCTGTGCTTTTTTCCTTTCCATATTGGAGAAAATAAAAGACGGTGGCAACTCTTGCTTTTGCGACATTTCGCGATCCAACGTTAAGCAGTCAGTTCCAGATCCACCGATCACAGAACTGGCGACTCTGCTGGGGACTAATTTTAAAGTGAGGTGTACCTTAGGACTAGGATCACTTGTGTTTTCAATTGCTTTGACTTGTTTGCTTTATTATTGTGGGACTGTCTTGGGAGTACTATAGATCCTAACCCGGATCTGGGGATACCTTCTTAGAAAGTAGCAACAAGGCTGTGAGGGAACTGTGCGGGGTATACCGACATGGTTGAAATAGTCTGCTACATTGATGTGGCACTTTGGTGTGTACCGGTAACCCTTGAGTTCAGTCAAGGAGAGTACGGGGCCTCCGCGTGGTGTCGTGAAGCATCAACTGACCTTAGGAACCTTAATTGAACCATCTTGTCCTCTTTAGGGTAGTGAGATAACTGACTTTGGTGCAGTCCGAGGTTGGTTGATACTCGATACTACACTCAATTGAGGGTTGCTTTCCTGGAATATTTCGGTCTCCAGTTCAGTGGCTAAATCGAAACGATGAACAATGAAAGCAATCCAGTGATATTGGGACCTTTAGAACCCGGTTACTTCTGATAGGACAGGTTGAGCCCACCAACTTCAAGAGGGTAATACCCAGACCCCATGCAGGCCTAAACTCTAAGGGCTTGTCTTGTGTGACTTGTGTGCCTTATCATGTTTGCCTTTGTAAATATTTGTGGTGTGTTTAATCATAGCATCATAACATCATACAGCATCATATGCATTGACTAACCATTTCAGGGGTTCGAATCTTCATCTTTGTTCTTGTTTTGTAGGACATGGAAACTGTTCGCAGAAAGACAATTCAGATCAGCCTTGTAAGGATCGCTCCTCAGCTTAAGGAGCTTATATCCAGGGTTCCCGAGAGCTCTTCATTCAGTGAGAGACATGGAAGACTCATCAGCTTGGTCAACACCAACATTGAGGAAGATATGATAAAGGTCATGTTCCAGTTCTTTGACCCTCTGCATCACTGTTTCACTTTCCTGGATTACCAACTGGTACCTACATTGGAAGAGTTCTCCCGGCTTCTGAAGATCCCTATCCTTGGTCAACTACTCTACAACGGTACAGAAAAGGAACCCAAACTTGAAGAGATTGCTAAAGCCTTACACCTACAACCATCTGACCTCAAAGGACATTGGGAAGTTAGAAGTGGTATCAAAGGGTTCTTAGCCAGGTTTCTGTTTGAGAAGGCCCAAGAATGTTGGAACTCCCTTGACCTACAAGCTTTTGAAGAAGTTGTGGCCCTCCTTGTCTATGGTTTGGTATTGTTCCCTAATCCAGATCAACTTATAGATATCAGTGCTGTCCAGATCTTCATGTCCAGGAATCCTATACCTACGTTGCTGGGGGACATCCTTCACTCATGTTACACTCGAACCATGAGAAAAAGAGGTGTTCTTATGTGCTGTACTCCTCTCCTGGGAAGGTGGTTTATTTCGCACCTTCCACAATCAGTTTTGAAGAACGAGTGGGGTTTGAGATGGTCACAACGATTGATGACTCTTACACATGCAGATATACATTGGTGCTCTCGGTCCAGAGAGGATGTCACTATCATTGATCGTTGCGGGGAGTATCCTAATGTTCCTTTACTTGGAATCAGAGGAGGTATTACTTACAACCCATGCTTGGCTTGGAGACAGTTTGGTTATGCTCGGAGGGACGGCCCTCACGACATGTTAATTCCTGACATAGTTTTGACTTCGACAACGATGCACAAGGACTTCGCCAGAGATTTATCAGAGCTTGGAGGATGCCAAGTAGGATAGACAGCAAGACACTGGGGCACAGGAATTCCATCCCGTTGGAGCCTTATCTCAAGTGGGTACGAGCCCGCTCCCAGAAGTTAGTAATGCCTTATCCTCATGTTCTCCCTGTGATCAAAGGGCCAATTTTGGAAGGTGAGGTGTCCTACACCATTCAACATCCTGACATGCCCACATCTTGGGAAGAGATGCAGAAGAGCTGGATCCAGCTTAAGGAAGAACGGAATTCTCTTGAGACCAGTCTACATGCTAGTGAAAAGAATGTCTTGGAGCTCACCCGCCTACTGCACGAGGAGAGGAATCTCAACACTTACATAGCTCCAAAGAGGATGCGTAGTGTCTTTTGGGATTGAT
The DNA here is from genome assembly GCA_948472305.1 of Vicia faba. NCBI lineage: Eukaryota > Viridiplantae > Streptophyta > Magnoliopsida > Fabales > Fabaceae > Vicia > Vicia faba. The sequence continues at coordinate 1,525,799,605 of OX451739.1, read as the reverse complement.
TTGTTTTGTAATGTTTGCCCATGAGGCTTTGATGTACCAAACAATTATTTTCTTAATGATAACGTGTGTTCCTTTTTGTCTACAATAAATTTGAACTTTCGAACCCTTGAATGCATTGCATAAACTCATATCATTCATCATGTGCATAGCAGGTACTCTTCTTTTCAGGTTGCTTACTGTTCTTCGCTATTTATTTCAGCATCATGAACCCTGAATCATCTACCGAGATGTCTATCAAGGCCCTTCAGGCGCAGAATGCACAATTTCAGGAGCTGATCATGGGTTTGGCTCAAGGTCAAGAAGAGCTGAAGGCTTTGCTCCTAAAGAAGGAGAAGAAGAAGAGAACTGTTCTATTCAAATCGGGCCGGAGGTTTGGTAACACTCTGCAGAATGAGGAAGCTGGTTCTTCTGTAGGCAAAGACAGTCCCCAGGGGGGAAGAGGTCCAAGTCCGGTGGTCTCAGACAACGAGACTGATTTTAATGAGGAACAGTATCCTCCAGCTGAAGACCGGTACAAGCAGTTGGAAGACCGTCTGAACGCCATGGAGATCCAACAGGTGCCTGGTTTGGATTTCGGAGACTTGGGTTTATCTACTGGTGTGATCATCCCTCACAAGTTTAAAGCACCATCTTTCACCAAGTATGACAGGGCGTCTTGCCCTAAACTACACCTCAGATCTTACGTTCGGAAGATTCAGCCGTATACAGTGGATAAGAACTTGTGGATCCACTTCTTCCAGGAGAGTCTTTCAGGGACTCATCTCGAATGGTTCTATCAGCTAGATGGGACCAAAGTTCGTAACTGGGAGGAGTTGGCTACTGCTTTTTACAAGCAGTATCAATATAATGCCGACCTTGCTCCTACACGTACCCAACTCCAGGGTATGTCGCTAGGATCAGGCGAAGGTTTTAAAGAGTATGCGCAGAAGTGGAGGGACCTGGCTGGCAGGGTGCAGCCTCCGTTAACAGACCGTGAGCTAGTGGATATGTTCTTGGGGACCCTCTCCGGGCCATTCTTTAATCATCTTATCGGTAATTCATCTGCAGGGTTTACTGACCTCATTCTGACTGGGGAAAGGATAGAGGCTGGCATGAAGTCCGGTAAAATTCAGAAAGGTGCATCTTCAAGTTCTGAGAAGAAACCTTTTAAGAAGGAGGCCATTGCTGTGTATGGGCCTAGAAGGCAAGATAAACCAGAGCGCCGCTAATCTGTCAACGCGGTGGTAATTGCTAAACCTGCTGCCGCTCCTTGGCAAACCAATCAACCAAGGGTTGAAAGACCCAGAAGAGAATTTACCCGGCTGAGTATGACCCTATCACAAATCTTGCCGCAATTGCTATCAACCAACTTGGTGACTGTCAGGGAGGCCCCGAAGGTTGTGAATACTACCTCTCCTAAGTATAATCCAAATGCCCGCTGTACTTATCACTCCGATAGCCCGGGGCATTCTACTGATGACTGCTGGGCCCTGAGAAATAAGGTGCAGGACCTTATTGATGCGAAGGAGATACAATTTGAGGCGCCTGAGAGGCCAAATGTTGTGACTGCTCCTATGCCCCAGCATGGAGTGAACGCCGTTGATGAAGACTTGTATGTCGTTTCTGTGAATGATGTAGCTACCCCTTTGATGACTGTTAAGAGGAACCTGTTGCTAGCCGGTTTATTTCCGGGTTGTGGCGAGGGTTGCCTTTTGTGTGCTGTTTCCCTTACTGGTTGTCCGTTGCTGAAGTTAGGCATCCAAAGCCTGATGGATAGCAAGGAAATTCTGTTCAAGAAGACCGTTGTTCCTTTTGTTCCTGTGGAAGAAGTATCCGTTGTTACAATTTTCAACAATCCAATCAAGGCTCCCCCGAGGAAGCCAGTTAAAATCATGACTGTCGCACCCATTGTTATTACTGTTCCGGGGCCCCTCCCCTATGAATCTGATAAGGTTGTCCCATGGCACTATGGGGCAGATGTATATGTACATGGAATAAAGCAAGAGTTCAACACCGGTACCAGCATCAACAATATTACCGGTCCAGCTAAAGTTACCCGCAGTGGCAGGCTCTTCTCGCCTGACATTGCGCCACCTGCTATCCGAAGACCTCTCATAATAACGCCTGCAAGTGCGCCTGTTGCTACTTCTGATCCAGTTGCTTCCCCTGCTGCCGAGTCATCTAATACCCGGGGCAAAGGGATTGAAGATGAGCCTGCCCGGATGGAGGCACCAAAATCTGTGAATGTTGAAGCCTCCCAGCAAGAGATGGAGGAAATTCTCAAAATAATCAAGAAGAGTGATTTTAATGTTGTTGAACAGCTGGGGCATACACCCTCCAAGATCTCTATGCTCTCCTTGCTGCTGTGCTCAGAGGCCCATGCTAAGGCCCTGATTTCATTTCTAAAGACGGCCCATGTGCCACAGGAGACATCTGCAGACCAGTTTACTGATTGCGTAGCCAATTTGACAGCTGACAATGGATTGGGTTTCTCGAATGCAGATCTCACCGCCAAGGGAAAGAACCACAATGATGCCCTGCATGTCTCTATAGAATGCAGGGGCACTACTTTTGCGCATGTGTTGGTGGATACTGGTTCTTCCCTGAATGTGTTACCCAAAAAGGCCTTAGACCGGTTGGATTGTGAGGGCCTGGAGTTGAAACCTAGCAACATTATTGTTAGAGCCTTTGACGGATCGAAGAGGATAGTTCATGGAGAGGTAGACATTCATATTCGTGTGGGTTCTCAAGTATTCGACTCAACTTTCTATGTGATGGATATTCGTCCATCTTATTCCTGTTTACTGGGTCGACCGTGGATTCACAAAGCTGGGGCAGTGACCTCTACCCTACACCAGAAGCTCAAGTACCCTGTCAGAGGGAAGATCGTCATTGTGCAGGGTGAGGAAGAATATATGGTGAGTCATCTGAATTCCTTCCGGTATATCGAGATGGACGGGGAGTTTATTGAAACCCCCTTTCAACATTTTGAGGAGGTACCTCCAACATTGGCAGCAGCAGAAGCAGTGGTTGAAGAGGACTTTCCTTTGAAGATGGCTTCCTTGAAGGAGGCCCGGGCTGTAATCGAGAAAGGTGAATGTGCTAACTGGGGCAGGCTCCCTGATTTCACTCCTAAAACTGACAAGTTTGGACTGGGTTTTACTGCAGAGGCTCAGAGGGTTGTGCGCAAAGCTAGAATCAGAAGACCTCCTGTGCTCATCACCAATCCAGGAGTGAATGCTATTGGGGATGAAGACGAAGTGGAAGAATCAAAGTTCGATAGCTGGATCTACCCGACGACTGACGGTGGATTGAACAATTGGACCGCAAAAGATCATACACCTGTTACTTTTGTTACGCAGTAATGAATTCCTTTGTTTTTGTTATTTGTAATAAACAATAAATTGAAACTTTATGGCCCGGTGTCTTACCCGGGGCACCGTTGGCTTCATTTATGAGGGCTTATAATTGTCATTTCCATATATCATGAATAAAGACCTTGGACGTTTTTTCGCATTTCAAATCTTGTGCTCCTTTTCTTTCTTTCTTTCTTTATATATTGCAAAACAGCTGTATTTACACACACTCACCTATACAGGTTTCAATCCACTCTGGATCTCACTGGTAACGACTCTGCTACTGCCAGTTATGACTTTGAAAATCCGATCAACTTAGCCGAAGACGAAGGTGAAGATGATTGCGAAGTGCCTGGCGAGCTTGCAAGACTATTACTCCAGGAAGAGAGGGCAATTCAACCACATGAAGAGCCAGTGGAAACGATAAATCTGGGTACTGATACAGATAGGAAGGAAGTCAAGATTGGTGCCAATCTGGAGCTCAGCGTAAAACAACGGTTGACTCAGATGTTACATGATTATGTGGAGATCTTCGCCTGGTCCTACGAAGACATGCCTGGGTTGGATACCGACATTGTGGTCCATCACTTGCCTACCAAGGAAGACTGCCCTCCGGTTAAGCAAAAGGTCCGCCGTATGCGTCCAGAGATGTCTGAAAAGATCAAAGCCGAGGTTATGAAACAGTTTGATGCCGGGTTTCTTGTAGTGACTTCTTACCCTCAGTGGGTTGCTAATGTGGTGCCGGTACCAAAGAAGGATGGTAAGGTCAGAATGTGTGTCGATTACAGGGATCTGAATAGGGCCAGCCCCAAGGATGACTTCCCCCTACCTCACATTGACGTTCTGGTTGACAATACTGCTCAGCACAAGGTTTTCTCCTTCATGGATGGCTTTTTAGGTTATAATCAGATCAAGATGGCTCCTGAAGACATGGAGAAGACTACCTTTGTTACTCAGTGGGGCACCTTCTGTTACAAGGTCATGCCATTCGGGTTGAAAAATGCTGGGGCAACCTACCAACGTGCCATGGTTTCTTTATTTCATGACATGATCCATCATGAGATAGAAGTGTATGTCGATGATATGATTGCAAGGTCTCAAACTAAGGAGGAACACCTTGACCATCTGCAGAAGTTGTTTGACCGTCTGAAATTATACAAGCTGAGGTTGAACCCGAACAAGTGCACCTTCGGGGTAAGATCTGGAAAGTTGCTAGGCTTCGTTGTAAGTGATAAGGGTATTCAAGTGGACCCTGCCAAGGTTAAATCCATTCAATAGATGCCAGTTCCTAAGACAGAGAAAGAGGTCAGAGGCTTTCTAGGACGTCTAAATTATATTGCCCGGTTCATCTCGCACTTAACCGCTACCTGTGAACCAATCTTCAAGCTGCTGAAGAAAGACCAGGTAGTACGTTGGAATGATGAATGTCAGGCCGCTTTTGACATAATCAAAGAGTATCTCCAAGAACCACCCATTCTTATGCCACCGGTTGAAGGGAGACCTCTGATACTATACCTGACAGTACTTGACAACTCAATGGGGTGTGTGCTGGGGCAGCATGATGAGTCTGGCCGAAAAGAGCACGCCATTTATTACCTTAGCAAAAAGTTTACCGACTGTGAGACTCGATACTCACTGCTCGAGAAAACTTGATGCGCTTTGGTATGGGCTGCTCGCCGGCTGAGACAGTATATGCTGACTCACACTACCTTGTTGATCTCAAAGATGGATCCGATAAAGTACATATTTGAAAAGCCTGCTCTGTCTGGGAGAATAGCAAGATGGAAAATGATCTTGACAAAATACGACATCCAGTACACGACCCAGAAAGCTATCAAAGGAAGTGTACTGGTAGACCATTTGGTACATCAGGCAGTAGACGACTATCAGTCAATGAACTTTGAGTTTCCAGACGAGAGCATCATGATTGTGACTGATTGTGAAGTACCTGGACCGGATGAAGGACCTGAGGAAGGATCCCGATGGTCTATGCACTTTGACGGAGCCTCCAACGCTTTGGGTAACGGTATTGGCGCTGTGATCATATCCCCTCAAGGCACTCATACTCCACTTACTGCCCGGCTATGTTTCAACTGCACCAATAACATGGAGGAGTATGAGGCATGCATCATGGGTCTCCAAGCTGCGATTGACTTAAGGATCAAGTTTATGAGTGTCTTCGGAGATTCCGCCCTCGTGATCAATCAGATCAAAGGAGAGTGGGATACGAAACATCCGAACCTTATTCCTTATAGAGAATGTGTGTTGACATTGATCCCCCATTTCACAGAGATAACTTTTGAACATTTCCCAAGAGAGGAGAATCAGTTGGCGGACGCGTTAGCTACGATGTCTTCCATGTTCAAAGTCAAATGGGAAAATGAGGCTCCCCGGGTCATTATCTGGAAACTGGACGAACCGACATACTGTTGTGATCTCGAGGCTGAGGTAGTGACTGAGAAACCTTGGTACCATGAGGTGAAGAGATACTTGGAAGCTCAAGAGTATCTAGAAGGTGCCTCTTTCAATGATAAGAAGTTTCTGAGAAGGTTCGCAGCGAAGTTCTTCCTTAGCAACGACATCCTGTACAAGCGAAACCATGATTCGACCTTACTGCGCTGTGTGGATAAGACTGAGGCAGAAAGGATCATGGCAGAGCTACACGAAGGTACCTTCGGAATGCATTCCAGTGGACACACTATGGCAAAGAAAATCCTTCGGGCAGGGTATTTCTGGTCCACAATGGAAGCCGACTGTTACCAACATTCTCGGACATGTCATAAGTGTCAGATATATGCAGATAAGGTGCATGTTCCTCCGGTTCCTCTGAATGTCTTGACAGCACCTTGGCCGTTTGCAATGTGGGGCATAGATATGATCGGTGAGATTAAACCTACGGCGTTCAATGGGCATCGCTTCATCCTGGTGGCGATTGATTACTTTACAAAGTGGGTTGAAGCAGCTTCTTACGCCACTGTAACCAAGAATGTTGTGGCACGGTTCATTCGGCACAATCTGATTTGTCGATACGGCATCCCTGAAAGGATCATTACGGACAACGGTACCAATCTTAATAACAAGATGATCACTGAGCTCTGCGAGCAATTCAGGATACAGCACCATAACTCTTCTCCCTACCGGCCGAAGATGAACGGGGCTGTAGAGGCAGCGAATAAGAATATCAAGAAGATTGTGCAGAAGATGACAGTGACCTATAAAGATTGGCACGAGATGTTACCGTTTGCTCTACATGGGTACCGTACCTCAGCAAGGACGTCAACCGGGGCAACTCCTTTCTCCTTGGTCTACGGCATGGAGGCAGTCTTACCGATCAAAGTGCAGATACCCTCTCTACGGATAATGAAGGATGCAGATCTGAGCAAAGATGATTGGATCCAGACACGACTTGATCAGCTAAATCTAATTGACGAAAAGAGACTTACTGCTATTTGTCATGGTCAGACGTATCAAAAGCGGATGATCAGGGAATTTAACAAAAAGGTCAGACCACAAGAATATCAAGTTGGGGATCTAGTAATCAAGCGCATCATCCTTCCTCAGAGTGATCCTAGGGGTAAATGGACCCCTACGTACGAAGGGCCATTTGTGGTTAAACATGTGTTCTCAGGAGGAGTCATGATTCTAACCACCATGGATGGTGACGACCTTCCTCACCCCGCCAATGCAGACATAGTAAAAAGATACTACGCATGAAAAAAGACCCGCTAGGTTGACATACCTAGGCAAAAATAAGGGCTTCCCGGTGAACCAAAAAGGTTCGGGCAAAATGAAGGGATGAAATGAAAAAAAATTAGGGATCAAAGCGTAACACTATGTCTCATTGGATCATCTTGCAACCAGACTTCAGTATCGACTATCAAGCTCGAACGGCGCCAACCAATCTGATCTACCTTCAACCAAGTAGCAAAGTGATGAGACGCTCGAAGATATAAAGGCAATAGCAGAGTTGGAACCCAGTGGGATTGTTCACATAGCTGTTTTTCTTTGTTTTTCACAAATTGTATAATTTCTATCTTTCGGCGGTGTTCTCTTACTAGGACGTCAGCCTCTTGTACAAAACGCCTATTACAGGCCAACTTCAAAAATCAATACAATTCATTTTACAACAAATTTCAAATTGTTTTTCTTTTCCTGTTTTGTTTTGCAAGAATGTCCAACGATTCATTTTTGATATATGCATTTGAAAATAATTGTTGCTCATGAATATTTACATGCGAAACAAAAGATGATCAATCGTAATTTTAGGAACAGGGACAAATAGAAGTGTCCAAACCTTACAGTTTCTTTATTCACCAGGTACAGGGATAGACCCAGTTCGAGAAAATGACTAAAAGTATATACACTCCCCGCAGAGTAAAAGGTGCCCAAATACAGTGGTGTTAATTCTCCCCAAGCAGAGTTTATCTTTCACCAACAATGAAAGACCATCCCCAGTGGAGTTTATTTCTTCCAAAAACAGAAACTTTATCCCTGATAGAGTTTATCATCGCCAACAACGGTAATTCATCCACAACCAAGGTTATTTCTCCAAGTCAGCAGATCTCCTGACAGAGTATCTCTTCCCCACAGAGTCATTTTCTCGCCAAGTTTATTCTCCAGCATAATTATTCTCCTGCCAAGTTTATTCTCAAATCATCTTCGGTCGTTATCCCCCAGTGAGCGAAACTCTTTACATTCTCCAGCAGCAACCCGAGATTTATTTTCCCCAGCTAAAGAACATCACAAAACATCACACTTTCATGCATCATGGCACATGCATATGCATCATATAAACATAATCTCATTTATTCTGAGAACATCATTACTCAATACGTGTCATGCATCATGGCATTACATACGACTAATTCTTTACATTTCAGGAAAAGGTACAATCAAATTCTCACAAAGTTCAAGCTTTGAAGCCCGGGTATGACCGAATAGTATCTTGATTACTCCATCATATTGTGAAGCCTGGAGAACGACTGGATAACGATATCAGAATACCACGAAGCCTGGATTACGACCAGATAGTGGTATCTCTTAAAAACAAGCTATGAAGCCCGAATTCGACCGGATAATAGTTTAATCCCCAACAAGTTATTGTGAAGCCTGAATTACGACCAGATAGCAATACAAAAACACCATGAAGCCTGGATTTGACCAGATAATGGTAGAAGACGTTGTGAATCCTGGATTACGACCAGATAGCAGCCAAGAATACTATGAAGCCTGGAGTCGACTAGATAGTGGTATATATTTAATGCAAGTTATGAAGCCCGGATTCGACCGGATAATATCTTGATTTCTCTGAACACCATGAAGCCTGGATTCGACCAGATAATGGTATATTACATCGTGAAGCCTGGATTACGACCAGATAGCGGTAAAGACACTGAAGCCTGGATTGCGACCAGATAACAGTGAGGGAAATTGTGAAGCTTGGATTTCGACTAAATAGCAGTTCACTCGGCCAATCACTATGAAGCCCGGAGTCGGCCGGATATTAGTAGGCCTTAAAATCAAATGGAAGCCCGGATACGAATGAATAACCACTTGATTTCTTCTGAAGCCTGGATTTCGACCAGATAAGAAGTGAGGTATTGTGAAACTTGGAATCGACCAGATAGCAGTACAGGACACCATGAAGCCTGGATTCGACCAGATAATGGCATGAAACATCGTGAAGCCTGGATTACGACCAGATAGCGGTACAAGACATTGTGAAGCTTGGATTTCGACCAAATAGCAGTTTACCTGGACAATTACTAAGAAGCCCGGAGTCGACCAGATATTAGTGTGCCCTAAGTTCAAGTTGAAGCCCGGATGCAACCGGATAACATTTGAGTTCCTTCTAAAGCCTGGATTACGACCAGATAAGAATTAAGAAATTACAAAGCCTGGATTACAACCGAATAGCAAGTTTAATCTCATCTCCCCAGTAAGTCACTGTAAAGCCTGGATTACAACCAGATAGCAGTCGATCTTATCACTATGAAGCCTGGATCACGACCAGATAATAGTTCATTTTCACCTCTTCGACCAAGAGACTATCCCCCAGTAGAATAAAGGACGACCGAAGCTCCTAAAAATTCAACTTTTCTCTCAAGACAGAGACCAACACTCCCCAGTGTAATCCTCCTCAACAACAGGTATACGGGTTCTCGCTAAGGAATCTCTTAGACGATCAGCACTCCTTTTGATGGCATCTTTAAGCCCATCGTCTGTCATCAATCTCCAAATGGCATCTATAAGCCCATTCACGACATCACAAGACAAGTACCACTTCAGGCGAGTGCAAATTTCTGGGCACTCTAGTGTTCAATCATCTTCAACCCTCAAATCACGAAAGGAAGATAAGCCAATCTACATCCTCAGGTTTAAGAAGATTGAACAGGGGCAGCTGTTGTACCCCAAAATTTGCCCTCCGACATTTCTCAATAAATTTCAAGTAAGATCCTCAATTTGCTCAAGGAAGACCAAGGATTGACCAGACAAGCTCTCTCCTAAAGCAGTCTACCTCAAATTAGGGTTTCATGTTGCATCAAGATACTTGAGTCCAAGGGCCCCCAAATGCTCACCATTGTCCTAATATGTTCTCAAGATCATCCATGTCAAATTTCAAGCCCTACAGAGAAAGTTTGCTCAGTCAATTGCTCAAAGGCCTGAAAATCGACTGTGCTAGGGCAAAAGTCAATTGTGGCCCACATACAGTCAAACTTCAAGATTTTTGGTCATCATCATAATTTTGAAGTATTATTCATCATTTTATAAAAGGTTGATCATGATTCATCAAAGGTTGCTCACAATGCATCAAAATCCAAAAGTTACTAAATTAGAGTTTTGTAGGAAAAGTCAACTAAACTTTGACCAAGCATAACTTTCTCATACCTTATGAGAAATGACCAATCCAAATCTCATTTTGAAGAGGATTCAATTCCCTACAATTCATCTTCAGCTCCCAAGTTCAAAATATGCACTCACAAGAAGTTATGAATTTTGACATTATAGGTCACTTTAAAAAGTCAACAAAAACACATTTTTTGTCAAAGCTTCATATATGAACATGGAATACTCAATTGACATGAGACCAAAAGGGTTGCTTAGATGACATATCAAGCTTTCTAAAAGTCCAAGAACACCTTCAAAGAGTCAAAATTGAAGAAGTTATGCATTGGTGAAGTTGACCTTTTTTCCAAAATTGCCAAAAGTCAAAAGTGCCTCAAATTGCAATTTTTGTCAAATGGGCCTAACTTTTTGCACTTGTTCTGAGTTTGTAGCATGGTCCACGAGCCCTAGCCCTTTCCATTTGTCTTTATCTTATTTTTGCTATTTATTTTGATTTTTTATTATAGTTAAATCAAATTAAATCAAAATAAATCATGAAAATTTCCAAATCATTCAAACTTCAATATCTTGTGCACATTTCAGGTCCCATATCCAGCTAGCAAGTGAATCAATTCGTGCAAGGCATAGGTGGGCACAAAAAGATTGATTTTGGCCTATTTTGGAAAGAATTTCATGGAAATCAAATCAAAATCACAAATCATAATTGGCAAAGATTGAGATCACAATTGCAACCCTAATTCAATCAGTTGTATATAGTGTATAATTGCAGCCAAAAACAACAAGGTTTAGAGGCGTGTATAAAGAGAACCAAACTTGAAAAAACTCAAAGAAAGTGGTGATCTGATTTTGCACTTCCAGGCTTTTTCAAGATTCCTAAGCCATCCCATTCGTATCCTGGACATACAAGAAAGCTGTTGTGGCGGTAGAAATGTGCAAGACTAAGCCATTGGATTGACTAGACTTTATACAAATCAAAATAAAAATCACCACCGCGCTTTATTGTTTCCAAAGGAATGGGAAAAGAGCGAATAACCCAAAAAGAGGGGGAAAGATTCAAGGTAAGGGGGTTGGTTATGCAAAGGGAAGGTATTAGCACCCTAAACATCTACGGTACTCCGCAGGAACCTCTTTGAAAAATCTGTATATTTTGGCTATAAAAATGTGTTGTGTATAAAATGGATGATGGAGGTGAGAAAAGAAATATTTTTATGATTTTTGCACCCGCTGCGGTTGCGAACCTTTAGTGCCTACGTACCACCTTTCGTGCAATAGGGGATCAGGGTACACGTAGTTCCTCTTTTAAAAATTTTGAAACACAAGTGTGTTGGTTGATTTTATGAGATAAGACATCATCGCAATTGTCTGTGTGAAAAACATACTTACTACCCACAATCATGAGAAAGGAGAATTTGCATCATCTCAAAGTGGAGGATATGGCTTGGATTTTAAAATCAACAATGCCTCACTCAACACCCAAGTGGAAAATATCTCACTTCACTACATATTGTTGAAGTATAGTTGTTTGCATCACTACAAGGATTGACAAGAGTCTAATCTTTTGAGAAAAGTTTAAAGATAAAAGACAAAGTGGCAAAATGGTTTGAAATGAGATTGATTGACTTTTAGTATTCTCACAAAAAAAGGTCAAGGTATTATTAAATTGATTGAAATTTATTTATGAAAATGTTTCGAAGATGCATGGACCTAAGTCCAAGTTTATTATGAAAATGTTTCAAGTTTCAAAACAAGAAGAGTTTTTTTTTTAAAAGGAGGGAGAAGATTTTTGAAATTAAAGAAAATGGGAGGAGAAGAAGAGGCTATCCTAAAGCATAAGGTAAAAGCTAGGGATAAGAACCATCTAACCAACAAGAAGCCAATACTTGACATTATGAGTCAATATAGAATTCCCATTCTTCGGATTGAAACCAAGCAAGCAAAGATACTAGACCTCTTGAGAGAACCAAACTTCAAGTGTTTTAAGTCTTCGCAAAAATTGGGCAGAGTAACGGCTGTATACGGGTGAATTCCAGATTACAAACAAAGATCGTAATCTCAATAACCTGCACACAAAACAAACAAACAACCCAATGTCTTGAGGTAAACCTCAAGAACTCCAGACAAAATATCAAATAAAGTCACAAAGTCTCCAAGATAGGCCAAGGTCTCTAATCCTAAGTCCAAGAAGTCCATCACTCCATAATGCAAAGGATAGTAACCATGTAGTCCAAGTATCATTAATGATTTTTATGGTTCATGTTGATTATTATGTGTCTTTAAAAAGAAAGAAAAGCTCAAGTGAGCAAAATAAAAATGACATAAAAGTAAATGCTCAAGTGAGCAAAGATGAAAATAGCATGAAATGTAAAATGCTAAAAGTAAATGGTACATAAAGTATGGAAATAAAAGCGTAAAGTAAAGTTAATTGTTAGTAATTAGTGGTTAGTTTGATGACCATCTTGAAACTTGCATTTGAAACTAATTAGAGGATTGGTAGAACCAAAGCCTCCACACAACAAGTTGCATTTGCTTTTTGTCAAGTATATCATCCATTTTGGAATTCTCACAAGGCAACATGTAATGATCAACGATGTTTAAGTGATCCGCGTTGACCAAAGGTGTTGTAGATCCATTAGAGGATTGGTAGAACCAAAGCCTCCACACAATGAATCTCAAGGTTATTGGATCAAAGAGATCAAATTAACATACTTGGGCTTGCAATCATAAGTTTGGGCCACGAATGATCATTTATTCGAATCGGGACAAAATTTAGCGCTATGTTAAGCAATCGTAAGTGGACTTATGTAGAAGTCACACCTATTTTGAGGTTGGTCAATAGCAATCTATGTACTTCATGTTTGGATAAATGATATAGAGATCACCATCCCTTAACATGTAGCACAATTAAAAAAGAAAGGGATAAGATGAAGAGGGAGGGGAATGATAAGTTAATTTGGATCACCATTTCAAAATTCTTTCATCTTTAAATTCAACCACTCCTCTAGATGGATTAAAGCACTAAACATATCATTAATCCAAAGCACCAAAAATGAATTAAATAATTCACTCTTAGGTAGATTTGAATTGATGAACATTTATCCAACTTCATCTATATCACAAAGTCCATTGAGTTTAAAGACAAATTGGACATTTAAAATTGCAATCCAAACCAATAATCAAAAAGGAGTGAGTAGAAAAATCATTTTGGATCAAAGCTGCCCCAAAACAAGGCAAAAAAGTGCATTCTGTCCCTGTGTAAATCGATTGCACTATTGTGTAAATCGATTTACACAGTACAGTTTTCTAAAAATTGTGCAAAATTGCTTCTGTGCAATCGATTGCACTACAGTGCAAATCGATTGCACACAGTTACAGTAGCAAAAATAGCATTTTAAAAGGGCAATTTCTTGTTCAAACATTCCATCAAACACCTTATGATCATGGATCCACTCGAGCACAAAAATTCCATCAAATTATGAGAAAATAACACCATTGAAATCACAAAATAATGCTCAAAGAATCAATCCCAAAGATCACCAAGAGATCACATTGTGAAAGATGAATTATCCAAGTTACCAAAGGTAGATCTAGAGAATTATCAAAACAACTTCAAGAATTTGCTTCAATTCAACCACAAGAATCAATTGACCAAGCTTGGATGTAGAGAATTGATGGAGAAAAAGTGTTTGGATGAAGGTTTAGCTCAAAGATTAGTAAGCTTCAATGCAAAGCTTACTAACTTTTTGAAAATGGAGCTTTGAGTGAAGTTGGTAGATGGAGAGAATTAAGAGATTTTTTAGCAAGGTGGATTTGGCTATCAAAAGCTTGAAATTTGAATGAAATGAGAGCTCTATTTATAGAGTTTTAGGATTGGGATTAGTGGTAATTTGGTAATTGATTCTTGGAGCCAAAATTTGAATTAATGATAACTCTTTCAAAAATTAGAGCCAAAATTTGAATTAATGATAATTCTTTCAAATATTAGAGCCAAAATTTGAATTAATGATAATTCTTTTTTTAAAAATGAAAGATTGGCACTAAAATTTGAATTAATGATACATCTTTCAAAAGTGAAGGAAAATTGGAGCCAAAATTTGACAAGTTTAAAATGCTGATTTTTTTTTATAATTTTCACGTTGTGCAATCGATTGCACCACAGTGCAAATCGATTGCACAGTGTAGTTTTTTCAAAAATGGCGCAAAATACACTATGTGCAATCGATTGCACTTTAAGAGCAATCGATTGCATCAGTGAAAAAAATGAAAAATTTTAATTCTTTTTCTTTGCAAATAGAGATTTTAGGAAAATAATACCAGAAATCCTTATTTGTCAAATGCTTCGACTTGGTACCTACAAAACAAAAATATACAAAGACAAAGACAAATATTTTTTATATTTTGATTAGAAGTTAGTCAACAACACATATACAAAATACACAACCAAGGTGCTTGGAGATTCCTCAAGAGCAAACTTAAAGATAGGAAAAAAGAGGGAGAACCAACCCTAATGTGATCTTGTTATGATCGAGTTGATATGATATGATAGAGGAATCTTAGGGGCAAAAATTGGGGTACAACAGCTGCCCTTATTTAAGTGTCTTCTATCCGGAGATACGAAGGTTACAAATCTTCGTGTCGACGCGATTGAAGATACTTAAATATAAAACAAACCCTATTTTTGTATCTAAGATGCCATGCAATGCTTATGATTATGGATGCATATAAACAGAACAAAAGAGACGCAAAGTAACACTGGGGATGCCACAAAAATGAAGAAACAAAGGAGCAACCCCACCAGGAAAATAAATCACTGGTGGACCAAAAGAATAGAACCAGAGAGGAGGATAACAAGCATCGACGTTCACTGCCGATGTCTACCAACGTTCACTGAAGGTAGAGAGAAGAAGATATACCGACTCACAGATGACGGTAAACTACCAACTCAATAGTTGAAGGTAGAAGAGAAAATATATCATGCCATCGCCGTTCACTGACGAGGAACTATCACCGTTCACTGATGATAGCAAAAAGATAAGAAACACCTACGTTCACTGCCGATGCACTACCAACGTTCACTGAAGGTAGATTTTGAAAATATCATACCATCATCGTTCACTGACGAGGAACCACCACCATTCACTGATGATAGCAAAAAGATAAGAAACACCGACGTTCACTGCCGATGCACTACCAACGTTCACTGAAGGTAGATTTTAAAAATATCATACCATCGATGTTCACTGACGAGGAACCACCACCGTTCACTGATGATAGCAAAAAGATAAGAAACACCGACATTCACTGCCGATGCACTACCAACGTTCACTGAAGGTAGATTTTTAAAATATCATACCATCGCCGTTCACTGACGAGGAACTACCACCGTTCACTGATGATAGAAAAAAGATAAGAAACACCGAAGTTCACTGCCGATGCACTACCAACGTTCACTGAAAGTAGATTTTGAAAATATCATACCATCACCGTTCACTGACGAGGAACCACCACCGTTCATTGATGATAGCAAAAAGATAAGAAACACTGACGTTCACTGCCGATGCACTACCAACATTCACCGAAGGTAGATTTTGAAAATATCATACCATCGCCGTTCACTGACGAGGAACCACCACCATTCACTGATGATAGCAAAAAGATAAGAAACACCGACGTTCACTGCCGATGCACTACCAACGTTCACTGAAGGTAGATTTTGAAAATATCATATGTTCCCCAAACTTCTGGTGTTTCACCTAGAACGGGTCTCAACTTCTTCCTTAACCAAGGAATTCCACCTGGAAAGGGTAATATGTAAGCTGTCTCAAATAAAGAGACTTCCACTTGCAAAGACTTCACAACGAGCAATTCATGTGAATTTGAAAGTCTTGTCATCCACTGGGGTAAACTGACGACGGACTGCAAGCTAACCACTCATAGAGGAAATAGCAAAAAAAGTTACGTCGACTTGTACAGGGAAGCACGAGTTGCTCAAACAAAGATACCTGATGCTTGTTATCATGGAGGATTGCAAAAAGAAACGACTTTCTGGGGATAGAAATGTGGCTTCCCGGGGAAAGAGATATGACTTCCTGGGGATAGAAATATGGCTTCCTGGGGAAATGCCACATTATTCCTGCTGAAGAGATAAAGTCTTCTCATGCAAAATAAATGCACAAATCAAAGCTCAAAGTCCTCAGAAATCCAGAGTAAATAATATTGTCATGCAACCACGAATCCAATTAGAAACAAACTGGAGCAAGACGGCCAAAGAAGATACATCCTTTGAGAAATAAAGTCAAGAGGGAAAACCAAATCCAACTAAGCAAGGAGCGCTGCAGGAAGGTTTGAACACAATGTCAATAAAAAATGATTTGTAACAATGCATGATGCATGTATGAATGTATGAGTGATATCGTGCATATGCTGGTAAAAGGATACATAATCGAACAAAACTGCCTCAGGTACTAACAACATTGGTCTAAACTTCAACCAGAAAGATCAATCCAAGAAAGGTAAAAGCAACTGCGGAAACCAAACCTATTGTCTGTCCTAACTTCACTGAGGAGAAACATAATTCGGATGTAGCTAAATCAAACAGATACCGGGATAGAACATATTTCTTCCGTTTTCATCGGAGAAACCAGTTTTCCAAAAACAACGTGCCTACTGAAGATTGCAAAACTAGTCTCAAATAAAGCAGACTGACGTCGAGACAACCAAACCTCACTGAGGAATTCAAACCCACTTCCCTGGAGAAAAAAAACTGAGGATTGAAAACTTTTCATCATGAATACTCATTCCAACAAGAGATGCCCTGGGATAACCTTCCCAGGGAATAACACACAGACTTCTATGGGGAAAACAAATGTTTCACAGTCCGTACTCCTACTGGGGATTTCGATACTGATTGTGAATAAGGAAAATGGAAACCAAATTGTCAAAACATTCACTGGGGAAATCAGGCCCACTTTAAAGGAAGAAAAACATACGAACTTCACTAAGGGAGACAATACTTCATCATCGAGACCTCTACCGGGGACTTCATGCTGACTTCATTGGGGAGGTCGACACCACATCATCGAGGGGAAACCAAGATACGTTCTTCACTGGGGAAAAGGGACTTCTATCAAACAAACAAGGCCTTCACTGGAAAATACTGGATTGAGTCTTCATATCAACCAAACCTATTCCAACAAAAGATGCCCTGGTGTAGTCTTCTTGGGAAATCAAGAAGTCAACACTAATGCCAATACTGCAAAAAGAGCGATATCTTAGCACACCAAGGGAATAAAACCTTTCATCATATGAGGGAAAACTTCGCTGGGG
The DNA here is from genome assembly GCA_948472305.1 of Vicia faba. Classification (NCBI taxonomy): domain Eukaryota; kingdom Viridiplantae; phylum Streptophyta; class Magnoliopsida; order Fabales; family Fabaceae; genus Vicia; species Vicia faba. The sequence continues at coordinate 1,525,782,101 of OX451739.1, read as the reverse complement.
AACCTGGGACAAAGGCTTCTGACCATGCAAACCCAAAATCAAAAGCGAACCAAGACTTGGCCGGGGATCATGGGATCACAAACCTAATACTGTACCTTACGCCAATTGGTATCGTCTTTAATTATCTGAGAAACACACAAAGATTGCGCATATACCAACAAGATGACCTGAGAAAAACCTTCACGAAGGAAGTAAATATTCTTAAAACAACTGGAGTTTGTTCATTCCAGGGATCGCCATTTTTGTTGTCATTGTTTCATCACAAATCCCAAAGTAAATTGAATTGTAAAGATGTCTTTCTTTTTGAAAAGTCAATTTTGTTTTTTTAATCTTTTTGCTTTGAAAGTTATTATCAGTAATAAATGAAGTCTTTGCAAGCTAAATAAAAATAAGAACGCAAAGAATTGGGCAAAAGCTCGAATTTTATTAATAGAATGGTAGTCTGCGAATGGCGAGACTCCATGGATGATTACAAAGTTTGGGAAATGGTAATATATAATGGAAAAGATACATTGAGATACAATGACCACCATTCCCCTAACAACTTTTGAAGTCCTGAGCAGCAGCTTTTGTTGAAGTATGGTGAGGATCCGAGAAGATTGTTGCTTCAACGATCAAATCTTGTCTGACGTAGTTACTTGCCAAGAAAAATCCCTAACTTTTGCCTAAGCTGCCCTTGCGGGTTTTCAACTTAGCGGGAAATTTATTCTGTTTATGTCTATAATTTTTGCCTAGACCGCCCTTTCGGGTTTTCAGCCTACCGAGACGCTCCTTTTTGCCTAAGTCGCCCTTTCGGGTTTTCAACTTAGCGAGCTGTTCTTTTATTTCTTTAGGCGAAGTATTTCTTGACTGCGTCAGCATTCATGGGACGTGGGAACTCCTCGCCATCCATAGTTTCAAGAATTAATGCACCACCAGAGAAGGATTTCTTGACAACATACGGGCCTTCAAAATTGGGAGTCCACTTTCCCCTAGAATCAGTGTTAAAAGACATGATCTTCCTGAGCACGAGGTCGCCTTCTCTGAATTCACGAGGTTTGACCTTTTTATCAAATGCTTTCTTCATTCTTTTCTGATATAACTGCGCATGACATAAAGTTGTCATCCTCTTCTCTTCAATCAAATTCAATTGGTCAAACCTGTTCTGGACCCATTCAGCCTCTGTCAACTTGGCTTCCATTATCACACGCAACGAGGGAATCTCTACCTCAACAGGGAGTACAACTTCCATTCCATATACCAGGGAGAATGGGGTTGCTCTTGTTGAAGTGCAGACAGATGTTCGATATCCATGCAGAGCAAAAGGGAGCATTTCATGCCAATCCTTATAAGTAATAACCATTTTCTAGATAATTCTCTTGATATTCTTATTAGCATCCTCAACAGCCCCATTCATCTTTGGCTTGTATGGAGATGAATTGTGATGGACAATCTTGAATTCTTCACACAGTTCTATCATCATTTTGTTGTTCAAATTTGAGCAATTGTCAGTGATGATTCTACTCGGCACACCATACTGGCATATCAGATTGTTTTTGATGAAACGCACAACCACTTGTTTGGTAACATTGGCATAAGAAGCAGCCTCTACCCATTTGGTAAAGTAGTCAATCGTTACCAAAATGAAACGGTGTCCATTCGAAGCTTTGGGTTCTATCATCCCGATCATGTCAATACCCCACATAGAGAAAGGCCATGGGGATGAAATTACATTGAGAAGTGTCGGAGGCACATGGATCTTATCTGCATAAATCTGGCATTTATGGCACTTCTTTGCAAATTTGCAACAATCAGATTCCATTGTCAACCAATAGTAACCTGCCCTTTGCATCTTTTTAGCCATCGAATGTCCATTAGCATGAGTGCCAAATGAACCTTCATGAATCTCATGCATTAACATGTCTGCTTCGTGTCTATCCACGCATCTGAGCAAGACCATGTCATAATTTCTCTTGTATAGCACGTTTTCACTGAGGAAGAAACTGCCTGGAAATCTTCTCAATGTCTTTCTATCTTTCCTCGATGCACCAATCGGGTATTCCCGAGTCTGAAGAAAATGCTTGATATCATAATACCAAGGTTTTTCATCTGCTACCTCCTCTGTCACAAACACATGAGCGGGCCTATCCAGCTGTCGAACTGTAATACGGGGTATATCATTCCAAGAATTCACTTGATACATGGAATCCAGAGTTGCCAGAGCATCCTTCATTTGATTTTCATCTCTAGGGATGTGATGGAATTTAACTTTATTGAAGAAGGGTAGCAATCTTCTAGCATAATCTTTGTAAGGGATCAAGCCAGGGTGACAAGTATCCCATTCTCCTTTAATCTGATTTATTACCAAAGCTGAATCACCATACACATTTAGAATTTTGATTCTGAGATCAATAGCTTCCTCAAGACCCATGATGCAAGCCTCATATTCCGCCATATTATTAGTGCAATCAAATGTTAGCCTCGCAGTAAAAGGAATGTGTGATCCATGAGGAGTGATAATCACAACACCAATTCCTTTACCATAAGCATTCACCGCTCCATCAAAAATCATACTCCAATGAGATTCAGGGTCAGGGCCTTCCTCAGGCAATGGTTCATCACAATTTTTCACTTTCAAGAACATCACATCCTCATCAGGGAATTCAAATTCTACAGACTGATGATCTTCCACCGGTTGGTGAGCAAGGTAATCTGCCAACACACTACTTTTAATAGCTTTTTGAGTGCGGTACTCAATATCATATTCAGACAACAACATCTGCCAGCGGGCAATTCTCCCCGTAAGAGCAGGCTTCTCAAAAATATTCTTGATTGGATCCATTTTAGAGATCAACCAAGTGGTATGATTCAACATATACTGCCACAAACGCTTTGCCTCCCAGGACAAAGCACAACATGTCTTTTCTAGCATGGAATACCGCAACTCACAATCAGTGAACTTTTTGTTGAGATAATAAATGAAGAACTCTTTCTTTCCCGTTTCATCCTGTTGTCCCAGAATATAACCCATGGATTTATCTAACAACGTTAGATACATAATCAGTGGTCTTCCTTCTACGGGAAGGAGCAAGATAGGAGGTTCACGCAGATACTCTTTAATACTCTCAAATGCCCTTTGGCATTCATCCTTCCACATACAACCTTGATCTTTCTTTAACAACTTAAAGATCGATTCACACTTTGCAGTCATGTGGGAAATGAACCTGGAAATATAATTAAAACGCCCGAGGAAACCCCTGACTTGCTTTTCAGTTCTTGGTGCTGGCATTTCTTGAATTGCTCTGACTTTATCAGGATCAACTTCAATTCCTTTCTGGCTAACAATAAAACCCAACAATTTCCCCGATCTAACTCCGAAGGTGCATTTATTTGGATTCAAGCGGAGACGAAACTTCCTCAAATGCTGAAACAACTTCAACAAATCTTTTATATTCCCTTCTTCAGTTTGGGATTTGGAAATCATATCATCAACATATACTTTAATTTCCTTGTGCATCAGATCATGGAATAGGGTTGTCATATCCTTCTGGTACGTTGCACCAGCGTTCTTTAACCCGAAGGGCATCACTCTGTAACAGAATGTTCCCCAGGGTGTGATAAACGTTGTTTTTTCCATGTCCTCTGGAGCCATTCTTATTTGATTATACCTGGAAAATCTGTCCATGAACGAGAATACTTTGAATTTTGTTGTGCTATCCACTAACATATCAATGTGAGGCAATGGAAAATCAACTTTTGGACTAGCTTTATTTAGATCTCTGTAATCTACGCACATGCAGACTTTTCTGTCTTTTTTCGGTACTGGGACAATATTGGCAATCCATTGAGGATACACTGACGTCACAAGAAAACCAGCATTAATCTGCTTTAGGATCTCCTCTTTGATCTTTACTGCCATATCTGGGTGGGTTCTTCTCAACTTTTGTTTAACTGGCGGACACTCTGGCTTCAATGGCAAATGATGCTCAACAATGTTTGTATCTATACCAGGCATGTCTTGATAAGACCAAGCAAAAATATCCACATACTCTTTCAACAGCTCAATCAACCCGCTCTTCACATCAAGATGCAACGATGCTCCAATCTTAATCTCTTTCGGATCTTCTTCTGAACCCAAATTAATCACTTCCAAAGGCTCCTTATATGGCTGAATGGTATTATCCTCGTGCTCAAGCAACCGGGAGACCTCTTCTGGAATCTCATCATAATCTTCTTCTTCAGCCCCAAACACAGGACATTCAAAGTTGGGAGAGGGTGCAGGGTCATTGTATTCAACGGGTTTTTTAATTAATCTGCACATATGATTTATGATTGCTTTTAGAAACTGACACATATAACAAGTGATCATGCAGATTAATTTTCAATTATCATTTATTTTGAAAGGGTTTTTTATTTGATTACCATTTCCCAAGAAAAAGCAGAAAATAAAGACATATTTTTGGAAGCAAAGACAACTTTTATTAATGATCTTAAAAATCAAAGCAAACGGATAAGCCCATACAATACTTTCACCTTGGGTAGAGTGAAAGCTTTTCAAAGAAAGAAATAGATTAACAAAACAAATTACTTTGAAATATGTATGAAAGAAGGAACATCAATGGTGACCCAGTTCTGAACTCGGACTCCATGCGTCACAAAATTCAGTACTTCCTGCTCTGTTTCATCTTCTTCAACAGCATTGATTCCAGAACCAATTGGATGGAGGTAGCCTCCGCTGCGGAAAACATCATGATAACTGTTCACAGGAGACTTTGACTTCAAAATTTCTCCTTTTCCATTCTTCGAAGAAAAACCCAAACCAGTTCTGTTCTTATTCACGGGTGGATCCACCAGTCGTCCCCAAACTGTATTATGACCATTGCGCACAACCTGTTGCGCGTCCTTCAAGGAAACTACAGAATTCTCATTCCTCCTTATGTTATCAATGGATAGGGCTTGGAATTGGGTTCCAATAGCAGCCTCATCCGCTTCTACAATACTGAAAGAGGATAGATGGGATATCAACAACGCCTGCTCCCCATTTATGATCACTACCTTCCCTTCATGCACAAATTTTAGCTTCTGATGCAGAGTTGAAGTGACAGCCCCTGCTTCGTGTATCCATGGTCGTCCAAGCAAACAACTATATGCGGGAATAATATCCATAACCTGGAAGGTTATCAAGAACAAATGTGGTCCTATATGGATGGGCAGGTCCACTTCACCGATGACAGATTTCCTCGACCCATCAAAAGCCTTCACAATGATGCCACTCGGACGCATAGATGTTCCTTGATACTTTAACTTCAAGAGGGTACTTCTCGGTATGACATTCAGCGCGGATCTGTTATCAATTAGCACATTGGACAGCAAATCATTCTTACAGTTCATGGATATGTGGAGGGCTAGGTTGTGATTCATCCCTTCATCTGGTAACTCATCATCACAGAAGCTCAAATTGTTACATGACGTAATGTTTCCAATTACGCTGCTGAATTGATCTAATGGCATGTCATTCTCTACAAAAGCTTGGTCTAGTACTCTCATCAACGATTCTCTATGAGCAGAGGAATTCATCAATAAGGCTAGAATAGATATCTTTGAAGGAGTCTGCAATAGCTGATCTATAATTCTTTAATCGCTCATCTTAATTATCTTCAAGATATCATCCACTTCTTTCTCTAATGTAGCTCCACTAGTCCCTCCTGCAGACTTCTTAGGCTCATCATTCTCAGCAATCTTCTTTCCAGCAACAACATCTCTTCGAATGACCGGTGCAAATACACGACCACTACGGGTCACTCTGCTATTATCAGCAATATTTCCAACATCTGGCATCGGCTGGATGGGAATCTCCACCCCATCTTCTAAGATCGTAGTGTTGTATTTGTAAGGCACGGCCTTATCTGATTCATAGGGAACAGGACCTGGCAGACTAATTACCAATGGGGCAACAGCTGGTTTGCTATGGTACTCCGCCTCAAGATGAGTGGGTGCACCAAAACAAGGTACAATGACATTCACCCCTTCCTCAACACAATCAGCCATCAAAAATTCATTTCCGGCAAACAAATCTTCGTCTGAAGAGAAATACTCATTTGCGGAGGCATACTCTTCCTCTGACTCTTCCATCAAACAGACTTCAACCATATCAATCTCATGATAATCATCTCTCTGACCTGTGATCTTGATGGTTCCATTGTCTAACAGCAACTGAACACCTTCCCTCACAACAGAACATCCTCGGGGATTTCGACAACAAATTATGCAAGATCCATATTGGTGTTCCACCTGACCAGCAGTATGGCAGAAGGTAGCATGTAACTGCACTAGATCCTCATTCAAATGATCCACATCAAAAATTCTGAATTCACCCGGACATCCAGAAACCATATTCACTTCCTCTTCATATTCTGCCCTAGGCCTGATTATATGGATTAAACCTTCATCCATCATCTCCTGCAAATCAGCATTTATCTTCTCGCAACCCTGTATATCTATACTGCAAATAGCACAACCAGCGTGGTCATGCGTATAATAACTGAATTTACAGAGATCTGCGTGCATCTTCACCAAATCCCCTCTAACCAGATTAATGTCAAAAATTCGAAAGTCGCCTGGACAACCGGCCACCATATTCACAACATTCACTCCCCCGTGCTTGGGTAGAGGATTGTCTTTCACATTAGGTCCCACGTCTTTGAAAGATAAAATTCCAGACTTCAACAACCTTTGCACTTCAGTCCTCAAAGGATAACAATTCTCAACACTATGCCCTGGTGCTCCCTGATGAAAGGCACACGTCTGGTCTGCTTTGTAATACCACGGCAATGGTGATGGTACAACGGGAGGTGGTCGTGTCTGGACCAACTTCTTCTAAACCAATGCTGGTAATAGCTCTGCATAGCTCATGGGAATAGGATCATAGTTCTCCCTTCTCTGATTATACCCTTGATTCCCCTGCTGGGATGGTCTCTGATAAGTAACGGTAGTTGGAGCGGCATTCATAACAGGAGTAACTGAGGCGACTTGCTGATGACGCTGATAATTCCTTCTAGGAGTGTTTACCTTTCTCTCTTGCATAACAACATTTGTATCCCCCTCTTTCTTCTTTGTAAACTCGTAAGATGGCTTCTTCACACCTCCAGATCCTTCACCCTTTGTCAAACGGCCTTCTCTTACTGCCTCTTCTAGGCGGACACCCATTCCTACCATCTCTGTAAAATCACTTGGGGCACTTGCTACCATTCTTTCGTAGTAGAAAGCTCCTAGCGTCTTTAGAAAAATCTTGGTCATTTATTTCTCTTCCATGGGCGGAATCACTTGTGCAGCCACTTCGCGCCATATCTATGCAAACTCTTTGAATGATTCTCTGTCTTTCTAAACCATGGCCCTAAGCTGGTCACGGTCAGGCGCCATGTCCATATTGTACTTGTATTGTTTAATGAATGCTTCTCCTAAATCATTAAAAGTATGGATGTTGACGCTGTCTAAACTCATGTACCATTTCAACGCAGCACCGGTCAGACTATCCTGGAAAAAATGAATCAGCAGACGTTGATCATCAGTATGGGTAGACATCCTTCTCACATACATCACCAAATGAGCACGAGGGCAAGTGTTTCCCTTGTACTTCTCAAATTCCGGGACCTTGAACTTAGCAGGCAGTTTAACATTCGGGACCAAACACAGCTCATTCACATTCTGCCCGAACAACTCTTTTCCCATAAGAGCCTTCATCTCTCTTTGAATTCTATCAAACTTCTCTTGGAAATCATCCATTCTGTCATAAAGACCCAAGTCTTCACTCGGCGGAGGGAAAGGATGACACACATCTTCATTAACAAACGGAACCAAATTCACCGAAGGAGGTGCAGCAGGAACAGTATGCACCATAGGAGGTGCAGGAGTAACAACATTTGGAACCACTGGAGCATCTTGAGGACCCAGATTGAAACCTTCAGGTGCAAAATTCTCTGGCATTCCCCACGGATAACCCTGAGGTATACGGTTTTGAACAACAGCCGGAGTAGCGGATACAGGAACAGTCAGAACTTCAGTACTTGCCCTTGTTGGTTGAGGTTGAACACTCGATGGCTGATTCTGAGCAACCACCAGAGCTTCCATCAGAGTAGTCAAGTTTGCCAAGCCATCCTTCAAAGCATAAACTTCTTTGCACAACTCGCGATTCTCCTGTTCTAAGTTGTCCATCTTCTTTTTGAAATTAGCCCGAGTGTTGTAGTGATGAGTCAGCTTGCTGAATGAAGTAAAGAAGCTGGGTAAGGCACCTGTATATGCATAACAAATGAAAAAACATGTGAAATATGATGCATGATATGCAATGTATATGATTACTATTATTTTATCATTTAATATTTCAAGGGATTTAAGATTTACAGACATATTGCAAACATCAAAATAACAACGCATTTGAAATACTGAAAACTTTTATTATAATAACTTCGAAATGGGTTACAAGTTTCAATGATCCCAAGTACAAGATGAAAATACAATCTAAAATCCTGAGAAAAGGAAATGATAGAGATCAATCTGTATGAACGCGCTTCCCTGTGAGCCTGGCAATCTGAGCTCTCAACCTCTGGTTTTCTTCCACATGTCTGATGGCAACCTCCTTCCAATCATATGAATCAGGAAGTGAACAAACAACACTTGTTTGAGGCTTAGGAGAAAATAAATCTCCTTGCCTCTCCATAGACTCTACTTCTCGACTCTCAAGGATCTCGATCAAATCATCTCTCTCCTTCAGGTCTGCTCTGTAGGAACTCTCTAAAGTCTGGAACTTGTTCTTCCAAGCATCCTTTTCCTATTGCATCCTAACCAAAGCAAGTTGCAGCTCTTCTAGATCATCTGATAAGGGAGGAGTGGTCTTCACAAACAAATCAGGCATGGGTGTCTCCCGAGTATACGACATCTTCAACTGAATGGCTCTCGATCGGACCCACTGAAGATATGGCTCCAAAGAAATAACACCCCTAGGTCCCAAATCCTTCCTACTCTTCTTATGAATTTGACACCAGACCTTCGCAATCTGCTCCCTAGCTTCCCTGTGGTCTTCTCCTTCCTTCAGAAAGAAACTACTCAGATGAATATTGTTCGGTTTATCCCTCATCGGATAACCAAGTTGTCACCGTGCAAGAACAGGGTTATAGTTAATTCCTCCCTTTGTACCAAGAAGAGGCACATTGTGGAAACTACCACAACTGTCAATAATCTCCGCATCCTGGTAAGCTCGATGATACCAATCAATATCCGAGTGAGTAAGTGCCATGATCTTAGGAGCCCAACGGGGTTCCTTCTTGACATCCCAAAAAGCGTCAGACTGAGGCATATGAGAGGTAAACCACCAATACAACAAAGATGTGAAACAGATAATCATTCCCCCATGATAAGAATTCCTAAGACGAACAGAGTAATAAGCATCACCCGACAGTGTAGGAACCTGGTTTCCAATCATGAAAATCTTGATAGTGTTAATGTCGACAAACTTGTCCACATTAGGAAATAAGAATAATCCATAGGCGAGTAAAGCAAAGATGGCCTCAAAAGCAACCTTACTCTTCATCCTGGCAAAGTAACGAGCTTTATCCAATAAGAACTAAGCTGGTAATCCTCTAATCCATTCTTTGGTAGTCATATGAGCTTCCACCTCAGACTTCCCCAGATGAATCAAAGCAGCAATCTCATGTGGTTTTGGTTCACCCTCCAAACCAGTAAAAGGAACACGATCGGTAATAGGTAAATCCAATAGATAGGAATACTCTTCCAGTGTTGGCATCAACTGATAATCGGGAAAAGTAAAGCAGTGATACACCGAATCATAGAACTGGACCAAAGTTGAGAGAAAATCCTCCTTCATCTTCAGCTTCATGAGAGGAATAATGGATCCATACTTCTTCCGAAAGTCTGCAGAACACTCGATCTCGAGAATTAGACTAATCAACTCATCTATCTTAGGATCCTTGAAACTGTATTTCCCGGTCTTTCTCTTTCCAGAATCCATGGTTTAAAAGTACCTGAGATATTCACAAATAGTCAACCTTTAAATCCCTTGAAATATTGTTTTTTTCAAAAGATGCTTATGAGTGCATGGATGCATGATGCAACAATCACACACAAGATCACACATATAGGGTTCATAGGTTCAACGTCACGAGCATGAGGTCGAAGGTACTACCCATAAGGTATTGGTCTAAAAAGTTATCACCTGCCGAACAAGGTTCTAAAGGTTCTCAGAGTCTACATCCTTCCTTCGAATATTACCAACTTCCCGATTAACTCGGTAATTAGTAATATTCTCAAGAAAGACTCATCCGAGCGTAGTATCGCGTGACAACTACTTCCGGATTACTCCGTTATAGCTTCCGCACTACACCTAAAATGCCAAGAGGGGTTAGGTAATCTACGGTCCTCAGCTTCGGCAGGCTCCCAGGTCGAAAGCAGTACGTCTTCCCGATTACTCGGTAAACGACACTACAGTCAAAGGGGCCTCCACTGAGTGGGGGATCTCATGCCTCCTTTTTTGGGATTACTCCCTCAAAGTTAACATGACTATACCGCCCGTCCTATCTTAAAGTTTTCTCAAGTCCGGGTATAGGACTTATGAGTAATCACTAAGCACCCTGTAAACCAGAAAAATCCAGACAAACATATATACAAAATATAACACATAAACAACAATAGCACATATACAAATATAAACAAAGATAGGTTTAACCCACTTAGGGAAGGACCAGCAAAAGGTAAATCTCTCCCCAGTGAAGTCGCCATTTTTCTGTGGCGGTAGAAATGTGCAAGACTAAGCCATTGGATTGACTAGACTTTATACAAATCAAAATAAAATTCGCCACCGCGCTTTATTGTTTCTAAAGGAATGGGAAAAGAGCGAATAACCCAAAAATAGGGGGAAAGATTCAAGGTAAGGGGGTTGGTTATGCAAAGGGAAGGTATTAGCACCCTAAACATCTACGGTACTCCACAGGAACCTCTTTGAAAAATCTGTATATTTTGGCTATAAAAATGTGTTGTATATAAAATGGATGGTGGAGGTGAGAAAAGAAATATTTTTATGATTTTTGCACCCGCCGCGGTTGCGAACCTTTAGTGCCTACGTACCACCTTTCGTGCAATAGGGGATCAGGGTACACGTAGTTCCTCTTTTAAAAATTTTGAAACACGAGTGTGTTGGTTGATTTTATGAGATAAGACATCATCGCAATTGTCCGTGTGAAAAACATACTTACTACCCACAATCATGAGAAAGGAGAATTTGCATCATCTCAAAGTGGAGGATATGGCTTGGATTTTAAAATCAATAATGCCTCACTCAACACCCAAGTGGAAAATATCCCACTTCACTACATATTGTAGAAGTATAGTTGTTTGCATCACTACAAGGATTGACAAGAGTCTAATCTTTTGAGAAAAGTTTAAAGATAAAAGCCAAAGTGTCAAAATGGTTTGAAATGAGATTGATTGACTTTTAGTCTTCTCACAAAAAAAAGGTCAAGGTATTATTAAATTGATTGAAATTTCTTTATGAAAATGTTTCGAAGATGCATGGACCTAAGTCCAAGTTTATTATGAAAATGTTTCAAGTTTCAAAACAAGAAGAGTTTTTTTTTTAAAAAGGAGGGAGAAGATTTTTGAAATTAAAGAAGATGGGAGGAGAAGAAGAGGCTATCCTAAAGCATAAGGTAAAAGCTAGGGATAAGAACCATCTAACCAACAAGAAGCCAATACTTGACATTATGAGTCAATATAGAATTCCCATTCTTCAGATTGAAACCAAGCAAGCAAAGATACTAGACCTCTTGAGAGAACCAAACTTCAAGTGTTTTAAGTCTTCGCAAAAATTGGGCAGAGTAACGGCTGTATACGGGTGAATTCCATATTACAAACAAAGATCGTAATCTCAATAACCTGCACACAAAACAAACAAACAACCCAATGTCTTGAGGTAAACCTCAAGAACTCCAGACAAAACATCAAATAAAGTCACAAAGTCTCCAAGATAGGCCAAGGTCTCTAATCCTAAGTCCAAGAAGTCCATCACTCCATAATGCAAAGGATAGTAACCATGTAGTCCAAGTATCATTAATGATTTTTATGGTTCATGTTGATTATTAGGTGTCTTTAAAAAGAAATAAAATCTCAAGTGAGCAAAATAAAAATGACATAAAAGTAATGCTCAAGTGAGCAAAGATGAAAATAGCATGAAATGTAAAATGCTAAAAGTAAATGGTACATAAAGCATGGAAATAAAAGCATAAAGTAAAGTTAATTGTTAGTAATTAGTGGTTAGTTGGATGACCATCTTGAAACTTGCATTTAGAATTCATTAGAGGATTGGTAGAACCAAAGCCTCCACACAACAAGTTGCATTTGCTTTTTGTCAAGTATATCATCCATTTTGGAATTCTCACAAGGCAACATGTAATGATCAACGATGTTTAAGTGATCTGCATTGACCAAAGGTGTTGTAGATCCATTAGAGGATTGGTAGAACCAAAGCCTCCACACAATGAATCTCAAGGTTATTGGATCAAAGATATCAAATTAACATACTTGGGCTTGCTATCATAAGTTTGGGCCACGAATGATCATTTATTCGAATCGGGACAAAATTTAGCGCTATGTTAAGCAATCGTAAGTGGACTTATGTAGAAGTCACACCTATTTTGAGGCCGGTCAATAGCAATCTATGTACTTCATGTTTGGATAAATGATATAGAGATCACCATCCCTTAACATGTAGCACAATTAAAAAAGAAAGGGATAAGATGAAGAGGGAGGGGAATGATAAGTTAATTTGGATCACCATTTCAAAATTCTTTCATCTTTAAATTCAACCACTCCTCTAGATGGATTAAAGCACTAAACATATCATTAATCCAAAGCACCAAAAATGAATTAAATAATTCACTCTTAGGTATATTTGAATTGATGAACATTTATCCAACTTCATCTACATCACAAAGTCCATTGAGTTTAAAGACAAATTGGACATTTAAAATTGCAATCCAAACCAACAATCAAAAAGGAGTGAGTAGAAAAATCATTTTGGATCAAAGCTGCCCCAAAACAAGGCAAAAAAGTGCATTTTGTCCCTGTGTAAATCGATTGCACTATTGTGTAAATTGATTTACACAGTACAGTTTTCTAAAAATTGTGCAAAATTGCTTCTGTGCAATCGATTGCACTACAGTGCAAATCGATTGCACACAGTTACAGTAGCAAAAATAGCATTTTAAAAGGGCAATTTCTTGTTCAAACTTTCCATCAAACACCTTATGATCATGGATCCACTCGAGCACGAAAATTCCATCAAATTATGAGAAAATAACACCATTGAAATCACAAAATAATGCTCAAAGAATCAATCCCAAAGATCACCAAGAGATCACATTGTGAAAGATGAATTATCCAACTTACCCAAGGTAGATCTAGAGAATTATCAAAACAACTTTAATAATTTGCTTCAATTCAACCACAAGAATCAATTGACCAAGCTTGGATGTAGAGAATTGATGGAGAAAAAGTGTTTGGATGAAGGTTTAGCTCAAAGATTAGTAAGCTTCAATGCAAAACTTACTAACTTTTTGAAAATGGAGCTTTGAGTGAATTTGGTAGATGGAGAGAATTGAGAGATTTTTTAGCAAGGTGGATTTGGCTATCAAAAGCTTGAAATTTGAATGAAATGAGAGCTCTATTTATAGAGTTTTAGGATTGGGATTAGTGGTAATTTGGTAATTGATTCTTGGAGCCAAAATTTGAATTAATGATAACTCTTTCAAAAATTAGAGCCAAAATTTGAATTAATGATAATTCTTTCAAATATTAGAGCCAAAATTTGAATTAATGATAATTCTTTTTTTAAAAATGAAAGATTGGCACTAAAATTTGAATTAATGATACATCTTTCAAAAGTGAAGGAAAATTGGAGCCAAAATTTGACAAGTTTAAAATGCTGATTTTTTTTTTAATTTTCACATTGTGCAATCGATTGCACTACAGTGCAAATCGATTGCACAATGTAGTTTTTTCAAAAATGGCGCAAAATACACTATGTGCAATCGATTGCACTTTAAGAGCAATCGATTGCATCAGTGAAAAAAATGAAAATTTTTAATTCTTTTTCTTTGCAAATAGAGATTTTAGGAAAATAATACCAGAAATCCTTATTTGTCAAATGCTTCGACTTGGTACCTACAAAACAAAAATATACAAAGACAAAGACAAATATTTTTTGTATTTTGATTAGAAGTTAGTCAACAACACATATACAAAATACACAACCAAGGTGCTTGGATATTCCAAAAGAGCAAACTTAAAGATAGGAAAAAAGAGGGAGAACCAACTCTAATGTGATCTTGTTATGATCGAGTTGATATGATATGATAGAGGAATCTTAGGGGAAAAAATTGGGGTACAACAGCTGTACCAATCAAGAACAAGCATTTTCCAGCGCTAGAACTCACTGTAAGTGATCCACGACCATGGCTTTTTCTTGAAATCGAATCACATGATTTTGGCACTTGTAGCATGAATTACCTACATATTCTTATTCCTTGAAGCATTTGCAAGCTATCCATAACCATTAATTGCATTTTTATTTGCTATATCAGAATCCACCATTGCTAGGGTTCTTTGTTTCGATTTAGGATCTTTGTATACAGGTGAAATTGGTCTACAAGAAGGGCACCATGATGCTCAGCAGGCCAAGATGACTTGATCTATAGTATTAGAATCCATTTATCGTGCCTGTATTTGATTTTGAAATGTGCAGGGGTTATAGCTATGAACATTTGTCTGTAGGTAAAGGTCACTGAACCTTTTAGCAACGGAGAGAGGACAGGGACGATGGCGTGGCACCATCCCATTAGTCCATTTGAAAATTCGCGCGCGGGAATTTAACAAAGTTGTGTTTTTTTAATATTATTTATTTGTTCCTTTGTGTGATACGATGGCCAGAACCGGGACGTGTTTCCCTTTTTTAAAGGAATTGCTGGTTTGCGTTTTGCATTTGTGTTTGCAAAATGTCGCGGTAAGCAAGAGTCACCACCGTCTTTTATTTTATCCAACAAGGAAAGGAAAAAAGCACAGAAAAATTCTTTTTTCGAGATATTTCTGAGTACGGGGGGTAGATTATAGAAAGGGAAGGTATTAGCACCCTTTCTATCTGTAGTTATCTACGGGCTCTTAGGTACTTGCTCATCATTTTCAAAATTGTTTTCTTTGTGTTTGTGGGCTTTGAAAAGTTTTTGTTTTAACTTCGATTTAACTCTTGCTTCTGTCTTCAAGAGTGTAATGAAGTGTTTTTGAAAACTTGTTTGTAAAGGAGTGTAAGTGTGAAAAAGTTTATTTTGATTGAGCAAGTACTTAAGAACTAATCTACCTACTCGAAAAAAGAATCATTCTATGTTCGTTTCCTTTAGACAGTGCTATCCCACTATTAGTGAGTAGGTAACACCATTGTTGGAGTTTGAGGGTCAATTCGAAAAGGGACGTACGGTCACTAAAGCAACATTAGGACGTCTTAGTAATAACCCTAATGTCTTAGATCAATTATTCGAGGCAACAATATCCGAGGCAACCTTTCCGAGGTAACTTTGATCTTTGGACAAAAGGACGACCACTAAAGCATCCTATACTCAATGGTTGTTTACCGAAGGCAACCAAGTGGGAGTGTACCCTAGGAGTGCGCATGTGCGAATGATTCAGTTTCAGATTTATCATCTTTGCGCATTTAAGGGTTGTCTAACCATTTTAAAATTAAACATACATTCTTGTCATGCATCACTAATCATACATCTAACAGTTAATATTTTGCGGAATTTAAAGTGCGGAAATTAAACTAAGCTATTACAAGGCTTCGGGTATTTACATAGCCAAAAACAAACCCTTTGAAATTAAAGCGATAAATTTAAATAAACGTCCTAATTAAACTATTACAAACTGTGAGCAGATACAATAATTGGGTAAAAATAATAATAAAGCGCGCTATGAAAATTTGATCGACGAAAAACTAGGGTTTTGACCCTCCTAATCAAATTAAAAGAAAAATGTTTTTTGTTGTTGTTTTTAATAAAAAGAAATAAGTTTTCTAAATTAAATATTCAATTAATTAGTTAATTAAATTAATTAATAAAAATAATTACATGACCTATTTTGGGTTTTTTTGGTTATTTTAGGGAAAAAAATATAATTAAGTTAGTAATAAAACCTATTTATTTTAATTATTTTTAATTATTTACAAAAGGAAATTAAAATTGTCTAAAATTAATAACCTAATTAAATAAATAAATTTTTTTACTAAAAATAAATATCCTAAATTTAATTGGATAGAAAAATATTTTTGTGATTTTTTTGATAAAAAGAAAATAGTTTAATTGGTTAGTAAATAAATTAAATAAGTTAAATAAAATAAATATAAAATAATAGAGAAAAAGAATTGGGCCTGAGAATTGTGGGGGTGCAAAGAGTCAGATTTCTGGGCCCAAAAGTGAGATCCACACTTGACTTTTTGGATCCAATGTTGCATGTTGACTGTGGCTTATGGTGCACCTTCAGATGATGCCCATCAGATTTGGCCATCTGACATTTGGCCTGAGTGATGATGAGGACGTATGGTGGACCCCTGATTGGTAAGCACGCTGGATAACCTGAAAGAAAATTAGAAAAATACCAAATGTTGGAGGCAGGGGTCGAACCCCTGACCTCAAGCCTCCTAATGCCTTAAACGCTTGCCTGGCTACCACCGGGCCAATTGCTTTTGTTGTCATAATAATGTAAAATAATAAACAAATATTAAAAAGTCCTGTATGTTAAATCCACGCGCAAAAATTTAAATAAGCCAATGGAGGGACGCCAGATAGGTCATCTTCTTCCTCTCTCCGTGGGTAAAAGTACCAAACTTTTACCTACGGACGTTTGTCCGTAGATATAAGCAGTGCTCATTCCAAAATCCTCCATGAGCCATATAAATGAAACCTAACGCCATGGCTGGATTCGTCTCATCTTTCTGAACATGATTGTACCCTTCATCAAGGCCAATTTTTCCTGTAAACAAAAACCCTAATTCGAAGCTACAAACCCTAACAATCGCACATTCCACTATAGACCAAATAAATGCAATTAAACCATACATAAAGCTTGCATATGTCTCATAGATCAAGAATATGTGATTAATTCATCCTAACAATGCCTAAATCATGAGATTCGTTTTCAAGAAAAGAGAGGTATCGTGACTGACTTACAGTGCGATTTGGGGCTTGAAAATGCTTGCCCTTGATTGCTTTAGCTTGCTAAGACTCCCGGGAAGCGAATGGAATGGTCAAGAAGTCTTGAATTGTCCTGGAACAATGAAATCAATCTTGCACTTTTCCTTGATTTTTTTCAAATTTTTCTCTCCTTGTTGCACCTGTTTCTAACCTGGTTTATGGTCTGCTTTTGTTCTATTTGTACCAAGGAGTGAATTAGGTTTGAAAGAATGCATCCAATCTTCCTCCATCAATGAATTTGATTGTGATTTGATCCTCCTTTAAATCTTTCCAAAATTGGCCTAAAACCAATCTTTTTGTCCACCCTAATACCTTGCACGAGTTTGAATACTTGCTAGTTGTAATTGAAACTAAAACAAGCATAAAATCTTTAGTTTTCAATACTTTGGATTTTATATGATTTATTTTGATTAAAATTGATTTAAATCAAATAAATATCAAAATAAATAATAAAAACATGATAATGACAAGTGGAAAGGGCTAGAGCTCGTGGACTATGTTGCCAACTCAAAACAAGTGAAAAATATTGGGCCCATTTGGCAAAGTTTGAAGTTTTAGGCATAGTTGACTTTTGGCAATTTTGCAAAAAGGGTCAACTTCACCAATGCATAACTTCCTCAATTTTGACTCTTTGGAGGTGTTCTTGGACTTTTTAGAAAGCTTGAGATGTACTCTAAGAAACCCTTTTGGTCTCATCTCATTTTGATTTTACATTATTATGTATGAAGCTTTGACAAACAATGTGTTTTTGTTGACTTTTCAAAATGACCTATAATGTCCAAATTCATAACTTCTTGTGAGTGCATATTTTGAACTTCAGAGATGAATATGGATTGTAGAGCATGGCATCCTATTCAAAATGAGATTTGGATGGGTCATTTCTCATAAAGTATGAGAAAGTTATGTTTGGTCAAAGTTGAGTTGACTTTTCCTACAAAACCCTAATTTAGCAACTTTTGAGTCTTGATGAATTATGAGCAATCCTTGATGAATCATGATCAACCCTTGATCAAATAATGAAATATACTTCAAAATGAGGATGTTGACCAAAAATCTTGAAGTTTGACTGTATGTGGGCCACAGTTAACTTTTGCCCTAGCATAGTCGATTTTCAGGCCTTTGAGCAATTGACTGAGCAAACTTCCTCTGCAAGGCTTGAAACTTGACATGGATGATCTTGAGAACATATTAAGACATTGGTGATAATTTGAGATCACTTGGACTCAAGTATCTTGATGCAACATGAAACCCTAATTTGAGGTAGACTGCCTTAGGAGAGAGCTTGTCTGGCCAACCCTTGGACTACCTTGAGCAACTTAGGGATCTTTCTTGAAATGTTTTGAGAAAAATTGGAGGGCAAATTTTGGGGTACAACAGCTTCCCCTGTTCAATTTTCTTAAACCTGAAGATTTAGATTGGCTTGTCTGCCTTTTGTGATCTGAATGTGGAAGATGATTGAACACTATAGTGCCCAGAAATTTGCACTCGCATGAAGTAGTAATTTTCTTGTGATGTCGAGAATGGGCTTATTGATTCCATTTGGATACTGATGACGGGAGATGGGCTTAAATATGCCATCTGAAGGAGTGTCGATCGCATAAGAGATTCCTCAGCGAGAGCTTGTATACCTGTCGTTGAGGAAGATTCCTCTGGGGAAGGCTGATCTTTGTTGAAAGAAATTGAATTTTAGGAACTTCACTCGTCCGTTATTCTACTGGTGAGTCATCTCTGTTTGAATTTTAGGAACTTCGGTCGTCTGTATTCTACTGAGGAATCATCTATGTTGACATTTAGGAACTTCAATCATCTGTTATTCAATTGAGGAAAACATCTCTGTTGACATTTAGGAACTTCGGTCGTCCGTATTCTACTGAGGAATCATCTTTGTTGATATTTAGAAAATTCAGTCATCCGTTATTCAACTGAGGAATCATCTCTATTGACATTTAGGAACTTCAGTCATCCGTTATTCAACTGAGGAAACATCTCTGCTGACATTTAGGAGCTTCGGTCATCCGTTATTCAACTGAGGAATCATCTCTGCTGACATTTAGGAGCTTCGCTCGTCTGTTATTCAACTGAGAAATCATCTCTGCTGACATTTAGGAGCTTCAGTCATCCGTTATTCAACTGAGGAAATATCTTTGCTGACATTTAGGAGCTTCGGTCATCCGTTATTCAATTGAGGAATCATCTCTGCTGACATTTAGGAGCTTCGGTCATCCGTTATTCAATTGAGGAATCATCTTTGCTGACATTTAGGAGCTTCGGTCATCCGTTATTCAACTGAGGAAAAGATCTCTGCTAACATTTAGGAACTTCAGTCATCCGTTATTCAACTGAGGAACATCTCTGTTGACATTTAGGAACTTCAGTCATTCGTTATTCAACTGAGGAATCATCTCTGCTGACATTTAGGAACTTCAGTCATCCGTTATTCAACTGAGGAAAACATCTCTACTGACATTTAGGAACTTCAGTCATTCGTTATTCAACTGAGGAAAACATCTCTGCTGACATTTAGGAACTCTAGTCATCCATTATTCAACTGAGGAATCATCTCTGGTGATATTTAGGAACTTCAGTCATCCGTTATTCAACTGAGGAATCATCTCTGCTGACATTTAGGAACTTCAGTCATCCGTTATTCAACTGAGGAAAACATCTCTGTTGACATTTAGGAACTTCGGTCGTTCGTTATTCAACTGATGAATCATCTTTGTTGACATTTAGGAACTTCAGTCATCCGTTATTCAACTGAGGAAAACATCTCTGTTGACATTTAGGAACTTCAGTCATCCGTTATTCAACTAAGGAAAACATCTCTGCTGACATTTAAGAACTTCAGTCATCCGTTATTCAACTGAGGAAAACATCTATGTTGACATTTAGGAACTTCAGTCACCCGTTATTCAACTGAGTAATCATCTCTGTTGATATTTAGGAACTTCAGTCATCCGTTATTCAACTGAGGAAAACATCTTTGGTGACATTTAGGAACTTCAGTCATCCATTATTCAATTGAGGAAAACATCTCTGCTGACATTTAGGAACTTCAGTCATTCGTTATTCAACTGAGAAAAACATCTATGTTGACATTTAGGAACTTTGGTCATTCGTTATTCAACTGAGGAAAACATCTCTGTTGACATTTAGGAACTTCAGTCATCCGTTATTCAACTGAGGAAAACATCTTTGTGACATTTAGGAGCTTCGGCCATCCGTTATTCAACTGAGGAAACATCTCCGCTGACATTTAGGAGCTTCGGTCATCCGTTATTCATTTGAGGAAACATCTCTGCTGACATTTAGGAACTTCGGTCATCCGTTATTCAACTGAGGAATTATCTCTGCTGATATTTAGGAACTTCGGTCATCCGTTATTCAACTGAGGTAAAAGTTCCATAGCTTGAATCTTGTGAGAATTTGATTGTATCTTTCCTGAAAGGTAAATGTTAGTTATATGTAATGCATGATATGTATCAAGCAATGATGTTCTCAAAATAAATGAGATTGTCTTGTATGATGCGTATATGCATGTGTCATGATATATGGAAATGTGATTTTTTTAGCTGGGGAAAATAAATCTTGGATTGCTACTGGAGAAAAGAGTTGAATTATTCGTTTCCGCTGGGGATAGTGAATGAAGATGATTGTGAGAATAAACCTGCGGGAGAGGATAACTCCGCTGGGGAATAAACTGATGAGGAAATGACTTTGTGGGGAAGACATATTCTGCCAGAGGATCTGTTGATTTGGAGGAGAATAACCTTAGCTGGGGATGAATTACCATTGCCAGTGATGATGAACTCTGTTGGGAATTGAATTTCTGTTTGTGAAAGAATGAACTCCGCTGGGGATGATTTTCCAGTTGCGACTTCACTGGGAATAATCTTTTAGACTCTACTGGGGACAATCTTCCAGAGTCCACTGGGGATAATTTTCCAGTGCTGATGGTAGATAAACTCTGCTTGGGGGAACATTGCCGACTCATCCGCGGTTGCGAGCCTCAGCTGGGGAGAATTAACACCATTGTCTTTCTCTTACTCTGCAGGGAGTGAATGTTATTGGGACGC
Source organism: Vicia faba (assembly GCA_948472305.1). NCBI lineage: Eukaryota > Viridiplantae > Streptophyta > Magnoliopsida > Fabales > Fabaceae > Vicia > Vicia faba. Next base: position 1,525,760,746 of record OX451739.1, on the reverse strand, counting down.
GTGCTGAGGATATGACGATGGCTTTGTATCAAGACTTTTTTGCCCCTGTATCTGCGGGAGAAGGTGTTTGCGGAGGCCTTGTGGATTGAGTGTTATCCCAACTTAGGAGGCGCTTGGTAACTTTCGATCGAAATGATTAGTCTCATTCTGGTAGGCAAGTGACAAAATGACGGGACATAGTCGTACGCTTTGATTCCTAATTTTTGCTTGGACCGCCCTTTCGGGTTTTCGGTCCACCGGGATACCCTTTTTTCCCAAGCCGCCTTTGCGGGTTTTTGACTTGCCGGGTGTACATATTTTTTTCATTTTTTATCCCTAATTTTTGCCCGAACCCTTTTGGTTCGCCGGGATGCCCTTATTTTTGCCTAGGCCAGTCAACCTAGCGGGTCTTTATTCATGCGCAGTACTTTTTTGACTATGTCCACGTTTTCCGGGTGTAGGGAGTTGTCATTGTCGGTAGCATTGTGTTGCCATACTACCAGAAGATGCTCGTTTGATCATGCAAGATTAGTTGCTGGAATTTATGTTCAATGCCCCAAGTGATTCAGATGGAAACTTGCCCCTGGCTATTTGGCATCTTTGCGAGATTCCTTGAATCTTGACTTGGCTGCCCCAGATGATGGACAATGATCATGTCGTGCCCCTTGGTTGGAAGTGTTTTTCCACTTGAGGTGATCCTTTTTATTGAGAAGGTTTTTGTTCACTAGATATTCGTCATGCGAATTTCTCTGCTGTTGAACAAATAGTCATATGCATACGATGTTATTTTAAGAATGCAAAGCTTATGTCTGTCTTGAAATTTTTGAAAATGCATTTTTTAGTAAAACAAGTTTTTATAAAATGTGATGTCAACTCAGGATTTACAGCAAGTCCTACAAGAGCCAGGATACCTTTTGTAACAGTATGCTTTCGAACTAACCCATGCTTCAGCTAGGACTTTTAAGGGTTATAACGTGGCGTGGTTCACGGTTCAAGAAACAAAGGATAAAGGCTCAAAATGTATTTGTACCCACCCGTTCTTCGTGATGTTCTTCGATCCTAAACTCAGCTAATCGTGCAATAGATCCCGTTTGAGTCTTTGCTCTGATATTCCAGTGATGGTTCGGATACTGACAATTTATTTTGAACAGGCAGTCATTTTTGTTGAGAGTTTGTAGGATCTCTTTCTTTTTTATTTTATTATCCTTGTCTTTTGCCTGAACTGTTTCTTTTGTGATTATAGTCAGCGGGGTGCCCCAGTTTTTTGTAAGTCTCCTTTATAGGTTTTGACTTAGTGGGCTTTTATTTCGAAAGATAATGACTTCCTGTCCTTACGATTATACGGAACCATCACTGTCTCTTGTTTTGGAAGGACGTCTTTGATGTTATTCATTGTGCACCCGAATTAACTGAGAAAACTACCCTGCCCCTAGGTTATGATTAAGGGTTTTAATTTGTGTGAAAAGAAAAACTCCTACTTCTTTGGCTCGAAGGGGTTGACGAGAGATTATCTTCCTTATAACTCCACTGTTTAGCATTTGAAACAACGCTTGTACATCGCCAGTGGGGTCTATTCAAAAGCATATTGTAGAGATTTGATATCATTTTCGTCATCCTCCCTCTAAAGGCTTAAAGTATTTTAATCGAGAGTTGAACATCACAAAAAGGAAAGCAATTTAAATATAGTGAATACGAATGGATTGATTCAAAACAGACATATGAAATGCATTGATAAAGTGACAAAGTTTGACATGAATAGATATTCGAACAATCAAAAGAAAATTACAAATTGAAAATTCTAATGAAAAAAAATCCCTCTCTTGTCAGAACTTGTCACTTCAAATGGTGAGCCTTGGAGGGATGGCAGAAGAACTCAATTTGACCGTCTTGTGTGAGTCCCAATGCTCCTTCATCAATCAGGTCTTGAATTTTGTACTTCAACTGCCAACAGTCATCAGTATCATGCCCCGGGCTATTGGAGTGATATGCACACCTTGCATCAGGATTTTAGTTAGGCGAAGAAGTCTTGGGATTCAGATGAGGTCCTATCAACATCACCAGATTCATCCTCCACAGGTGTTGTAAAGCTTGAGACAGCGTCATGTTGAGCTTGGTAAACTGTCTCTTGGTTGTATCTAGCTTACTCTGATTGACCTGTTGTTTATGGCGAGGTTGTTGTTGGACCCTTGAGGTAGTAGCAACCTGGAGAGGTCCATTCTTCACCAAACCAAACCCTTGTCTTCTTGGAGGCTGATCAATGACTTGGTCCCCGACCTCGACTGTTTGCTTCATGCTGTTGTATCTGCCTTGATGAAGCTGGTTGATAATGGTTCTCAGCTCTTCTTGTTCTCGGGATAAACCTTGGATAAGAGCCATCTGCCCTAGCATTTGGGCTCTTATTGCAACTACCTTAGCTTGCAGCTGTTCCAGCCGTTCGTCCTTATTGTCTTCAGGACTTTTCTTGGCCAGGTTCGTAGCGAGGAGTGCTTTCAACTCTTCCTGCCCCTTGGATAGGTTTAGGAATATGTCCCTGAACTGAGCTTCTCGAGTTTGAAGGTCTCAGTTGTCTTGTTCGAGGGCCATTGCTGAAATAAACAGCGAGAACATGAGAGACCTGTACTGGAAGACCTATTATGCAATGATATGTATGATATGTATGCAATGTTTTCAAGGATCTCGCAGGGTAAACAAGAAATTGTTAGAATTTGATTGCAGCTTGATTGAAGAAACTCCGTGTCATTGAGAGTCCTCCTTCAAGAGTTAAGCTCACCATATCGAGTGGGTCATAGCCCCCGACTCAAGTCATCGTGTTTTGATCTCTAGACGACATTGGCTAGAGGAAAATAAATCCCCTTTGCCCCTTACTGGACATTTGATTTACCATAACCTGTATCACAAGCCCTTGAGATCCTTGAAATGGTTAAGGAAATGTTAAGGCATGGTGTTATGATGTGTATGTTATGCGTTCAAGCAAAAATGCGAGGTGATGCAAACAAGTAAACTCGGCAAGAAATCCAAGTTATTGGATAAGGACTGTAAACAAAACATGCAAGGAACTCATGTTGTCAGACGATAAAAATGTGCAAGTAGTTCAAGTTGAAGGCACACAAGTCACACAAACAACCTTGGGTTTAGGCTTGCATGGGGTCTGGGTATTACCCTCTTAAAGTTCAGTTGGTTCAACCTGTCCTAGTAATAGTAACCAGGTTCTAGAGGTTCTCAATATCACTGACCATCCTCCATCGGTCATAATTCCAGTCACGCAATCTTTTCTTGCAGCCGGAACCATCTCGAGAGTATGGTCTCAATGAGTGTAGCATACTGCTACTTTCTATGGCCAAGTTGGTCAATTATAGGTTCTAAGGTCAGTTGATGCTTAATGACCCTTTAGCAGCCCCATACTTTCCTTGTTGCTCCACAAGGGATATCGGTACCAACTAATGTGCCACATCAATGTAGCTACTGCTTCAACCGTATCGGTCTACACCGTACAGTTCCCCTACAGTCTATTGCTACTTACCTAAAAGGTAAACCCAGATCTGGGTTAGGATCTATAGTAACTCTGATACAGAACCCACAAAGATAAAGCAAACAAAGCAAACAATTGAAAACAATATTATGAACTAATCCTAAGGTACACTCCACTTATATATCCCCATCAGAGTCGCCAGTTATGTGATACGGCGGCCAGAACCGGGACGTGTTTCCCTTTTTTAAAGGAATTGTTGGTTTGCATTTTGCGTTTGTGTTTGCAAAATGTCGCGGTAAGCAAGAGTCGCCACCGTCTTTTATTTTATCCAAGAAGGAAAGGAAAAAAGCACAGAAAAATTCCTTTTTCGAGATATTTCTGAGTACGGGGGGTAGATTATAGAAAGGAAGGTATTAGCACCCTTTCTATCCGTAGTTATCTACGGGCTTTTAGGTACTTGCTCATCATTTTCAAAATTGTTTTCTTTGTGTTTGTGGGCTTTGAAAAGTTTTTGTTTTAACTTCGATTTAACTCTTGCTTCTGTCTTCAAGAGTGTAATGAAGTGTTTTTGAAAACTTGTTTGTAAAGGAGTGTAAGTGTGAAAAAAGTTTATTTTGATTGAGCAAGTACTTAAGAACTAATCTACCTACTCGAAAAAAGAATCGTTCTATGTTCGTTTCCTTTAGACAGCGCTATCCCACTATTAGTGAGTAGGTAACACCATCGTTGGAGTTTGAGGGTCAATTCAAAAAGGGACGTACGGTCACTAAAGCAACTTTAGGACGTCTTAGTAATAACCCCAATGTCTTAGATCAATTATCCGAGGCAACAATATCCGAGGCAACCTTTCCGAGGAAACTTTGATCTTTGGATAAAAGGACGACCACTAAAGCATCCTATACTCAATGACTGTTTACCGAAGGCAACCAAGTGGGAGTGTACCCTAGGAGTGCGCATGTGCGAATGATTCAGTTTCAGATTTATTATCTTTGCACATTTAAGGGTTGTCTAACCGTTTTAAAATTAAACATACATTCTTGTCATGCATCCCTAATCATATATCTAACAGTTAATATTTTGCGGAATTTAAAGTGCGGAAATTAAACTAAGCTATTATCAGGCTTCGGGTATTTACATAGCGAAAAACAAACCCTTTGAAATTAAAGCGATAAATTTAAATAAACGTCCTAAATTGAACTATTACAATCTGTGAGCAGATACAATAATTGGGTAAAAATAATAATAAAGCGCGCGATGAAAATTAGATCGACAAAAAACTAGGGTTTTGACCCTCCTAATCAAATTAAAAGAAAAATATATTTTTGTTGTTTTTAATTAAAAAAAAGTTTTCTAAATTAAATATGCAATTAATTAGTTAATTAAATTAATTAATAAAAATAATTACATGACCTATTTTTGGTTTTTTTGGTTATTTTAGGAAAAAAATAAAATATAATTAAGTTAGTAATAAAACCTATTTATTCTAATTATTTTTAATTATGTACAAAAGGAAATTAAAATTGTCTAAAATTAATAACCTAATTTAATTAATTAATTTTTTTACTAAAAATAAATATCCTAAATTTAATTGGATAGAAAAATATTTTTGTGATTTTTTTGATAAAAAGAAAATAGTTTAATTGGTTAGTAAATAAATTAAATAAGTTAAATAAAATAAGTATAAAAGAATAGAGAAAAAGAATTGCGCCTAAGAATTGTGGGGGTGCAAAGAATCAGATTTCTGGGCCCAAAAGTGAGATCCACGCTTGACTTTTTGGATCCAATGTTGCATGTTGACTGTGGCTTATGGTGCACCTTCAGATGATGGCCATCAGATTTGGCCATCTGACACTTGGCCTGATTGATGATGAGGACGTATGGTGGACCCCTGGTTGGTAAGCACGCTGGATAACCTGAAAGAAAATTAGAAAAATACCAAATGTTGGAGGCAGGGGTCGAACCCCTGACCTCAAGCCTCCTAATGCCTTAAACGCTTGCCTGGCTACCACTGGGCCAATTGCTTCTGTTGTCATAATAATGTAAAATAATAAACAAATATTAAAAAGTCTTGTATGTCAAATCAACGCGCGGAAATTTAAACAAGCCAATGGAGGGACGCCACATAGGTAATCTTCTTCCTCTCTCCGTGGGTAAAAGTACCAAACTTTTACCTATGGACGTTTGTCCGTAGCTATAGCAGTGCTCGTTCCAAAATCCTCCATGAGCCATATAAATGAAACCTAACGCCATGGCTGGATTCGTCTCATCATTCTGAACATGATGGTACCCTTCATCAAGGCCAATTTTTCCTGTAAACAAAAACCCTAATTCGAAGCTACAAACCCTAACAATGGCACATTCCACTATAGACCAAATAAATGCAATTAAACCATACAGAAAGCTTACATATGTCTCATAGATCAAGAATATGTGATTAATTCATCCTAACAGTGCATAAATCATGAGATTCGATTTCAAGAAAAGAGAGGTATCGTGACTGACTTACAGTGCGATTTGGGGCTTGAAAATGCTTGCTCTTGATTGCTTTAGCTTGCTGAGACTCCCAGGAAGCGAATGGAATGGTCAAGAAGTCTTGAATTGGCCTGGAATAATGAAATCGATCTTGCACTTTTCCTTGATTTTTTCAAATGTTGCTCTCCTTGTTGCGCCTGTTTCTAACCTGGTTTATGGTCTGCTTTTGTTCTATTTGTACCAAGGAGTGAATTAGGTTTGAAAGAATGCATCCAATCTTCCTCCATCAATGAATTTGATTGTGATTTGATCCTCCTTTAAATCTTTCCAAAATTGGCCTAAAACCAATCTTTTTGTCCACCCTAATGCCTTGCACGAGTTTGAATACTTGCTAGCTGTAATTGAAACCTGAAACAAGCATAAAATCTTTAGTTTTCAATACTTTGGATTTTATATGATTTATTTTGATTAAAATTGATTTAAATCAAATAAAAAATAATAATAATAATAAAAACATGATAATGACAAGTGGCAAGGACTAGAGCTCGTGGACTATGTTGCCAACTCAAAACAAGTGAAAAATATTGGGCCCATTTGGCAAAATTTGAAGTTTTAGGCATAGTTGACTTTTGGCAATTTTGCAAAAAGGGTCAACTTCACCAATGCATAACTTCCTCAATTTTGACTCTTTGGAGGTGTTCTTGGACTTTTTAGAAAGCTTGAGATGTCTTATAAGCAACCAATTTGGTCTAATCGCATTTTGATATTCCATGCTTATGTATGAAGCTTTGACAAAAAAGGTGTTTTTGTTGACTTTTCAAAATGACCTATAATGTCCAAATTCATAACTTCTTGTGAGTGCATATTTTGAACTTGGGAGCTGAGGATCGATTGTAGAGCATGGAAACCTCTTCAAAATGAGCTTTGGATGGGTCTTTTCTCATAAAGTATGAGAAAGTTATGCTTGGTCAAAGTTGAGTTGACTTTTCCTACAAAACCCTAATTTAGCAACTTTTGAGTCTTGATGAATTATGAGCAATCCTTGATGAATCATGATCAACCCTTGATCAAATAATGAAATATACTTCAAAATGAGGATGTTGATCAAAAATCTTGAAGTTTGACTGTATGTGGGCCACAATTGACTTTTGCCCTAGCACAGTCGATTTTCAGGCCTTTGAGCAATTGACTGAGCAAACTTCCTCTGCAAGGCTTGAAACTTGACATGGATGATCTTGAGAACATATTAAGACATTGGTGAGCATTTGAGATCACTTGGACTCAAGTATCTTGATGCAACATGAAACCCTAATTTTAGGTAGACTGCCTTAGGAGAGAGCTTGTCTGGCCAACCCTTGGACTACCTTGAGCAACTTGGGGATCTTTCTTGAAATGTTTTGAGAAATATGTGAGGGAAAATTTTGGGGTACAACACTTTGTATACAACAAACGTGCGTAGCTCAGTTGGCATTGATGCAGGTTAAAAGGCCATAGGGCATGGGTTCGAATCCCAGGTCCCCCCATGTTTCATATTATTTTGATTTGCTTAATCAGGCGCGCGCATAGGTGTGAAGACCACCATGGATCATCATCTCCTAACCATCAAATTTCCCACCATCTAGATCTGAAGGCCATTACATAAGGGTCCACCAAAATCCTTGGTCAATGTACAATATGGGAACATGGAAGTCAAACGTGGGTCAACTTGTTTTGGGCCCAGAAGCTGATATTCACACACCCCCAATTGCTGATTACAGGCCCATATTCTTTTCCTTTTCATTTATATTTTCTTTTATTTGATTTATTTAACTATTTTATTAACATAAAAATTAATTCCTTTTTTATCAAAAAAAATCATAAAAAATAATTTTTCATCCAATTAGATTTAGTTTTTTTTTTATCAAAAAAAATTAATTTAATTAGTTTATTTAATTTATTAGGTAACTTTAATTCCTTTTGTAAATAAATTAAAAACAATTAGAAAATTAGGGTTTTAGTTTAATTTAATTCCTATTTTCTTTTTCTTAAAATAACCAAAAACATAAAAATAGGTCAAATTTAATATCTTCTTAATTTAATTTAATTAGTAATTAGGTTTTTGTATATTTAATTTAAAACCTTTTTTTCTTAAATAATCAAAAACAACCAAAAAAATGTTTTTCTTGTAATTAGGTTAGACGGGGTCAAAACCCTAACTTTTCTCGTTCTTAATTCCTCGCGCGCGTTTATTTATTTTTTACAATATTGATGTAATTGCTCACAGGATGTAATAGATTAATTAGGACCTTTCTCCGTTTATTTATCATTTAGCGGGTTTTTTGGCTATGTAATTAATACCTGAAGCCTTGTAATAGCGTAGCTTTACTTTCCGCATTTAATTTCCGCAAATATTAATTGTTAGATGTATGATAATAGGGTTGCATGACAAGAATGTATGTTAAAATTAAAACAATTAGCAAACACTAAATGTGCAAAGATAATAAACTTGAAATTGAATCACTCGCACATGCACACTCCTAGGGTATACTCTCACTTCAGTTGCATTCCGTAAACGATCATTAAGTATAGGGTATTTTAGTGGTCGCTCTCCTGTCTAAACAAAGATCAAAAGTCCCATTCGGAAATGTTGCCTCGGAAAGGTTACCTCGGATATGTTGCCTCGAATATTGATCTTAAGACATTAGGGTTATTATTAAGATGTCCTAACATTGCTTTAGTGATCGTACGTCCATTTCAAATTGACCCTTAAGACTCCAACGACGATGCTACCTACTCACTAATAGTAGGATAACACTGTCTAAAGGAAACGAACATAGAACAATTCTTTTTTCGAGTAGGTAGATGCTAGTAGGTACTTGCTCAAAACAAACTTTTTCCACACTTACACTCTCTTTCAAACAAAGTTTTCAAAAACACTTCGTAACACTCTTGAAGACAGAATCAAGGGTTAAATCAAAGTCAAACAAAAACTTTTTTCAAATCAAACACACACAAGCAATTTTGAAAATGATGAGCAAGTACCTAAGAGCCCGTGGAAAACCACGAATAGAAAGTGTGATACGGCGGGAGAACTGACTAGGGTTTTGCGTTTGTTTTCGCAAATGTTTCGGTTGAGCAAGAGTCGCCACCAACTTTTTATTTTATCCTAAGGAAAGGTTTAAAAAGCACAGCAAAAACCTTTGAGATTTTTCTTGGGTTCGGGGAGTAGATTATAGAAAGGGAAGGTATTAGCACCCTTTCTATCCATGGTTATCCATGGGCTCTTAGGTACTTGCTTAGATCAACTTGCCTTGGTTTTCAATTGTTTGAAATGGTGCTTGGTGTGTGGTTTTGAAAATGTTTTGAAAAGATGCCTTGTATAGGCTACCCTTGTAACAATTCTTTACTCGAATGTTTTACAAAAGATGTTTTGTATTTTAAAAAGATGTTTCAAAGTTTTTGAAAGTTGGTTTTGAAAGTGTTTGTGAAGTGTGGTTTGGAATTAGGCAAGTGTTTTCTTTGCAAATTGACAAGTACCTAAGAGTTATCTACCCTAAAGTTTTCTCAAAGATTTTTGTTATGTTTTAAACCTTTTGACAATTTTGTTCCACCATTGTATTTGGTGGACAATCTTGTATTAGGAGGCTAAAGGGACAGGCGCGGGTCATCGTTTAGACCATAATTGCAATAGTGTTAAATGTCTTTGGGCAATTTTTCTTTAAAAAGGGACTTGATCATTCATTTAGGCCACATTTTGAGGGACTATGATCATTTGATTGTTTGTTTTACCCAAAGAAATTCAACATGCAATATGGCCCAATTTATTTGAAGGCAACAAAGTGGAATACCCTAGTGGTGCAAGTGTGAAATGTGTTGTCCATTTTCATGCTTATTTATCTTGAAATTAGGTCAAACTATTTTATTCTTTTTATTCGCATACAAACCCTAATTCTAGCATAGTATGTTTAGAAAGCATTAAAGTGCGAAATTTAAATTCCTACACTATTACAACACAATAATATGGGGAGGGGGGTACAAATATTTCAAATGGGGGATATTTAGACAAGAAATTAAACCTAGCTATTACATTATTTTCTTTGAATATTTACATTATAATCAAAAGCATAAATTAAATGGAAATGAAATAAATATGCAAGATGTAAAAAAAAAATTTATATGTATGAAAAAGTATTATTTATGTAAAATGAAAAGAGAAATAAAAAGGTAGTATTTTTTGGAGTATTTTTATATTTAGGGCAAAAAACCTTAATTTTAATTAAAAGGGTATTAATTATTTAATATATATAATATTTGCTATTTATATACAAAGAATAAAAGAAAAATGAAGTATATTTGTAAAAATGTATTTTTTAGCATTAAATATTAAAAAATAAAATGTGTACATTTTTTGGTATTTATATCCTAAGTGTATTAATATATACCTATTTATTTATATTATTTACAAAATATGTATTATATATATTAATTAATAATATTTAATATTTAAATAAAAAAAGTATTTTTCTATAAAATATTTTCAGGAAGTAAAAATAAGATAAAAGTGTATAAAATATATTTGTGCTATTTTAGTATTTTAAACAAAAAAAGTATATATTTATTTATTTATGTACAAACTAAAAGAAAAATCAAATAAATACCTAATAAATTCAAAAATGATGGGGAAAAATATTTTTATATTTTTAATATGCTGAGAAAAAATAAATGAGTCAATTAAAAAAAGAAAAAGTCAAAAAACATTAAAAATAAAGCAAATGGGCTCAGGGGGTTCAGAACAAATTATATGGTGCAAAAAGGAAAGTCAACATAAGCCCAGCCCATGAAGACCTTTCTTCAACCTCTGAACAACAATATTCAAAAAAACGCGCGCCCTGTTCTTCTATCCCAACATCCTGATTCTTTGATCTTTTGCACAAACTTTCAACACAAAAAATGTTAAGCATAGAACCACGATTCCAAATATATAAAGAACATCTCCTAACTCTCAGAAATGAGAGAGAATTTTAACAATCCCAAATCCTAACCTAAGTTTTCTGCCATTTTCAAACCTTAAATTCTCTCAGCTCAAGCAAAAGAAATGAAAAGTAAAAGCATGTACAGGTTCAGTGGCATGAGTAGAACATTGCTTATTCACAAACTTAGAGCTAATGATGCCTAATGAGAGAGATAGAAGTTCACCAAAGTACCTGTTCAGTTGAAGTTCTATCTGGCAAATGGGGAGCTTTCAGTGCAAGATAATGGTTGGTATAGCTTCCTTGAGGTGTGGTGATGCTGTTCCAATATTTACTTTGCCTTGAGACACCTTGAACTGAGCTGTAGAACTTCAACTGCAAAATGGAAAAATGAAAATTGTGGAACTTGTTAGAGGAGTTACAGGTCGTGTTTCAAGTCATGGTCAGCTTGCATAGATGCTAGGGAATGTATGTGAACTGGTTTGGACAAGAAAGCTTGAGAGAAATGGGAGATGGCACTCAAACTGCAGGCCTTGCCCTGTTCTTGCAGTTTGAAGGTGATTCTGGGATTTGGGGTGTATGAGGGATGTTAGGATCGTGCACTAGCTTGGTTTTGATGTCTTGAGTGTGTTTCACAAGTTCACTTAAGTGTTTGCAAGCTGATATGAGAGTTTTTTTACAATATGCCAAGTTACTTACACTTTAAGCAACAAATGCCCAAGTTGTGTTCTAGGTCAGTAGAGGCCCCCTAATGAGCTGCATAATCTCTCCTTGATCAGAGTGTTTTGCTCATAATCTTGTGCCAATTAGATCTCATTTGTACTGCTTGGATTTTCAATTGGACATAAAGTTACCTTTTGCAAAAATGGAAGAAATGCTTTATCTATAAATGGATTAATCCTTTAGGCAATGCTTGAACTCATGAAACAAGGCCTTGGCACAAAGGTTTTGCATTGAATTATTGAGTGTCAAAGGGTTTTAGGACCTTTAATTTAGCACAAACTATGCTGACTTAAAAAATGGCCTAAGTTATGAACATGTTCATGATCAATTCAAAAGTGAGTTTTTGCCATATTGTGAAATTCGATTCTCTCAAGTTATGAGGTTGTTTGAGAAGTTCTTGGACATTTTGGAAAGCTTGGAATGTGTAATACAATCCATCTTTGAAATGCAAATTAAAATTCCAAGTGGAAGTGTATGGAAAATGGCCTTGAAGTTGGGTAGAAAACCTTGTCAAAATAGGTCAAAAATTCACTAAGTTAAAAATGGTTTAGTGCCCTTATTCAAAAATTTGTAACTTGAGATACAAGCCTCAAATGGGAAAACTTTGTGAATCAAAGTTGTAGATTATGCAACAAGCTACAACTTTCATGTTTTGACTTTTGTTTGAATCCAAATGGATCTTGGTGAGAAAGTGGGGCAAAGTTGGGGGAAAATTAGGGTTTTTCATAACTAAAAATTCTAAGTTATGAAAAATTCTAATTTCTAACCCTAATTTGCATTTTGTGATTTCTTGGTGAACAAGTTTCATGATTTGGCATGTTTTGATAAAAAATGAATCTTGACTCTTGATTTTGACCAAAAAGTCAAAGTTTGACTTTTCAGTATACAGTCAAAATTGATCAATTGACTGGGGAATTCAACTGTCAATCTTGTGTACTTGGGATCTTTTGAGTTTGTTGAGCATGTCAAGATAATTCCATGGGGTCCTTGAGTCCATATGTGAGCTTGGTTTGCCATTGGCTAGGTCAAACAGTCAAAAATTGCCTTTGTGCAGTCAAAACCCTAAAAATGACCAAGGGTACCCTTTTGGTGATCTGATCCAGTTTCTTGTGGAATTGTGATCCAAACTTGATCAAATGGTTCATATGAGTTCATAATGTTGATGTGGGTCGATTTTCATGAGGTTTGACTGTCAATTGGCCACAATTGACTTTTTCCCCAATACAGCTGATTTCTAGGTCAACTGTTCAATTGACTGGGCAAAATTTGGAATCAAGATTTGAAACTTGACATGGATAAACTTGGGAGTCCAATATGAAGCAAGAAAGTCATCTTAGGCATTTTAGGTCAAAACATACCCTAATTTGGGTCAGCAGTGCAAGGAGAAGTCTTTGAGCAGATGAAACCCTAACTGGATCCTGAGCTTCAAGGGCTTTGTGGTGAGAAATCAATGAGAAATGGGAGGGCAAATTTTAGGGTACAACAGTTTCCCCTGTTCAATCTTCTTGAATCCGAAGAGTTAGATTGGCAAGCTTGCCTTTCGTGACTCGAGGGTAAAAGGAGATTGGACACTAGAGTGCCCGGAAATTTGCACTCGTCAAAACAATGGATGCAGGAATGGGCTTAGAGATGCCATTTGGAGATGGGCTTAACGATGCCATCTGGAGGGATGACAGAAGCTTGTCGGGGATGGGCTTAACGATGCCATCTGGAATGAGTATCAGGGAGATGTCTATGCCTGGGGCCATCTCTGAACTGGGGGTCTGAATAAGCAATAGATTGACGTCCGTTGTTGGGAGGAATCCGTGAGCTGTTTTCAAAGGTTGCATCCGAACAAATGATAGATTAACATCCGTTGTTGGGAAGAATCCATAAACTGTTTTCAGAAGTCTGGAGAAGAACCTGAATAAGCGATAGGTTAACATCCGTTACTTGGAGAACCCGTGAACTGTTTTCAGAAATCTTGAAGTTGAATAAGCAATAGAGCAGCATCCGTTGTTGGGAAGCGTCTGTAAACTGTTTTCAAAAGGTTGCGTCTGAACAAGTGATAGATTAACATCCGTTGTTGGGAAGAATCCATAGACTGTTTTCAGAAGTCTTGAGAAGAAACTGAACAAGCGATAGGTTAACATCCGTTACTTGGAGAACCCGTAAACTGTTTTCAGAAATTTTGAAGTTTGAATAAGCAATAGAGCAGCATCCGTTGTTGGGAAGCGTCCGTAAACTGTTTTCAAAAGGTCTTGAGAAGAATCTGAATAAGCGATAGGTTAACATTCGTTACTTAGAGAACCCGTAAACTGTTTTCAGAAATCTTGAGATTGAATAAGCAATATAGCAGCATCCGTTGTTGGGAAGCGTCCGTAAACTGTTTTCAAAAGGTCTTGAGAAGAATCTGAACAAGCGATAGGTTAACATCCGTTACTTAGAGAAACCGTAAACTGTTTTCAGAAATCTTGAGATTGAATAAGCAATAGAGCAGCATCCGTTGTTGGGAAGCGTCCGTAAACTGTTTTCAATGGTTGCGTCTGAACAAGTGATAGATTAACATCCGTTGTTGGGAAAAATCCATAGACTGTTTTCAGAAGTCTTGAAGTTGAATAGGAACCGGTGTAGGGTTGCTTGATGATGAGTCCGTGTAAAACTGCATCTGAAACTGTTAATGATAGCCTTTTATTCTTATCCTGAAAAGGACAAAATGTTAGCTAAACACAAAGTTATGTCGCATGAAATGTATGATACAGTATATGTTATATCAGTGTTTATGGTATGAATGTAATGAATGCGCATGTAAGCTGATGAGCTGTCTTGCTGGGGATAGATGAATCCTGGATGGTTGAAGATAAAAGCATCTTGACTGCTGCCGGGAAGAACAATTCCTTGGTTGTTGCTGGGGAACAAAGAGCTTGGGTTGTATACCAAACCTCTGGGGAATTCCTGATGACTTCTACTGGGGAGTACCAATTTAGTAGGCTCATGTTGGGGATGCAAGACTGAGAATCCTCAGTTTGGTGGGAAACATCTCTGGTGACTTCACTGGGGAACTCAAGATTTGCTCTCCTAAAACTCAGTAGGGAGAAGGTTCATTAACCTGGCTTCGCTGGAGATTCTGAAACTTAAACTTTGGGGGGGAATTGAATTCCTGAGGACCCTCTGGCTGGGGGATTGCAAAGATAAGTTATTGCTGGGGAATTTTGATGAACTCCGCTGGGGATAAGAAGAATTTTGGCGAGTGCGATCTTCCGTGGTTGTTAGCTGAGGATAACCCAGTTATAAGGCCTTGTGAGGAATAACTTTTAATAAAGCTCGGGAGAGACGTCCGTACTCTGCGGGGGATAAGCTTCCAGAATCTACTGGGGAGAAGCTTCAAGACCTGCTAGGGATATGGATTCCAAATCTTCGGGGGTTTCAAGATATCCAACTGTACCTTCAACCTATCAGTAATCCTCTTTCTTAATTCGTAAGGAAATGATTATGTTCAAATGCATATGCCTATTTAACAAAACATTGGACGTTTCTCAAAATAAAACAAACAGTGCAAGAGAAAGGAAAAGGAAATGACACAAATTTCTGGGAAAAGTATTTGTATTGATTTTCTATGAGTATATTTGTACAAAGGAGACAATCATCCTGGTAAGAGGATTTTGTCGTAAATATTGAAAGATTTATACAAAATAAAGATGGCTATGTGAAATAATTCCATGGGATTCCATTCCGCTATAGCTTTCACAATTCCGGATATCTGTCCATTCAATGCTTCGCTTGACGATGACTGGATTGATCAGAAGCCTGGAACCGTCTGATGAAGAGATTGTCTTTGAAGTGATCCGACGAGACATAGTCATACGCTTTAATTCCCTAACTTTTGCCTGAATCGCCCTTTCGGGTTTTCGATCCACCGGGAAACCCCTTTTTGCCCAAGCCGCCCTTTCGGGTTTTTGACTTGCCGGGTTTACAGATTTTTTGTTTTTATCCCTAATTTTTGCCTAGACCGCCCTTTCGGGTTTTCGGTCCACCGGGATGCCCATTTTTGCCCAAGCCGCCCTTTCGGGTTTTCGACTTGTCGGGTCATTTTATGCGTAATATCTTTTGACTATGTCTGCGTTCGCATGGTGCGGAAAATTGTCGCCGTCCATGGTGGTCAGAATCATTGCACCACCAGAAAATATGCTCTTGATCACAAATGGTCCTTCATATGTAAGAGTCCATTTGCCCCTGGGATCACCTTGCGGCAAGATAATCCGCTTGATTACGAGATCTCCGACTTGATACACTTGACGTCTAACTTTCTTATTGAAGGCCTTGATCATTCGCTTTTGATACGTCTTGACCATGGCATATAGCAGCAAGTCGCTTTTCGTCGATCAGATTGAGTTGATCAAGTCGGGTCTGCATCCAATCATCTTCATTCAAACCTGCATCCTTCATAATCCTTAGAGAAGGGACCTGGACTTCCATAGGCAAAACAGCTTCCATGCCATAAACCAAAGAAAATGGGGTTACCCCGGTTGAAGTACGTATCGTCGTACGGTATCCATGCAGAGCAAACGGTAACATCTCATGCCAGTCTTTGTAAGTGACTGTCATTTTCTGAATGATTTTCTTAATGTTTTTGTTCGCAGCTTCAACAGCACCGTTCATCTTCGGCCGATAGGGAGATGAATTGTGATGATAAATCTTGAATTGTTCGCACAATGCAGTGATCATTGTGTTATTCAGATTTGTACCGTTGTCTGTGATGATCCTGTCTGGAACACCATACCGACATATGAGATTTTGCTTGATAAAGCGGGCAACCACATTTTTAGTAACAGAGGCGAAGGAAGCTGCTTCGACCCATTTGGTGAAATAGTCAATGGCAACCAGGATGAAGCGATGTTCGTTGGAAGCCGTGGGCTTGATCTCTCCAATCATATCAATGCCCCACATTGCAAAGGGCCACGGAGCAGTCAGGACGTTGAGAGGGACCGGAGGGATATGAACTTTGTCAGCGTAAACTTGGCATTTGTGGCAAGTACGGGAATGTTGATGGCAGTCAGCTTCCATGGTAGACCAATAATAGCCTGCCCTTAGGATCTTCTTAGCCATTGTATGCCCGCTCAAGTGAGTGCCAAATGTGCCACTGTGTATATCAGTCATGATCAACTCTGCTTCAGCTTTATCTACGCATCGGAGTAATACACAATCATGGCTTCGTTTGTAAAGGATGCCGTTGCTCAGGAAGAACTTAGCAGCAAATTTCCTTAAGAACTTCTTGTCATTTACTGAAGCTCCTTCAGGATAATCTCTAGTCTCGAGATACCTTTTGATTTCATGAAACCAAGGTTGTTCCATTACTTCTTCGGTATTAATCTCGTGACAATGCGCAGGTTCATCCATTCGCTCGATGGTGATTTGGGGACCTCGTTATCCCAGTTGAGTTTAAACATGGAGGACATTGTGGCTAGAGCATCTGCTAGCTGATTCTCTTCTCGCGGAAAATGCTCGAAGGTAATTTGCTCGAAATGCGGCAACAATGTCAGGACATGTTCTTTGTATGGGATAAGATTAGGATGCTTGGTATCCCACTCTCCTTTGATTTGACTGATAACCAAAGCCGAGTCCCCAAATACAATCAAAGATTTGATCCCCAAGTCTATAGCAGCCTTGAGACCAAAGATGCAGGCTTCATACTCAGCCATATTGTTTGTGCAGCTGAAGCAAAGTCGGGCCGTGAAAGGTGTGTGACAACCTTCCGGAGAAATAAGTACCGCACCGATACCGTTTCCAAGCGCATTTGAAGCACCATCAAAGTATAGAGTCCATCGGGATCCCTTTTCGGGTCCGTCATACGGTCCGTTACCTTCAATGTTGTCCAAATTCATGATGTCCTCGTCTGGGAAGTCAAATCTCATGGGTTGATAGTCTTCGATAGCCTGATGAGCCAGATGGTCAGCTAGTACACTCCCTTTTATAGCTTTTTGGGTGGTGTACTGAATGTCATACTCGGTTAAGATCATTTGCCATCTAGCTATCCTTCCAGATAAAGCGGGCTTTTTGAAAATATACTTGATAGGGTCCATTTTGGAAATCAACAAGGTAGTATGAGTCAACATATACTGTCTTAGTCGGCGAGCAGCCCATACCAAAGCGCAACAAGTTTTCTCGAGCAGTGAGTAGCGAGTCTCACAGTCGGTAAACTTTTTGCTAAGGTAATAAATAGCATGCTCTTTTCGACCATACTCGTCATGCTAGCCCAAAACACACCCCATTGAGTTATCCAAGACGATCAAATACATGATCAATGGTCTTCCTTCGACGGGTGGCATCAGAATAGGAGGTTCTAGCAAATACTCCTTGATTCTATCAAAAGCAGCTTGACAATCGTCGTTCCACTCGACTACCTGATCTTTTTTCAAGAGTTTGAAAATCGGTTCACAGGTAGAAGTCAGATGTGAGATGAATCTGGCAATATAGTTTAAGCGCCCCAAGAATCCTCTAACCTCCTTCTCAGTACGGGGAGCAGGCATCTCTTGTATTGCTTTTACTTTTGCGGGATCGACTTCAATGCCTTTGTTGCTTACAATGAATCCCAGGAGTTTACCAGACCTAACTCCAAAAGTGCATTTACTTGGATTCAGCCTGAGCTTGTATTCTTTTAATCTGGCAAACAGCTTCTCTAGATGTTCAAGGTGCTCTTCCTCTGTTTGTGACCGAGCTATCATATCGTCTACGTAAACTTCAATCTCATGATGTATCATATCATGAAATAAAGCTACCATGGCGCGTTGATAAGTTGCCCCTGCATTCTTCAGCCCGAACGGCATCACCTTGTAACAGAAAGTGACCCATTGTGTGACAACAGTTGTTTTCTCCATATCCTCGGGGGCCATTTTGATTTGATTGTAGCCCGAGAATCCATCCATGAAGGAAAACACTTTATGCTGAGCTGTATTGTCGATTAGAATGTCAATGTGAGGTAGCGGGAAATCATCTTTGGGACTGGCCCTATTCAAATCCCGGTAGTCCACACACATCCTGACCTTGCCATCTTTCTTAGGTACTGGCACAATGTTAGCGACCCATTGAGGATAGGACGTAACAGCCAGAAAGTCAGCATCGAATTGCTTCATTACTTCTGCTTTGATCTTTTCAGACATGTCAGGCCTCATTCGGCGAACCTTTTGCTTGACCGGTGGACAATCCTCTCTTGTGGGGAGACGGTGGACCACGATGTCTGTGTCTAAACCTGGCATGTCTTCATAAGACCAAGCGAAGATCTCAACATACTCATTCAACAACTGTACCAGGCGCTCCTTGACTTTCGGCTCCAGATTGGCACCCACTTGCACCTCCTTCTGGTCCTCCTCGGTTCCCAAGTTAACAGTTTCCAGTGACTCTTCGTGTGGTAAGATGGCCCTTTCCTCTTGTTGCAGAAGTCTGGCTAGTTCCCCGGGTACTTCACAACCTTCGTCCTCTTCATGCTCGGCTAGATTGAACAGATCCTCAGAGTTATTGAAAGATGTAGCAGAATAGTCACCCATGGAATCCGGAGTGGATGGGTACCTGCATTGGTGAGTGTGGGTGTGTGTAAGGGATAGCCATCCTTAAACAAAAAATGCAAAAGGAAAGAAAATGAACACAAGCAGTTTATCAAATGAAAAACGTCCAATGAATCATTAAACATGGCATATGGATATGAAAAATAATCAAAACCCTTACAAGTGGACCTACATGCCCCGGGCAAGGCAGGAGGTGAAAAGATAGTGTACGGATTGTTTGAAAGTAAATATTACAGACCAAATAAGAAATGTTTAACAGATAAATTACTGATGAATAAAAGTGATGGGGACAAAGTCTTTTGCCTCCAAGTTGCTCAATCCTCCCTTGATAGTTGGATAAATCCACTCCTCAATGTTGTTGTCCTTGTCTTCATCCTCAAAAGCGTTGATTCCGTAGGGAGAAATTTTGACTGGCACTCCTTCAATCTTCGCACGGCGCATAGCTTTCTGGCCAGCGGCTGTGAACCCTAATCCAAACTTGTCAGTCTTATGTGGAATGTCAGGTAACTGCCCCCATGCTGAATTCTTCCCTTCTTTTATTGCGGCTCTTGCGTCCTCCAAAGATGCCATCCTGGCCATCTGTCTCGGTGTCTCAGCTGCCAACTTTGCTACTGATATTTCAGGAAGGACTTCTTCGAAATGTTGAAACGGTGTCTCAATGAACTCTCCTTCAACCTCCACATACCGGAAAGAATTTACGTGGCTAATCATGTACTCTTCTTCGCCATGGACAGTGATGATCTTTCCCTTGATAGGATACTTCAACATCTGATGTAAGGAGGAGGTGACTGCCCCGGCATGGTGTATCCAAGGTCTACCCAGCAGGCAAGAGTATGACGGACGGATGTCCATCACATAGAAAGTGGATTTAAACACCTCAGTGCCTATCTTGATGGGAATTTCAACCT
Source organism: Vicia faba (assembly GCA_948472305.1). Taxonomy (NCBI): domain Eukaryota; kingdom Viridiplantae; phylum Streptophyta; class Magnoliopsida; order Fabales; family Fabaceae; genus Vicia; species Vicia faba. The sequence goes on along the minus strand of OX451739.1, from coordinate 1,525,740,708 downwards.
CTCCATGGACCATTCTCTTCGAACCATCGAAAGCTCTGACAACAATATCACTTGGCTTCAATTCCAATCCTTCACAATCTAGTCGGTCCAAGGCCTTCTTAGGCAAAACATTCAGCGACGAACCAGTATCAACCAAGACATGTGCGAGAGTAGTTCCTCGACACTCGACTGAAATGTGCAAAGCATCATTGTGATTTCAACCTTTAGGAGTTAGGTCGGCATCAGAAAAAGCTAATCCATTGTCTGCAGTCAGGCTAGCCACGCAATTCTGAAATTGATCCGCAGAGGTTTCCTGGGGCACATGAGCTGCCTTCAGGAATTTTATCAGGGCTTTAGCGTGCGCTTCTGAGCAAAGCAGTAGTGCCAACATGGAGATCTTGGAGGGGGTTTGCCCCAACTGTTCCACCACATCGTAATCACTTCTTTTGATTATCCTCAAAATCTCGTCCATTTCCTTCTTGGAGGTCTCCGGGATCACCAAGGGTTGAGCCCTCGTCCTGACGGGCTCATCTTGGATTCCCTTACCTTTGTCAGCAGCGGTAGGAGAGACAGTACTAGGAACAACAACGTCTTCAATCAAAGGAGTTCTAGCGGAAAGTTTTATTGGTGCAGGGACGACCTTGTCAGCTGATGAGGGTCCAAAGACTGCTCTTGGAGGGGAAATCTCTGGAGAAAATATTCTCCCGCTCCTGGTGATTTTGCTAGTGCCCGCAATGTTACTAATGTTGGCTTCTTTACCATCCGAACTTTCTTCAATTACTTCGATTTGCTTGATACCATGGTAGTAGACGTCACCGCCATAATTCCAAGGTATCGACTTCTCAGAAACATAGGGAACAGGCCCTGGCATTGTTATCTTCAAAGGAACAAATTTCGCAGCTGGTGTAATCTTAACAGGCTTTTTGACGGCCTTGGAAAGATTGGCGTGAATGGTTATGATCGAGACATCTTCAGTATGAACTGGAACAGCATAAACTTTTTCAAACAAAATTTGTCGACTATCCATAAGGCCTTGTGTTGTACCCCAAAATTTTCCCTCCCATTTCCTCAACATTTTCTCATCACCAGACCTTTGAAGATCAAGATCCAATTAGGGTTTCCTCTGCTCAAGATTTCTCCTTGCACTGGTGGACCCAAATTAGGGTTTGTGTTTGCACAAATATGTTTTGACCTAAAATGCCTAATATGACTTTCATACTTCATATTGGACTCCCAAGTTTATCCATACCAAGTTTCAAGTCTTGATTCCAAGTTTTGCCCAGTCAATTGGACAGATGACCTAGAAATCAGCTGTATTGGGGAAAAAGTCAATTGTGGCCAATTGACAGTCAAATCTCATGAAAATTGACCCACATCAACATTATGAACTCATATGGACCATTTTATCAAGTGTGGATCACAATTCCACAAGAAATTTGATCAGATCATCAAAAGGGCAAAATGGTCATTTTTAGGGTTTTGACTGCACAAAGGCAATTTTTGACTGTTTGACCTAGCCAATGGCAAACCAAGCTCACATATGGACTCAAGGACCCCATGGAATTGTCTTTACATGCTCAACAAACTCAAAAGATCCCAAGTACACAAGATTGACAGTTGAATTTCCCAGTCCATTGATCAATTTTGACTGTACACTAAAAAGTCAAACTTTGACTTTTTGGTCAAAATCAAGAGTCAAGATTCATTTTTCATCAAAACATGCCAAATCATGAAACTTGTTCACCAAGAAACCAAGAAATGCAAATTAGGGTTTAAAATGGAATTTTTCATAACTTAGAATTTTTCTAAGTTATGGAAAACCCTAATTTTTTCCCAACTTTGCCCCACTTTTTCACCATGATTCATTTGGATTCAAACAAAAGTCAAAACATGAAAGTTGTAGCTTGTTGCATAATCTACAACTTTGATTCACAAAGTTTTCTCATTTGAAGCTTGTATCTCAAGTTACAAATTTTTGAATAAGGGCACTAAACCATTCTTAACTTAGTGAATTTTTGACCTATTTTGACAAGTTTTTCTACCCCACTTCAAGGCCATTTTCCATACACTTCCACTTGGAATTTCAAATTGCACTTCAAATATGGATTGTAGTACACATTCCAAGCTTTCCAAAATGTCCAAGAACTCATCAAACAACCTCATGGTTAGGGAGAATCGAATTTCACAATATAGCAAAAACTCACTTTTGAATTGGCCATTTTTCATGTTCATAAGTTATGCAAACTTCTCAAAACCAGCATGCCCTTGATTACAGGTCCTTAAACCAAGTTACACTCAATAATTTAATGCTTGTTCATTGTGTCAAAGTGTTATTCTATGAGTTCAAGTATTATATACAAGTTTAATCCATTTTTAGATAAAGCAAAATAGCCATTTTTGAAAAGTCATGCTTTATGTCAATTGGTAAATCAAGAAAGTACAAACCAAATCTCTTTAGCACAAGATTATGAACAAATCACTCTGATCAAGGGAAGCTTTGCAGCAGGATTAGGGGTCCTCTACTGACCTAGAAACACAACTTGCCATTTCTTGCTTAAGTTAGAAGAAACATTGCATAACTCATACCAACTTCCATATCAGCAAAAGAACACAAGAACAAAGTTATCAAACACATTTCACACAACACAACCAAGCTAATACACGAGCCCTTAGCCTTCAAAACACTCTCCATCTCAGAATCACTCTCAAACTGCAAAAACAGGGCAGGCCCTGCAGTTTGAGTGCTATCTCTCATTTCTCTTGAGCTCTCTTGCCCAAATCAGTTCACATACCTTCCATACCATCTATGCAAGCTAACCAAAAGCAAAGGCACGACCTGTAATCACTCTAACCACTTCCACCATTTTCACATTTCTGACTTGCAGGTGAAGTTCTCTAGCTCGATTCAGAAGCTTTCAAGACAAAGTAAACATTGGAATAGCATCCCTGGACCTCAAGGAAGCTTTTCCAATCATCACCTTGCACTGAAAGTTCCTGCATTGCAAGATAGAACTTCAGCTGAACAGGTATCTTGGTGAACTCGTATCTCTCTTATTATGCATCATTAGCTTTAAGTTTGTGAATAAACAAGGTTCTACTCATGCCACTGAACATGTACATGTTTTTACTTTTCATTTCTTTTGCTTGAGTTGTGAGAATTTGGAGTTTGAAAATGGCAGAAAAACTAGGTTAGGATTTGGGGGAGGAGAAATTCTCCCTCATCTTAGAGAGTTAGATCAAGTTATGCATATGGTTAGAATCGTCTCTTCATGCTGAACATTTTTTATGTTATGAGTTTTTGTTAAAAAGCCAGGAATCAGGAGTTAAGGATTGATGAAGGAAGGCGCGCATTTTTGAATTGTTTGGTCTGAAGGTTGAAGACAACCATTTTCTGGGCTGGGCTTGTTTTGTTATTCCTTTTTGCACCATACATTTACTTTTGCACCCCCTGAGCCCATTTGCTTCATTTTTAATATTTTTTGACTTTTTCTTTTTTTAACTGATTCATTTATTTTTTTCTCAGCATATTAAAAATATAAAAATATTTTTCCCATCATTTTTTGAATTTATTAAGTATTTATTTGATTGTTTTATACATAAATAAGTAAATATACATATATACTTTTTATTTAGAATATTAAGATAATACAAATATATTTTTTATACACTTTTATTTTGTTTTTACTTCCTGAAAATATTTTGTATAAAAAATACCCTTTTTATTTTTATATTAAATATTATTATTTTTTATATATAATACATATCTAGAACTTAATACATAAATATATATATTTATTAATATATTTAGAATAAAATACTAAAAATATACCTATTTTATTTTATTAATATTAAACACTAAAAAAATCATTTTTACAAATATATCTCTTTTCTTATTTTATTTTTGTATAAATAATAAATATTGCATATATTAATAAATAATACCTTTGAATTAGGGTTTTTGCCCTAAATTCAAAAATACTCCAAAAATAATATTTTTTTATTATTTTCTTTTTATTTTACATCAATAATCCTTTTTTTCATACATATAAAAAACCATTTTTTGCATTCTTGCATATTTGTTCTATTTTTATTTTATTTATGCAATTAAATTACCTTGCAAATATTCAATATTGATGTAATAGCTTAGATTCAATTTCCTGTCTAAATACCTCCCCATTTGAAACATTGTACCCCCCTCCCTATATTATTGTGTTGTAATAGCGTAGGAATTTAAATTTCGCACTTTATCGCTTTCTAAAATACAATGCTAGAATTAGGGTTTATATGCGAATAAAAAATGAACAAAATAGTTGGACCTAATATAAGACAAACAAGCATGAAAATGGACACACAAATCACACTTGCACCCCCTAGGGTATTCCACTTGTTGCCCTTTCAAAAATGGGCCATATTGCATGTTAGGTCTCTTTGGGCAAAACAAACAAATTGAATGATCATAGTCCCTCGATAACACTTTTCAAAACAAACAAAAACAAATGATCAAGTCCCTTAAAGGAAATGCCCAAAGATACTTAACACCGTTGCAATTATGGTCTAAACGATGACCCGCGCCCGTCCCTTTCACATCCTAGCATGAGATTGTCCACCAAATACAATGGTGGAACAAACTTATTAAAAGGGTTAAAACATAGCAATAAACTTTGAGAAATTTAGGAGTAGATAACCTCTTAGTTACTTGAATCAAACTTGCAAAAACAAAACACTTGCCTATTTTCTAAACCACACATCACTACACTTTCAAAACAACTTTCAAAAAACAAATGAAAACCTTTTCAAAAGACATACATCTTTGTATACATCCCCACATGGATCATTACAAAGGTTGCCACCACATTGGCTTCTTTTCAAAACATTTTCAAACCCACACACACAAGCACCATTTAAAACAATTGAAAACAAAAGGCAAGTGATCTAAGCAAGTAACTAAGAGCCCATGGATAACCATGGATAGAAAGGGTGCTAATACCTTCCCTTTCTATAAACTACTCCCCGAACCCAAGAAAACATCTCAAAAGGTTTTTGCTGTGCTTTTTAACCTTTCCTTAGGATAAAATAAAAAGTCGGTGGCGACTCTTGATCAACCGAAACATTTGCGAAAACAAACGCAAAACCATAGTCAGTTCTCCAACTGTATCACAGAACTGGCGACTCTGCTGGGGACTGATTTTAAAAGTGGAGTAACCTTAGGGCTTAGATCACCCTCTTGCATGACAAATTGTTTGAATTGTTTGCTTTATACTTTGGCTCTATTGTTTGGGTTTGCAATCCTACACCCGGATTTTTGGGAAACATTCATAGATAGCAATACGTTGTGGAAACTGTGCGAGGTATACCGACACGGTCGAAGCAATAGCTATATTAGTGCGACATATTTGTGAGTACCGGTAACCCTTGAGTTCAATCAAGGAGAGTACGGGGCCGCTGAGTGATGTCACTAAGCACTAATGACCTAGAACCTTACTTGACCATCTTGGCCTTTTATTAGGGGTAGTGAGATGACCGGCTTTGGTGCAGTCCGAAGTTGGTAGATACTCGATACTACACTCATTGAGGGTTGTTTTCTTGGAATATTTTGGTCGCTAGCTAAGTGGCTAAACCAAAACAATGAACAATGAAAACAATCCAGTGATATTGAGCTCCTTAGAACCCGGTTACTATTTATAGGATAGGTTTTTAAGCCAACTACACTCAAGAGGGTACTTACCTATGAAACCCCATGCAAGCCTGAAACTAGGGTTTAGTGTGATTTGCTTGTACATATGTTTTGTGCATACATCATAAACATCATGGAGCATCATATGCATTCTCTAACCATTTCAAGGGTTTTGGAGCTTCATATTTGTTCTTGTTTTGTAGGACATGGAAATTCCTCGCAGAAATACCATTCAAGTCAACCTTGTGAGAATCTCTCCTCAGCTCAAGGAGATCACTTCAAGAATTTCGGAAAATTCATCCTTCAGTGAAAGACATGGTAGACTGCTCAGCCTAGTCAACACCAACATTGAAGAAGACATGATGAAAGTGCTATTCCAGTTCTTTGACCCTCTTCACCACTGTTTCACTTTCCCTGATTATCAATTGGTACCCACTTTGGAGGAGTTTTCTCAACTCCTGAGAATTCCTATCCTTAATCAACTACCCTTCAACGGTACGGAAAAGGAACCAAAGCCGGAAGATGTTGCTCGAGCATTACATCTACAACCATCCGACATCAAGGGTCATTGGGAAACCAGAAGCGGCGTCAAGGGATTCTTAGCAAAATTCTTGTTTGAGAAGGCACAGGAATGTTAGAACTCATTGGACCTACAAGCCTTTGAAGAGATTGTGGCACTCCTTGTCTATGGGTTGGTCTTGTTCCCAAATCCTGACCAATTGGTAGATGTCAACGCATTCAAAATCTTCTTGTCCAGAAATCCAATACCGACATTACTTGGGGACATTCTTCACTCATTTTACACACGAACAATGAGAAAGAGGGGTGTTCTCATGTGCTGTACTCCTATCCTTGCAAGGTGGTTTATTTCGCACCTTCCACAGTCTGTCTTGAAGAATGACCAAGGTACAAGGTGGTCCCAACGATTGATGACTCTTACTCATTCTGATGTGCATTGGTGTTCTCGGTCCAGAGAAAATGTCATCATTGTCGATCGTTGCGGAGAATTTCCTAATGTTCCTTTACTGGGAATTAGAGGGGGTATTACTTACAACCCTTGCCTAGTTTTGAGGCAATTTGGATATGCACGGAGGGATGGCCCTCATGATATGTTGATTCCTAGCCTAGTTTTTGACTTCGACAACGATGCGCAAGGACTTCGCCAAAGATTCATCAGAGCTTGGGGAAAACTCAACAAGGTTGATAGCAAGACTCTGGGACACAAGAACTCTATCCCTCTTGAGCCCTATCTCAAGTGGGTACGAGCCCGGGCCCAAAGTCTGATGATGCCTTATCCCCATATACTCCCAGTGATTAAAGAGCCCGTCAATGAAGGAGAGGTTCCCTACACCATCCTACATCCAGACATGCCTACATCGTGGGAGGAAATGCAGAAAAGTTAGATTCAGCTCAAGGAGGAACTGAATACTTTTGAAGCTAGCTACTACGCCAGTGAAAAGAAGGTTCTAGAGCTTATCCGCCGACTCCACGAGCAAGAGGCCCTCAATACCTACATCGCACCAAAGAGGATGCGCAATGTCTTTCTGCCTTAAGAAGTTTATTTTGTAATATTTGGCCCATGGGGCATTTATGTACTGACAAATTTCTTCTTATTAATACGACGTGTGTTCTTCTTTGTCTAAAACAATTTTGAATGTCCTAAATCCTTGAATGCATTGCATACATAAGCATACCATTCATCATGTGCATAAGCAGGTCTCATTCCAGGTTTCCTTATCTGTCTGCTGTTTATTTCAGTAGGATGGATCTCGAGCAAACAATCAAAGACCTACAGGCTCAGAATGCACAGTTCCAGCAACTCCTGATGACCTTGCCTAAGGGTCAGGAGGATATCAAGACTCAATTGGGGAACAAAGACCCAGTGAAGAAGAAGAAAAAGAGACTCGGGGTGGCTACTTTGGGGAGAAGATTTGATGGAGAAGCTCGGAGAGTGCTTGAATTTCCTCCTACTTCGGATGAAGGGACCAGTAAAAGAGATGGAGTTGCGGTGCCTTCCGAGTCTGATGCGGAAGAAGAAGAGGTTGAAGAGGATGAAGATTATTCTGACCAGCAATACCCTCCAGCTGATGATAAATACAAGGGTTTAGAAGACAGATTAGCCGCCATGGAGCTACAGAGAATTCCGGGTTTGGATTTTGAAGACTTGGGTTTGGTTTCCGGGATTGTGATTCCCCCAAAATTCAAGGTGCCAGTGTTTGTAAGGTATGATGGGCTGTCCTGCCCCAAAATGCATCTTAGGTCCTACGTGAGAAAGATCCAACCCTATATGGCAGATAAAAACCTCTGGATTCATTTCTTTCAAGACAGTCTTTCTGGAGCTCAGTTGGAGTGGTTTTATCAGCTAGAAGGAACCAGTGTCCGGAATTGGGAAGATTTGGCCACCGTTTTCTACAAACAATACCAATACAATTCTGACCTTGCCCCTACTCGTACCCAACTTCAGGGTATTTCATTAGGAACAGGCGAAGGATTCAAAGAATACGCATAAAAATGGAGGGATTTGGCTGGCAGGGTGCAGCCTCCTTTAACCGATCGTGAACTTGTTGATATGTTTCTAGGAACCCTATCTGGGCCTTTCTTCAATCATCTAATTGGTAACTCTTCCGCGGGGTTTACCGATCTGATCTTAACAGGCGAGAGAATAGAAGCTGGCATCAAGTCAGGAAAGATTCAGAAGGGTGTTGCTGCAAGTGCTGAGAAGAGGCCTTTTAAGAAAGAAGCAAGTGTCGTCTATGGTCCTAGAAGACAAGTCAAGCCAGAAAGTCGCCAAGCCGTCAATGCTCTGGTCATTTCAAAACCTGTTGCTGCTCCTCAGCAGTACAATCAACAAAGAGGCGAAAGGCCCAAGAGGCAGTATACTCGGCTGAGTATGACCTTATCTCAAATTTTACCTCAACTGCTATCCACCAATTTGGTGACCACCAAAGAAGCTCCTAAGGTCGTCAACACTGCGTCTCCTAAGTATAACCCAAATGCCCGGTGTGCTTATCATTCTGATAGTCCCGGGCACACTACTGATGATTGTTGGGCCTTGAGAAACAAAGTGCAAGATCTTATCGACGCGAAGGAAATTCAGTTTGAAGCGCCTGAGAGGCCGAATGTTGTAACTGCCCCTATGCCCCAGCATAGGGTAAATGCCATTGAGGAAGAATTGTATGCTGTTTCGGTGAATGAAGTTGTTACCCCGCTTTTGACTGTTAAGAGGAACTTACTACTAGCCGGTTTATTTCCGGGTTGTAGTAAGGGTTGCCTCCTGTGTGCTCTTATCCCTACCGGTTGTCCACTGCTGAAATCAGGCATCCAAAGCCTGATGGATAGCAAGGAAATTCTATTCAAGAAAACGGTTGTTCCGTCTGTTTCCATTGAAGAAATATCTGTTGTCACAATCTACAATCCTGCCAAAGCTCCCGTAAAGAAACCAGTCCAAGTTATGTCTGTTGCACCCATCACAATTACTGTCCCGGGGCATCTCCCGTATGAGTCTGATAAAGCGGTCCCATGGCATTATGGAGCCGATGTGTATGTGCTCGGGGTGAAGCAGGAGTTCAACACCAATACCAGTATCAGCAACATCACTGGTCCCACCAAGATTACCCGCAGTGGCAGGCTCTTCTCGCCTGACATTGCACCGCCAGTTATCCGAAAACCTCTCACCATCACACCCACAAGTGTGCATGTTCCAGTTCAAGTTCCTGTGTCTACTACTGCCGCCGAGTCCTCTGATACTCGGGGCAAAGAAGTTGCTACTGATTCGCCTGCCAGGACGGAGGCACCAAAAAAGAAGACTGTTGTGGAAGCCTCCCAACAAGAAATGGAGGAAATTCTTAAAATTATCAAAAAGAGTGACTTTAATGTTGTCGAACAATTGGGGCATACTCCCTCCAAAATCTCTATGCTATCATTGCTGCTATGCCCAGAGGCCCATGCAAAATCCCTGATTTCATTTCTGAAAACGGCCCATGTGCCGCAAGAGACCTCCGCGGATCAATTCACCGACTGTGTGGCTAATTTGACGGCTGACAATGGCTTGGGGTTCTCAGATGCTGACCTTACCGTCAAAGGGAAAAATCACAATGATGCCCTGCACGTCTCTATAGAGTGCAGGGGCACTACTCTCGCGCACGTATTGGTGGATACCGGTTCTTCCCTGAATGTTTTACCCAAGAAGGCATTGGATCGCTTAGATTATGAGGGTTTGGAGTTGAAACCTAGTAACATCATTGTTAGAGCCTTCGATGGTTCTAAGAGGATGGTGCACGGTGAAGTAGACATCCCTATTCGTGTGGGTTCCCAAGTTTTCGGCTCAACGTTCTATGTAATGGATATTCGTCCATCTTACTCCTGCTTGTTGGGTCGACCCTGGATTCACAAAGCTGGGGCAGTAACTTCCACTTTACACCAAAAGCTCAAATACCCTGTCAAAGGGAAGATTGTTACTGTGCAGGGTGAGGAGGAATACATGGTGAGTCACTTGAATTCATTCTGGTATATCGAGATGGACGGGGAGTTTATTGAAACCCCCTTTCAGCATTTTGAGGAGGTACCTCCAATTTTGGCATCAGCTGAAGCAGTAGTTGAAGAAGACTTTCCGTTGAAGATGGCATCCTTGAAGGATGCCCGGGCTGTAATCGAGAAAGGCAATTGTGCAAACTGGGGTCAGCTTCCTGACTTCACTCAAAAGAATGACAAGTTTGGGCTGGGCTTTACCGCAGTGGCTCAGAGGGCTGTGCGCAAGGAAAGTATCAGAAAGGCTCTGGTGTTTATCTCCAACCCAAGGGTGAATGTTGTTGAGGAGGATGTGGAGGAAGCAGAGTTTGACAGTTGGATCTACCCGACTACCAGCAACGAACCAAGCAACTGGACGACAAAGGATTTTACACCTATCACATTTGTCACGCAGTAATTAATTTCTTTTGATTTCCAATTTGTAACAAACAATGTGTTAAAACTTTTATTGGCTCGGTGTCCTACCCGGGGCATCGTAGCTCCATTTGTGAGGGCTTTTTGTATGACATTTCCATATATCATCAATCAAAACATTGTACGTTTGTTGCATTTCAAATCTTATGCTCCTTTTTCTTTCTGTGTTATATATATTGCAAAACAGCTATATTTACACACACTCACTTATACAGGTTTTAATCCACTCTGGATCTCACTGGCAACAGCTCTGCTACCGCTAGTTATGACTTCGAGAATCCGATCAACTTGGCCGAGGACGAAGGTGAAGATGATTGCGAAGTGCCTGGTGAACTCGCAAGACTGCTACTCCAGGAAGAGAGGGCTATTCAACCACATGAAGAGCCGGTGGAAACAATTAACCTGGGTACTGAGACAGATAGGAAAGAGGTCAAGATTGGTGCCAATCTAGAGCTCAGCGTGAAGCAACGATTGATCCAGATGCTACAAGATTACATGGAGATATTTGCTTGGTCCTATGAAGATATGCCTGGTTTGGATGCCGACATTGTAGTTCATCACCTGCCAACCAAGGAAGACTGCCCTCCGGTAAAGCAAAAGGTCCGCCGTATGCGCCCAGAGATGTCCGAAAAGATAAAGGCTGAGGTTATGAAGCAATTCGACGCCGGATTTCTAGCAGTAACTTCTTACCCTCAGTGGGTTGCCAATGTGGTGCCAGTACCGAAGAAGGACGGTAAAGTCAGGATGTGTGTCGACTACAGGGATTTGAACAGGGCCAGTCCCAAGGATGATTTCCCTCTACCTCACATTGACGTTCTTGTCGACAATACCGCTCAACACAAGGTTTTCTCCTTCATGGATGGTTTTTCAGGGTATAATCAGATCAAGATGGCTCCGGAAGATATGGAAAAGACTACCTTTGTGACTCAGTGGGGCACCTTCTGTTATAAGGTCATGCCGTTCAGATTGAAAAATGCTGGGGCAACCTATCAACGTGCCATGGTTGCTTTATTTCATGATATGATCCATCATGAGATTGAAGTATACGTTGATGACATGATTGCAAAGTCTCAAACTGAGGAGGAGCACCTTGATCATTTGAGGAAGCTGTTTGACCGACTCAAGTTATACAAGCTGAGGTTGAATCCCAATAAATGCACCTTTGGGGTAAGGTCCGGAAAATTGCTAGGCTTCATTGTAAGTGATAAGGGTATTCAAGTGGACCCTGCCAAGGTTAAAGCCATTCAAGAGATGCCGACTCCGAAGACAGAGAAAGAAGTCAGAGGCTTCCTGGGACGACTGAATTACATTGCCCGATTCATCTCACATCTGACTGCTACTTGTGAGCCAATCTTCGAATTACTGAAGAAAGATCAAGTAGTACGCTGGAACGACGAATGCCAGGCTGCCTTTGAAAAGATAAAGGAATATCTCCAAGAGCCACCCATTCTTATGCCACCAATGGAAGGAAGACCTCTAATATTATACTTGACAGTACTTGATAACTCAATGGGGTGTGTGTTGGGGCAGCATGACGAGTCTGGCCGAAAAGAGCACGCTATTTATTACTTGAGCAAAAAGTTTACTGATTGTGAGTCTCGTTACTCACTGCTTGAGAAAACTTGTTGCGCTCTTGTATGGGCTGCTCGCCGGCTGAGACAGTATATGCTGACTCACACTACCTTGTTGATTTCAAAAATGGATCCCATCAAGTACATATTTGAAAAGCCTGCTCTGTCTGGAAGAATAGCGAGATGGCAAATGATCTTGACAGAATATGATATCCAGTATACAACTCAGAAAGCTATTAAGGGAAGTGTACCGGCAGATCATTTGGCACACCAACCTGTGGACGATTACCAATCATTGAACTTTGATTTTCCGGACGAAGACATCATGGTGGTAACTGACTGTGAAGTACCTGGACCGGATGAAGGACCTGAGGAAGGATCCCGATGGTCTATGCATTTTGATGGAGCCTCCAATGCTTTGGGTAACGGCGTCGGCACTGTAATCATATCTCCCAAAGGAACTCATACTCCACTCACCGCCCGATTATGCTTCAACTGCACCAACAACATGGCAGAATATGAAGCATGTATCATGGGTCTACAAGCTGCAATCGACTTAAGGATCAAGTTTCTGAGTGTCTTCGGAGATTCCGCTCTCGTGATCAATCAGATCAAGGGCGAGTGGGATACGAAACACCCAAATCTTATTCCTTACAAGGAGTATGTGTCAACCTTGCTTCCCCACTTTGAAGAGATAACCTTTGAACATTTCCCAAGAGAGGAGAATCAGTTAGCGCACGCGTTAGCTACGATGTCTTCCATGTTCAAAGTCAAATGGGACAATGAGGCTCCCCGGATCATCATCTGGAAACTGGACGAACCGGCATACTGTTGTGATCTTGAGACTGAGTTGGTGACTGAGAAACCTTGGTACCATGAGGTGAAGAGATATTTGGAAGCTCAGGAGTACCCTGGAGGTGCATCTGTCAACGACAAGAAGTTTCTAAGAAGGTTTGCAGCAAAGTTCTTCCTTAGCAACGGCATCCTGTATAAGCGAAACCATGATTCAACCTTACTGCGTTGTGTGGATAAGACTGAAGCAGAAAGGATCATGGAAGAACTGCATGAAGGTACATTCGGAACGCATTCCAGTGGACACACCATGGCTAAGAAAATCCTTCGGGCAGGATATTTCTGGTCCACAATGGAAGCTGATTGTTACCAACACTCTCGAACTTGTCATAAATGCCAAATCTATGCTGACAAGGTACATATTCCTCCAGTTCCTCTGAACGTCCTGACGGCACCTTGGCCTTTTGCAATGTGGGGGATTGATATGATCGGTGAGATCCGACCGACGGTATCCAATGGGCATCGCTTCATCTTGGTGGCGATCGATTATTTCACGAAGTGGAATGAGGCAGCTTCCTACGCCACAGTAACCAAGAGCGTCATGGCACGTTTCATTCGGCATAATCTGATCTGTCGGTACGGCGTCCCGGAAAGAATCATTACGGACAATGGTACCAATCTCAACAACAAGATGATCACTGAGCTCTGCGAACAATTCAAGATACAGCACCACAACTCTTCTCCCTATCGGCCGAAGATGAATGGGGCTGTAGAAGCAGCTAACAAAAATATCAAGAAAATTGTGCAGAAGATGACAGTAACTTATAAGGATTGGCACGAGATGTTACCGTTCGCTCTTCATGGGTACCGTACCTCAGCAAGGACGTCAACCGGGGCAACTCCCTTCTCTTTGGTCTATGGCATGGAGGCAGTCTTGCCAATTGAAGTCTAGATACCCTCTCTCCGAATAATGAAAGATGCAGATCTGAGTGAAGATGACTGGATCCAGACTCGACTTGATCAATTAAACCTGATTGACGAAAAAAGACTCACCGCTATCTGTCATGGTCAAACGTATCAAAAACGGATGATCAGGGCATTTAACAAGAAAGTCAGACCGCAAGAGTATCAAGTTGGGGACCTGGTAATCAAACGCATCATCCTTCCTCAAAGTGATCCCCGGGACAAATGGACCCCCACTTACGAAGGGCCATTTGTGGTTAAACATGTGTTCTCAGGAGGAGCCATGATCCTAACCACCATGGACGGTGACGACCTTCCTCACCCCGCCAATGCAGACATAGTGAAAAAATACTACGCATAAATAAAAGACCCGCTAGGTTGACATACCTAGGCAAAATTAGGGCTTCCCGGCGAACCAAAAGGGTTCGGGCAAAAATAAGGGATGAAATGAAAAATCTGTACACCCGGCAAGTCGAAAACCTGAAAAGGCGGCTTGGGCAAAAATGGGTATCCCGGTGGACTGAAAACCCGAAAGGGCGGTCCAGGCAAAAATTAGGGATAAAGCGTAATACTATGTCTCATTGGATCACTTCGCATCCGGAATTCGGCATCAACTATCTGGCTCAGACTTCGGCATCGACCAATCAGCTTCATCTTCAACTAGGCAGCAAAGCGATGAGACGCTTGGAGACATAAAGGCGATAGCAGAGTTGGAACCCAGTAGGATTGTTCACATAGCTGTTTTGTTTTCTTTTCAAAATTTGTAAATTCTATGTTATTTGGCGGCATTCTCTTACTAGGATGTCAGCCTCTTGTACAAAAAACGCCTATTCACAGGTAAAATTCAAATCAAAACGAATTCACTTGTCCATACAAATTGCCATTGTTTTTCCTTTTTCTGTTTTGTCTTGCGACGAACGTCCAATGTTCATTTTTTATATATGCATTTGACATTAAATTGCTGATTCGTAAATATTTGCACATGAAACGAAAGATTAATTACAGGAGACATCAGAAACAGGGGCAATGTGAAATTGTCTGATGCAGTCTAGTTGCTTTGTCCGCCAAGGTACCAAGGTGGATTCGACTGAAGAATGTGACCAAACGATCCCAGCTCCCCGCAGAGTAAGACAAGATTCAGTGAAGTCGTTAGCTTTCCCCGGCAGGTCTAAAAGCTTATCCCCAGTAGATTCTGGAAGCTTGTTCCCTGCAGAATACGGACGTCTCTCCCGAGCTTTATTCAGAGTTATTCCTCACAAGGGCTTATAATTGGGTTATCCTCAGCTAATTGCCATGAAAGATCGCCCTCGGCAAGGTTCTTTCAGTCCCCGGCAGGAGTTTGTCTTTGGTATTCCCCAAGCAGAGTTTATCATCATTATCCCCAGCGGGATCCATCACTGAAGCCCTCAGCAGGTCTCTTGTCAAAACTTTAGCAAAGTATCTCTTCCACAGAGCAATTCTCCGGTCGATCGTCAAGGATCTATTTTCCTACGACGAAAATACATTCATAAACATTTCACATTTCATACATCTTGCTTACATACATGATAAAGTTCATACAACACTATCTCATGTGAACAGCATGGCATCATGCATATCATACATCATGACATTGCATACTACTTACGTTTTTGCCTTTTCAGGGAAAAAGACAACCCTAAAGACAACTATCTTCAACTGTCACAAATTCCAGATTCGATACCTGTATCTAGCCAGGGCACGTCTGAAGAGTTCGAAGATTCGATTCCTGTATCCAGCCAGGGCATATCTGTCGACAACTATTTCCGGATTCGATTCCTGTATCCAGCCAGGGCACATCTGTGAGCAACCATTTGTAGACTCGACACCTGTATCTAGCCAGGGCATATCTGCATAAAGAGATTGAAGATCAAACACCTGTAACAAGCCAGGAAAACATCTGTCTTTCTCAAATACACAAGTTCTCGCTAAGGAATCTCTTATGCGATCAACACTTCCAAATGGCACCTATAAGCCCATTCCCGACAAGTTTCTGTCACATCTCCAGATGGCATCTATAAGCCCATCTCCCTATCTACCATCTCTCTAAATGGCGTCTATAATCCCATTCCCGACATCACATTGCTGATACTCTACCATGAGAGTGCAAATTTCTGGGCACTTTAGTGTTCAATCATCTTCCACCTTCGGATCACGAAAGGCACGCAAGCCAATCTACATCCTCAGGTCTAAGAAGATTGAATAGGGGCAACTGTTGTACCCCAAAATTTTCCCTCCCATTTCCTCAACATTTTCTCATCACCAGACCTTTGAAGATCAAGATCCAATTAGGGTTTCCTCTGCTCAAGATTTCTCCTTGCACTGGTGGACCCAAATTAGGGTTTGTGTTTGCACAAAGATGTTTTGACCTAAAATGCCTAAGATGACTTTCATACTTCATATTGGACTCCCAAGTTTATCCATACCAAGTTTCAAGTCTTGATTCCAAGTTTTGCCCAGTCAATTGGACAGATGACCTAGAAATCAGCTGTATTGGGGAAAAAGTCAACTGTGGCCAATTGACAGTCAAATCTCATGAAAATTGACCCACATCAACATTATGAACTCATATGGACCATTTGATCAAGTGTGGATCACAATTCCACAAGAAATTTGATCAGATCATCAAAAGGGCAAAATGGTCATTTTTAGGGTTTTGACTGCACAAAGGCAATTTTTGACTGTTTGACCTAGCCAATGGCAAACCAAGCTCACATATGGACTCAAGGACCCCATGGAATTGTCTTGACATGCTCAAAAAACTCAAAAGATCCCAAGTACACAAGATTGACAGTTGAATTTCCCAGTCCATTGATCAATTTTGACTGTACACTGAAAAGTCAAACTTTGACTTTTTGGTCAAAATCAAGAGTCAAGATTCATTTTTCATCAAAACATGCCAAATCATGAAACTTGTTCACCAAGAAACCAAGAAATGCAAATTAGGGTTTAAAATGGAATTTTTCATAACTTAGAATTTTTCTAAGTTATGGAAAACCCTAATTTTTTTCCCAACTTTGCCCCACTTTTTCACCATGATTCATTTGGATTCAAACAAAAGTCAAAACATGAAAGTTGTAGCTTGTTGCATAATCTACAACTTTGATTCACAAAGTTTTCTCATTTGAAGCTTGTATCTCAAGTTACAAATTTTTGAATAAGGGCACTAAACCATTCTTAACTTAGTGAATTTTTGACCTATTTTGACAAGTTTTTCTACCCCACTTCAAGGCCATTTTCCATACACTTCCACTTGGAATTTCAAATTGCACTTCAAATATGGATTGTAGTACACATTCCAAGCTTTCCAAAATGTCCAAGAAATCATCAAACAACCTCATGGTTAGGGAGAATCGAATTTCACAATATAGCAAAAACTCACTTTTGAATTGGCCATTTTTCATGTTCATAAGTTATGCAAACTTCTCAAAACCAGCATGCCCTTGATTACAGGTCCTTAAACCAAGTTACACTCAATAATTTAATGCTTGTTCATTGTGTCAAAGTGTTATTCTATGAGTTCAAGTATTATATACAAGTTTAATCCATTTTTAGATAAAGCAAAATAGCCATTTTTGAAAAGTCATGCTTTATGTCAATTGGTAAATCAAGCAAGTACAAACCAAATCTCTTTAGCACAAGATTATGAACAAATCACTCTGATCAAGGGAAGCTTTGCAGCAGGATTAGGGGTCCTCTACTGACCTAGAAACACAACTTGCCATTTCTTGCTTAAGTTAGAAGAAACATTGCATAACTCATACCAACTTCCATATCAGCAAAAGAACACAAGAACAAAGTTATCAAACACATTTCACACAACACAACCAAGCTAATACACGAGCCCTTAGCCTTCAAAACACTCTCCATCTCAGAATCACTCTCAAACTGCAAAAACAGGGCAGGCCCTGCAGTTTGAGTGCTATCTCTCATTTCTCTTGAGCTCTCTTGCCCAAATCAGTTCACATACCTTCCATACCATCTATGCAAGCTAACCAAAAGCAAAGGCACGACCTGTAATCACTCTAACCACTTCCACCATTTTCACATTTCTGACTTGCAGGTGAAGTTCTCTAGCTCGATTCAGAAGCTTTCAAGATAAAGTAAACATTGGAATAGCATCCCTGGACCTCAAGGAAGCTTTTCCAATCATCACCTTGCACTGAAAGTTCCTGCATTGCAAGATAGAACTTCAGCTGAACAGGTATCTTGGTGAACTCGTATCTCTCTTATTATGCATCATTAGCTTTAAGTTTGTGAATAAACAAGGTTCTACTCATGCCACTGAACATGTACATGTTTTTACTTTTCATTTCTTTTGCTTGAGTTGTGAGAATTTGGAGTTTGAAAATGGCAGAAAAACTAGGTTAGGATTTGGGGGAGGAGAAATTCTCCCTCATCTTAGAGAGTTAGATCAAGTTATGCATATGGTTAGAATCGTCTCTTCATGCTGAACATTTTTTATGTTATGAGTTTTTGTTAAAAAGCCAGGAATCAGGAGTTAAGGATTGATGAAGGAAGGCGCGCATTTTTGAATTGTTTGGTCTGAAGGTTGAAGACAACCATTTTCTGGGCTGGGCCTGTTTTGTTATTCCTTTTTGCACCATACATTTACTTTTGCACCCCCTGAGCCCATTTGCTTCATTTTTAATATTTTTTGACTTTTTCTTTTTTTAACTGATTCATTTATTTTTTCTCAGCATATTAAAAATATAAAAATATTTTTCCCATCATTTTTTGAATTTATTAAGTATTTATTTGATTGTTTTATACATAAATAAGTAAATATACATATATACTTTTTATTTAGAATATTAAGATAATACAAATATATTTTTTATACACTTTTATTTTGTTTTTACTTCCTGAAAATATTTTGTATAAAAAATACCCTTTTTATTTTTATATTAAATATTATTATTTTTTATATATAATACATATTTAGAACTTAATACATAAATATATATATTTATTAATATACTTAGAATAAAATACTAAAAATATACCTATTTTATTTTATTAATATTAAACACTAAAAAAATCATTTTTACAAATATATCTCTTTTCTTATTTTATTTTTGTATAAATAATAAATATTGCATATATTAATAAATAATACCTTTGAATTAGGGTTTTTGCCCTAAATTCAAAAATACTCCAAAAATAATATTTTTTTATTATTTTCTTTTTATTTTACATCAATAATCCTTTTTTTCATACATATAAAAAACCATTTTTTGCATTCTTGCATATTTGTTCTATTTTTATTTTATTTATGCAATTAAATTACCTTGCAAATATTCAATATTGATGTAATAGCTTAGATTCAATTTCCTGTCTAAATACCTCCCCATTTGAAACATTGTACCCCCCTCCCTATATTATTGTGTTGTAATAGCGTAGGAATTTAAATTTCGCACTTTATCGCTTTCTAAAATACAATGCTAGAATTAGGGTTTATATGCGAATAAAAAATGAACAAAATAGTTGGACCTAATATAAGACAAACAAGCATGAAAATGGACACACAAATCACACTTGCACCCCCTAGGGTATTCCACTTGTTGCCCTTTCAAAAATGGGCCATATTGCATGTTAGGTCTCTTTGGGCAAAACAAACAAATTGAATGATCATAGTCCCTCGATAACACTTTTCAAAACAAACAAAAACAAATGATCAAGTCCCTTAAAGGAAATGCCCAAAGATACTTAACACCGTTGCAATTATGGTCTAAACGATGACCCGCGCCCGTCCCTTTCACATCCTAGCATGAGATTGTCCACCAAATACAATGGTGGAACAAACTTATTAAAAGGGTTAAAACATAGCAATAAACTTTGAGAAATTTAGGAGTAGATAACCTCTTAGTTACTTGAATCAAACTTGCAAAAACAAAACACTTGCCTATTTTCTAAACCACACATCACTACACTTTCAAAACAACTTTCAAAAAACAAATGAAAACCTTTTCAAAAGACATACATCTTTGTATACATCCCCACATGGATCATTACAAAGGTTGCCACCACATTGGCTTCTTTTCAAAACATTTTCAAACCCACACACACAAGCACCATTTAAAACAATTGAAAACAAAAGGCAAGTGATCTAAGCAAGTAACTAAGAGCCCATGGATAACCATGGATAGAAAGGGTGCTAATACCTTCCCTTTCTATAAACTACTCCCCGAACCCAAGAAAACATCTCAAAAGGTTTTTGCTGTGCTTTTTAACCTTTCCTTAGGATAAAATAAAAAGTCGGTGGCGACTCTTGCTCAACCGAAACATTTGCAAAAACAAACGCAAAACCATAGTCAGTTCTCCCACCGTATCACACCTTGGATGCCTTTCTTCAGTAACGGACAATCAAACGGCAGAGAGTAACAACAATAGCAGTCTTCTTTACATCCCGGGAAGATCCCGGCCCTCAACAGATTCAACTTAATGGTTAGCAATGGAGTAGTCAGATCACTGACATCAGCAACATACAAATCTTCTTCAATGGCATTGACATTTCGGCCGTGCTTCGGCATGGGTGCAGATATCACATTAGGCTTCTCTGGAGCGTCAAACTCTACCTCCTTAGCCTATATCAGGTCTTGGATTTTATGCTTGAGTGCCCAGCAATCATTGGTGTCGTGTCCAACACTGTCTGAATGGTAGGCGCATTTAGCATTGGCATGATAATGCGGAGAGGACGTATTCACATTCTTTGGAGCCTCCTTGATGGTGGCGAGATTCAACTTCAATAGATGGGGAAGTACTTGCGCTGGAGTCATATTAATACGGGTGAACTGCCGTTGTGGCCGTTCCACTCGTTGTTGATTTGGTCTGGACTGGTTATAGCGAGGCTGCTCACTTGGAGTGTTCTGAATCATTACGGCCCCCATAGTTGGCCGACGCTCCGTCTTCCCTGCTCTTCTCTGAGAATATACCACAACTGTTTCCTTCTTAAAAGGCTTCTTCTCGACACTTGCAGCAACACCCTTCTGAATCTTTCCTGACTTGATGCCAGCTTCTATTCTTTCGCCTGTTAAGATCAAATCGGTAAACCCCGCGGAAGAGTTACCAATTAGATGATTGAAAAATGGCCCCGATAGGGTCCCAAGAAACATATCGACAAGTTCGCGGTCGGTTAAAGGAGGCTGCACCCTGCCAGCCAAATCCCTCCATTTCTGTGCATATTCTTTGAATCCTTCACTTGTTCCTAGTGACATACCCTGAAGTTGGGTACGAGTAGGAGCAAGGTCAGAATTATACTGGTATTGTTTGTAGAAAGCGGTGGCCAAATCTTCCCAATTTCTGACACTGGTTCCTTCTAGCTGATAGAACCACTCCAACTGAGCTCCAGAAAGGTTGTCTTGAAAGAAATGAATCCAGAGGTTTTTGTCTGCCGTATAGGGTTGAATCTTTCTCACGTAGGACCTGAGATGCATTTTTGGGCAAGACAGCCCATCATACCTCACAAACACTGGCACTTTGAACTTTGGGGGAATCACAATCCCGGCAACCAAACCCAAGTCTTCAAAATCCAAACCCGGTACTCTTTGTAATTCCATGGCGGCCAATCTGTCTTCTA
The DNA here is from genome assembly GCA_948472305.1 of Vicia faba. Lineage (NCBI taxonomy): Eukaryota > Viridiplantae > Streptophyta > Magnoliopsida > Fabales > Fabaceae > Vicia > Vicia faba. The sequence goes on along the minus strand of OX451739.1, from coordinate 1,525,719,191 downwards.
AACCCTTGTATTTATCATCAGCTGGAGGGTATTGTTGGTCAGAATAATCTTCATCCTCTTCAACCTCTTCTTCTTCCGCATCAGACTCGGAAGGCGCCGCAGCTCCTTCTCTTTTACTAGTCCCTTCATCAAAAGTAGGAGGAAATTCAAGCACTCTCCGAGCTTCTCCGTCAAATCTTCTCCCCAAAGTAGCCACCCCAATCCTCTTTTTCTTCTTTTTCACTGGGTCCTTATTCCCCAATTGAGTCTTGATATCCTCCTGACCCTTAGCCAAGGTTATCAGGAGTTGCTGGAACTGTGCATTCTGGGCTTGTAGGTCTTTGACTGTTTGCTCGAGATCCATCCTACTGAAATAAATAGCAGACAGATAAGGAAACCTGGAGTGAGACTTGCTTATGCGCATGATGAATGGTATGCTTATGTATGCAATGCATTCAAGGATTTAGAACATTCAAAATTGTTTCAGACAAAGAAGAACGCACGTCATATTAATAAGAAGAGATTTGTTAGTACATAAATGCCCCATGGGCCAAATATTACAAAATAACTTCTCAAGGCAAAAAGACATTGCACATCCTCTTTGGTGCGATGTAGGTATTGAGGGCCTCTTGCTCATGGAGTCGGCGGGTAAGCTCTAGAACCTTCTTCTCACTGGCGTAGAAGCTAGCTTCAAAAGTATTCCGTTCTTCCTCGAGCTGAATCCAACTTTTCTGCATTTCCTCCCACGATATAGGCATGTCTGGATGTAGGATGGTGTAGGGAACCTCTCCTTCATTGACGGGCTCTTTAATCACTGGGAGTACATAAGGATAAGGCATCATTAGACTTTGGGCTCGGGCTCGTACCCACTTGAGATAAGGCTCAAGAGGGATGGAGTTCTTGTGTCCCAAAGTCTTGCTATCAACCTTGTTGAGTTTTCCCCAAGCTCTGATGAATCTTTGGCGAAGTCCTTGCGCATCGTTGTCGAAGTCAAAAACTAGGTCAGGAATCAACATGTCATGAGGGCCATCCCTCCGTGCATATCCAAATTGCCTCAAAGCTAGGCAAGGGTTGTAGGTGATACCTCCCCTGATTCCAAGTAAAGCAACATTAGGAAATTCTCCGCAACGATCGACGATGATGACATTTTCTCTGGACCGAGAACACCAATGTACATCAGAGTGAGTAAGAGTCATCAACCGTTGGGACCACCTTGAGCCTTGGTCATTCTTTAGGACAGATTGTGGAAGGTGCGAAATAAACCACCTTGCCAGGAGAGGAGTACAGCACATGAGAACACCCCTCTTTCTCATTGTTCGTGTGTAAAATGAGTGAAGAATGTCCCCAAGCAATGTGGGTATTGGATTTCTGGACAAGAAGATTTTGACGGCGTTGACATCTACCAATTGGTCAGGATTTGGGAACAAAACCAACCCGTAGATAAGGAGTGCCACAATCTCTTCAAAGGCTTGTAGGTCCAATGAGTTCCAACATTCTTGTGCCTTCTCAAACAAGAACTTTGCTAAGAATCCTTTGACGCCGCTTCTGGTTTCCCAATGCCCCTTGATGTCGGATGGTTGTAGATGTAATGCTCGAGCAACATCTTCCGGCTTTGGTTCCTTTTCCATACCGTTGAAGGGTAGTTGATTAAGGATAGGGATTCTTAGGAGTTGAGAAAACTCCTCCAAAGTGGGCACCAACTGATAATCAGGGAAAGTGAAGCAGTGGTGAAGAGGGTCAAAGAACTGGAATAGCACTTTCATCATGTCTTCTTCAATGTTGGTGTTGACTAGGCTGAGCAGTCTACCATGTCTTTCACTGAAGGATGAATTTTCCGGAATTCTTGAAGTGATCTCCTTGAGTTGAGGAGAGATTCTCACCAGGTTGACTTGAATGGTGTTTCTGCGAGGAACTTCCATGACCTACAAAACAAGAACAAAGATGAAGATCCAAACCCTTGAAATGGTTAGTGAATGCATATGATGCTTTATGATGTTTATGATGTATGCACAAAACATATGTACAAGCAAATCACACCAAACCCTAGTTTCAGGCTTGCATGGGGTTTCATAGGTAAGTACCCTCTTGAGTGTAGTTGGCTTAAAAACCTGTCCTATAAATAGTAACCGGGTTCTAAGGAGCTCAATATCACTGGATTGTTTTCAATGTTCATTGTTTTGGTTTAGCCACTTAACTAGCGACCAAAATATTCCAAGAAAACAACCCTCAATGAGTGTAGTATCGAGTATCTACCAACTTCGGACTGCACCAAACCCGGTCATCTCACTACCCCTAATAAAAGGCCAAGATGGTCAAGTAAGGTTCTAGGTCATTAGTGCTTAGTGACATCACTCAGCGGCCCCGTACTCTCCTTGATTGAACTCAAGGGTTACCGGTACTCACAAATATGTCGCACTAATATAGCTATTGCTTCGACCGTGTCGGTATACCCCGCACAGTTTCCACAACGTATTGCTATCTATGAATGTTTCCCAAGATCCGGGTGTAGGATTGCAAACCCAAACAATAGAGCCAAGATATAAAGCAATCAATTCAAACAATTAGTCATGCAAGAGGGTGATCTAAGCCCTAAGGTTACTCCACTTTTAAAATTCTCCCCAGCAGAGTCGCCAATTCTGTGATACGGCGGGAGAACTGACTAGGGTTTTGCGTTTGTTTTCGCAAATGTTTCGGTTGAGCAAGAGTCGCCACCGACTTTTTATTTTATCCTAAGGAAAGGTTTAAAAAGCACAGCAAAAACCTTTGAGATTTTTCTTGGGTTCGGGGAGTAGATTATAGAAAGGGAAGGTATTAGCACCCTTTCTATCCATGGTTATCCATGGGCTCTTAGGTACTTGCTTAGATCAACTTGCCTTGGTTTTCAATTGTTTGAAATGGTGCTTGGTGTGTGGTTTTGAAAATGTTTTGAAAAGATGCCTTGTATAGGCTACCCTTGTAACAATTCTTTACTCGAATGTTTTACAAAAGATGTTTTGTCTTTTAAAAAGATGTTTCAAAGTTTTTGAAAGTTGGTTTTGAAAGTGTTTGTGAAGTGTGGTTTGGAATTAGGCAAGTGTTTTCTTTGCAAATTGACAAGTACCTAAGAGTTATCTACCCTAAAGTTTTCTCAAAGATTTTTGTTATGTTTTAAACCTTTTGACAATTTTGTTCCACCATTGCATTTGGTGGACAATCTTGTATTAGGAGGTGAAAGGGACAGGCGCGGGTCATCGTTTAGACCATAATTGCAATAGTGTTAAATGTCTTTGGGCAATTTTTCTTTAAAAAGGGACTTGATCATTCATTTAGGCCACATTTTGAGGGATTATGATCATTTGATTGTTTGTTTTACCCAAAGAAATTCAACATGCAATATGGCCCAATTTATTTGAAGGCAACAAAGTGGAATACCCTAGGGGTGCAAGTGTGAAATGTGTTGTCCATTTTCATGCTTATTTATCTTGAAATTAGGTCAAACTATTTTATTTGTTTTATTCGCATACAAACCCTAATTCTAGCATAGTATGTTTAGAAAGCATTAAAGTGCGAAATTTAAATTCCTACACTATTACAACACAATAATATGGGGAGGGGGGTACAAATGTTTCAAATGGGGGATATTTAGACAAGAAATTAAACCTAGCTATTACATCATTTTCTTTGAATATTTACATTATAATCAAAAGCATAAATTAAATGGAAATGAAATAAATATGCAAGATGTAAAAAAAAAAATTTATATGTATGAAAAAGTATTATTTATGTAAAATGAAAAGAGAAATAAAAAGGTAGTATTTTTTGGAGTATTTTTATATTTAGGGCAAAAAACCCTAATTTTAATTAAAAGGGTATTAATTATTTAATATATATAATATTTGCTATTTATATACAAAGAATAAAAGAAAAATGAAGTATATTTGTAAAAATGTATTTTTTAGCATTAAATATTAAAAAATAAAATGTGTACATTTTTTGGTATTTATATCCTAAGTGTATTAATATATACCTATTTATTTATATTATTTACAAAATATGTATTATATATATATTAATTAATAATATTTAATATTTAAATAAAAAAAGTATTTTTCTATAAAATATTTTCAGGAAGTAAAAATAAGATAAAAGTGTATAAAATATATTTGTGCTATTTTAGTATTTTAAACAAAAAAAAGTATATATTTATTTATTTATGTACAAACTAAAAGAAAAATCAAATAAATACCTAATAAATTCAAAAATGATGGGAAAAAATATTTTTATATTTTTAATATGCTGAGAAAAAATAAATGAGTCAATTAAAAAAAGAAAAAGTCAAAAAACATTAAAAATAAAGCAAATGGGCTCAGGGGGTTCAGAACAAATTATATGGTGCAAAAAGGAAAGTCAACATAAGCCCAGCCCATGAAGACCTTTCTTCAACCTCTGAACAACAATATTCAAAAAAACGCGCGCCCTGTTCTTCTATCCCAACATCCTGATTCTTTGATCTTTTGCACAAACTTTCAACACAAAAAATGTTAAGCATGGAACCACGATTCCAAATATATAAAGAACATCTCCTAACTCTCAGAAATGAGAGAGAATTTTAACAATCCCAAATCCTAACCTAAGTTTTCTGCCATTTTCAAACCTTAAATTCTCTCAGCTCAAGCAAAAGAAATGAAAAGTAAAAGCATGTACAGGTTCAGTGGCATGAGTAGAACATTGCTTATTCACAAACTTAGAGCTAATGATGCCTAATGAGAGAGATAGAAGTTCACCAAAGTACCTGTTCAGTTGAAGTTCTATCTGGCAAATGGGGAGCTTTCAGTGCAAGATAATGGTTGGTATAGCTTCCTTGAGGTGTGGTGATGCTGTTCCAATATTTACTTTGCCTTGAGACACCTTGAACTGGGCTGTAGAACTTCAACTGCAAAATGGAAAAATGAAAATGGTGGAACTTGTTAGAGGAGTTACAGGTCGTGTTTCAAGTCATGGTCAGCTTGCATAGATGCTAGGGAATGTATGTGAACTGGTTTGGACAAGAAAGCTTGAGAGAAATGGGAGATGGCACTCAAACTGCAGGCCTTGCCCTGTTCTTGCAGTTTGAAGGTGATTCTGGGATTTGGGGTGTATGAGGGATGTTAGGATCGTGCACTAGCTTGGTTTTGATGTCTTGAGTGTGTTTCACAAGTTCACTTAAGTGTTTGCAAGCTGATATGAGAGTTTTTTTACAATATGCCAAGTTACTTACACTTTAAGCAACAAATGCCCAAGTTGTGTTCTAGGTCAGTAGAGGCCCCCTAATGAGCTGCATAATCTCTCCTTGATCAGAGTGTTTTGCTCATAATCTTGTTCCAATTAGATCTCATTTGTACTGCTTGGATTTTCAATTGGACATAAAGTTACCTTTTGCAAAAATGGAAGAAATGCTTTATCTATAAATGGATTAATCCTTTAGGCAATGCTTGAACTCATGAAACAAGGCCTTGGCACAAAGGTTTTGCATTGAATTATTGAGTTTCAAAGGGTTTTAGGACCTGTAATTTAGCACAAACTATGCTGACTTAAAAAATGGCCTAAGTTATGAACATGTTCATGATCAATTCAAAAGTGAGTTTTTGCCATATTGTGAAATTCGATTCTCTCAAGTTATGAGGTTGTTTGAGAAGTTCTTGGACATTTTGGAAAGCTTGGAATGTGTACTACAATCCATATTTGAAATGCAAATTGAAATTCCAAGTGGAAGTGTATGGAAAATGGCCTTGAAGTTGGGTAGAAAACCTTGTCAAAATAGGTCAAAAATTCACTAAGTTAAAAATGGTTTAGTGCCCTTATTCAAAAATTTGTAACTTGAGATACAAGCCTCAAATGGGAAAACTTTGTGAATCAAAGTTGTAGATTATGCAACAAGCTACAACTTTCATGTTTTGACTTTTGTTTGAATCCAAATGGATCTTGGTGAGAAAGTGGGGCAAAGTTGGGAAACAATTAGGGTTTTTCATAACTTAGAAAAATTCTAAGTTATGAAAAATTCTAATTTCTAACCCTAATTTGCATTTTGTGATTTCTTGGTGAACAAGTTTCATGATTTGTTATGTTTTGATAAAAAATGAATCTTGACTCTTGATTTTGACCAAAAAGTCAAAGTTTGACTTTTCAGTATACAGTCAAAATTGATCAATTGACTGGGGAATTCAACTGTCAATCTTGTGTACTTGGGATCTTTTGAGTTTGTTGAGCATGTCAAGATAATTCCATGGGGTCCTTGAGTCCATATGTGAGCTTGGTTTGCCATTGGCTAGGTCAAACAGTCAAAAATTGCCTTTGTGCAGTCAAAACCCTAAAAATGACCATTTTGCCCTTTTGGTGATCTGATCCAGTTTCTTGTGGAATTGTGATCCAAACTTGATCAAATGGTTCATATGAGTTCATAATGTTGATGTGGGTCAATTTTCATGAGGTTTGACTGTCAATTGGCCACAGTTGACTTTTTCCCCAATACAGTTGATTTCTAGGTCAACTGTCCAATTGACTGGGCAAAATTTGGAATCAAGATTTGAAACTTGACATGGATAAACTTGGGAGTCCAATATGAAGCAAGAAAGTCATCTTAGGCATTTTAGGTCAAAACATCTTGGTGCAAACACAAACCCTAATTTGGGTCAGCAGTGCAAGGGAAGTCTTTGAGCAGATGAAACCCTAACTGGATCCTGAGCTTCAAGGGCTTTGTGGTGAGAAATCAATGAGAAATGGGAGGGCAAATTTTGGGGTACAACAGAAAGGGTGCTAATACCTTCCCTTTCTATAATCTACTCCCCGTACTCAGAATATCTCGAAAAAGGAATTTTTCTGTGCTTTTTCCCTTTCCAGTTGGATAAAATAAAAGTCGGTGGCGACTCTTGCTTACCACAACATCTTTGCAAACACAAATGCAAAACACAAACAAGCATTCCAAACAGTTCCGGTTCTGCCACCGTATCACAGAACCGGTGACTCTGCTGGGGATATAATAAGTGGGGGTATACCTTAGTGTGATCGGTGGATCTGGAACTGACTGTTTAACGCTGGTTCGCGAAATGTCGTGGTAAGCAAGAGTCGCCACCGTCTTTTATTTTCTCCAAATGGAAAGGACAAAAGCACAGAAAAATTCCTTATAGAGATTGCTCTTGGTTCGGGAGGTAGATTATAGAAAGGGAAGGTGTTAGCACCCTTTCTATCCATGGTTATCCATGGGCTCTTAGATACTTGCTCATTTGTGTTTTCAAAATGTTTGTTTGCTTTTCAACTGTGGGTTTTAAAAAGTTTCTTTGAAAATTTCAGTTCGACTCGTACGTCAGAGTGTTTGAAAAGTTTGCTTTGAAAGCTTTTGAAAAGTGTTGGTGTGAAAAGTCTTTTGAGTTTGTTTTGAGATTAGAGCAAGTATCCTTGAGAACCTACCTACCCTAAGGAATTCGTCTGTGTAAGAGTCCTTAAAAGTAGTGCCATCCCACCATTGAGAGGTAGGTAGCACCACCGTTGGAGGTGTTTGGGTCAATTCGAGTTTTAGGGACATGGTGATCACCAGAGCAATGGGAAGACACCTTAGAAGCTACCCTCATGCCAGGTTCCCGGATCATGAGGACTTACTAAGACGTCCTCTACTCGACGATCACCTTTCGAAAGGCAACAGTGAGGCGTACCCTAGGGGTGGTGTGTGCGAATTGTGTGTCATGTTTCAGTTATTTGTCTTGTCATGTTTGTCGTGTTCTACGCTTGATTTTAATTTGTCCATTCATTCTTGCATGCATTTTTAACAGTTATAAAGTTTGCAAAAAATAAATCTAAGGCTATTACAAATGGCGCGGGTCCACATCGCCAAAATTAAACCGGACCCGATTTAGCGAAAAATAAAAGCAATAAAATAAAAGTGCAAGAAATTTAAATTACAATGCTTTGGGACAATTACATAATTACAATAAGTGATATAAAATAAATGCGCAAAATTAATAATTAAAAGCGACGGGCGTTGGACCCTTTTGCAAAAATAATTAAATTAATGAATTAAAATAAAAAATTAAAAATTAAATGTTTTGGTATTTTTGTGTTTTTTAAGATTTAAAAGAAAAAGGAGTTAATTGAAATTAAATTAAACGGCAAACCCTAATTCTAGTGTTGTTTATTTATTATGAAAGAATTAAAATATAATCTAACTTAAACCCTAATTTATTTACGCACAATTTTTAATTTATGAAAACAACTAAATAATATTATTCTGAAAAAAGGAAAAATTAAAAGAAAAATCAAAAAAAAAAAAGATATTAAACCTAAATTCTATTTTTGGTGTTTTTTATTAAAAAGATTAAAACTATAACCTAATTAAACTAAATATTTACATATATTAATTTATTGATGAAAATAATTACAATAAAATATTTATTATTTTTTTGGTCTTTTCTGATTTTTATAATGTTTTTTGTATTTTGATTAAAAATTAAATAAACAATAATTAAAATAAACATAACAATTAAAATAATAATTAGAAAAATAAAATTGACAAACCAGGGTGGGGTGTAGTCCCAAAATTGGAGGTATAGGCCTGGACTTTTGGCCCATTGAGCTTCAGTCTTCGTTGACTTTTTGAATCCTGTATGACGCGTTGACTGGAGTTTATTGTACTCCTTTGATCATGGCCCTTGGATTGCTACTGATGGACGCGTGTATGGTGAACTTGGAGTGTGCATGGTGCGTCTCAGAATTATGCCTGCATGGGAATTTGGTTTGAAAAATAATATGAAGCATTATACAGACCTGGGGTTCGAACCCAGGTCTTTGATGTTACCATCATATGTCCCTGCCACTGAGCCATTTGAATTATATTTAATGTACATTATCAAACAAACAATATAAAACAAAAGCGGATGAGAATTGGGAAACGCGCGCGAGAATTCAAACGTGCCTATCACGTTTTGACACGGCATCTTCTTCCTCACGTCCCCTGTAAAACAAGACAGATAGGCAACGGTTTTGCAACCGTGGTATTAGGCAGCCTACAAAAAAATAGCGATTAGCTCATATCCAAATATAAATTAGGCGCGATGGTCTAGATTGCTTCGTCCAGATGCGTTGATTGCAATGGCATAGGTTTGGAATCCTAATTTTACTTGGTTTGGGAAACCCCAATTTTGTAACCTGCAAACCCTAAGATTTCAAACATGGCATAATCTTGTATGATCAATAAAAACGCAATTAAACACCACAGTTAGCTTTAGAACTTCACAAGGAATAAGAATCAACAAATAAAAATGCAAAAAGATGCTTGAATGATGCTATACAATTTCAAGATTTTTGTTTTGCGGTTTGAGTTCTTGATACCAATTCAGGATGTTTTGCCTATTGTTTGTGATAGGTACACGTTCAGTGAAGCTTGAGGATGATGATAGAACGAGAATTGAAGCTTGAATTGACCTAGAACCTTGATTTCAGATTTCAGTTTTAAGGCAATTTTCTCAAGTTTGTATGTTGGTTTCCTGCGCAACTTGCAGTCTCTTGGCATTAGGGTTCTGTTCTAGTACTTGTATGGAACGATTTAGGTCAAAAAGATTGAATAAAATCCATGGCCATAATGGTTTTTGAAGATTTGATTTCAATGATCTTTTCATATCTTTTTTCTCATGTATCTTGTACCAAATCTGATCAATTAGCACCAAACCTTTCCCTATTAACATGTGCCCGAATTATAGAAGCCAAATCATGCATAAAAAGATTTTTTTAGGTTAAGTTTATATTTTTCACATATTTAAATAATTTAATTGAATTAATATTAATATAAATTCAAATAAATAATTAAAAAATATGAAAATACTTCCATTTGGGCCTAATGGTCGTGCATAGGCTTGGCATGAAGAAACTTGGAAGAAAAATGGGCCCATTTGCATTTTTAGGTCATTTGCATCAATGTTGACTTTTCAAAATTCCCAAAAATTTCCCAACTTCCACAAGGCATAACTTGCTCAATTTTTAAGCTTTTCACATGTTCTTGGACATTTTGGAAAGGTCTTTGAGTCCTTTAACCAATGCCTTTGGTCCCATGTCATTTTGATTTACCAATCTCAAGTTATGGCCTTTGACTTAAAGTCACTTTTTGTTGACTTTTGAAAATGACCTATAATGTTGAAATTGATAACTTTTTGTGAGAGCATTTCTTGGACTTGGAATATGAAGATGAGTTGTAGGAAATGTCTTTCTCTTCAAAATGAGCTTTGGATGGAAATTTTCTGATAATCCATGTGAAAGTTATGCCCTGGTCAATTTCAGTTGACTTTTTCAGCTGTCCAAATATAGCAACTTTTGCATCTTTGATGATTTCTGAGCCAAATTTTGAGAATCATGATCAAGCATTGATCAAATGATGTTTGTGGCTTCAAAATGATATTTTGACCAAAAATTTGAACTTTTGACTGTCAAATGACCATTTTGCCCCTACAGTTGACTGTAGTGCAATCTAGGGTTTTGACTGTGCAATTTTGAGCTGAATGCCTTGAAACTTGATATGAGGATACTTGACCATCTTTGTAGGCATATGAGACTTGATGGGGTCCTTGAAAACTTTCAATTCTTGATCAGAACCCAAACCCTAGTTTTGACTGTCTAGGAGACAGTTGAGCTGCACAACCCTTGGGGATTTTTGTGACCTTGACTTGGCAAATCTTGATGAATATGGGAGGGCAAATTTTGGGGTACAACAGTTGCCCCTGTTCAATCTTCTTAGACCTGAGGATGCAGATTGGCAGACGTGCCTTTCGTAATCCGAGGGTAAAAGATGATTGGACACTAGAGTGCCCAGAAATTTGCGCTCACATAGTAGCAGCGATGATGGGGGAATGGGCTTATAGATGCCATTTGGAGATTGCTGGATAGGATGATGGGCTTATAGATGCCATCTGGATGTTGATCGCGTCAGAGATTCCTTCGCGAGAACCTGCATACCTGCAAAACAGAAAATGAGTACCTGACACGTTGCAGGGGTTGATTTTAGATGCGTGGTATAGATGTGTCCTGACTGGTTACAGGAGCTGAATCTGGAGCTTCAAACGCTGATGAATGAACCAGGGATGGTTACTACCTTAGCATGAATGGTAAGAGAACCTTGGGCGACTTTAACTTCAACAACGCTCGTTGAGAAAAATCTTGGCGGGAATTACCATCTTTGCAACATCGGGAAGAGAACCATAGGCAATTATAATCTGAAAGGAATGATCACCTCACTCAACGTCGGAGAGGGAAACATCTGAAAAGGACTTACCACCTCACACCTTGTCGGAGAGGGGACCATCTAAAAAGGGATTACTACCTCATGCACCGCTGGAGAGGGAACCATAGGGAGAATATCACCTCACACTCATCGTCGGAGAGGGAAACATCTGAAAAAGGGATTACTACCTCACACACCGCTGGAGAGGGAAACATCTGAAAAAGGGATTACTACCTCACACACCGCTGGAGAGGGAACCATGGGGGACTGCTGAGTCTTTATCAGAAAAATCTGTTGGGCATCGATTTAGCTGGACTAGAGGAGGTCTTGAAATATCTTCAACTGGAATGAGTGACAGAATGTTGCCATATCTGGTTTACATCTGGACTACATCTGGAAGGAGATCTGGAAGCAGCATCAGAACGTCACCATATCTGGATCATATCTGAAACTATATCTGAAGGATACCTGGAAGCAGTATCAGAATGTCACCATCTCTGGATCATATCCGAAACTATATCTGAAGGATACCGGGAAGCAGCATCAGAATGTCACCATCGCTGGGTTTACATCTGAAACTATATCTAGAAGGAATTCTGGAAGCAGTATCAGAACGTCACCATCGCTGGGTTTACATCTGAAACTATATCTAGAAGGAATTCTGGAAGCAGTATCAGAACGTCACCATCGCTGGGTTTACATCTGAAACTATATCTAGAAGGAATTCTGGAAGCAGTATCAGAACGTCACCATCGCTGGGTTTACATCTGAAACTATATCTAGAAGGAATTTTGGAAGCAGTATCAGAACGTCACCATCGCTGGGTTTACATCTGAAACTATATCTAGAATGAATTCTGGAAGCAGCATCAGAATGTCACCATCGCTGGGTTTACATCTGAAACTATATCTAGAATGAATTCTGGAAGCAGCATCAGAATGTCACCATCGCTGGGTTTACATCTGAAACTATATCTAGAATGAATTGCGATTAGTTGATAGTAGTCATTTTTGTATTGATCGTTTTCCTGAAAAGGTAGAACATAATTGTATGCAAAATCATGATGCATGAACTGTATGTTTTCAAGATCAATGAGATTCGTGTAATATGATGCATACGCATGCTATAATGATGTATGTGACGTTTTTATGAATGTATGTTTTCGTCGTAGGAAAATAAATCCTTGACGGGTGCCGGGAAGTCGCATCCTGGGCTGATGTGGAAGAATAGCTTTTGCTTCCGCTGGGGATGATAGTTGCAAGTATACCGGTAGGAGAAGATAACTCCGTTGGGGAATAAACTTGGCGAATGGAGGATTCTGCGGGGAGAAAAAGATATTCTAGCGACCATGCTGGGAAGAAATACTCTGTGGGGAGATGATTTTGCTGAATTGTTGAGGATGACTCGCCGAGGATACCTTGCTGTATTGCTGGTGGATAAGAAGATTCTGTCGACGACGCTCTTTCCGTGGCTTTTGGCTGAGGATAACCCAGTTATATCCTGTTAGGGAAATAACTCTTTAAATCAAGCCGGACGACGCGTTCGTGCCCTGCCAGAGGATAAGCTTCCAGAATCTACTGGGGGTATGCTTATTGCTTGGGGAGATAGATTCCGTCTTTCCTGGGGAACTGGATTGGATTCTCTGGGGAAGTTTTGAACTGTATTGGTCAAGTTCTTCAACGGAATTTACCCTGATGTCTTGGAGGATAGAACAGTCAGACTGCTTAGACCACTCTTCATTGCCCCGGTTTCTGAGGTGGGAGAGGAAGACCTGTGGGATGCTGGTAGTCGTTGATGGGCCAACCTTCTTCTGGTAGGCAGGTGACGAGATGACGGGACATAGTCGTACGCTTTAATCCCTAACTTTTGCCTGGACCGCCCTTTCGGGTTTTCGGTCCACCGGGATACCCATTTTTGCCCAAGCCGCCTTTTCAGGTTTTCGACTTGCCGGGTGTACAGATTTTTTTCATTTCATCCCTTCATTTTGCCCGAACCCTTTTGGTTCGCCGGGAAGCCCTTATTTTTGCCTAGGTGTGTCAACCTAGCGGGTCTTTGATTTTGCGTAGTATCTTTTCCGACTATGTCCGTTCTCAGAAAGTAGGGAGTTGCCCCTGTTTAGAAGTGTTTTGTCACCAGAAGATGTTTGATCAGGCGAGATTTATTGTTGAAATGCCCCAGGTGACTCAGGCGGAGATTTGCCCCAGGCTGTTTGGCCTTTTGAGATATTCTCCGAATCTTGATTGGACTTCCCAGATGATGGGCAATAGTCATGTCATGCCCCTTGATTGGAGATACTCTTGTTCATTAGACTTTCGTCGTGCGAATTTCTATGCTGTTCAAACAAAAAGTCATGTGCAAACAAAGTTATGTTAAAAATGCAAAGCCTATGTCTTGAGAATTTTGAAAGTGTATTCTTTTTCATAAAACAAGTTAATGTTTGTAAAACGTGATGTCAACTCCGTATTTACCGTAAGCCTTAAGGAGTCAGGATACCTTTCGTAACAGTATGCTTTCGAACTAACCCATGCTTCAGCTAGGACTTTTAAGGGTTATAACGTGGCCTGGTTCACGGTTTAAGAAACAAAGGATAAAGGCTCAAATTATTTGTACCCACCCGCTCTTCGTGATGTTCTCCAAACCTAAACTCAGTTGATCATACGTTAGACCTTGTTTGAGTCTTTGCTCTGATTTTCCGGTGATGATTCGGATGTTGATGATTTATTTTGAATAGGCGGTCATTCCTTTCTTGTTGAGGGTTTGTAAGACCTCTTTCTTGATTTTTGTTATCCCTTTCTTTTTTTGCCTGAACTGTTTCCCTTTTTGGAATTACAGTCAGCGGGATGCCCTAGTTTTGTAAGTCTCCTTCATGGGTTTAGACTTTTTGGGCTTTTCATTTATGAAAATTTTTTGATAATGACTGCCTGTCCTTTTGATGGTTCTGAACCATCACTGTCTTTGTTCGTTTTGTAAAGATCTCTTTGGTGCCATTCGTCATGCACTTGGATCAACTGAGAAGACTACCCTGCCCCAGGTTGTGATTAAGGGTTTTGATTTTCGAAAATAAAAACTCCTACTTCTTTGGCTCTGATGGGTTGACGAGGGATTATCATCCTTATAACTCCAGTGTTTAGGGATTGAAACAATGCCTGTACCTCATTAGCGGGGTCTGTTCAAAAGCATATTGTAATGATTGCGGTATCATTTTCGTCATCCTCCCTCAAGAGGCTTAAAGTTATTAACCAAGAGTTGATCATCAGAAAAATATGAAAAGAAATTTGAATATAATGAAAACCATTGTATTAATTCTCAAAACAGACGTATGCGATGCATTGATAACATAAAAGAGTTTGCTATGACATTAATCGTTTGTATAAGCAATGGAAAATACAACTCAAAATTCAAATAAACAAAAGGCTTCAATGATTAGGCAACGGAGCAGTGATTATGTTCGGAGTCTCTGGCACTTCAAACTGAATCTCTCCGGCGTCAATCATATCTTGGATCTTGTTCTTGAGAGGCCAGCAGTTGTCTGTAGTATGCCCCGGGCTATCTGAATGATATGCGCACCTATCGTTGGGATGATAGTTGGGTGCAGAAGTGTTCGGATTCCGGAGAGGAGCCCTTAAGGTGATCAGCCCTGCCTTCAACATTTGTTGCAGTGCTTGATCCAACGACATGTTGAGTTTGGTATACTGCCGTTTCTCCTTGCGCTGCTGCCCCTGTCCTTGTTGAGCAGGTCCGGGATTGGAAATCTGGATTGCCCCTGCCTCATGACGGCTCTTTTTACCGTACACAGCATTGGATTCTTTCTTTCCATGATGAGACTTTTTGTCCGAAGGTGCAGCCTCTTGAATTTTCCCAGACCGGATACCAGCTTCAATTCGCTCTCCAGTCAAGATAAGATCTGTGAATCCAGCAGACGAATTCCCAATCAGGTGGTTATAAAATGGACCACACAAGGTCCCCAAGAACATATCCACAAGTTCCCGGTCAGTCAGAGGTGGTTGTACCCTTCCAGCAAGATCCCTCCATTTCTGCGCATATTCTTTAAAACCTTCACTTGATCCTAACGACATACCCTGGAGTTGGGTACGCGTAGGGGCAAGGTCGGCATTATATTGATACTGCTTATAGAAAGCAGTAGCCAACTCCTCCCAGTTAAGAACTTTGGTCCCATCCAGCTGATAGAACCATTCGAGATGAGTCCCTGAAAGACTCTCCTGGAAGAAGTGGATCCATAAATTCTTGTCCACCGTATATGGCTGAATCCTCCGAACATAGGACCTCAGATGCAGCTTGGGGCAAGATGCCCCGTCATACTTAGAGAAGGATGGTGCTTTGAACTTCTGGGGAATAACCACACCAGTTGACAGACCCAAATCTCCAAGATCCAGCCCAGGTGCCTGTTGCACCTCCATAGCCTTCATCCTATCCTCCAACTGTTTGTACTTGTCCTCAGCCGGAGGGTACTGTTCGTCGTCGAAATCTGTTTCATCGTCAGAGACCACTGGACTGGGTACCCTTTCCTCTGGATGACTGCTCTTCCCCACAGATGGAGTTGTCCTCTCGGTTTCAATCTGCGGTGTATTCCCAGATCTGCGCCTAGGGCTGAACAAGACAGTCCTCTTCTTCTTCTTGTCCTTCTTCAGAAGCAGAGCCTTCAGGTCTTGTTGCCCCTGGGTCAGATTCATGATCAGCTCTTGGAACTGGGCGTTCTGAGCCTGGAGATCCTTGATAGTCTGCTCGGCTGATGATTCAGGATTCATGACGAGCGGCTGAAATAAACAGCGGAGAAGGGTAAGCAACCTGTCAAAGGGATACCTGCAATGCAATGAGATGTATGATATGCATGCAATGTTTTCAAGGACCTCGCAGGGTAAACAGAGAAACTTGTTAGAGTTTGGAACCGGTAGCTTGACTGAAGGCACTGTATATTGTTAAGAGTCCTTCTTCAAGGGTCAAAGGCTCACCATATCCAGTGGGTCATAGCCCCTGACACCCTTGGCTAGAGGAAAATAAATCCTCTTTTCCCCTTGCTGGGTAATAGGTTTATCATGACCTGCATCACAAGCCCTTGAGATCCTTGAAACGGGTTAGGATGTATGCAATGGTATGCAATGGTATGATGTCATGCTATGCATGGGGTGATGTAGGTAAACCCTGTTATGAGCCCTTATTAAGAACTATAAACAGACCCTGCAAGAAATTCAGTATACTTTGTTATGAGTCCCAATTAAGGACTATAAACAAAACCTGCAAGAGATCTAATAAACCCTGTTATGAGTCCCAGTTAAGGACTATAAACAACACCTGCAGGAAATTTGGTAAACCCTGTCATGAGTCCTAGTTAAGGACTATAGACAAGACCTGCAAGAAACTTAGTACCCTGTTATGAGTCCCAATTAAGGACTATAAACAAGACCTGCAAGAAACAAGTGTTAGGTAACAAGCACGCAGATAGTCAAGTACGAAGGCACACAAGTCACACAAAAGAGCCCTTAAGGTTTAGGCCAGCATGAGGTCTGGGTAGTACCCTCTTTCAGTTTGTTGGTTAAGACCTGTCCTATCAGAAGTAACCGGGTTCTAGAGGATCCCAATATCACTGACTACCCTCAATCGGTCATAACTCCAGCATCGCAATCTTTTCTTGCAGCCAGAACCATCACGAGAGTTTAGCCTCAATGGGCGTAGCATACTGCTACTGTTTCTATTGGCCAAGTTGGGTCATTTAAGGTTCTAAGGTCTGTTGGTGCTTAATGACTCCTTGGAAGACCCATATTCTCCCCGTTTCAACACGAGGGATATCGGTACAGACCAAGGCGCCACACCAACGTAGCCACTGCTTCACCCATGTCGGTATACGCCGGACAGGTCCCTCACAGCTTATGCTACCTAAACAGGGTATCCCCAGATCCGGGTTAGGATCTATGTAACTCCGATACAACCCACAATAGTAAAGCAAGCAAAGAAGACAATTGAAAACACAGTGATCTTAATCCTAAGGTACACCCCACTTTAAGTTTAGTCCCCAGCAGAGTCGCCAGTTCTGTGATCGGTGGATCTGGAACTGACTGTTTAATGCTGGTTCGCGAAATGTCGCGGTAAGCAAGAGTCGCCACCGTCTTTTATTTTCTCCAAATGGAAAGGACAAAAGCACAGAAAAATTCCTTATAGAGATTGCTCTTGGTTCGGGAGGTAGATTATAGAAAGGGAAGGTGTTAGCACCCTTTCTATCCATGGTTATCCATGGGCTCTTAGATACTTGCTCATTTGTGTTTTCAAAATGTTTGTTTGCTTTTCAACTGTGGGTTTTAAAAAGTTTCTTTGAAAAATTCAGTTCGACTCGTACGTCAGAGTGTTTGAAAAGTTTGCTTTGAAAGCTTTTGAAAAGTGTTGGTGTGAAAAGTCTTTTGAGTTTGTTTTGAGATTAGAGCAAGTATCCTTTAGAACCTACCTACCCTAAGGAATTCGTCTGTGTAAGAGTCCTTAAAAGTAGTGCCATCCCACCATTGAGAGGTAGGTAGCACCACCGTTGGAGGTGTTCGGGTCAATTCGAGTTTTAGGGACATGGTGATCACCAGAGCAATGGGAAGACACCTTAGAAGCTACCCTCATGCCAGGTTCCCGGATCATGAGGACTTACTAAGACGTCCTCTACTCGACGATCACCTTTCGAAAGGCAACAGTGAGGCGTACCCTAGGGGTGGTGTGTGTGAATTGTGTGTCATGTTTCAGTTATTTGTCTTGTCATGTTTGTCGTGTTCTACGCTTGATTTTAATTTGTCCATTCATTCTTGCATGCATTTTTAACAGTTATAAAGTTTGCAAAAAATAAATCTAAGGCTATTACAAATGGCGCGGGTCCACATCGCCAAAATTAAACCGGACCCGATTTAGCGAAAAATAAAAGCAATAAAATAAAAGTGCAAGAAATTTAAATTACAATGCTTTGGGACAATTACATAATTACAATAAGTGATATAAAATAAATGCGCAAAATTAATAATTAAAAGCGACGGGCGTTGGACCCTTTTGCAAAAATAATTAAATTAATGAATTAAAATAAAAAATTAAAAATTAAATGTTTTGGTATTTTTGTGTTTTTTAAGATTTAAAAGAAAAAGGAGTTAATTGAAATTAAATTAAACGGCAAACCCTAATTCTAGTGTTGTTTATTTATTATGAAAGAATTAAAATATAATCTAACTTAAACCCTAATTTATTTACGCACAATTTTTAATTTATGAAAACAACTAAATAATATTATTCTGAAAAAAGGAAAAATTAAAATAAAAATCAAAAAAAAAAAAGATATTAAACCTAAATTCTATTTTTGGTGTTTTTTATTAAAAAGATTAAAACTATAACCTAATTAAACTAAATATTTACATATATTAATTTATTGATGAAAATAATTACAATAAAATATTTATTATTTTTTTGGTCTTTTCTGATTTTTATAATGTTTTTTGTATTTTGATTAAAAATTAAATAAACAATAATTAAAATAAACATAACAATTAAAATAATAATTAGAAAAATAAAATTGACAAACCAGGGTGGGGTGTAGTCCCAAAATTGGAGGTATAGGCCTGGACTTTTGGCCCATTGAGCTTCAGTCTTCGTTGACTTTTTGAATCCTGTATGACGCGTTGACTGGAGTTTATTGTACTCCTTTGATCATGGCCCTTGGATTGCTACTGATGGACGCGTGTATGGTGAACTTGGAGTGTGCATGGTGCGTCTCAGAATTATGCCTGCATGGGAATTTGGTTTGAAAAATAATATGAAGCATTATACAGACCTGGGGTTCGAACCCAGGTCTTTGATGTTACCATCATATGTCCCTGCCACTGAGCCATTTGAATTATATTTAATGTACATTATCAAACAAACAATATAAAACAAAAGCGGATGAGAATTGGGAAACGCGCGCGAGAATTCAAACGTGCCTATCACGTTTTGACACGGCATCTTCTTCCTCACGTCCCCTGTAAAACAAGACAGATAGGCAACGGTTTTGCAACCGTGGTATTAGGCAGCCTACAAAAAAATAGCGATTAGCTCATATCCAAATATAAATTAGGCGCGATGGTCTAGATTGCTTCGTCCAGATGCGTTGATTGCAATGGCATAGGTTTAGAATCCTAATTTTACTTGGTTTGGGAAACCCCAATTTTGTAACCTGCAAACCCTAAGATTTCAAACATGGCATAATCTTGTATGATCAATAAAAACGCAATTAAACACCACAGTTAGCTTTAGAACTTCACAAGGAATAAGAATCAACAAATAAAAATGCAAAAAGATGCTTGAATGATGCTATACAATTTCAAGATTTTTGTTTTGCGGTTTGAGTTCTTGATACCAATTCAGGATGTTTTGCCTATTGTTTGTGATAGGTACACGTTCAGTGAAGCTTGAGGATGATGATAGAACGAGAATTGAAGCTTGAATTGACCTAGAACCTTGATTTCAGATTTCAGTTTTAAGGCAATTTTCTCAAGTTTGTATGTTGGTTTCCTGCGCAGCTTGCAGTCTCTTGGCATTAGGGTTCTGTTCTAGTACTTGTATGGAACGATTTAGGTCAAAAAGATTGAATAAAATCCATGGCCATAATGGTTTTTGAAGATTTGATTTCAATGATCTTTTCATATCTTTTTTCTCATGTATCTTGTACCAAATCTGATCAATTAGCACCAAACCTTTCCCTATTAACATGTGCCCGAATTATAGAAGCCAAATCATGCATAAAAAGATTTTTTTAGGTTAAGTTTATATTTTTCACATATTTAAATAATTTAATTGAATTAATATTAATATAAATTCAAATAAATAATTAAAAAATATGAAAATACTTCCCTTTGGGCCTAATGGTCGTGCATAGGCTTGGCATGAAGAAACTTGGAAGAAAAATGGGCCCATTTGCATTTTTAGGTCATTTGCATCAATGTTGACTTTTCAAAATTCCCAAAAATTTCCCAACTTCCACAAGGCATAACTTGCTCAATTTTTAAGCTTTTCACATGTTCTTGGACATTTTGGAAAGGTCTTTGAGTCCTTTAACCAATGCCTTTGGTCCCATGTCATTTTGATTTACCAATCTCAAGTTATGGCCTTTGACTTAAAGTCACTTTTTGTTGACTTTTGAAAATGACCTATAATGTTGAAATTGATAACTTTTTGTGAGAGCATTTCTTGGACTTGGAATATGAATATGAGTTGTAGGAAATGTCTTTCTATTCAAAATGAGCTTTGGATGGAAATTTTCTGATAATCCATGTGAAAGTTATGCCCTGGTCAATTTCAGTTGACTTTTTCAGCTGTCCAAATATAGCAACTTTTGCATCTTTGATGATTTCTGAGCCAAATTTTGAGAATCATGATCAAGCATTGATCAAATGATGTTTGTGGCTTCAAAATGATATTTTGACCAAAAATTTGAACTTTTGACTGTCAAATGACCATTTTGCCCCTACAGTTAACTGTAGTGCAATCTAGGGTTTTGACTGTGCAATTTTGAGCTGAATGCCTTGAAACTTGATATGAGGATACTTGACCATCTTTGTAGGCATATGAGACTTGATGGGGTCCTTGAAAACTTTCAATTCTTGATCAGAACCCAAACCCTAGTTTTGACTGTCTAGGAGACAGTTGAGCTGCACAACCCTTGGGGATTTTTGTGACCTTGACTTGGCAAATCTTGATGAATATGGGAGGGAAAATTTTGGGGTACAACACTTAGGATTTAATCATCAAATTTGCTTCTCTTATTTGTTTTGGTTGCTTTACTTTTGAGGGTTTTGTATTGGGAGTTACTATAGATCCTAACCCGGATCTAGGGAACACCTTTTAGGTAAGTAGCAATAAACTGTGAGGGAACTGTATGGCGTAGACCAATACGGTTGAAGCAGTAGCTACATTGATATGGCACATTGGTTGGTACCGGTATCCCTTGTGGAGAAACGAGGAGAATATGGGGCTGCTATGTGTGTCGTTAAACATCAACTGACCTTAGAACCCTTAATAGACCAACTTGGCCATTAGGAAGTAGTGAGATAGCCGGTCTCGGTGTAAAGTTGGGAACTGGTTGATACTAGATGCTACACTCATTGAGACCATACTCTCGAGATAGTTCCGGCAGCAAGAAAAGATTGTGTGAGCTGAAACCATGACCGATCGAGGATGGTCAGTGATATTGAGAACCTCTAGAACCCGGTTACTATTATTAGGACAGGTTGAAACCAACTGAACTTCAAGAGGGTAGTACCTAAACTCCATGCAAGCCTGAAACTTAAGGGCTCTTGTGTGACTTGTTTGCCTTTACCATGTCTACTATTTGCTATACCTCTCGTATGTTTTTAGCATGACATCATGCATCATGACATAGAATGCATACTTCATTGTACTAACCATTTCAAAGACCGAGGGGATTTATCTTTGTTCTGTTTTGTAGATTATGGCTTCCGTACGCAGAAACACCATTCGAGTTAACTTCGTGCAAATACCTGCTCAACTCAGAGAGTTAGTCTCAAAAGTTCCTGATACTTCTTCATTCGTTGGAAGACATGGTCATCTCCTTAGCCTGGTCACTTCAAAGTTGGATGAGCAGATGATGAGCGTGCTTTTCCAGTTCTTTGATTCGGTGCATCATTGTTTCACCTTCCCGGATTATCAACTAATTCCCATTTTGGAGAAGTTTTTTGACTTACTGGGCATATCTATCCTCGAGCAGACACCCTTCACAGGTTTAGAAGAGGCTCCTAGGCCAGAGGATATTGCTTCAGCCCTACATCTAAAAAGGGCTGATGTAGTATCCAATTGGGAGACACGGAGCGGGGTTAAAGGCTTATTGGCCAAGTTTCTTATGGATCAAGCTCAACAGTTCTGGGATAACTTGGATTTTCAAGCATTTGAAGACATCTTGGCTCTCCTCATCTACGGCTTGGTTCTTTTCCCGAATCCAGATTCCTTCATAGATGTGAATGCGATCAAGGTCTTCTTGTCTCGTAATCCAGTACCTACTCTTCTGGGTGATATTTTATATGCCCTCTATACTCATATTGTGCAAAGAAGGGGGACCCTCATGTGTTTCATGCCGCTTCTGGCGAGGTGGTTTATTTCGCACCTCCCCAAGTCTGTATTGAAGAATGAGGAAGGGTTAGGTTGGGCTTACAGGATAATGTCCCTTGCCCATACGGACATTCTTTGGAGTTCTAAGGATATGGAAAGAGTAGATATCATTGATCGATATGGGGAATATCCTAATGTCCTGTTGCTTAGAATTAGAGGGGGAATAACCTACAGTCCCTGTTTGGCTTTACGACAGTTTGGTCGTGCTCAGAGAGACGGTCCTCATGAGCTGCTTCTTACAGATATTGTCTTTGACTACAAGGAGGACGTTGATGAGCATCGCCAAAGGTTTATACGGGCCTGGGGCATGGTGAACAGGTCTGACCCTCACGAGCTAGGACCAAAGACTTCTCTCCCTATGCAACCTTATCTCCAGTGGGTTCGAGCCCGTGCTCAAAAGCTGGGGATGCCTTATGAAGCTGTTTTTCCAGTGGTTGTGGAGCATACTAATGAAGAAGGTGTTCCTTATACAGTCCTTTATACCTATATGCCTACTGATCTTGGGGAATTGAAGAGATCCTGGATCCAGTTGAAGAAAGAAAGGGATACCTACCGGGAGAAGTATCATGAGCAGGAAAGGAAGATCTTGAAGCTCATGAGGGAACTTGAGAATGAGAGAATAATCAATGATTATGTCAGCACGAAGGGAAAACAACCATGGGATTTCTGATTTTGCTTGTTTCTAGTTTAAATTTATCTTCAGTTTATTTCTTTTGTAACGCCTTGAAGGCATTATTAAATATTTTTACAAGTTAATCTAATAAAGTTTGTTTATTTCTTGGTTTACAAATTTAAATCTCCCAAAGTCTTCGAAATCATTTCATACGCATTCCATTACCATGCACCTCATTACAGGTACCATTACATATTTCTTATCTTCTTCGTTGTTTATTTCAGCACAAAATTTCTTCTGAAATGCCTATCGATCAAGCCATCAAAGCTCTTCAAGCACAAAATGCTCAATTCCAGGAGATGTTCTTGAACTTGGCCAAAGGACAACAGGATTTGAAGACTCTCATCTTGAAGGAGAAGAAGAAGAAGAAGAAGAAGAAGAAGAAGAAGAAGAAGAAGAAGAAGAAGAAGAAGAAGAAGAAGAAGAAGAAGAAGAAGAAGAAGAAGAAGAACAAGAAGAAGGTGGTTCTGCTGAACATGGGTCACAGATTTGGGAATAGGTTGCGATAGGAAGCTGATCTGTCTCATTCATCTAGAGGAGGAGAGAATCAAGAAGAAGGAAAGGGTCCTAGTCATGTGGTCTCTGATAATGATACTAATTTTGATGATGAACAGTACCCTCCTGCTGAGGATAGGTACAAACAGCTTGAAGACCGTTTAAGTGCTATGAAGATTCAGCAGGTTCCCGGTTTAGACTTCGGAGATTTGGGACTAGCATCGGGAGTGGTGATCCCTCACAAGTTTAAAGCTCTGGTCTTTGCTAAGTACGATGGAGTATCCTGTCCAAAACTCCACCTCCGCTCGTATGTCAGAAAAATTCAACCTTACACTACCGATAGGAATCTATGGGTACATTTCTTTCAAGATAGTATGTCAGGGACTCAGCTTGAATAGTTTTATCAATTGGAAGGAGCTAATGTCCGCAATTGGGAGGACCTTGCTGCTGCTTTCTACAAACAATACCATTATAACGCCGACCTTGCCCCCACTCGTACTCAGCTTCAGAGTATGTCCATGGGTGCAAGTGAAGGTTTTAAGGACTATGCTCAGAAGTGGAGAGATCTGGCTGGAAGAGTCCAACCCCCTCTGTCTGATAGGGAGTTGGTTGATATGTTTCTAGGGACCTTGTCTGGTCCATTTTTCAATCATTTGATCGGTAGTTCATCATCTGGGTTTACTAAATTGATTTTGACTGGGGAGAGAGTGGAAGCTGGTATCCGAAGTGGTAAGATATAGAAGGGTGCTTCATCAAGTACAGAAAAGAAGCCTTTCAGGAAAGAAGCTAGTGCAGTTTACAGTTCAAGGAGCCAAAACCGACCTGAGCACCGCTAAGCAGTGAATGCGGTAGTAATATCAAGACCCACAATTGCTCCACAATGCAACAATTAGCAAAGAATGGAGAGGCTGCAGAGATAGTATACTCGGCTTAATATGACCTTGTCACAAATTCTACCACAATTGTTGAAAACCAACCTGGTAACTCTGAGGGAAGCCCCAAAGAATCCCAGCACCACATCCCCGTTGTATAATCCGAACACCCGCTGTGCCTATCACTCTGATAGCCTGGGTCATGATACAAACAACTACTGGGCTTTGAAGAATAAAGTGCAAGACCTGATTGAAGCTAAAGAAATTGAGTTTGACGCTCTGGAGAAACCTAACGTCATAACTACTCCTATGCCCAAGCATGGTCATGAAGTAAATGTTGTGGACGATGATTTATTTGTGACCTCTGTGGAAGACATTTCTACTCCATTGATGACCGTTAAGAAGAATCTATTGTTGGCCGGTTTATTTCCGGGTTGTGGTGAAGGTTGCCACCTATGTTCCATCCTGCCTGCTGGTTGCTATTTCTGGGTTGTGCAAAGATAATAAACTTGAAATTGAATCACTCGCACATGCGCACTCCTAGGGTATACTCTCACTCCGGTTGCCTTCGGTAAACGATCATTAAGTATAGGGTATTTTAGTGGTCACTCTCCTGTCTAAACAAAGATCAAAAGTCCCATTCGGAAATGTTGCCTCAGAAAGGTTACCTCAGATATGTTGCCTCGAATATTGATCTTAAGACATTAGGGTTATTATTAAGATGTCCTAACATTGCTTTAGTGATTGTACGTCCCTTTCAAATTGACCCTTAAAACTCCAACGACGGTGCTACCTACTCACTAATAGTAGGATAGTGTTGTCTAAAGGAAACGAACATAGAATCAATTCTTTTTTCGAGTAGGTAGATGCTAGTAGGTACTTGCTCAAAACAAACTTTTTCCACACTTACACTCTCTTTCAAACAAAGTTTTCAAAAACACTTTGTAACACTCTTGAAGACAGAAGCAAGGGTTAAATCGAAGTCAAACAAAAACTTTTTTCAAATCAAACACACACAAGCAATTTTGAAAATGATGAGCAAGTACCTAAGAGACCGTGGAAAACCACAGATAGAAAGGGTGCTAATACCTTCCCTTTCTATAATTTACCCCCGTACTCAGAATATCTCGAAAAAGGAATTTTTCTGTGCTTTTTTCCTTTTCAGTTGGATAAAATAAAAGTCGGTGGCGACTCTTGCTTACCGTGACATCTTTGCGAACACAAACACAAAATGCAAACCAGCATTCCAAACAGTTTCGGTTCTGCCACCGTATCACAGGTTTCCTAAGAAAAATGGTCTTGATTTTAACCTAATTAGATAAAGAAAATAATTAGTCAAGTTTAATATTCATTAAGAGAAAGATTCTTGACTAAAACCCTAATTCTTCTTGATTGATTAAAAAGAATGAAGTTTATATAAAAAAAATATTTTTTATATTTTATATTTTTTGTCTTGAAAAATAAATTATAGTGTTATAAAGTATTCTTTAGTCTTTTGGTATCAAAAATATATTTTCATTAGTATAAAATAAATAATATTTTAGTTTTAATTAAATTTACAAGATAATTAATGAAAATAAATAAAGTGTGATCAAAAT
The DNA here is from genome assembly GCA_948472305.1 of Vicia faba. Classification (NCBI taxonomy): domain Eukaryota; kingdom Viridiplantae; phylum Streptophyta; class Magnoliopsida; order Fabales; family Fabaceae; genus Vicia; species Vicia faba. The sequence goes on along the minus strand of OX451739.1, from coordinate 1,525,693,226 downwards.
AAAATATATTTTTTGTGAAAAAATAAATAAACTAAGTTAAAATATAACTCTACTATTTTTTGTATTTTTATGATTTTTAATATTAAGAAAAATATATTTAAGAAAATAAAATGAGAATAAAATAAAATAAAATAAAATAATAATGGACCAGGGGTGCAAATATGAATTAGGGAGGAAATGTTATAAAAAAACAAAAGGCCCGTGAAGTGGAGGCCCAGCGCTGCAAGAGACAAAAAATGTGGAAAAAATGTGAGAAAGTGCAAAAGGCAGCGCGCTGAGGCTCGAACCCATGACCTCTAGCAATAACGCGCGTTGTCTTACCAATGGGGTGGCTGTACATCCGTTTATATAAACAAAATCATAAATATATATTAGAAACTGCTTTCTGAAGGCAACTTCATCTTCAACCTTGAGCCATGGCCGAACCACTTGTATCTTCCTCATTTCTCAACAAAAATGGAAAGTTCAAACATGAAAGTTGTGGTGTTTCTTCCCACGAATTCAACCATATAACTTATGTAAACTAAAAGTCAAAGATAAAATCTAATTTTACTGGCCCTAAATTGAAACCTAATTTTTACAGAAATTTCAAATCCAAAATTCTCTATACACAGTTAATATAAATGGAAACTATGAACATGGTTTTTGGTTTTAGAATGTTTGAGGCAGTTTCAGGGTAATAGCGTTCATGTGTCCACTTGGAAATAGTGTGTCTACTTATAAGCAAGAGGTTTTAAGACTTGTAACAACTCAGATTTCAAAAACTCACATGTTTTGCTTGGTTACTTGTTTTTGAAGCAAAGCTAGCAAGCATGGTTTCAAGGTGTAGTACAGAGCTTGTAGGGGGGCTGAGACCTTTAAACACACCTGTTCTAATTGTGTGGAGTGTGTTTGTGCAGAAAGTACAAATGCAAGGCTCAATGCAAGCTGACTTTGCATAAAGTTTGCTTTTCTAAAATGGCAATGTTGCCTTTCTCCATAAAATGGAATTAACTTTGTACAATGCATTGAATGCTTGGATTAAAGCTTCCAACAGTTGTGAAAACATTAAATTATGGAGTGAAAGTCAAGTTAGAAGCCTGCAAAGTGGGATTTGTACAACATGCTTGAGGATTGGATCCAATGTTCTTCACAAAATGGTTTGTAATCCAAGTGACAAAACACCAACTTCATCTCTTCGATTCTCCCTACTCAAGAATGATCTCAAAGAGTTCTTGGACATTTTGGAAAGCTTGCAATGTGATCTAAAAATCATCTTTGAATTTATTTTGAAGATCCCCCTTGGAACCATGTGAAAAATTTCCATGAAGTTAGGTCAAAAATCTGCCTAACTAGGGCAAAATTTCACTAAGTTATTTTTAGTTCATGAGCATGTATTCACAAAACTATATCTTGAGATCTAAGAATTTTTAGGAGAAACTGTGTGAAGAAAAGTTGTATATTTCATGGAGATCTACAACTTTCATGTTGGAAGTTTCTCTTGAATCATCTTACATCATGGTGAAAAATTGGGCCAAAGTTGTGAAAAAATAAGAAATTTTCTATACTTAGAAAAATTTCTAAGTTAAGAAATTTCATCTTTTCAAAACAAAATCTTGAATTCTTGATTTCTTCATGAACAAGTTTCATATTTTGACATGTTTTAATGAATTATGATCTTTGGTATTTGATTTTGACCAAAAAGTCAAAGTTTGACTTTTCAGTATACAATTAACTTTTGATCAGTTGACTGTAAAATTCATCTGTCAATCCAATGGACTTGCAATGTTTTGAATCATGTCATTAGGTAAAAATTATGTAATTGGACTCTTGAGATCATGACTTAAACCAATTGATCATTTTCTAGGTCAAAAATCATAAATTTCCATTTCTCAGTCAAAACCCTAATTTTGACCATTTTTCCCTTTTGGAGATTTGATCAAATTTCTTGAGGAATTATGGTCCAAACTTGATCAAATGATACATATGGGTCTAAAATGTTGATGTGGATAAAAAATTATGAAGTTTGACTGTAGATTGGCTACGATTGACTTTTTCCCCAATACAGCTGATTTTTAGGTCAACTGTTCAATTGACTGATCAAAAGTGTGATCCAAGGCTTGAAACTTGACATGAATAATCTTGGGAGTCCGTAATGATCCTTGAAAGTCATATGAAGCATTGATAGTCCAAAAATCCTTGTGCAAACTCAAACCCTAATTTTGGTCATCAGTGCATGAGGAGGTGTCTTGAGCTGATCAAAGCCTAATGCAGTCTTGAGCCCAAGGCGATCTTGTGAGTAAATTCTTGATAAGTGAGAGGGCAAATTTTGGGGTACAACAGTAGTCACTAAAATCTCTCACGTTTTGAGAGTTGTGACTATTTTTCTGAAGGCAACCAAAGTGGGAGTACCCTAGAGGTGCACATTTTAGTTATTTTTGTCTTGTGTTAAGTTTGGTAGCGTTGGTTTTAATTCTTGCCATACAATCCTATTAGTCAAACATCTAGACAATTAATAATTTGCAGGAAATTAAAATGCGGAATTAAAATCTACGTTATTACAAAGCTTCGGGGAGGGGGATTAATTACATAGTCCAAAATTTGGGAAAAATAAAAGCGGTAAAGGAGTCCTAGTTAATTCTATTACATCCAGTAGACAAATACAATAATATGAAAATATAATAGAAAATGTAAACACGCGTGAGTTAGGAGAAGACGTCTAAAAATCCTACGGTATACGAAAAAATCTTTTTGTTTGTTTTTATTTTGGGAAAAATGATTTAATTAAAATCCTAAGTCTATTTAGTTTTAAATTAGAGAAAAGGTTAAAATAATTAATTAATTAGTTAATTTACATAATTAATTTAATTAACAAAAAAATACTAACCTAATGTTTTTGTGATTTTTTATTTGTTTTTACTGATTAAACAAGTTAAAAGAAGTAAATAGTAAAGATAAAACAAGAATAGAAATGGGCCTAATAGCAAAAGAAATAGAGGGGATATGGAGTGGACTTCGCTGGGCCCAAGTGAGAAAAGCCCAGATCTGCCCTTGTATTCAGTGGGGAGATCCCCAGGAGGGTCCATGGTGAAGTTGTATGCTTAGGGCGTTGGATCCGGATCAGATGTGCATCTGATAACATGGACTTGATGGTGTATGGTGAGCCTGCGTAGGACCTTCCAGTACTGGATCTACAAATGACATGTTAGAAAAACACAATATATGACCTGGGTATCGAACCCAAGCCCTTTTGATTGCACACATTCCGCTTTACCATCTGAGTTGTTTATCAATTGTTAGTACAAATAAAATCATAACATTTCATTACCAAACGAATCATATATATATATATATATATATATATATATATATATATATATATATATATATATATATATATATATATATATATATATATATATATATATATATATATATATATATATATATATATATATATATATATATATATATATATATATATATATATCGAAATCCCTAAATGCATGCTACACAAGCCAAAAGGACAGAGATGCCTGGATTGAGATTCGAAGGAATCTGTTTCACATGCCTTAATAAAATTATCATGTTTACTTAACAATCACAAACGTCATGCAACAATCAAAATTAAATTATACATGAGATGAATTTAAGATCGAAGGTTTGTTACCAATGGGATGCTTTGTTTTGGATGGAGATGGCTTGCAAAGTGTGCTTCGATTTTGGCAGCTTTGGTGTATTTCTTGTAGTCTTCATGGGGCTCGTATGGGGCAACGTGTGTGTACCTGGAGGCAAGGCTTTCGTATGGATGATGCATGTATAGGAAAAAATGTTTCCGTGGGCGGTCAGCCTGCAGCTTCGATTGGCAATAAGTATTTTGTGTGATGCAGTGTGTGGCAAAAATACTTTTGTTTGGCAATGTGTTTCTTATCTCCTTTTTTTCGTCCTCTGGCAATGTGTCCTTAGGCTTGTATCTATAGGGGTGTAGGTGGGAATGGAAATGGAAATGGCAAGGGACAACCTTTAACTAGGCTTTGAAGGCAAAATTAGACAAATTAAAGGATTGCCATTTTTGATGGATTCCTACACTTTTGGGTTTTGGGATGAACCTGGACATCCCTGACTCCTTCGAATGCCTCCACATCTGGTTCTTCAATTGGTCCTGAGTTGCTTCCTTTGAATGGCTCAAGGCCTCATCATTATGGCTTCTTCGATTGAGCCACTATCTGCCTTAGTAGCTTGATCTGAAACTTTTCAACTAGCCTAATCGAAAACTCCTTTTTGGCTAGTCGAAGCTTCTTTTGTTACCTCTTTCAAATGCAATTGTGCAGGAGGCTTGGGCTTGGCAGCATGTTGGACTTTGGCCAACAATCATCTTGATCCAAACTCATCAAAAGGCAAAACAAAACTTGTCTTCAATAATCATGTATCCTTCTAATGGACCACATGTATGTTCTTCGAATGGACCATATATGTGTTCTTCGAATGGACCACATGCATGTCCTTCCCATCCACCAAATTCATGTTCTTCGAAGGGACCCTTTAAATGCTTCTTCGAATGGATCATATTGTGTGTCATAGTGTAGAAACTATGTTGAGGGGTTTTAGAGGTGGAGTCAGAGCAGGCCTGAAGATAGAAATTACCTAGTCGAATCTTGCACGTAGATAGCCATTGCTTTGTGAATCAGAGGTCAGTTGAAAGGGGCCTTTTGCCTTGTGGATCAAAGGCAAGTTGAAGGGGCCTTTGCTTTGTGCGCTGAAGGCACGCACAGAGGAAGTCATTTCCTTGTGGGTCGAAGCACACATGAAAGAAGCTTTTTCCTTGTGAATCAAAGGCAAGCATGAAGAGGAAGCCTTTGCCTTGTGCATTGAAAGCAAGCATAGATGAGGCACTTGTCTTGTGGGTCAAAGCAGACACGTAAGAGACAAATGCTTAATCGAAGCTTGCATGCAGGAGATTGCTGCTCAAACGAAGCTTGCATGCAGGAGGCCACTGCTTTGTGAATCAAAAAAACATGCAGGAGGCCATTGCTTTATGAATCAAAGTAAGTATGTAGGACGTTACTGCTGGTGAATTGAAATAAACTTGTAGGGGTTCTTGCCTTGTGAATCAAAGGCAAGCCTGAAGCATCCAATGCTCAGTCGAAGCTTTATGAATTGAACTTGATCGAAGGGGGCCCAACGCCCAATCGAAGCTTGTGAATCAGGCTTGCATCAAAGGAGGCCAATGTTCAATTGAAGCTTGTGAAACAAAGCTTGCTCGAAGGATTTCAGATGCCCAATCGAAGACTTTGAAACAAAAGCTCGCTCGAAGGATTTCAGGTGCCCAATTGAAGCTTATGAATCAAGGCTAACTTGCTCCTCTTTGACTTGATACCTGAAAGTAAAAAATCCAATTGCACTTGTGCAAATCTACCCTTTTGAAAATCCTTGTGAGAAAATGTCTTAAGAAAAAAGGAGGACAAATTTTGGGGTACAACAACCATGTTTTTCGAATAAGGAAAAAATTATATAGAAGTGTTCTAGATGTTCTTTTTCAGATTTAGAAAAAACAAGAACATCATCAATGTAAACACAAGTAAAATTGTTACATTCTTTAAAAATATCATCCATCATTCTTTGGAAGATTTGTGGAACATTTTTATGTCTGAATGGAATTACTAGTCATTCAAAATATCCCAATGGATAAGAAAAAGTTGTCCACTCAATACTTCCACGATTTCATCTATATCGAATCTTAATATAAGAATAGCTTATATGGTCATGATTCAATTCAGGTCCACTGACTTTTAATTGATTTATCTTCGGATCTGATTGGAACATTTGAGAAGTAGGAAGACTTTGGCGGGCGATTCATAATTGGTATCTAGAATATATATGTCCTAGGACATAAAATATGAATAATTATCTTTATGTATTTTTACTTGCCAAAAGCCTGGTTTTAAATCAAATTTAGAAAACCAATTTTTACCTTGTATTTTGTTAATTAAAGTGTCTTTGTCAGGTATACAGTATCCGTCTTCAAATATATTATCATTTAATCTTCTATAATCAAAAACCATTTTGGATTGTCCCCTTTTCTTTTCCGCTTCTTTTTGAACAATAAAAGCAGGGGTTGTGTGTCTAGAATTTGATTTTTGAATAATTCTTAATTTCAACAATTGGTTAATGTGCATTTTAAATTCTTCTTGTTACCAATTTCTATACTTGAAATTAGGTGATTTAATAGTAATATTTTGGTTGATAATTTCTAACTTACATAGAATTTTATTTCTTTCCCAAAATTTTGTAGGATTTTCTCCTATTATTTCAATTTTTTCTAATTTTTTAATTATTTGCTCTGGGTCATAATTTTGTAGGTTTTTTGTGAAATTTGTAATGTCTATTAAGTGTAACTCACTTTTTATACCATTGTTTAGATCTAAATCTAAATCTTATTATTCTATATTATTGCAAGAACATTTATCCTTGGTTCCTTTGCAATTGCAGGTTTCATGTTTTTTTATTTGTGGTTTAAAGTTTGAAATAATAGGTATTAATGAACAATTTTCACTTATTGTCACATAATCCTTGTTAATACTAATTTGTCTATAATTATATATATATATATATATATATATATATATATATATATATATATATATATATATATATATATATATATATATATATATATATATATATATATATATATATATATATATATATATATATATATATATATATATATATATATATATATATATATATATATATATATATATATATATATATATATATATATATATATATATATATATATATATATATATATATATATATATATATATATATATATATATATATGTAACATTCAGTTTTACTCACAAACATTACCCTAATGAAGAGGCCTAAACAATAAATCAAACAAGAGAATCCTAAACACCGAGAGTCCTAAACACATATCATCCTCAATACGAAGATGAGATATATTTAGGACTCTCGTTCGGTACTTGCCCGAATGAAAGACCCAAAACATTTTCTTTCACTTCTTTTTTACAGATCGATCTGATACGTCAAACACCACTTCTCATGTTATATTAATATTGTTGTTGTTGTTATTATTACGGTTGTTGTTGTCATTAAGAAACTAATTTACGTTATAGGTTTATTGATGGCGTTGTTGTAGTTTTGTTAAGAGCATTTTTTTGAGTTGTTGTTTTTTAGTTGTTGATGTTATTGTTGTTGTTGTTGTTTACTTGTTCTACCCAAAGTTATGAAAAAATATATGTTGTAGTTTAGTTGTTGTTATTCAGTTTGATTTTGAGAGTGATATTGAGATTATTTTTTTGTGATACTTTCTGCAACTCTCTTCTTGTTCTATCTAGTTTAGTTATTATATCTAATGTCGATTGTTTATTTTACTAACCTCTCTTTGAAAATATAACTTGTTAAATTAATTTTGGAAATAATCATATAAAAAATTATATTGTATTTGAAACATATCTTACACTGATTAATTTTTTCGACCATTATACAACTCATCTTTCATCTCATGTTCTTTTATAGTTAAAATTGCTCCAATACTTCTAGTTTTTGTTCAACTTTCATTCGTATTTTTTTCATTTTTCAAAGCATAAAGTTTTATGCTTTCAAGAATGAATTATTAGAAAAGGAAGTGTTGAAAAGAACTTGAAACATGTAAAAAGATTGTAACCATTAAAGAATGTGAGATGAATGATGAGTTTTAGGATACTCGAAAATTATTTATTAGTGAAAGTTGCTCCTCAAACATAACTCAATTATTCATATAATTATTTTCCTAACCAATTTTGAGAAGTTATATGTTCAGTTAGGATTTAGTTATATGTTCACTTATAAGCAATCAACATTAGATATAATAAACTCAATCGTGTTTTACCCGTCGATAGAATGTCTAAATCAGGGTGAAAGGTATTATACCTGTCAGTGGAATGCCAAATATTCCAAAAAGGGATCTCCCTGGGGATCAAACCCATGACCTTTACACATTACCCATCAATTGAGATAAAATCAAGAGGTAAAGTGGCACACTTTTATAATGCTCTTTGTTACCTTGCATTTGAAATCGAGGTAACACCTCATATATAGGGGTGGAAATAGGCAAAACCGGTAATAGGGGCCTACGGCCTAGCCTACATAGGCTCAGGCCAACCAAGCTTTCTTCTTTAATAGAAAAGGCGTAGGCTTTTTATAAGCCTATTTAGTTAAAAAGGCTAGGTCTCAAGCCATGAAATAAGCCTTTTAGGCATAACAGGCCGGCCTATATAAATAAATATGAATAATTTTATTATTATCATTATGTTATATTTTGTACTTTGAATCAAAATACATAAATAAAACTTGGTTATATTGGAGAACTTATGAAAATAAGATGAAAACACATTATGAACAATGTTATAAGTTGTTTTCACAAGTTCTTTTAAACAAATAGTCTCACAAAACTTATGCTAATAGGTAAGTTAAAATAAATTAATACAAAAAAACTTTTAGTCTCATTGGTTTTTTAGTTTTTTAGTCTATTTAAACATTATTTGAATAGCTTATTTACATATGTTTAAAATAATAGGCTTTTATGTAGACTAACACGCTAACCATGCTTTAGAAAATGCCAAACTGAGGCCTAAAAATAAGCATATGCCATGCTTAGGCTTCAGATTCTTTTGGCAGGCCAGGCTTAGGCTTGGCAAAGCCTAGCTCAGCCCAACCTATTTCCACCCTACTCATATCCCAAAGAGGTTAAATATGTTTTTATGTAGTTATGCATCCCTTTGAACATGTAATCCCAAGCGACTCTTTAGGGTTTCCTTCCGATGGGTTTATTACCCCTAAAGAAATTAAACATTTTGAGAGTTCTGTAAATAAAAATTATTTGGATTTTTGGTCCATTTACTCTGGTCGGAAGGGTTTGTGGAATTTTATTGCCCAAACTTCCTTCAAAAATACATGTTGGTTTTTGAGTGCGTCTAAGACAGGGCTGAATAAAGTGGATTGCATATTTTTATTCTTTTATGCGATGATGTTCTTATTTTCTGGTTTATGTATGAATACGAAAGCGGTAAATGCAGAAAAATAAATAACACCAGATATATCTTGGTTCCCCTTACAGTTTGAGAGTACTCCAGTCCCCTTTCAACAGGAAAGAGATTTCACTATAGTTAGAATTATTGTACAAGTTATTTAAACCAAGTGTGATTCTTACTATCTAACCTATAGGAAGATCAAATGCTCTTAAAACCTTTAATATCTAAACACTATCTGCAAGAAGAACAATCATCTTCAATGCACACACTTGTTTCCAACAATCCTGAAAACAAAGTAACCAATACAAAATAAAAAGAGAACAATCCTACCTTAATACTCTTTTTCTTCCAACAATCCTGGACAACAAGGTTACACTACAATCACTTTGAAAAAATGATTAGAAACAAATTCTTGAAGTAGATACGAAAGTTTATAATAAATGTCAATACCAAGTATTGATCTCTTCTCTTTCAAGATAACAATTCAATGAATATATTACACAAGTGATCAATGCATATGATGAAACTTTTATAATGATGTATTTGAAAATGTAAGAGTAAAAGTTTCATGCAAGATCGGGATATTAATCAATGTACTAATTTGAAAATGAGATGCAAAACATTGTATTGTATGTTGTGATTATTGTTGTTGTCGTCTTAATTTGCATTAGAAATGAAAAATGAAATTTATATGTGTAATGCATCCTTTCAAAAGTTTCTAAATTTGTGGAAGAGTGTAATGGTTCATGGCCAAGAGAAGCAAACCAACAACATTCATAACAGAAAAGTTTTTCAAAAAAGTTTACGCGGTAACCGGTTACCAGAATGCAGTAGCCGGTTACTCAGTTCAAGTAACATTCAGAATTTTCAAAAACAAGAAGCTGTACCCGGTTACCAGAAGATAGTAACCGGTTATCACTAAATGGAAATAGTTTTCTAGAAATATTTCAAAGCCTGTAGCCGGTTACCCATAACCAGTAACTGGTTACCACTGTTATAGAAAGTGAAAAAAACATTTCAAAAGACTTGGAAATGCAATGTTAGTGATCTTAAAGCCATGAAACATGTATGAAAAATGTTTAGACATATTTTGATCACTATAGTAACATAATATATTGAATTGGAGTCATGTACCATATTGGATATCAAATACCAAAGTCTTCTTTAGGAGTAACTTAACATGCAAGCCAAAAGTCCATTTTTAGTAGATACTTTTTCTTCTTCTTTTTGATAATGACTTTTTCCTTGATCGTGATGTTTGTAATCATCAAAACATAAACTTGATGAAGCATGATTTTACATTCTCCCCCTTTTTGATGATGACAAACACTTGTTATGTGAAACGCTTTGGATTGCTTGAAAATGCAATATGCCCCCCCCCCCCCCCCCCCCCCCCCCCTATCAATGATAACTCCCCCTTGATCAATGCTTCTCCTTGATCAATAGAGTATATTAACAATTTCTACAAGATATAGAGACAAAGCATACACATATATCTTCTCCCCTTTATCATTATCAAAAAGGAAGGGAAAAAGAAACATAATAATATCATAATAAAAATAGAAGAATAGCATGATATTAGTTGACTTATCCTTTAGAATATTTTGTCTTAATCCTTCATCATGAATTACTTATTCATTGGATATGAAAGTTAGTGCTTATCTTTTCCTTGCCAAGAATATTTCATTTGATGTTTTCCTCATATGTGACATATCCCTTGGCCTATTAGATTTGAAAATTTTCTTACCTTCCATCATATGCTTGGATCAACCACGTATTAAGATATCAAAGATTTTTGAAGTGGTCTTCAAGCAAACCTACAAAACAAGTTAAGTTTTTCTAGGTACCCAATATGATTTTGGTCCTTCGTGGTTAGTTCCTTTCTAGACCCCACACATGATTCTCACTAGTCCCATTAAAATTTCTTGCATGACAAAAATTATGTGTGTGACCAATAATACCATAATATAAACAAGTAGAAAGAAAGTTGTTTGTAACATAGTTTTTCTTTTTAGAAACTATTTTCTTAGGGTAAAAATTAGTAACTTTTTCTTCCTTCTCACCATCTAAAAAATTTGTAATGCCATAAACGCAAGATTTGCATATTCGTCGCTTTTCAAATCGGATGAAGAACTTGTATTACTTTCCTCAATGTAATTTTTTTGGATTTTGAGAATTTTCTTGCCTTGTAAACATTTTTCTTGGACATATTTGGGCACTTCATCTTTGTGTGTCTCCTTTTTCCATATTCATAGTATTTGACATTGTGTAGTGACGAAGAGCCTTCTTTCTTTCTGAAAAGTTTCTCGCATTTTGCAAAGTTGAAAGATTTACCATTATTGGTGAAAAACTTACCGAGCCTTTTTACAAGATGCATGAACTTCTCTGAAACATCTTTGTCAAGTTATTCCCTTGAGTTAACTTTCAATGTAACGCCTTTGGAATCCTCGTCTTGAATATCATGTTGTTCTAGCTTTTCGAGTTCGATTTCATGTTCTTGAAGTTTGCCGAACAATTCCGTGAATGTCATTTTTGAAAGTCTTTTCTTTTCCGATATAGCCGTCACTTTTGGTTGCCATTCCCTGGACAATGATCTAAGCACTTTAAGATTTAATTCATCGTTAGTAAAAGTCTTACCGAGTGTTATCAAATGGTTCCTCATATGAACAAATCTCTTTTGCAAGTCGAGAATTGTCTCCCAGGGTTGCATTCTAAAAATTTCATACTCTTGGCTTATAGTATTCAATCTTGACCTCTTAACATCATTGGTTCCTTCATGAGTTTCAACCAAAGTATCCCAAATTTTCTTTACCGATGTACATGTTAAAATACAAAAGAACTCGTCCATACTAAGTGCACTTTGTAGAAGATTGATTACCTTTTTGTCATAGATGACCTTTTTTTATCATCTTCATCCCATGAATCTTTAGGCTTTAACGATCCAACACCATTGACAACACTTGTAGGAACTAATAGACCATTTTGGACATCATCCCATATTTCTTCTCCTTGTGCTTCTAAATGAGCCTTCATGCAAATTTTCCAAAAATCAAAGTATTCACCACAAAACAATGAAGGCTTGTTATTACTACCACCGTCTTTAAAAATTGGATTTTAATTTGCAGAAGCCATTTTGGATCTTCAGGAACAGGTTGCCAATAACCTGCTCTGATGCCAACTGTTGGTTTTTGAGTGTGTCTAAGACGGGGCTGAATAAAGTGGATTACAAATTTTTATTCGTTTATGCGATAATGTTCTTATTTTCTGGTTTATGTATGAATATGAAAGCGGTAAATGCAGAAAAATAAATAACATCGAATATATCCTGGTTCCCCTTACAGTCCGAGAGTACTCCAGTCCCCTTTCAACATGAAAGAGATTTCACTATAGTTAGAATTATTGTACAGCTTATCCACACCAAGTGTGATGCTTACTATCTAACTTATAGGGAGATCAAAGTCTCTTAAAACCTTTAAGATCTAAACACTAAGTGCAAGAAAAACAATCTTCTTCAATACACACACTTGTTTCCAATAATCCTGAAAACAAGGTAACCAGTATAAAGTAAAAAGAGAACAATCCTCCCTTAATAATCTCTTGCTTCCAACAATCCTGGACAACAAGGTTACACCATAATTACTTTGGAAAAATAATTAGAAACAATTTCTTGAAGTAGATATGAAAGTTTATAATCAATGTCAATACCAAGTATTGATATCTTCTCCTTCAAGACAATAATTCAATGAATATATTACACAAGTGCTCAATGCATATGATGAAACTTTTCTAATGATGTATTTGAAAATGTAAGAGTAAAAGTTTCATGCAATATCAGGATATTAATCAATGCACTTGTTTGAAAATGAGATACAAAATATTGTATTGTATGTTGTGATTGTTGTTGTTGTTGTTGTCTTAATTTGCATCAGAAATAAAAATGAAATTTATACATGTAATGCACCCTTTCAAAAGGTCATAAATGCATGGAAGAGTGCAATGGTTCATAACCAAGAGAAGCAAACCAACAACATTCATAACAGAAAAGTTTACGCGGTAATCGGTTACCAGAATGCAGTAGCCAGTTACTCAGTTTAAGTAACGTTCAGAATTTTCAAAAACACGAGGTTGTAGCCGGTTACCAGAAGATAGTAACCGGTTACCACTAAACGAAAATAGTTTTCCAGAAATATTTGAAAGCATGTATTCGGTTACCCATAACTAGTAATCGGTTACCACTGTTATGGAAAGTGAAAAAACATTTCAAAAGACTTGGAAATGCAATGTTAGTGATCGTAAAGCCATGAAACATGTATTCAAAATGTTTAGACATATTTTAAGCACTGTAGTAACATACTATATTGAATTGGAGTCATGTACCATATTGAAGATCAAATACCAAAGTCTTATTTAGGAGTAACTTAACATGCAAACCAAAACTCCATTTTGAGTAGATACTTTTTCTTCTTCTTTTTTATAATGCTTTTTGCCTTGATCATTGTGTTTGTAATCATCAAAACATAAACTTGTTGAAGCATGACTTTACAATATAGAGGAATAAGTCATGGTTCCTCCTTGTCCTAATGACTGAATCCGAGGGAAGTTTCCCTTGTGTCAGTTCTCCATGTATGACATTAAATTTTAGGATTATGGCTTCTAATTTTCTGTTACTTCCTTCCATCATCACTTATTGTGAAGTTTGAGTCTAGTTCCATCTATGATCTCCCCCCTGTATTGGAACTATATTTACGATTTTTAACATTTGTGTGTTTTACTTTAGATAAGGCCTAGTGCTTTAGTGTTATATGTTATATTCCAAACTACCTTAGAGTTCACCGACAATAATCATGACTTGGTGATGTTTAAATATTCTCCTTATCTTTAAACTATTACCTTAAATTGTTGAATATATTCATTATGTTTGTGGTTCTTTACCCATTGTCAAAATTTTCCCATGAGTTTGTATGCTTCGTCGTTAAATCTTATCAACCATGTTTCTTTCGTTGTTGGACGAATGGTCATTTTATGGAGAATCCAAAGAAGTTGTGTGTCGGCCACGGAAAATTAAAGAATGTAGGTTTTGATTCATACAAGAAAATAAAGGGTTAAGTTGATTCTCTGAGTATGTGAATCCCACCATGTCCCATAGATTCCCTTAATTTACTTTATGTAATGAGAGATGTTATTTTTGTTGATTCAAGTGTATTTTAGAGTCTTGATTCATGATGATTTGACTCTTTTTGCTATTTATCATTTCTCCACGTGCTTTTTGTAACAAGTGTCGCAAGTGGAACGATTATTTAAGAAAAAATGGTTTATAAAGTTGACTCTTCAAGTTTCGGTCCCAATGCAACATGTTATATGTTGGAATTAATTTATATTTTAGGAACATCTAGGAATATCTTTTTATATCCTTTTATATCTTTGTTATAGGGTATTTTAGTATTTTATTATACCCTAATTTTGTGTATAAATAGCCTAATAGTAGGTAGATCAATGTAATTCATTGTGAATTCATTATTCCTTATTCTGTAGCAGTCATTAAATATATTCCTTTTGTCTTTCATCTCTCCTTGTGCACCAACAATTGGTATCAGAGCTCCGGTTCGAAATCCACGAGGAAACGGGAAACACGAGTGAACAGTGAGGTATTATTGAGAATCATTTTTTATGATTATGTGGGATTTCGAAAACACTTTTAGTGAATTTTTGAGTGAATTGCACAAGGTTTAAGATGAATGTAAATGAAGATATAAATTCCAAGCTTCCAGCGTTTGATGGCAAAAACTGGAATCGTTGGAAGATCCAGATGCGTGTATTGTTTGGTTCTCAATATGTGTTAGATCTTGTCACCGATGGCTATGCTCCGTTAGCAACAGACACAATAGAGGCTCAAAATATTATGCAAAAGGAACTAAGGAAGAAAGATCATAAGGCGTTGTTCTACATCCATCAATGTATGGATGCGAACTTGTTTAAGAAGATTGCTGACTCTGAAATAGCAAAGGCTGCGTGGGACACACTGGTTAGATATTACGGTGGTGACGCATTAGTGAAGAAGGTGAAGCTTCAGTCTCTCAGAAAGCAATATGAGAATCTAAATATGAAGGACAATGAGAAGGTTTCTGAGTACATCTCTAGAGTGATTATGATCACTAATGAGATGAAAGCTTGTAGAGAAACTCTTTCTAAACAAGTAATCATTGATAAGATCTTGAGATCTTTAACTTCTCAGTTTGATTACATTGTGGTAGCAATTGAACATTCCAAAGATCTGAGCACCATGAGAGTTGAAGAGCTGCAAAGTAGTATAGAGGCGCATGAGTTGTGTATGACTGCGAGAACTTCTGAGAAGGAAGTATAGCAACAGGATCTGAAAGTAACTTCAGGTAAGAAGTATCAGAAGCAGACTTGGTCGAAAGCTAGGAAGAAAACTAATGATGGTCAAAGGTCAGAAGCTTCAAACTCTGATAGGCAGAAGAATGTCCAGAAGGGAAAGGAGAAGTCTGACAAGAAGAATGTTTAGTGTTACTGTTGCAAGAAATTTGGTCACTATGCCAAAGATTGTTGGTCGAACAAAGAAAGGAAGTCAGAAGAAGCAAATATAGCCAGAGGAGAGTCTAATGATAAACCTGTGCTATTGTCGGATTCTGAACTTGGTAATATGAATTCATCAGAATGGTGGTATATGGATACAGGGTGTTCAAACCATCTTACTGGAAACAAGAAATGGTTGGTTGATTTAGACTCTGGGAAGAGTACAAAGATCAGATGTGCTGATGATAAATACCTCAATGCAGAAGGTATGGGGAATGTCAGAATCATTCTAAACAATGGGAAAGCAGCAATGATCCAGAATGTATGGTATATACCTGACATGAAAAGAACTTTGATGAGTGTGGCAAAACTGATTGAGAAAGGTTTTTTGGTTACCATGAACGACAATCTTCTGAAGCTGTATAATTGTAATCAGAAGATGATTATGGAGTCAGAACAGGGAAAAATAGAACATTCAAGGTGAATGTTAGAACTGCAGACTCTGAATGTCTTAGTGCAATAAGTTTGTCAAGGAGAGTGAGTTGTGGCGCAAAAGATTTGGTCATCTGAATTTCAGAAGCTTAGGGCATTTGAAATCAAAGAAGTTGTTACATGGAATTCCTACAATCAAGTAGCCTGAGAAGTCATGCAATGTGTGCTTGGAAGGGAAGCAACCAAGATTACCATTTGCATCAGAAGTAGCTCCAAGAGTAAAGCATGCCTTAAGAGTAGAGCATTCTAATGTATGCGGTTCATTTCCAGTAGCATCAATTGGAGGGAATAAACACTTTGTGTCATTTGTCAATGAGTTCACCAGAATGACATGGGTATCTCTCATAAAGTTCAAACACGAGGTGTTTGCTGAATTCAAGAAGTTCATACTGAAGGTTGAGAATCAGAGTGGTCAGACTCTGAAGATTCTTAGAACTAATGGTGGTGGTGAGTATAACTCCAAAGAGTTCAGAAGGTTTTGTGAGGAGAATATAATTGAGCATGAGGTTAATGCTCCCTATACTCCCCAACACAATGGTATTGCTGAAAGAAGAACCCGTACTATGCTTGATATGGTGAGAAGCATGCTGAAAGAGAAGAAGCTTCCTCATACTCTGTGGGGAGAAGTTGTTGCCACTGCATGTTATGTGCTCAACAGATGTCCAATGAAGAAGCTGAAGGAAATAGTTCCTATTAAGAAGTGGATTGGAGATAAGCAAAGTATTAGTCAACTGAAGGTGTTTGGTTCTGTATGTTACAAACATCTCCCAGAAGCTAGAAGACAAAAACTGGATGATAGAAGTAAAATAATGTTACTAGTGGGGTACCACAGTACAGGTTCATACAAACTTTATTGTCCAGAAACTAACAAAGTTGAGTTCAGCAGAGATGTCATTGTAAAAGAATCAGAAGTTTGGAATTGGGAAAGGTCTCGTCCTGACTCTGATGAGAGAACTCCTGAAGAAAAGTCAGAAACACATGTTTCTAAAGACTCTGACTCTGAAGAAGATTCAGAAGGTGAAGATGATTCTGACTGACTCTGATGGTGATTCAGACTCTGGGAATTTTCCAGACTCTAAAGACAGTCAAGGTTCCAGAGAAAGTCTAATTTCTGAAGCAAGAGCTTCTGAAGGGGAATGTTTCGGTGTCTGAGGTTCTGAAGTTCAAATTCAGAGGCAACAAAGAGTCAGAAGCATCCCAAGAATATTTAGAGAGTTTGACATGTTACAAGACACTAAAGAAGACTCAGAAGGAGAAGTTATTCAGTGTGCAATGTTATTAGACTCTGAACCCGTAAGTATGGAAGAGACTCTTAAGCAGGAAGTCTGGTTGCAGGCCATGAAAGAAGAACTTGATGCTATAGAGAGAAACAAGACTTAGAAGCTGGCAGAACTTCCAAAAGGCAAGAAAGCCATCAACGTTAGATGGGTTTTCAAGAAGAAGCTAAAGCCAGATGGATAAATTGGCAAAGAATAGTAGCAATTTGCTTCTACAGAAGCCTGGGCTGGATTACTATGAAGTGTTTGCACCTGTAGCGAGACATGAAACAATCAAACTAATGATTGCAATAGCTGATAACAGGAATTGGCCTCTGATGTATTTAGATGTAAAATTTTCATTTATGAATGGTCCATTACAAGAAGAGGTATACGTGTCACAACCTCCTAGATTTGAGAAAAAATTCAGGAAGGGATGGTGTTCAAATCACACAAAGCCTTGTATGGATTGAAGCAAGTGCCCAGAGCCTGGAATCTGAAGATTGATTCATTTTTCAAGGGACAAGGGTTTCAAAAGTGTGAGATGGATTATGGTGTTTATGTTCAGCACACTTTAGAAGGTAATATGATTATGGTATGTTTATATGTGGATGATATATTACTCACATGAAGTTTTGAACAAGAGATAGTTGAGTTCAAGAAGGTTTTGATGAATGCGTTTGAGATGATAAATCTTGGGAAAATGAGTTTCTTTCTGGGGATGGAGTTTATGTAGTCTGAGAAAGGAATCATTTTGCATCAGATGAAGTATGAACTTGAGCTTCTAAAGAGATATGAGCTAGAGAATTGCGTAGTTGCTATCACATATGCTGATACAAATCAAAAGTTGGAATCTGATTCTAATGGAGAGGATATGGATTTTATAACCTTCAAACATATGGTTGGTTCTCTGAGGTATTTGTGTAATACCAAACCTGATATTTGCTATGCAGTTGGAATAAATAAAAGTGGTCCCATTACCAAGCTGTTGTCAGGATTCTGAGATATGTGAAGGGAACTCTGGAGTATGGAGTGTTATTTCCTTCTGGAAGAAAGATCGAATCAGAACTTCCGAGTTATTCAGACTCTCATTGGTGTGGAGACAGAGTTGACAAAAGAAGTACTTATGGGTACTTATTCAAATTTCTGGGAGCTCTTATTTCTTGGTGTTCCAAGAAGAAACCGGTTATTGTGCTGTCAACCTGTGAAGCTGAATATATTACAGGCGCTCTAACTGCATGCCAAGCTGTGTGGATTATGAACTTGCTACAAGATCTGAAGATTGAGGTAGACAAACCTCTAAAGCTGATGATTGATAACAAGTTTGTAATCAATCTTTTCAAGAACCCAATGTTGCATGGGAGAATCAAGCATATTGAGACCAAGTATCACTTTTTGAGGAATCAAGTTCAGAGTGGAATATTAGAAGTTGTGCACTGTAGCACACAGAAGCAGCTGGCAGATGTTCTGACAAAGGCTATCAAGACTGATCAATTTCTTTGGCGTTGTTTGTTTTGTGTAAATATAAATTAAGGGATGGTGTTGGAATTAATTTATATTTAGGAATATCTAGGAATATCTTTTTATATCCTTTTATATCTTTGTTAGAAGGTATTTTAGTATTTTTATTATATCCTAATTTTGTGTATAAATAGCCTAGTAGTAGGTAGGTCAATATAATTCATTGTAAATTCATTATTCCTTATTCTTTAGCCGTCATTAAATATATTCCTTTTGTCTTTCATCTCCCTCATGCACCAACATTATATAACACCTCTTAATTCTAGAAAGTGGGGAGTGTGTTGGACAATGCCCAAGTTGTGGGAGGTTCTCTGCTTTCGAAACGAACTAAGACTAGTTGAATCTTAGTTGACAAGGACAATCTTACCCCCATTATTTACGATAATATGAATGATTTTTGATTTCCTTCTTTGTTTGTAACTCACATTCCTCCAAATTCATCGAAGATTAGGGAGTTGGTCCCAAATATTGATCCAAAATATGTGGCTGATTTGGCGTATCCCAATCATTAGTAGGCACAAAAGTGTATTCTCTAAATGGACAAATTAGTGGCATTAACATGCCATTTGCTTTCTATTGACAATACTTAAATGTTGAGGGATATTCATCTTTATGGGAAGTTAAAGCGCATGAGATTGAATGCTCATAAGGATATTGAGACTATTCTTCAGGTTCAAGTTAACTTGGATGAAATTAAGAAAAGAATGATGAAGCATAATGAGGAGTTTCGTTGTTCTCCCCAAGGTCTGGAAGTGATTAATGAGAATCACCGATCGAGAGAGAAATATTTCAAGGATCAAATCCAACTCTCGGAAAGGAGAGAAAAATGAGGTAGAGGTTTAAGTTTCCATTACTATTGAAGAGGAGAATATCACGGAGGCCCAAATTTTGTCTTTAGAAGATATAGCTTTTTCTATCAAGCAAAAAAAAACTTTTTAAAAGTCATTCTAGTAATTTTAGATTTGAAGGACCGAAAGAGCATGTTGCTTCATTAGTTTTGAAAAACTTGAAGTTAAGGGAGGTTCATTGGGAAACTTGTATTTGAAATTAAATATGAATAATCTAGTCGAGTTTTGAAGTTTTCTGACTTGGAAGGATGTGCTTCGAGTACAAGAAAAGGTCTACCCATGCTAGGTTTAGGATTTTGATAACACCATTACTCAAATTTTGGTTTTAAACCCTGACATTACCCTCGCAACTACCATCCCAGATGCGGGTAAAGTGGTAAAGAATGGTCGAATCAAATGAGAATGTTGTACTTCTACTTTTACTTGTATGGAATTTGTAAGACCAACACGGTTTATGTCTTAAGTCTTTGATTTGTAATATTTGTATCAAAAGTTAAACATTCTTCTAGTAAGATCGATATTTGTTTTCTTTTGCCGGTTTAAGTTCATTGTTTTTCTATGTTTTGGACCCATGTAATGGGTGGATTTTGGGTTGAATATGAGAGTACAATAGTCTATAAGCGGGTAATGAGGTTGAATAGAAACCCTTTTGAAAAATATTTTCAAAATCAAAGTATTCAAAATGTGTGGGAGCAAAATTTTTAGAAAATGCGTGTTATGGACGAACTTGCACAATTTACTTAATGATTATAAAATGCAATGAAAATCAAAACTATGAAATTACTTACACAGAATATGTTAATTAATCAAATTCAATTCACAAATGAAATTTTAATAATAAAATTAAAAATCTAATATTACAAGTTTATACATATATATTCACAAGAAATAATGTTTAGTAGACAAATTCTACAGAGATCTAAGCTTAAACATTAAAATACTATGAATAATAAACCTACATGAAATTTTAGAAAGCAATAATGGCCTAAATTCACAAAAGCTTGAAAGCGATAAATCCTATGAACATGAAAACTATACAAAATTTTAGAAAATATATAGAGATAATTGTGCACTAGTATTCATACTAGTTCTCTGCGTCATCCTCACTTGTACCTAGTCCAGTCGTCAATGACGAACAATTGAAAAGTCATTAGTCTTCCACTAATTTGAGAAGCCCAAATGTCTTTTAGTTACAACATATAATCAAAGACAAATGAAAAACTTAAATCAACTCTTAAGCAACTCATATCTAAGTCTTGATTCTTCTTTTGTTGAACACATCTCACTAGGATACAAATTCCTCAAAATATTCACTCGAACTTGAATTAGCTCATCCAGTTAGAACCAAAAGCACTTAAATATTTCATGCACAAGGGATCATCACCCAATCCTACCAAAATTCTTCTTTTAAATACATTTTACTTAAAAATATCGGTACTAAACTAAAAGTCATAAGTATATACAGATTTATCTAAATCTTTAATAATAAATATTTATATTATTAAATGAGAAAAAAATAATATATAGTAAAATAATTTTACACTGTCAATCAATCAACAACGTGTATCCCGCCAAGTCACATGTATATTTTAGGCTTAATATATATTTTAATCCCTTAACTGAATTTAATGTTTCACTTTAGTCCATTAACTAAAAAAATGTTACAAGTTAGTCCGTTAATTTCACTTTTGTTATCCTATTTGGTCCCTTTCGTCAAATTTTAACCAAAAAATGGTAAGTTCTAGTGTCGTGGATGTACAGCATGACTCAAGGTCCAAATGTGACTCATCATTTATACTATAATATAGGATTTCCACTTAATGTAGCCTTATTGTGACCATCTTTATGACACCTACTTAAGTGGAAACCATACTTTATAGTACAAACACCTAGTTACATTTGAATTTTGAGTCTTGTTGTACATCCACGTCACCATAACTTAACATTTTTTTTTTTGCTAGAAATTAACGGAAGAAACAAAATAAGATAATCGAAGTGAAGTTAAGAAACTAATTTATAATATTTTTAATTAATGGATATTAAATTAAATTAAAATACATATTGATTAAATAGGCCTATATTTTAAAGTCATGTTGATGAGATGGTAGATTAACAAATTTCAATTAGATATACTTTACACGATAATATGATTTTTTTAATAACCACTTTTAAAAAAAAATCTCAAATAACCATATTTTCAAAAATATTCCCAAAATAACCACTTTTCAAACAAAGAAAATTCGTCACATAGAGGTCAAGACATTTTGTGTGGCGCATACATGTAAAATAAAGAGGAGGCGCCACACTGCATGACTTGTCCTCCTATGTAGTGCCATACATTGTGGCGCATGCATGTACTTTATAATGAGGAGGCGCCACCCTAGGTGGCTTGACAATTGTTTTTGGTTTTCTATAAATACAACCACCCATCTTTACCATTTTTCACACCTCTTCTCACATCACTCTTAAAAATGTCTTTCACTCCCTTGCCAATGTTTTCCACTCCATTGTCGAGGCTTTCACTAATAAAAAAAGATACTCATGTTATTTTTTCTCTGAAAAAGCCTCTGATGAAGATCAAACTTGATTTGTTGGTTGGAAGGAGACATTCCTGATGGTGAACAGATAAAAAATTAAAAGACAAATTACAATGAGGAATGAAAATGGAGTAACTTGTTCATGGAAAACTGTGAGAAATGATGATGATGTCCTTATGATGATGCTTGGACCAAATGATATTTTGTTGTGGTTTTAATCTCTTAGTTATTACAACGTGTTTAGTTGTTTTGTCTACTTATCATGTTGTTGTGTTCTGCGTAGTTGTCTTGAGTTTGTCGTGTTGTAATTTTTTGGGCCATTATCTGAAGGTTGTTGTAATCGAATATTAACTTGAACACGAAATGAAAATTCGAATTTAAATTGAAATTTATTGCTTACAAAAAATAAATTACTCCGAAAAGTTTTCCATAAAAAATTATGTTGCAGAGCTAGACCCAATTTTCAGACAATTTTTTCGATTGTGTTTGGGAAGACAACATGTACCGCATAATCTTATCATTTTGTTTGTTGTATCCATTTCAGTTCTAATACATGCGCTGTTTGGGTGGCCCTTTTTCTTCCTTCGCATTTGTTCATTGTGCTAAACAATGCCCATTGATAAGCAGGCCAATACTCCTCCTTTACCAACATGGAGAAGGTATTGATGCACACACTTAATACGCTCTAGACTGTGTAAGTGAGGGATATATGTCCTCTTGGGTCCAAGCGAACATGCGAACATGCTATTATGACATGAGATCAAGGCATGCGAAATGACATATACTCAGAGTTGATGAACAATGAGGATTTAATGATTTGAGAGACTTCGCTAGAGATCAATGTCGTCAATGAAGGCATCAATGTGAATTGGTCCTACGTGATACAATCTTACAAGATAACTTAAAACCAACTCTCCAATATTTAAGATGGTACACATCGGTTTCAAAAAATTTGTTTTCGTCTCAAGAGACGTGTTTGATCGACCCACGCCAAAGAGCTGCATCATACGCCCAACAACAACCCCAACAACCAACCCCTTAACAATACCAAACCCAACAACAATGTCTACCCACTCAAACCCAACAACCATACACCACCACATCCACCTAAATCCGTTATTAATTCATGCCACATACACAAACACAATACCAAGAACATAACCCGACCCACCACCAACAATATGCACCCTCCACATCCTATCATAACAACAAAGACACATATGATACCTCTCATTCCTACCATAGCACCCAACCTACATATAACCAAATATCACACCATCGAAGCACCCGACCATCATACGGATTTCAGAAACCGCAACTGTAACACCCCATTTTCCCATAATAATAATTATAATAAAATAATACATAATATATCAGAGTCCACAAATGGGAAGTCACATATTTCAAAAATTCATAAAGTCTCAAGTCACTTTATCACTTCATTTATTCATAGTAATCAACTAAACAGTGGAACAATTTAAACTAATCTACCTCCATGGCGTTGAGGCCTCAACAATAATAAAACTCTACAAAATATATGGTTCAACATAATTATGAGTTAAGATATGTAACAATTAAAAACAATAAAAAAACATAGCAAATTCCCAAATCCCATGTTACGTATCAGAGCGACTCCTAGGACTCGTTCAAGCAACACTCACTCCAAGCACTACTCGGGTACCTGGTGTAATACGGTGGGAGAACTGACTTATGTTTTGCGTTTTATCATAAATGTTGCGGATAGCAAGAGTCGCCACCGACTTTTCTTTTATCCAATAAAGGAAATGGTGAAAAGAATAGGAAAGATCTTTGAGAATTTTTCTTGAGATCGGGGGGGGGGGGGGGGGAGGGGGTAGGTTATGAAAAGGGAAAGTATTAGCACCCTTTTCATCCGTAGTTATCTACGGCCTCTTAATCGCTAGCTCACTTTTAAAAATGCTTCGTGAATGTGTAAGTTTGAAAATATTTTGAAAATGCCTAAGTTCGACAAACTTTGTAATGATTCTCGTATCGTTGAGAATGCATACAAAGTGTTTGTTTTGAAAATATTTTAGAAGAGAAGTGTTTGTGTGAAAAATATTTTTGTTTGTGAGCAAGCGATTACGAGCTATCTACCTACTCAAAAGTCTTTTGTTCTTTTCCTCCTCCTTGAGATAGTGTTATCCTACCATTAGTTATTAGGAAGCACTATTATTGGATGTGAGGAACATACATAAGTTATCATACAGTAATAGAAGGCAACTTGTAGGATGCTTTAGCAATTGTTATAAGGGACTAAGATCGTTTACCTAAGGCAACATCAAAGGGTCATCAAGGGACTACGATCTTATTAATCGAGGGTCTTTGCTAAAGCATTTCACATCCGAGGGACATGACTGTTTAAATCCGAGGCAACAAGTGAGGTTACCCTAGAGGTGCGTGTGTGAAAAGTGATTTGTTTTCAGTTTATTTTTTGTCTTGAAATTAGGTTTTCTAATGTTTGCTTTTATTTTTCTCATACAAACCCTAATTACTAACAGTAATAAGGAAAGCAGTAAACTGTGGAAATTAAATGTCCTACGCTATTACAACGCTTCAGAGATGGGGGTATAAGTTTATGAATGGGGGAGGAAAATAACAAACACTAATTTGTCTATTACAAGCTTTTAGCATTTACAATATTGACAAATACTAATGCGAAGATAAAGTGCGCGACGATGGTGAAAAAGGGAAAGATGTTTTAAGAAACCCTAAAAATATTTAGAACTTAAGAAAATATTTATTTGTTTCTTTGTTTAGAAAATATTTAAAATGATGGAAATAAAAAGTTAGACCTAATTCTAATTTTATTTACAATTTAATTAAAAATAAAATAAAGTGTGATTAGATTAATTTATTTATGAAAATTAAATTAATTAAAACCTAAAGAATGTTAGGTGTTTAGAAAATATTTTATAGTGTTTTATTTAGAAAAAATATTTTAAGGACAAAACCTAATTCTAATTAAATAAACTCAAAGTGATTAAAATAAATTAATTTTTATTTGTCAAAAATTAAATTAACTAATTAAAAACCTAAATCTATTTTTTTAATCATTTTTATGATTCTCTCTGATTTTAAATAAAGTTATTTTAAAAAAGAAATGTTAATTAAAATAAAAAAATGGGCCAACAATGTAAGCAAATTGGGGGTGAGAAAGAAGCAAAAATATCATGGCCCAATAATAATTTTTTTGTTTGAAGCAGAAAAAATAAAAAAAGTAATAGGGTGGGCCTGACGTTGTAAAAAGAAAAATGGGGGTGTTAGCAAGCAAAATAAAAAGGTCCAAAACAACTAAGCCCAAACGCTGCATGATTCAATGTGGGCAGCCTTTGATGGTTCATGGTGGAAATGCGTGTTTGAGACATCCAGACCAGACTTGATGAGATCTAATGGTGTTGATGCGAGGCTCATGGTAGGCGTGTATGATTTACATGTACCTGATCCATAAGAGAAATGTTGAAAAATAAAATGTCAGAGGCAGAGATCTAACCTCTGTCCTAGCACACTAACACCTTACACACACACGCGCTTGCCACTGGGGTGGTTGTTTCATCCAGTTATGAAACAACCACCAATAAATATATAATAAACTCAACTTTGAAAAATTTAAATGCCATCTTCTTCTTCTTCATCGCGCCATCACCATATTTTATTTTCAAACTCTTCCATTTCTCAATAATTTAAAAAAATTTTAACATTAAAGTTGCTCTAAATTTCACAACGAATTCAACCATGTAACTTTCAAAAGCTAAAGATTAGAGGTTAGGATGAATTTTGTTTGGTACCAAACTGAAACCTAATTTTTTTCCAGAAACTTCAATTTCAAAATTCTCATCACACAATTAATATAAATGGAAACTAAGGACATGGTTAGTTTCAGGGCATTGATATCTAAATTTTTACTTTAGAAAATAAATGCAAATGATGCTTGTACAAAGATTTCAAAGTTTGGAAAACTTACATCTTGATACGAAACTTGAATGCTCCCTACACAACTTCCAGAGGTGAAATGATGATTTGGTGAGCTTGCTTGGACCCTGAGGAAGCTGTTTGGATGCTCATTTGATGTTGAGAGTGGCTGAATCACTCCAACAAAGTCAAGTTGCAAAGCTTTGTTTTTGAGTTTGGAAGATGATGAATATGGTGTTACAGTGATGAAACAGGTCTTTGGATGAGTTCTATATGAGTTATAGAAACTTTATAACTGATTTAGAGTGAAAACATACGAGTGAATTGAGTGTTTGGTGTTCAAGGTCAGAAGTTGCAACAAATGGAGTTTTACACGTAGCTTCTGATTTTGGGAGATTTTTGAGGTTGTGTATTCGTGCTATGGATTGATAATGACTCTTATATTTATAGGAAAAGGGTTTGAGGAGCTGAAGTAACCAGGTTTACAAGATAACAAGTGATGGCTTGATTGCTTAGTTATGAAGCAAACTTGAAGATCATGGTTCCAATACCTTGTACCTTGTCTTGTAGAGTGGTTAGACACTTTAAACACGTTCCTCTGAGTTTTTTAGGTTGAGTGTGATCAGAACAAACAAGTTAGAGGCTCAAGAAGTTGACTTTGTGTATAAAGTGACTTTACAAGAATGGAAGTGTGAACTTTCTTCCCTTAATGGCAAAATGGATTGGACAAAGCTTTAATCATTTGGATCATAGCTCAAAATCTTGTGTAATCTTCTGATTATGGATAGATTTGGAGGTTAGAATCCTGAAAAGTAGGATTATGCAACATGACTTGAAGGTTGGGTTATGAACTTGTCACAAAAATGACCTATAATGCAACCTTAGACACCCAACTTCATCCCTTCGTTTCTCCTTGCTCAAGCATGATAAAATTATGTTCTTGGACATTTTGAAAAGCTTGAAACATTTTCTACAACTTTCATGTTGTGAGTTTTGGCTAAATAAAACGGGAACTTGGTGAAAAATGGCCATGAAGTTAGGACCAAAATCTGATCAAAACTTGCAAAAAAAATTCTAAGTGTTGGATAAAACAAATCATAACTTCATGAGCTTATATCTCTTAAATTGAGCACTACTTTCTCCGTCACCGTCTCCACCGTAGGCCTGCCAGTAACAATTTCCATCATTGAGAGAGAGACTGTTTTCGATGGTCGTCCCCTCTTTCGCGATCCCGTTCCCCTCGCCATCGCTAAAGATAGTTATTTCCTACTATCATTAAATGTTTTTATTTTTATTCTCCACCTTTATAATCACTATTAATGCTAAATACCGATATTATTATTATTACACCATAAACTAATTTTTATTCTAATTCTCTAATTAAAGCTAACTTCTCACGTACCCTTAGCCATGTCTACCTACCATGAATTATACCGAAATAATTCAAAATCGACAAACAATGACTAAATATTTAAATGAGGCGTTACAGCAAGAACCGTTGCTTCGTTTCCAAAACGATTCTATCAACCACCTCACCCACACATATCCCAACCAACAAGACCAAACTTCAACAACATGTGCATTAATCTTTTTAGAAGCACAACACCGTGGAGAGAAATGATCGATGAGATGTATAATTCAAATGTACCATGATCATCACATCAAGCACCTCAACATCAACCGAGTCAGGATAAGCCCAAACACCTTAGAGAATTCAACTGAGAGAAGTGAGACAAGGATTGAGGCAAATACATGAGCGTTTTTGTCATACAGGTGGACGTTTAGGTTGAAGGAGACATCAGTAAAAATATGTATGTATGCATTGTGTAATTTTAAATATTAATATAAAATATTTGTTTACTTTTATTATTATGATATAAAAAAAACACAGCAGTCAAGCCACCTAAAATGTTACTTTGATAATTTTTTTTTGAAAAAGATTATTTGAGAAATTATCTAAAAAAAATTGGTTATTTTAAAATATAGTTGTAAAAAAAAAAGGTTATAAAAAACAGTTTGAGAAAAGTGCTAACCTTATTTAAAAAAGTTACACGCTTATTTATTTCAAGAAAAAAAATCATTATCTTTTTCATCTACTCCCTTTATTTTCCATTACAGTTAATCACCAGTCTTCACTCTTCCAGTCTTTCTCATTTCTAATCAACGCCAACTGTATATATATACTGCACCCGCCTCACCAAACCTACTCTTCTCGATTTCAAATTGCAAAACAATGGCATTCTCTCTCAATTCCTCTCGCACTCTTCGTTCCGTTCGTTCTTCCATTCACGTACGAAATCTCTCACGTTACTCATTCTTCTTCCATTTCGCTCAATTTCTTACTCATTCTTCTCTTTCGTCTTCCGCAGGCAACGCTTCTTTCATCTTCCGCATTTCAACAAGGTATTTTTTTTCTTCCTATTAATCGTTTTCTGATCTTCATTTTCTTTAATATCGATTTTGATTTGTAACGGTTCATATTTATTTAATTATTTGTTTAATAACAACTATCTTTTGCGCGGGAAATCACTGAGCTATGGCGGTTTTATCATTTTAGGGTTTTCGGCAATTTTTCGAAGCTATGGCGGTTTTGAACCGTCGGAGAACTGTATATTGCAACCGCAAGACGAAGAGATTTCTACACTTCGTCAACAATTCGAAGCTGCTAAACAGAGTTTTCTCAAGATTCCGAATGCTCTTAAAGAAATGCCGAAAATGAATCCTGAAGGTTCGTTTCGTTCGATTATTTCTTGCTTCGGCGTTTTACTGTTTTATGAGAAATTGAATTGAATGCGTATTTGTTGAATTGAATGAGTGTTTGTGCGTTTTGGATTTTTAGGCATATATGTGAATAAGAACTTGAGATTGGACAGATTGCAAGTTTACGGTTTCGATTATGATTACACGTTGGCACATTACTCGGATCATTTGCAGACTTTGATATATGACCTTGCTAAGGAGTATATGGTTAACGAGGTTTGTTTCTGATTGCAGCTTTTTCTAACTCGGATCGTTTGCTGTTTTGGTTTCTTTCCTTACTGTTTGCTGTTTTGGTTTCTTGTTGGTTCTTTCAGCTTAGGTATCCGGATGTTTGTATGAGTTTTACGTACGATCCAACTTTCCCTATTAGAGGCTTATACTATGATAAGTCAAAGGGGTGTCTCATGAAGCTGGATTTCTTTGGTTCAATTGAGCCTGACGGATGCTACTTTGGTAGACGCAGGGTATTGGACATTGTTTACTTTATTTATATGAAGCACCAAGTTAGCTACTGTTGTCACTTTGATTTTGTTCTTACTTTTTTTATGCAATGTTTCCATGTAAAACCACACACAATTTGAAATGTGTTGGAGTTTTATGCATTGCTTGGTTGGCATTGTCTGCATTGAAGTATTGTGTGTTGCTGGTTCTATTTAAAAAGCTTCTTTAAGCATAGTTTGTCTGTTGCAGCAGAAATAAAATATAAAAGATGTTTTTCTTGTATTAATTTGTTTCTTCCAAATATTACAGTTGAGCCAAAGCGAAATACGTGATGTATATGGCACGCGACATATTGGTCGTGATCACGCTCGATCACTGGTTGGTTTGATGGATTTCTTCTGCTTCAGTGAGGTATGTTCCCTGTCATCATGAGTAATTAGTTTGTTAACGATTATCTGTTGCATGACTAGAGGACTATTGGTACTGTGGAGTATTGAAGCTTTGCCGTAGCAAACTTTTATGAAATGAGTCTTCTACTTATCATTTCATGTCATATAAGATTGTCATTCAACTGAGTAAGTGTGTCACAAAACTATAGAGTATAGACAAATGATTGGCTTCCATTAACATAGAACCTTCAATTGTCAACTAAAATGGCTGTCCCGTATAGCCCTGTATATCAGAAGAAATGGACATAGGATGCTGAGCACAATAAGACATACGTTTATTGCTATCTTGTAAGAGACAAGGAATAGCACCGGGAGTCATCTCATGATTATATAATTTAGTTAATAGAGAGCCATTCTTATTTTGAAGGAAAGAAAAACACCTTAAATAATCCTAAAAACAAGTTACACAGCATATAAAACTTAGGGTCCATGTATGGATCAGGTCTATATTAGAGGAACTTAGTGTTAATATCTTCAAAATTTGAAAATTCTCTTCAAAGTCAAAACTATGCTGCCAATTTTATATTTCAATTCCTCTATAACCTATTAACTTATGAATTCTCTTTCTGCCCAAAATATTAGGTTGAGAGCTAATTGTTTACAGTGTTACTTGTAGGCATGCCTCCTTGCTGATATAGTGCAGTACTTCGTGGATGCTAAGCTAGAATTTGATGCTTCCTACATTTATGAAGATGTTATTCGTGCAATTGATCATGTCCACAAAAGTGGCCTGGTTCATAGAGGAATTCTCTCTGATCCGCATAAATACTTGGTGAAAAATGTAAGTTCAAAACATTTTTTGCGTCTCCATTGACAGTTAATTTAAGGAACATATTCTGCAATAAGTGGTAGACAATATGTTCCAAAAACCTATTTCAAGATCTAGTGTCTTAATTCAGTTAAATATTTTATTTTTGTATCTATCTATCCATCTATCTATCATCAAGGTAGACATTGTTTCGTTGTGTCAAATTGTGTTATCTTATTCTCTGGATGATAACTTGTAGTTGTTATTTACTTGTCTTTGAATATTTCAGGGAAAGATTTTAAGTTTTCTCAAAAAGCTAAAGGAGAAGGGAAAGAAGCTTTTCTTGTTGACTAATTCTCCTTATTACTTTGTCGATGGTGGGATGCGTTTTATGTTACAGGTATTTGATAACACGAAATCATATCCATACATTTTGTGTGTATCATGGAATGCTTTGTATAGTTTTCACCGGACCTGTTAGAGTTTAATAACTATTTTTTTTTTAATTTTGGGAAGCGGTCTTCCACAATCCTTGTCTATGTGGCATGTAAATACATTTTGAGCCAGACAGAGCTCCTTTTCTACTTAAGTATTCTTTTATCACGTGCTAACTTGCAAATTATAGTTCGAACATTGCTATAGAGTATATATGGAATAACAAATGCAATAAATTATAAAAAATGAGTGAAATTTACATTCAGATGATGGAAGTCTCTGAATGAAGATTCTATCAGACATTGTTTTCATTTTCTAGCTGATTACTTGGAGTGGACTTTTTCATCTTAGCAACTAGTGTCTAGTAGAGATGAATATCTAACATTATCAGAAAATTCTGGAGATTACCTTAAAACAGTGCAGGCATGCCTAGTTTCTTTATATGACCTGACTTAAATTTTTTCACTTATAATAATTTTCTGATTTTTGAGTAAAACTACCCTTTATTAGAATCTTTCCCTCTTGTTTTTAATCAATGAGATTAAATTTCATCAAAACGTAGCCTGAAAAAATATTTTATAAGGGAGAGACAGATACGTGCTGGAGTTATGTGAACTACACATCACTTAGATGGTTAACACTGACACTTGATAGGTCCTTTGAAACACCGACAGTCGTAGGTTTAGATGTTGTCCACATGCCCGACACGCATCAATACCTTACCTATATGATACCCGGGCGAAACGTGTCAGACACCTGTGGCAAGTATCCCCAAAAAAACTTTTTTTTCTTCCCTTCGACATACGTCCGGCACTTATTAGACATTCCTTGAACCCAGCTAGAAAGATAGACAAATCTATGCTTCAAAGGTCACATCTTTTTGAATTATTTGGTTGGAAGTTCTGCACTTGGTTTTAATTTTTTAAAAATATTTTGCTGTTGTTTTTCCCTTTTCGTATCAGGCCATAATTTCCTTGCGTTTGCTCTTTGATAATTTTTATTAGGATTCTATGGATTGTAGAGACTCTTGGACAGAGCTGTTTGATGTTGTGATTGCCCAGGCCAACAAACCACAATTTTATACATCCGAGCATCCATTCCGGTTTGTATCCAATACATCCCATGTGATATGTTGTTTGTTTATACATTTTCTAACATAGTTCTTCTCGTTTATATGTTCCGGTTTGTATTTTTTATCATTTTGAAAGGTATAAATCTGTCTTCAGCACAAGATCATTTTGATGTTACTCTAAAATTATACTAGTAATTAATGCTAAAAGAAAGATGCATTTTGATGCTAAAAGAAATTGAGCATAGTGTGTGTGGAAGGTTGCAATTGAAGCTCGTATGGATCATTTTCTTTTGCCAAACTTTCTTTTCCTCATCATTTCTTTCTTTTTTCATCTCTTTGACATTTGATTAAGCATTCATAAATCTTGAATTATTTGGAAAGATACCAATATCATTGGCTATTCTATGCAGTTGCTATGACACCAAGACGGACAATTTAACTTTTACCAAGGTTGATAAATTTCTTCCGGATAAAATTTACTATCATGGATGCCTCAAATCCTTTCTCCAAATAACCAAGTGGAAAGGCCCAGAGGTATGCTTTTATTTTATAAGCCATACTTCATAATATTTCTATTTACTTCAATTTTACAATAAGTTTTAATTGTAAAGCAAATGTATAATATGATATGACATTAAGTTTATTTTGTACAGAGATCATAGAATGCTAAAATTCACATTTTTATTAGGTAATATATTTCGGAGACCATCTTTTTAGTGACTTGAGAGGGCCTTCAAAGGCAGGCTGGCGCACAGCCGCAATCATTCATGAATTAGAGGTATGCTTGCTATTTAATCCCTTTTCATGTTGATTTTTCACCTTGCTAACCATTACCTGTCATGAGTCCAGATCTTCTAAATATAGATGAGTTGACATTGCTCCTTCACGAGTTTCATTTAACTCCCGTAAACATGATAATGCTGTACTATAACTCGTTTCCTGTCTGCAAATATATGAATGTTTAGTCTTTAAACATTTTGCATGGTCAGTCCAAAGAAGCGTGGAATCCATTGTAGGTTTGTTTTATCTTTCATTTGCTAGAACCTGATCCCACACGACTTGAACTTTTGATGTCCTAGACACATGCAACTGGTAAAATGTTAGTAATAGGAATCTTCTTAGTTCCAGTTGGTTATGCAGTGCTAAAAGATTAAGATAGTTATGTTTGAGAATCTTCTAGAATGTTTTTTCTTGAGGTATTGATGCATGTAGAACTATTTTCATAGTCAACACCGGAAACATTGACATATTTATTTGTATTATTTCTTCAACAATGCAGTACGAAATACAAAAGCAAAATGAAGATACATACCGCACTGAGCAGGTATCCTTAAAGATTGTCCGTGCTAAACATTATTTCCTTGCAGATTCATACTTGTTTACTTTGATGATTTCATGTTACTTTTGGTAAGTTGTTGTATTGAAGAATGGTCAACTAGTATGATTATGTTAATGAGCTCGAGGCGAAGGATTGAGGAGAAAATTGTTCATGGGAATTGATTTATATTCCTTGCATACAGAGGTTTATCAATTAGTAGAGGACAGTTTTATTTTCCGAGTAAAATGAGCATGTTGCCTTTTCTTAGTGAAGCAGAGACACATGTTATTGTTTTTCTCATACTTTAATTAAGTTATGGTGTGAAGAATAATGCTAGTAACACACTCTTTTAACACATTTTTCAACACATGATTTTTTGTTGGTTAAAACTCACATGGATCTCATCAAATTTATGTGGGACTCACATGATGTAATGGGACCCATATGAATTTTAACCATTAACAACGAGTGTGTTGAAAAGTGGGTATTAAAGAATGTGATGCTAGCACTCCTCACAGTATACATTTTTAAAGTTGTTCAAAAAAAGTGTAAATGAGCAATTTTTATAGTTATTATAGAAAGATCCTTATTCTCTATTTTTGGTTTATAATTAACACTTCAACCGTGTAATTACTTACGGAGAGATGTCTTGAAGCTGTGCCATTTTATGCTTCATATTCTGTTGAACAATGCAGGCAAAGTTTCATATAATACAGGAGCTACTAGGTAAATTGCATGCAACCGAAGCCAATAGTGTGAGAACTGCAGCTTGCAAGTCACTTCTGAAAGAACTTAACGAGGAAAGACAAAAAGCGCGCATGAAGATGAAGATGATGTTTAACAAATCTTTTGGAGCAACATTCCTCACTAGCACAGGACAAGAATCTGCTTTTGCTTATAACATTCATCAGTATGCAGATGTCTATACCAGTAAGCCAGAGAATTTTCTTCTTCATTCACCTGAAGCATGGCTTCATGTTCCATTTGATGTCAAGATTATGCCTCATCATGTGAAGGTATTACCTTTGATCTGACAGCTCGTAAGGTATTTTTCTTTTGCGTGATAATAAAAGTGCTACAGTACATGAACCTGTTACTTATTTCCTGCTTCCTCCTACATTTTGTTTCTTTCAGATTCCGTCAAGTTTATTCAAAACTGGATGAACACTTCTATAAATCACTTCAAACTTTTATATTCATTCTGGGGCTCTAATTCTTACGGGACAATGATGTGGCGATTCAGATAAGCAATATCATTGTGCAGGGCGCAACTGGAAGACACTTGTTGCAGCATAACGTACATTCAGTTTTATTCTATTTGTCTTGATTACCCCAGTTCATCTTGTAGTTGTTAACAGTCTCTTATGCTTCACATTAAATCAGAAAAGTGAAATCCCTATACATAGAAAAGTGTATATTTCTTCATGTTACCAAAATGATTCAACAAGAAAAAAATTGAACAAAAATGATTCAACAAGAAAAAAATTGAACAAAAATGATTCATAGAAGTTTCACTTGTTCTTTTTGAGATTACCGAAAGATTCCAATTTTCAAAATAAATAAAGAGTTTCATAATTATGATTGAGTGTATAAATTTTAGACTTTATTGTCATAAGTTTTAGAAATGTAATAGTATGTTTTTAGAGATTCAAAATTGAGTACTATGTCACTAGTTTTGTAATGACTGTGTTCATGAAGAAAAAAAATATAGTTGCATGTTTGTATTTATGGCGAGCTTGACAAAATCACTATCCAGGTATTGGATAATGGCTCTAGTGTTTTTTATTCTTGAGGTTTCTGTTTCTATTAGTTTAGTCTATTTACTTAAGTCCATAATGTACAGGCCCAAGCCCATATAGTTTATTGATGTAGCCAAATTGTAGATAGAGTGCTATTAGTTAACATAGTTAGTGCAGTTAGTTATTCTATACGGCAGCTGAACTTTTGTATACATACCACTTAGTTGCTAAGTTCCAATCAATGAAATCGTTATTATCACAATCCTTTTCTGCAATTCTTTTGTGTTTTCTATCAGAGATCTTCATCATCAACATGGTATCAGAGCTCGATAAGCTCTGATAGTCATTGTTATACCTTCCTCTTCTTCCTCTCTTTGTTCACAAAAATCTTGAAGCGTCTTTCTCGTTTCTCTTTTGCAATTTTTTCTATTATCTGCAAAATCTCTTCTTGAAATTTGTTTCATTCAATTCTTGATTCTTCATCTACTTCTTCCTCAATGGCGTACCAGAGTTTCAATGACTATGCAACGAACTCTCCAAATCCTTATTACCTTCATCCAAACGAAAATCCTGCACCGGTTCTCGTTTCCCCTCTTCTCACTAACAAGAACTACCATACTTGGGCTCGTTCAATACAGATTGCTCTAATTTCCAAGAACAAAGACAAGTTTATCGATGGAGTCCTAACCAAGCCCCCTATTTCCGATCCACTTTATGCTCATTGGATTCGATGCAATACAATGGTGCTTGCTTGGATACAACGTTCCATCTCTGAATTAATTGCGAAATCAGTACTTTGGATCGACAATGCAACTGGAGTTTGGAAGAATTTACAGATTCATTTCTCGCATAGTGATATATTTCGTATCTCATACATTCAAGAGGATCTCTACAAATTTCGTCAGAGTAATCTCGACGTACTACTTTACTCAATTGAAAGTGCTTTGGGATGAATTAGAAAATTATCACTTTATTCCTGTTTGTTCATGTGCTATTTCATGCACTTGTGGTGCTATTACTTCTGTTAAAACCTATAGAGAACAAGATTATGTCATCAGATTTCTCAAAGGGTTGAATGACAAATTCACACACTCTAGGTCACAAATAATGATGATGAATCCTTTACCCGATATTGATAAGGATTTTTCAATTGTTATTCAACAAGAAAGGGAATTGCACAACTCTGTATCTGAATCCATTCTCAACAATGGTAATGGTGAAGAGGCTACTGAAGAATTGAAAAACACAAGAATTGCGGGGGGGGGGGGGGGGGGGGGGGGGGGGGGGGGGGGGGTTGAATTGGAATCTTAAAATTCACTGGAAAGAACACGATGATTTTTATCCTAGTTCGTTTGAACTCAAACTACTCTAGTCCTCTCGTCAAAGTGATTTCGCCTCTCTCCAACGAGGTCTTAATCCACTAATCAATATTGATTACAAATCTACTTTGACTACTGCCAAAGTCTTCTTGAATATAACCACAACCCGATTTTTCTCAAGGAATTGTATAAAAAAAATTTAATTATAAGACGGTGTACAATAATGTTTTCTTACAAAACAGTATCACAGTATGTGATGTTTTACATAGTTGAGAGAATTGTATGTATGGGGATTAGAAAAGATTGCAGCGTTGTTTAATATTGTGAAATCGTAAACGATTTATCCTCACGTCTTGTTTAAATAGGCGCAACATGAATGATCTTTTGGAAACATGATTAATGACAGTTAGGGTGCTTTTCAAAAATAATTCTTGTTCCCTTCCAGCCGCTACTCTTGAAATGGAAATATTTGATTTGTAACGCTTTAGAACATTGACATATGCGTTGCTGCATGCTTCTGAGCTTTTGAAGATCAGAGCCATAAGATCCTGTTTGCAGCGTTAGACTTACTTTCCCAGAGTTATGTAATCAGAGTTAAAACATCTTTCTTTCAGCACAACTTCTGATCTTCTATCATCAAAGCTTTTTGAGAATTGTCTACGTTCACAGTAGGAACAACCTTGCAGCTTATCTTCTGATCTTGTTCCATCAGAACTTCTCTATAAAACAAAATATAATTTTAGAGTGCATATTTGTTCTTTGTGTTTGTTATCATTAAAAATCTTACTAGGGTTGTAGAATCCAACTATGTTCTAACAATCCCTCCCTTTTTGATGATGAAAAAAACTAGGATATTTCAATAAGAATAAACAGAACATAAATCATTATAGGGTCTCCCCCTGAGCTTAGTACTCATATAGAGATGAATTACTTCCCTGAAGTTCATTCTGATCAGAGCTTTGGATGCATCTACTTCTGTCTTCATCAGAGTTATGTTCCTGTTTTGCTTTCAGAAAAAGAAACGAGAAGTTATGATATTCAAAATATTTGAGACTGTGTCTCGATATACTGTTATTAGAAATATCTTACGTTCTCCCCCTTTTTGTCAATAATCAAAAAACAATATAAGCATTAATATTCAGAGTCAAAAGATGATTTATATTAAACTTAATTGCAATAATATGCTCAGAGGCAAACAAAACAAGAAAAATGAATACAGTAAAGAAAAAAAGTTTTAAAAACTAAGATTGAGGTGGGGGAAGTTGTGTGAACAACGTTTCCAACAAGCTCTTAATCTGAGTGTTCGATTCCTCTTGTTTTCCCAACATTTATTTGATTTATTTGCATGTGTCATCTTGCATGTCTAATCTCTCCTTGATCACTGCATTTTCTTTCTTCAACTCTTCCAGAGTTTGCATAACCAAAGACGAAGAAGGTATATCCAAGGAAGGCGCAAGCTTCTCAGAACAATCTATAGCAGTTTCTGATGCAGTGGCTTCTTCAGTCTCTTTGCCTTTGTCTTGAACAATAACCAGAGGAAGCTTATCAGAGCATGGTTCA
This sequence comes from Vicia faba, assembly GCA_948472305.1. NCBI lineage: Eukaryota > Viridiplantae > Streptophyta > Magnoliopsida > Fabales > Fabaceae > Vicia > Vicia faba. Next base: position 1,525,655,247 of record OX451739.1, on the reverse strand, counting down.
TCAACTTCTGAGGGCTGGTACTCTTTCCATGGAGAATTATCCAGTTTAAGAATAGGTTTCTTTTCCCAGTGACTCAGAACTTGATCCTTGAAAACATTCAGCTGATCACGAAAGTTTTGTTGGGCCATTTCATAGCTTAACTCCTTAAGTTTCTGGGATTCAGAATTGAACCATTTTCTGAACTGGTTCCAGTGAGAATCAGAAGCAGCAGGATTCAGATTTTCTAAGCATGCTCGCTTCAAAGAGTTAACCCATTCAATTATCTCTGTTTCAAAAATTAATAAATTTCTACCAACATCTACCTTGGTGATGGTTGGTTTAGGTTTAGGAATAACAATTTTGTGAGAGTTAGAGGCAAGGTGATCTAGCACTTCTAAGTCTATTACTGTTCTTAGGTGATCTTCTGGAGGATTAATAGGCGAGGGAGAGGGAGAATCAGAAATGATAATTGGTGATGAAGGTGTGTTTGGTGGAGTGGAATGGTAAGGAGATGGAATTTCTGGAATATCTTGGATTGAGAGAGGTTGGCGAACCATGAGAGGTTATGTTATTCCAGAAATTGGTATGATGGTATTAGAGTCAATGTTTCGATTTTATGATTGGGAAGCATTGGCGTTTGGATTTTCAGAGTGGGGAACTTGAAATTCTAGATCAAATTGCTCAATATCATAAAGAACTTGAGCAATTTCTGGCTGATTTTGTTCAAGATGCGGGTTAAGAGAGTGTGGTTCATTCACAATGTTTTCTAGTGTAACTGAAGGGTCAAATTCTATATCAAAATCATCAAAGGTTTATGGTGAGGGGTTTTCTATTGGTTTTGGAGAGGAGGGTGTTTCAGATGTAGGAAAAATCACTGATTCCACAACAAAAATAAAAGAAGGATTACCTTTCTTCTTAGCAGCTTTTGGTGTCTTCTGAGAAGATCCTTCTCCCGCAACTTTCCTTTCTCTGGACTTCTTGAGGACAACTTCTGGAGCCCGTTGATGCAAATCACGAATGTTTAACTCTGGATTAGTCCCATCCAACTTGCATGCTTCCAGATATCTGAGAATAATTTCTGGTGAAGCATCAATTTGAGAGAATAGAGGGAAGTCTTTCAAAGGGACTCTTCTTGATGTTATGACTTCTTTTGTTGCAATAGTTGGATCCTTCTTAATGCTGTCAATGATCTTCATCTTCTTCAGATTCTTAGCATTGAGAGGTTTTCTAGCACATGCCTCCAGAGTGCTGATCTGTTGAGCTTCAGTCAGATATTCAACTAACTTGTTTTCAGTCAGAATATCTGAAATTAGCCTACCCAGAGGTATCCAATCCCTCTTGGTTCTTTCATCTTCTCTGGTTTCCTTCACACTTATTCTCAGATGGTTGAATAGCAGGTGAGGAAGGTTTATTTTCGCCTTTGTTGCAATGAAGTATAATAGGAATTGTTGATCAATGTTTATGTAATCAGGAGAGCTTGTTGGCTTCCTGTGGTTGATACAACCCAGAATGATTTTTGCCCATATTCTGAAGTAGTCCTTTAGATCTTTTATCTTGTTAGAAGGTTGCCCAGAGGTGAAAATTTCTCTCGAGATAGTTGTTAGGTCAGAACATTTCTCAGCCATATCACTGCACCAGATTCCTCCGCCGTTATGACCAATCAACTTTGCGATCAGTTCTTCAATGATATCAATCTTCTTCCCCATTACATATGAAGTTACCTGATGATTTGAAGAGGATGCGTGAATCCATAATTCCTTAACCAATTTTGGGAAAACTGGACCCAGAAGACGATCAAAGTATCTGTTCCAACCTTGAAATTCCACATTTGCTGTATGATCAAAGTCGGTTTCTTTCATGCTTTCAAAATCAATGATAAGTTCGCAGAGAACCTCTAGAGAATAAATGGGGGTTAACAACGTTCGTGATGGTTCTTCGTATCTCTCTGCAGTTGACAAAGATGAACCAGGAGCACATTGAGGATTCTGAGCACTTGAAGATGAAGCCATTGTTCACACTGACTGTTGATGATTTTTAAAAGATGGTTTTGCAAACGAAAAACTTAGAGAGAAAACAGTAGCGAGAAGAAGTGAGAGTGAAAGTGAATTGTGTATTTATAAACAATTTGAAAGCTTAATCAGTAAGAAAGAGAAAAAAATAATGATTACATAACATTTATGAATCCTGAAAATAGGGAGATGGCTTGGAGATATGAAATAGTTACCAATGACACGCGTCTCAATGCATCCAATCAAAGCTTTTAATCCCTTCAGAATTTGAACGCGTGTTCAGCCTTAGAAGGACGCCTGTGAGAGGATGACAGATGTAGATGATGTGAACTGCACGCTTCTATCTTTGAAATGAACCATTCAGATCTTCTTAGATAGATCCTAATGCAACTGTCCTTCTAACTTCTGAAGAATTGTTGATCAGATGTTCACAAAAAAAAACATAAAATTCTGAGGGTAAATAACGTATAAATAAAACTCTTATTCTGGACATAATTTCATGCTGAGATGTTTTAGAATGAAATTAAACTTATCTTCAGAAAGTGGTTTAGTAAAGACATCAGCTCATTGATGGTCTGTGTCAATAAATTTTAAGGAAAGAATTTCTTTCTGAATATAATCCCTAATAAAGTGATGTTTTATTTCTATATACTTAGCCCTAGAATGTAAAATAAGATTCCTAGATAAACAAATTGCAGAGGTGTTATCACAAAATATAAGAATGTTACTCTCAAATATATTGAAGTCTTCAAGCTGACTCTTCACCCAAAGCATCTGTGTGCTGTATCCAGCAGCTGCTATGTATTCAGCTTCAGCTGTTGACAATGCAATTATGGATTGCCTCTTGCTGGTCCATGAGATCTGATTTTCTCCCAGAAACTGGCAGCTTCCAAAAGTGCTTTTCCTTTCTACTCTGTCTCCAGCGAAGTCAGCATCACAGTATCCTACTAATTTGTATTCACTGGTTTTTCTATAAAACAAGCCAAGATTAGTAGTACCTTTCAGATACTTGAAAATTCTCTTAACAACAGTTAAGTGAGATTCTCTAGGATCTGATTGGAATCTGGCATATAAACATACACTGTATAGAAAATCAGGTCTTGAAGCTGTAAGATATACGAGAGAACCAGTCATACCTTTATAGATCTTCTATTTTACCTTTTTACTTATCTCTTCCTTTTCCAGAATGCATGTAGGATGCATTGGAGTCTTGGTTGTCTTACCTTCTGATAAGTCAAATTTCTTCATAAGTTCTTTGACATATTTGCTCTGGTGTATGTAGGTTCCTTCTGGAGTTTGATTGATCTGAATGCCCAGAAAGAATTTGAGTTCTCCCATCAAGCTCATTTCAAACTCTGCCTGCATATACTTAGCAAATTCTCTTCCCAGAGAGGCTTTAGTAGATCCACAAATAATGTCATCTACATAAATTTGACAAACTAGAATGTCATTTTTAAATGACTTATAAAATAAGGTTGTGTCCACTTTCCCTCTGGTGAAATTATTTTCTAACAGAAAGCTACTTAGTCTTTCATACCAAGCTCTGGGAGCTTGTTTCAGACCATATAGTGATTTCTTTAGTTTGAAAACATATTCTGGATGTTTGGAATTTTCAAAATCAGGGGGTTGATGCACATAAACTTCTTTATCAATGTATCCATTTAAGAATGCACTTTTGACATCCATCTGATAGAGAGTGATGCCATTATTCACAACGAAGGAAATTAAAAGTCTGATAGATTCTAACCTGGCGACTGGAGCAAAGGTTTCTGTATATTCTATCCCCTCTTGCTGACTATAACCTTCTACAACCAGCCGTGCTTTGTTTCTGATGACCTCTCCTTGTTCATTCAACTTGTTTCTGAATGCCCTTTTTGTTCTGAAAATTCTGGCTTCAGATACTCAATGTCACGTCCAATGTTATGACACTGTATCTGACTTACTATATGACAGTAAATGCAAAAGCAGTAAATAACACAGTCAATTGTTTACCCAGTTCAGTGTGCAACAACACCTACTCTGGGGGCTACCAAGCCAGGGAGAGAATCCACTATAAGAGATGTTAATTCAGGAATAAACCAACCAGTTTATCTCCTTCACTTAAGACCTACCCAATGCAATTCTAATCTAAGTACAACTTAAACCTGAGTTCCTACTCACTCCCCCTCAATCACAGCAGTGATATACAAACCAATTTGACTTGAGAATTGATGAAGACACTCTTCAAAAACACACTCTTGATTATGCTTCACAGCTTTTTAATCAAGTAACACAATCACTCGTGCTTCACAGCTTTGAGTGATGTACACAACTAACTTGACTCTGCTTCACAGCTTTAGTCAAGTAACATTCAAACACTCTTGCTTCAAAGCTTTGAGTGCTACACAACCCTTACAATTAAAACCTATTCCAAGACACTTATCACAATGATAATTGCTTGGAGTACAATTAAACTAATCTATACAGATTACAAACTTGATCTTCTAAATAATCAGCAGGGATAATCTCAAAAACCGCAGCTCTGTTGAATATATAGCAGCTGCAACTTCAGTTAGGGTTTCCAAAAACCTAGGGTTGATTCCGTTTAACCTAAAGTCCAGGTCACAGTACTTTGTTGATCAGGTTAGGATTGAGCGAGGTTACTCCTCAGAAAACGCAGGATTCTGTTTAGGAAGGACTGAGTTATTTCCTGAAAAAACTCAGACTTATCCAATCCTGTAATCCTGCTAGTTCAGAACAGGATGTCATAACATCTGTTATGACATCTGAGAAAACCTGTCTACTGATTAGCTAAATGTGATCATTTTGCAAACATGCTCAGATACACACTTATGAACATCAGTATTTGAGTTACAATATTTTTCTGCATATGTACCTAAAGAGTTAGTACAACCTGAACTAGAATGTTATGACATCAGTCATGACATTCACACATACACTTGGAATTTACCAAAAATACAAGCCAATACCTAAACACCTACAAACTCCCCCTTTGGCAGATTTTTGGCTAAAGTCCCTAGACAATCAGAGATAGCAGCAGAAATAAATGATGACAGCAGAAAAATATAGTGTTAAGTACTAATTAAGCAGTACCAAATATTCTCCCCCACTTTAGCCACAAATGGGCCAAAGATTACATGTTTATAAAGTAATACAGTTATCCAAGACAAAATAATGAGATCAGCAGCAGAACACCAGACAACAGCAGCAGACAACAGCAGGACATACTTCCAAACTCCACCATCAACACCAGCACACAGCAATCATCCTTCAAGTACTGTCATCAGACTCAGAGGAGCCACTTTCTTCACTGTTGGACTGTCCTTCATCTTCTTCCCTCATGCTTGCTTCAGCTTCTTCCTTTTCTAGTTTGGCAATTAGTGCTTCTAGGGTCCTTTTCCTAGCATCCAGATCTTTGCAAGTTTCTTTTAAGACAGCTATGACATCTGATGTTTTGGACTGGCTCTTTGCAGACGATGTCTCAGCTGATGTTATGACAATGTCTGGAGCATGGGATCCCTGAAACAGTTTGTAGTGCAGGCCAAGGGCAGGGGCTCTTTTGCAGACTGTATCTCTTGCTACAAGTATGTCAGGATATTGTGCAAGGATGATTCCACAAAGGAGGGAGGGAAATGCAATTGGTCCTTTGACAGCATAACTGCCAGCATGCTTCAAGGTTTGTTCAAAAATGTACCTTCCATAATCAAAGGCAGTCTTGGTTCCTACAGCATAGATGAATCTCCCCAATCCTGTGGAGATGGTTGATTTGTGATTTGTAGGCACCCAGTTTGCTGCACCTATTTTATGCAAGATGGCAAATTTCATGCTGAGTTTACTAGCATTCAACTTCCCTTTCAATGGCCAGCACTTTACTTGCCTGGCAGTGATGGTCAAGCATACTTCATTGTCAGTTGCCTCTAGATCAGGACAGTCCTTATTCGTTCTTCCAAGAAATTTGTTGATTTCTGATGGAGAGAACTTGACCCTTCTTCCTCTAACAAACACACTCTCAAAGTCAGCTGACCTCCCATCAGCACAATCATTGGATAGGTTCACTACAAACTCTTTAACCAGATTTTCATAACATTTGCCAAACTTCATCACAGTCTTTATTAGTCCAGCATTCCTGATCAGCTCCATGATGTCTTTGCACTCCAAAGCATCATTGTTGAGTTCTCTCTCCAAGGCTATTCTCTTCAAGCAAACATACTTCCACCTGTTTGCATTATCAGGATGATGAAAGGAGATGTTGTCAGTTGGCACTTCAGGCACTCTAGCAATCTTGCTGGAAGGGAGCTTCCTTCTGATGGGAGCATTGTCAATGTCAATCTCAAATTCTGATTCATCATCAGAGTCAGAAGTTTCAGGTTCTTTTCTTTTCTTGGAGATTGGTTGTCTAGCAGTCAGCACCTGAGCCTTTTTCCCTTTAGTCTGAATTTTTTCAGCCATCCCTTCAGCCTTGGACTTCTTAGGTTTAACAGTCTCACAACTTTTTCTTTTCATCAATCTTCTAGCAATGCTAGGGTTCACATTAGCAATCAGTTCATTATCTGAATACTCTTCATCCACATCAATGATAGGTGGATCAGCAGCCTTTTCAGAGGGATTCTGAATGTTGTCTTTTGGTGTCACGACATCCTCAGTGACATCTATATTTTCAGAACCTTCCACATTTGGACTCTCAGATTGATTCAGAGGAATAGAAATCCCCGGTACAGATTGGTTGCCACTTAGAATGCTAGTAACCAGTCTAGCAATGGCTTGGTGTACTTGCACTGTTCCTTCTTTATTAGGTATGGTAGATGAAGGAAGAGAAGAATTACCAGAGACTGCAGCTTGAGCTCTTCCTGCTTTTCTGGTCCTGAGTTTCTTGATTTTGGCTGGATTAGTTGCCATCTCCCTGAGAGGAGTGACCTCAAGTACTTCAGATTCTATGCATGTCGTGATTGCCCTAGAATCGTGATCAGATGACGATGATGATGAGTGAGACGAAGCCGCCATAGTGGAAGATGATGTCTGAGACATTGTGTTTAACGTTGAGTAGCAGTAGCACTTTGAGAAAGCTCTTTGATTGGGAGGAGAAAACAGGTTGCAAGAATGAGAAAGATAGGGAGTACAAGGGAGTCTTTTCAACTTCTGAAGGCTTTTGAAGGAATTGTGAATGACTATGATCAACCCACTAAATATAGACTTAATAGAATTAATCCCTTCAACCCTTGTTTTCAGCAAAACTAATTGCTATAATTTCTCATGTTGGTGAATACCCAATCTGCCCTTCAAATTTTCAAGTTGATTTCCAACAAGCGCCTTGATAGAAGAATCAGTTAGCTGAAGCTCAGAGAACCTATGTTTCAGTTCAAATGATTTCTTCTCTCCAAAGTCAATAGGGTTTAAGGAAATGTTGAATGTTTTCAGATTATCACACCACAATGTCACAACATCTTGTGTAACATTGTCTTCAGGTAGCATCTGTGTTGACCAGAATTTTTTTGAACAGAATTTATGAGACTTGTTCATATCACATATATTATCAGCCTGTAGTTTAGGAGTTCTTCTGACATCTTCCATAGGAATATCTCTTTTCATTTCTTCAAGTTTATGCTGCCACTGTTTCATATCTTTTTCTTCTTTGATGATTTGACTCAAGGTGTGGATATCAGTGTTCTCAGGCTGCCACACATAACAGTTATTTTTGGATTTTATTCCTCTCATTACAATATCTAGTTTATCATTAAACACTAGACATTCAGATCTTGAGAAGTTGACCATGAATCCTAGATCACATAATTGACTGATGCTGATGAGATTAGTAGTCAACCCTTTTACCAGCAGTACCTTATTCAGACTTGGAACTCCAGGGTAGTCCAAATTTCCAACTCCTTTGATTTCTCCTTTAGCACCATCTCCAAAGGTCACAAAACTGGTGGTGTGAGGCATAACATTATTGAGGAGATTTTTGAATCCAGTCATGTGTCTGGAACATCCACTGTCAAAGTACCAATCTTCCTTTGTTGAGATCTTCAGGGGAGTGTGTGCTATCAGTGCAATAGCCTTTTTCTTCCATTGAGGAGCGTGTGGTACCCTTTTAGACTTAGGTTTGACATCTGATTTCTGATTAGGATATCCATGTAGTCTGTAGCAGAAGGGCTTTATGTGACCATATTTTCCACAATGATGACATCTCCATCTTTGGTACCTCTTCTTCATGTGTCTCTGTCCCTGATGTGGAGAGTAATGTTGAGACATCTGGTTTGACATTTGCTTCCTGGTAACAACTTTCTTTGTTTCCACAAATCCTAGGCCAGATTTATTTCCCATATTTTGTCCAGCCTGAAGAATCTCTTCCAATTTGTCTGTCCCATTTGTCAACATCTTGACTGATTTGGTCATTTGATTCAGTTGTGAGTTCAGCAGTTGAACTTCTCCTTCTAAATGACTTATAGTTTCAAGATTTGCTTTCTTTTCAGCCTCTAGCTTTACAATGAGTTTTGATTGTTTCTCATTTTGCACACAGACTTCACCACTTCTGATACACAATTTCTTGTAGGTATCAGCCAGTTCTTCAAATGTTACTTCTTCATCACTGGTGTCACTTTCAGAAGTACAAACACTAGTTAGGGCAGTAACTAGTTTGGCAGATTCTTCTTCAGAATTGCTTTCTGAATCATAGTCAGACCAGGTAACAGTCATTCCTTTCTTTTGCTTCTTAAGAAAGGTAGGACATTCAGCTCGAATATGTCCATATCCTTCACATCCATGGCATTGAATTCCTCTGCCTTGGTTTTCCTTATCTTCTGATCTTGGTCTTCTGCTGGAACTGTCAATGTCAGAAGGAATGTTGTGAACATTTGACCTTGACTTTGGGTCCATTCTTTTGATGAGCCTGTTGAACTGTCTTCCAAGCATGGCAATGGCTTCTGATATGTTTTCTTCTTCATCCTCCTTGTGTTCAACATCAGTGTTAGTTACAAGTGCTATGCTTTTGTTCTTCTTGTCACCATTATCAGTGATCCCCATCTCAAAAGTCTGAAGAGACCCAATAAGTTCATCCACTTTTAACTTGCTAATGTCCTGGGCTTCCTCTATGGCAGTTACCTTCATTGCAAATCTTTTAGGCAAGGATCTGAGAATCTTCCTCACCAGTTTTTCTTCTGACATTTTTTCTCCCAGTGCTCCTGAGGTGTTGGCAATCTCCAAGATGTTCATGTGAAATTCATGGATGGTTTCATCTTCCATCATTTTTAGATTCTCAAACTTAGTGGTCAACATCTGAAGCCTTGACATCTTTACTTTGGAAGTGCCCTCATGAGTAGTTTTGAGGGTGTCCCAAACTTCCTTGGCCAGTTCATATTGATGTACTAATCTGAAGATGTTTCTGTCAATTCCATTGAACAAGGCATTTAAGGCTTTTGAATTTCCCAGAGCTAACTCATCTTCTTCTTTACTCCAATCTTCCTCAGGCTTCAGACTGATTGTTCCATCTCTTTCAGTTATGGTGGGATGACTCCATCCTTTGTCAGCAGCTCTCCAAGCCTTTTTGTCCAGAGATTTTAGGAAGGCAATCATACGAGGTTTCCAATAGTCATAATTAGTTCCATCCAGAATGGGTGGTCTGTTTCCAAAAACTCCTTCTTTGTCCATAGTGCCAGAAAGTGATATCCCTAGATCTCACCCAGTAATACAGGCAGGGTGCCTGCTCTGATGCCAATTGAAAATTCTGGCTTCAGATACTCAATGTCACGTCCAATGTTATGACACTGTATCTGACTTACTATATGACAGTAAATGCAAAAGCAGTAAATAACACAGTCAATTGTTTACCCAGTTCAGTGTGCAACAACACCTACTCTGGGGGCTACCAAGCCAGGGAGAGAATCCACTATAAGAGATGTTAATTCAGGAATAAACCAACCAGTTTATCTCCTTCACTTAAGACCTACCCAATGCAATTCTAATCTAAGTACAACTTAAACCTGAGTTCCTACTCACTCCCCCTCAATCACAGCAGTGATATACAAACCAATTTGACTTGAGAATTGATGAAGACACTCTTCAAAAACACACTCTTGATTATGCTTCACAGCTTTTTAATCAAGTAACACAATCACTCGTGCTTCACAGCTTTGAGTGATGTACACAACTAACTTGACTCTGCTTCACAGCTTTAGTCAAGTAACATTCAAACACTCTTGCTTCAAAGCTTTGAGTGCTACACAACCCTTACAATTAAAACCTATTCCAAGACACTTATCACAATGATAATTGCTTGGAGTACAATTAAACTAATCTATACAGATTACAAACTTGATCTTCTAAATAATCAGCAGGGATAATCTCAAAAACCGCAGCTCTGTTGAATATATAGCAGCTGCAACTTCAGTTAGGGTTTCCAAAAACCTAGGGTTGATTCCGTTTGACCTAAAGTCCAGGTCACAGTACTTTGTTGATCAGGTTAGGATTGAGCGAGGTTACTCCTCAGAAAACGCAGGATTCTGTTTAGGAAGGACTGAGTTATTTCCTGAAAAAACTCAGACTTATCCAATCCTGTAATCCTGCTAGTTCAGAACAGGATGTCATAACATCTGTTATGACATCTGAGAAAACCTGTCTACTGATTAGCTAAATGTGATCATTTTGCAAACATGCTCAGATACACACTTATGAACATCAGTATTTGAGTTACAATATTTTTCTGCATATGTACCTAAAGAGTTAGTACAACCTGAACTAGAATGTTATGACATCAGTCATGACATTCACACATACACTTGGAATTTACCAAAAATACAAGCCAATACCTAAACACCTACATGTTCCAATGATGTTGAACCTTTTTGGTTTGGGAACAAGATCCCATACATCATTTCTGGTGAATTGATTTAATTCCTCCTGCATAGCCAGTATCCAATCATTGTCTAGAAGAGCTTCATCAATGGAAGTTGGCTCAATCAGAGATACTAATCCCATGAGAGATTCTTCAGAGTTTCTGAATGTGGATCTTGTTCTGATTGGGTCTTCCTTCTTTCCCAAAATTTTATCTTCAGGATGAGCTAGGCTGTTTCTGGATAGTCTTTTCTGGAGAGGTTCTTCAGATGTTGCTGTAATGTTTGTGACATCTCCTTCTGATGTTGTATGTGATTCTTTGTTGGGAACTTCTGATGCAGTGTCTTCAGTACCTGTAAATTGGACTTCTATATCTACAAGAGATTCATTTTGCTTTGACTTTTGAGAGCCAAGCTTGTCATCAAATCTAACACTGATTGACTCTTCTATAATTTTTGTTTTTGTGTTGTATACTCTGTAGCCTCTTGAGCGTTCGGAGTATTCTAACATGATACACTTCTGTGCTTTAGAGTCAAACTTGTTCAAATGTTCTTTGGTGCTAAGAATAAAATAAATACATCCAAATAGATGGAAATACGAGATGTTGGGCTTTCTGTTCTTCCATAGTTCATATGGAGTCTTATCCAGAATAGGTCTTATAGAGATTCTATTCTGAATGTAACACACTATGTTTATTGCTTCTCACCAGAAGTTCTTAGCAATGTTAGTCTCGTTGGTCATGGTTCTGGCCATTTCTTGTAAAGTTCTGTTCTTTCGTTTTACAACTCCATTTTGTTGGGGAATTCTAGGACAAGAGAAATCATGAGAGATGCCATTCTCATTAAAAAATATTTCAAATTTTTTGTTTTCAAATTCTCCACCATGATCACTTCTGACTTTAACAGTTCTAAGATCTTTCTTATTTTGAACTTGGTTACAGAAAGCGAAGAACACAAAGTGTGACTCGTCCTTGTGTCTTAAGAACTTTACCCACGTCCATCCGCTATAGTCATCTATGATCACTAATCCATACTTCTTGCCACTAATGGATGCAGTTTTCACTGGTCTAAATAGATCTATATGCATAAGTTCTAATGGTCTAGAGGTAGAAATAACATTTTTTGCTTTAAAAGGAGGTTTTGCAAACTTGCCTTTTTGACATGCTTCACACAGAGCATCTGAGCTGAACTTCAGGTTAGGAAGTCCTCTGACCAGATTGAGTTTGTTAATCTGAGATATTCTTCTCATACTAACATGCCCCAATCTTCCGTGTTAGACCCATTGCTCATCATTAACAAACAATAGACATTTTATATTCTGACTTTTCAGCTTAGAAAGTTTTATTTTGTAAATGTTGTTCTTTCTCTTCCCATTAAAGAGGATAGATCCATCTTTCTGACTAACAACTTTACAGGACTTTTGATTGAAGATTATATCATAAACGTTATCACTTAATTGACTTATGGACAACAAGTTATGCATTAATCCATCTACTAATAGAACATTAGTAATAGAAGGAAGATTACCGTTACCTACTATTCCAGAGCCAATGATCTTCCCTTTCTGATTTCTTCTGAAACCTACGTAGCCTCCAGCTTTAAGTTCCAGGATTTGGAACATATGCCTTCTTCTCGTCATGTGTTGAGAGCATCCAAAGTCCAGGTACCAGGATTGGTGTTTCAGTCTTGTTGTCAAAGATATATGCTACATATACAATTTTATCCTTAAGTACCCATATCTTTTTGGGTCCTTATTTGTTAGTGTTACCAAAATTCTATTTGAATTTTGGTTTAGCAGAGAAATCATTACTGGTATATTTTAAATCATGTGTGTGTCCATAGGTAAAGTGAGATTTCACAAAAGTGCGTTTAATGACCAGATCCTTGAATTTCTTAGGTTATAATACTTTACCTTTGTATCTTATACCTTTTCTGTCATTTATGCTAACTTCATAGATCATTGAAGCCATCTTGCTTCTATCTATGTTTTTAGCGAGGAATTTCTGAAAGCTATGATCATATTCCTTTATGATCTTATTAGAATTACTAGGAACTTCTGAGATAGTTTCCTTCTGAGTATTTCGTAAGTCGTTTTCAAGTTTTGAAATTTTTTCTTCAGATTCTTAGTTTCTTCAGAGTAAAAAACTAGATCCTTTTTCAGGTTCTTGAATTTGACTCGAAGTTGCTGATATCTTTCAAGAATTTCACTTAGACTTTCTCCTAATTCAGCTTTAGTAAAATTTATAGTAAAGTTAGGAAATACCTCTTCAGTGTCTGATTCTGATTTTGATCCAGATGATTCAGTATCTTTTGACACGATGGCCATAAGAGTAATGTTGGCTCTTTTATCTTCTGATTCTGTGGCTGCTTCTGAAGAGTCCGAGTCATCCCACGTTTCCATGAGACTTTTCTTCTTCTCCTTAACTAACTTCTTTTTAGGTTTCTCCTTCTGAAGCCTTGGACAGTCGCTTTTGTAGTGCCCTTGTTCATTGCACTCGTAGCAGACAATTTCCCTGTTGCCTGACTTTCTGTGTCCAGAGGATGGTTCAGACTTTCTGTATCCAAAAGATGATTCATACTAATTCCCTGTTCTTCTAGAATTTCTGAACTTCCTTTGCCTTTGCTTCCACAGTTGATTGACTCTTCTGGAGAGAAGAGACAATTCGTCTTCTTCTGATGAGGATCCACCAGAGATTTCTTCTATTGCCTGTAAAACTTTAGAATCATATTTTTTGTTAGATTTAAGGGCTAACGACTTACCTTGATTCTGGGGCTCATCATCTCCTAACTCTATCTCATGAATTTTGAGAGAGCTGACAAGTTCTTCTAGAGATATTTTGTTCAGATCTTTTTCCAGTTTGAGAGCAGTGACCATGGGTCTCCATTGCTTTGGTAAAATTAGGATGATCTTCTTTACATGATCAATAGTTGAGTACCCTTTGTTCAGAGCTTTCAGCCTAACAACCAGAATTTGAAATCTTGAGAACATTACTTCAATGGTTTCACTTTCTTCCATTTTGAAGGCTTTATACTTCTGAATAAGCACAAGGGCTTTGGTTTCTTTTACTTGAGTGTTGCCTTCATGCGTCATTCTCATAGAATCAAACATGTGCTTTGTTGTCTCTCTGTTTATGATCTTCTCATACTCTGAATATGAGATGACACTCAGGAGAATAGTTTTGGCCTTGTGAATGATTTCTGAAGTCTCGCTTTTGATGATCTAACATTCTTTTTCTGTCAATTTTCTGACCACTTTCATCAACCGGATGTATGTACCCATCAATCACCATATCATCAGAGATAAGCACCGCGAGCCAGAAAGAAGCTTTCAATTCTGTCTTTCCAATAATCAAAGTTCTCTCCATCAAAGATTGGAGGTTTGCCGCTGATTCTGTCTTTCTCATCATGGTAGTCATTGATAATGTTACGACTTGGTCCATGTTGTACCCCAAAATTTCCCTCTCATTTATCAAATATTTTCTCACAAGATCTCCTTTGGTTCAAGACTGTACAAGGATTGATCAGCTCAAGACACCTCCTTAAGCTCTGATGACTGAAATTAGGGTTTGAGATTGCACAGGGGTAACTGAAATTTTAATTCCTCATTTGACTTTCATGTATCACTATGGACCCTCAAGATTTCTCATGTCAAGTTTCAAGTCTTGGATCACATTTTTGCTCAGTCAATTGATCAGTTGACCTAAAAATCAACTGTATTGGGGAAAAAGTCAACTGTGACCAATTTACAGTCAAACTTCATTATTTTTGATCCATATCAACATTGTAAACTCATATATGTCATTTGATCAAGTTTGGACCATAATTCCTCAAGAAATTTGATCAGATCATCAAAATGGCAAAATGGTCAGAATTAGGGTTTTACTGAGAAAGGGCAATTTCTGATTTTTGACCTAGCAAATGGTTAATTAGTTTGAGACACGATCTCAAGAGTTCAATTGCATCATTTTTACCTAATGGCATGACTCAAAACATCACTCAAGATCAATTGATTGATAGTTGATTTTCAATCAACTGATCAAAAGTCAACTTTACACTGAAAAGTCAAACTTTGACTTTTTGGTCAAAATCAAGTTCAAAGATCACAATTCATCAAAACATGTCAAAATATGAAACCTGTTCATCAAGAAGTCAAAAAAGTCAAGATTTCATTTTGAAAAGTCAAAGTTTCCAAACTTAGAAATTTTTCTAAGTGTTGAAAACTTCATATTTTTCACAACTTTGAGCCATTTTTTCACCATGATGCAAGATGATTCAAAAGAAACTTTCAACATGAAAGTTATATATCTCAATGAGATCTAAAATATTTATTTACACAACTTCTCCTAGAAATGCATGGATTTCAAGTTATGATTTTGTGAATACATGTTCATGAAACTAAACACTTAGTGAAAATTTTGCCCTAGTTTAGGCAGGATTTTGACCTAACTTCATGGCAATTTTTCACATAGTTTCCAAGGGGAATTTTCAAAAGTGATTCAAAGAGGGGTTGTAGAGAACATTACAAGATTTCTAAAATTTCAAAGAACTCCTTGAGATCTTGTTTGAGCAAGGAGAATTGAAGGCATGAAGTTGGCATTTCATTCTTGAATTATAGGTCATTTTCATGAAGAACAAAAATTTAAATCCATGCTAGGCTGCACAATCTTTGCTTTGCAGGCCTCAAACTTGTTTGGAACTCCATAATTAAATGTTTTCACAGCTGTTAGAGGCTTCAACTCAAGCATTCAATGCATTGCCCATGCTTAATACCATTTTGGGAAGAAAGTGCACATTGCCATTTTGGAAAAGTAGATTTATGCACAAAATCAGTTCTTGAGCTTTGCAATTGTTTTCTTTTGATCACACACAATCTATAACCCAAAAGAAACTTGTCTCAAGCCTCTAACAAGTCATACCATGCTTGTACTATACCTTGAAACCATATTCCCACTTTCCTTCAAAATCAAGTAACATAGCAATCAATCTATATCTTGTGCTTCTGACCCTCTCAAGTACTCTAACCTTCTCCTTACTTATGCACAAGTTATTTGCATCAAAACACACGATTTCAAGCCCCCAAGAACTCTCCCAAACACCCTTGCTGCATAGAACTGTCCCACTTGACAGTTTTGAGCCAAAACTCTCCATCTGCATTTCCACTCGTGCGTTTTAATTCTTAACCACCCAGACACCTTACTTACATCATATATAAGTGACCCAAACACCTGTTTCAAGACTATAACTCCTCCATCACTATCCACCATTTCCAAATTTGACTTGAGTTGAGAGTTTCAGCCATCCTCAAAGAAAAGTAGGAGTTGGAACACATTCAAGGAGGTCCAGGCAAGCTACATAAATTACCAGGCCATCTCAAAGGTTGCTCAAACTCCATACACGACTCCAGCTGCAAGAGGTAAGTTTTCAAACTTCTATCTTTTTAGACAAGCATCATTTGATTCTGATTTATGAAGATAAAATGTAGATACCATTACCACGAAGCTGTACATATCCATAGTTTGCATTTATATGGCCCGAGCTTAGAGAATTTTAGAGTTGAAGTTTCTGAAATTTTTAGGTTTAAAATTAGGGCCAGAAAAATTCTCACTCGTCTTTGACTTTTAGCTTGAGTTATTTATATGGTTGAATTCGTGGGAAGAAATACTACAACTTTCATGTTTGTACTTTCCATTTTTGTTGAGAGGTGAAGAAGTTACAGGTACTCTGGTTGGCTGAAGGTTGAAGACGAAGTACAGGCCTTGGAAGCATGTTACATTATGTATTTATCATTTCATTTTAATAAACGGATGTATAGCCACCCTAGTGGTAAGGCAACGCGCTGGTAACCAAGAGGGCGTGGGTTCAACACCCAGCGCGCTGCCTTTTGCTTTTTTTCCCCATATTTTTACACTTTTTTTTATTATTTTTGCAGCGCCTGGGCTCAAAACATTGGGCCTTTGTTTCTTTTTAACTTTCTAACCCCTTTAACCATTTCCAAACCCCCCTGACTTTTATATTTTTATTACATTTTATTTTTCTTTATTATTTTTTTATTACTATTATTATTATTATTTTTATTAATAAAAATCCAAAAATATTTTATTTATTATTTTTACACTTATTTAATTTATTTTGTTTTTTTTATAAAATCAAAAGAACAAACATATTTCTTAATAAATTAATTTCTTTCTTAATAATTAATATTTTAGGTTTAATTATTATATTATATTATTTTCTTGTAAATTAAAATCAATTTAGAACTTAGGATTTTTATTTAATTAATTTTTTTTACTAATTTAATTAAATTCACAAAAACCCCTAAAAACTTGTTTTCTTTAATAAATTAATTTCTTTTACTAACTTAATTTTAGTTTTCTTATTCTAGTCAATTATCTCACTTTAATTTAATTAGGTCAAAACCTTTAATACAATAAAAAAAAATCATTCCTTATCCATTCCTATTTGTACATTATATTCATTTCATTTCTTGTATATTTATTCAAATTCAATATGGTTGTGATAGATAATTAGGGTTTTAATTTCTTGCAATTCCCCATTCATAAACTTGTACCCCCATCCCCTAAAGCGTTGTAATAGCGTAGGACATTTAAATTCCGTAATTTACCGCTTTCAATATTATTGCTAATAATTAGGATTTGTATGGAAAGATAAAACCAATGCTTAGAAAACCCTAATCAAGACAAATCAAGCAAGTAAACCAATACACTTGCACACTTACACTCTTAGGGTAAATCCATTTTGTTGCCTTACAAAAATGGCCATATTATGCATGTGAGTTGTCTTAGCAAAAGCAATAAAAAAATACAAGATCATAGTCCCTCAATGACGCTATCAAAGTTGCCTTTCAAAAATGATCTTAGTCCCTTAAAGAAAATGCTAAGATATCTTACAACATTGCTAATCATGGCTATACGATGACCCACACCCGTTCCTTTTACATCCAAAGATAGGGTTTCTTACCAAATAAATGGTAAGATAACAATGTCAAAGGAAATAGAAAATAAACATGAAAGACTTTTTGAGTAGGTAGAATGTTCCTAGTTGCTTGCTCATTTTCAAACCAAAAACATCCTTGTTATTTTCAAAAACAAACACCAACACTTTCAAAAACATCTTTCAAACTTGAAAACATTTTCAAAAGATCAACACTTTGTATACATTCTTACGAACGAGAATCATTACAAAGTTTGCCTAAACAATGGCGCCTTTTTCAAAATACTTTCAAAAACCACACAAAGCACATTTTCAAACAAAAGCAAGTGATCTAAAAAGTAACTAAGAGCCCGTAGATAACTACGGATGAAAAGGGTGCTAATACCTTCCCTTTTCATAATCTACCCCCCGAACTCAAGAAAACATCTCAAAGGTCTTTCCTGTTCTTTTCAACCTTTCCTTTTGGATAAAAGAAAATTCAGTGGCGACTCTGGCTAACCGCAACATTTACGATCAAACCAAAACAACCAAGACAGTTCTCCCACTGCGTTACAAAACTGGCGAATCTGCTGGGGAATATTTTAAAAGTGGGGTTACCTTAGGGCTAGATCACATTTATTTTCTTTCATTGTTTGACTTGTATGCTTTACATTTTGGTTTGAATCCTTTACCCGGATTTGCGATACCTTATATGTAAGTAGCAATACGTTGTGAAAACTGTGTGGGGTATACCAACATGGTCTAAGCAATAACTATGTTAGTCTGACATATTTGTGGGTACCGGTAGCCCTTGAGTAGTCAAGGAGAATATGGGGCCGCTGAGTGATATCATGAAGCATTAACTAACTTCTAGAACCTTTACTTGACCAACTTGGCCATTAGGACGTAGTGAGATGACCGACTTTGGTGCAGTCCGAAGTCGGTAGATCCTCGATACTGCACTCATTGAGGTTTGGTTTTTTAGGATATTTTGGTCGCCGTTAAAGAGGCTTACGCTGAAACAATGCCCGAGAAAACAAACCAATAATATTGAGCTCCTTTAGAACCCGATTACTATTGCTAGGACAGGTTTGAGCCAACTAAACTTCAAGAGGGTACTTACCTATGAGACTCCATGCAAGCCTAAACCTAAGGACTTGTTTGTTTTGTTTGTATATATCTACTTGTACATAATATCATAAACATCATAACATCATACTCACTAACCATTTCAAGGATTTTGGGATTTATCTTTGTTCTGTTTTGTAGGACATGGATTCTATTCGCAGGAAAACCTTTCAAGTCAATCTCGTAAGAATATCTCCTCAACTTAAAGAGTTAGCATCAAGGGTTCCATAAATTTCTCCATTTACCGAAAGACATGGTCGCCTCCTAAACTTGGTTACCTCCAAAACTGACGAGGACATGATGAAGGTGCTCTTCCAGTTCTTTGATCCTCTACATCACTGCTTCACATTTCCTAATTATCAACTTGTGCCAACTTTGGAAGAATTATCCCAACTCTTGAGGATTCCCATTCTCAATCAACTACCCTTCAATGGTACGAAAAGAGATCCAAAACCAAAAGAGATTGCTCAAGCCCTACACTTGCAACCATCTGATGTCACAACTAATTGGGAAATAAGGAGTGGTGTCAAAGGTTTCTTAGGCAAGTTATTGTTTGAGAAAGCCCAAAACTGTTGGAACTCCTTGGACTTGCAAGCTTTTGAGGAAATTGTGGCTCTCCTCATCTATGGGATGGTTTTGTTTCCAAATCCTGACCAACTCATAGATGTAAACACCGTCAAAATCTTCATGTCTCATAACCTGGTGCCTACTTTGTTAGGAGACATCCTACACTCTTTTCACACACGCACTATAAGGAAAAGGGGTATTCTCATGTGTTGTACTCATCTCTTGGAAATATGGTTTATTTCGCATCTTCCCTAATCTGTATTGAAGAACGAGCAAGGTTCAAGGTGGTCACATAGGTTGATGACGCTCAAACATTCAAACATTCATTGGTGTTCCCGATCTATGAACAGTGTTACTATCATCGACCATTGTGGAGAAATCCCTAATGCCCCCTTACTTGGCATTAGAGGAGGTATCACCAACAACTCTTGCTTAGCCTTAAGACAGTTTGGTTACGCCCGAAGGGATGGTCCACATGAGATGCTTATTCAAGGGTTGGTATTTGACTACGAGAATGATGATTAAGGTCACCGCCAGAGGTTTATCCGAGCTTGGAGGATGTTGAACAAGGTAGATAGAAAAACATTGGGGCATAAGAATTCCATCCTTCTTGAGCCTTATCTCAAATGGGTACGAGCCTGTGCCCAAAGTCTTATGATGCCTTACCCCTCTATTCTCCCGGTCATCAAAGAGCCTGTTGTGGAAGGAGATGTCCCATACACTATCCTTCATCCTGACATTCCCACCTCTCTCGAAGACTTGCAAAGGGATTGGATACAGCTTAAGGGGGAGCAAGACACTTTCGAGGCCCAATTCTACGCCAGCTGAAACCACCCGTCCGGAACCTGTTATCTGGATGTAATGAAACATCAATGAAGTTGCCACCGAACGTCTTTTATCCCGCCGAAAGGGAAAGGTAAACATCGAGAAAACATGAATAGGGAGAAATCACGATCTTTTGACCGAGAGATTGGGTAAGGGAGTCTGTTACGCGAGGGGAAGGTATTAGCACCCCACACGCCCGTAGTACTCTACGGTATCCACTCTTGTTGAATCTAATGGGTGTGGTCAAAACCTATGTCTATGGCTTAAAACTAAAAAGGGAATGCATGCGAAAGAAAAAAAGAAAACAATGTAGGGAAAATAAAAGTTATACTCGATCGGGCCCTACCCCAATGCCTACGTATCCCTTTTAAGGAATCAGAGCAGTCGTAGTTCGGCTTACATATTTTGGTTGGTTTGTGTTTTTTAGTTAAGACAAAAACAATTAAGATGGAAAAACATCAAATGAAACAAACAAATGAGATGGTCAAACATCGACTAAATAATAACATAGTAACGTGTCAAAGATGGCGAAACATCAAATGATAAAGCAACACACCTAACAATGATATTGAGAATCAAAGTAGGATAATAAACATGTGCGATGGCAAAACATCGGCTAAAAGGTTACAATATGTCATAGCAAAGATGGTGAAACATCGATAAATCGGATGACAAAATATCACACCTAACTGTGATATTGGGAATCAAAGTAGGATAACAAACATGTGCGATTGCGAAACATCGGCTTCAAACAAATGTGCGATGGCGAAACATAGGCTAAAAGGTAGTAAAGTATCATGGCAGAGATGACAAAACATCAATAAATCAGATGGCGAAACATCACACCTAACAATGATATCGAGAATCAAAGTAGGATAACAAACATGTGCGATGGCGAAACATCAGCTTTAAACAAATGTGCGATGGCGAAACATCAGCTAAAAGATAACAAGATAAAGCCAAGAGGCGCGTAAACAAATAAGATTGATTTGTATCTTTTACCTTGAAGAAGGGTTTGAGTTTATTAGGAATGTCTTATAATTTTCCAAGAAAACAATTTTGTTTTAAGATGCAAAATGCAAAGAAAGGAAAAAACAACTAAGGGAAACTAGCCTAGTACTATCCCTAGTGTTACCATACAATGGTTGACCTTAAGGTTGAGGATAAAGGAAAACCATACCTTAATTAACATGTTAAAGGAAGTTTAACAAAACTATCCTATAGGGAACATGCAATGAGAGCGAAGTCGTGATCTCAATTTCTAAATTGAGTGACTCATCGATCAACAATTAAAGAGGAAATCAATAAACATCCTATAGGGAACATGCAATGAGAGCGAAGTCGTGATCTCAATTTCTAAATTGAGTAACTCATCGATCCACAATTAAAGAGGAAAGCAATAAAAATCCTATAGGGAACATGCACTGAGAGCAAAGTCGTGATCTCAATTTCTAAAGTGAGTGACTCATCGATCAAAAGTTAAAGAAACAAACACAACACATGTATCAGACAAAAACCAGAGGGCCTTCTGACATATATCAGCAACAGAGGTCCCATTATGTAAAATTGAACTATACAAAAATGGAAATAGAAGAAAGGAAATAGTGCAATATCAAACGGATAACTATCTGTATCAACTGAACAAGAATAAAAGAAACCCAGAGAACTTCAAGCAAGCTGGCATCAGTAGACAAATCAAGTCAGAAATTACGCCATCAGGATGTAAATATTGAGATTATCAGATATGAACAGATCCCATGGGCAATGTATGGCATTCATAATCACATATACATATATCCCGCATAAACTATCAAACATGCCAAACACAAGAGTAGTGCCAATATAATAAATTGTGTTCCACAAATAAAGTGAAACACAATAGTCTCAAACCAAAAATGGAAACTTTCCTCAAAGTACCTCGCACATTTAACAACCAATTTAGTATTCCCATAAATTGAATGATGACTCACATAAGGGATGGATGAATCATGATGAAATGAGAGAACATGATAGCAATTATCAAAGCATTAGGCATGATAGACAAAAGGAAACAGGCACATGCACAATTTGGTCAAAAGAATTAGAGGAATATTGCTCCTTTCTATCACCATGTTGAGTTGACAATTGAATATCAATCAAGGATCATGGGAGCTTGAGAAGAACACAATCAAAGACCATGAAGGTCAGTAGCAACTACATTTCAATCATACTCAATTAATTCAACCACAACTCACAAGCACAATAGAAGATGAAGCTCACATAATGTATAAAAAAGGTTCAATCATTCAAACATCGGGAAATAAGTGAAATGACTTGAGTTTACTTTGAATAAACATACTCAACATGATCATTAGGTGCCCAATTATAGGCCTCACTTAAGTTCAATGACCATCAAAAAAATTGCAACAAAACATGCAACATTAATTGGGTACCTTCACTTCAAAAATACATCATAAATAGAAACAAGGATCAATAAATCAAACAAAAAATTATTTAGCATCTTTGAAGTGTGTGGAAGTCAGAAAACAAGTCTTAAGTTCATGAATGATTAAGGAGGGGATCAAATGAGGCCCAAAGTTCAAGACTAGTTGGCAAGACTACCAAACTAGACAAGTTTTCAAAATAATTTGTGGAAAAATGTCAAACCAAGTCAAATAATTCAAGAAAAATGGTTTTCTGATTCTCAATGCATTCATTAACCATAATCAAGACTTAAATTCCATTGAAAGTTCAGGGCATAAGGGTTTTAAAAAAGAAACTTGCACAATAAGCAACAAAACCCTAATTTATGACTATTAATCTTAAATATTGATTAAGTAAGATCAAAATTCAAACAATTCAAAACAAGATCATACAAATCACAAAGAAACCCTAAATGTCATAATACATATTTTTTACATTTTTTAATTAAGGAAAAGTCAAAAATAAAATAAAATTCAAACAATTAATCAATTAATCCAATAATCACATCTCAAAATAAAATTCTAAACAAAAGTCAGAAAAATGTCCAACCAAAATTATATTCAAATATTAGAACTAAAAACACACATCTCTGATTTTTTTTGGAATTAAAAGAAAAATTAAACAAACAATTAACAATTAAACTATTATTTAAGGGGAAAAATGCAAACCCTAGCCAAAAGTTACAAAAAGGTCAAAATAAAAATATATACAAATTCTATAATTAAAAACAAGCTTGCAGAATTTTTTTGAGGATTTTTTAATTAATGGAAGTATTAAAATGAAAATTATAAAGCAAAAATTCAAAATAAACTTCTCAAATTAAATTCATAATCAAAAATAGAAAAAATGCTAAACAAATTTCAGAATCAAATTCTACATTATCCTATGAGTCCAAAATATTTTTTGTGGAATTTTTCAAATCAAAGAAATATTAAAATAAAAATAAACACTAAACAAATAATTAAATAATAACACAAATTTTTAAACCAATCAAAACATTTTCAAAAATTATCATAAAAATACACAATGTCAGGAACATTATTTTTAGGTTTCCTGAATTTTTCATAATTTTAAAACCATTTTTGAGCAAGAAATAAAATCATGAAAATCAATTTATGAAACAAAATTCAAATGAATTAAAGAAACAAGCCAGCCAACCAGAGGAGGCCACACAATCATCTTCAACCTCTGGTTAGGGAAAAAACACGCACGTGATCAGGTTCATCATCTCATGTTCCAGTCAACATAACATGCTCAATTCTACACCATTTTTCATGAAATTGTGCAAATTAAAGCCAGCATATCATACTTCAACATGCAATTTGAATCATATCAAATAATTAACCATGGATCAAGAACAGATCGTGTGAAAATGTCAAAAATTCACTGAACAGAAAATTTCTGATACATCATTCATGCACATCTCATCAAATTAAAAGCTCTGAAGCTACAAAAACACTTAATGAACTTCAGACAACATGATTATGAACTCAAATCACACAATGCACGGCTAGAAATCAAGATCCAAAGGTAAGAATTCAAACCTTTGAGGCAAAAATGAATCTACTGTCTCCTTCACTCCAATTTCAAACCAAGCCTCGATCTACAATCCTTATCACTTGGAGAAGAGAATGCAAGAAGAATCAACCAAAACGCGCAAGGGAATTGAAAGAATCGAATAAAATTGCAGAACAAGTAGCTATGGAGTTTTATGAGTTCAGGGATGAAACGAAGCATGAAATTCGTTCAATGAGGCTTGCCTCTCAATATATAGAGCATGAAGAGGAGGGTAGGATAGGTTTTTCACATTGAAAACTGTTAGAAAGAATGAATTCCTCTTTTTTCCAAAATCAAGTGTGCACATGCAACCCTCAAACCCCTCGTGCGTTTGCTTGCATTTTACGTGCATTTCAATCCATTTTATCTCAGGAAGAGATTAGCAAAAGAATTAAGGCTTAAATCCTTGTATTAAGCAAGTGTTGGTGATTAGGCATTTTCATGCTACTTTTTGCAAAATCATGAGTTGCCCTTACATTTGCCCATGTGCAGCTCAAACTTTGACATGACGGGCCTTGGTACATTGCATATTAGTCATGGGCCAAGTTTGAAGTGAAACAAATGGCCACAAATCAAGTTATCAAGAATTTGCAATTTGCATGGTATGCATGAATTCAATGAAATGCCTCCAAATTCCAAGGTCCATAACTTGCTCATACTTTTGAATTTGGACACAAACGAATATAATTTGGAAAGGTATTGAAAAGATATACAATCCCTTAGTTTTGAGTTTTTGCAATTGAATCCATTAAGGTCCTCAAAATTTGACATGAAATTCACTAAATTTGGAAAATGACCTATAATTTGGTGACTTCCAAGCTTTATAACCCTTGACTCTTTGCCAATTTGGACACGAAACCAAAAGGAGATGAAATACCATCCTATTATCTTTCCAAGCATACTTCATTTGCATTTTTTTGATCAAAGGTGAATAAAATATGAAATTTTGAAATTAAGTCCTCATTTTTCCAAAATTAGAAACTTTTAGGGTTTCTTTCATGAACAAGTTTCAACCCAAACCTCAATCTTTTTGATACAATGATCAAAATGGACTTGAAATATGAAAAGTACATCCTTGAATTGATGGTTGACCAAAAATTCCCTTGGTCAACCTTGACCTTGACTGATTTTGACCAAAATGACCATTTTGCCCCTTTGAATCAATTGATCCACTTCCCTTCAAAACTGATGATCAAAACTTCAAACATATGATCTTCCAAACATATAGAGGCCATGTACAAAGTTTCACTCTAAAATTATCAAGAAATCTTGATGAAATCCCAAACCCTAGTTTTGGTTAACACCTTAGGAGACTGATAAATTTTCTTCAAAACTTCAAATCCTCTGGGCATCTTGACCAATTTCTTGTACAAAGGCTTTTCAAATACCAATGGGATGTTGTAGCTTCCAAATAAAGACTTGTACATTGATCAATAGCCTTGATCAAGCAAAACCCTAATTTGATTGGTGAATCAAAAGAGAGATTCCTCTTATAAATAAACACAAACTTCAATCCTCTGATGATCCAAAGAGATGGATAAAGCATCTTGAGATATGCAATAACTTTTGAGCTTGAAAGATCCAGAGGTTTAGATGATAAGGTTCTACTTGAGCAACTTGTCAATGCAATCAACCTTCAAGGCTTGAGGAAGTCTTGATAACCAAAGTACTTTGACCCCATCACAATGCATGAATACAATGCAATATGATATTCATGATGAAACATAAGCCTAAATCAAGAGGGTAAATTTTAGGGTGCAACACCAACGAGAAGAAAGTTCTGGAACTCACCAAGCAGCTTCGTGAGGAGTGGAGTATGAACGCCTACATCGCACCAAAGAGGATGCGTTCAACTTTTTTATCTTAGAGTTTTTGTATTTCTTTGTAAGCCCAAAGAGGCATGATGTACTCAAACTTTGATTTATTAATATAACATGTGTTCCTTTTTGTCTAAAGCAAATTTAAATCACTAATTTCCTTGAAATCATTGCATATGCATCTTCTTTCATCATAACATAAGCATGTTTCTTACAACAGGTGTCCTCATCTTTCTACTGTTTATTTCAGTGAGGTGGACATGGAACAAACGGTAAAAGATCTCCAGGCGCAAAATGCCCAGTTTCAACAAATGTTATTGACTCTGGCCAAAGGACAAGAGGATTTGAAAACTTTGCCGATCTAAGAAAAGAAGAAGAAAGCAAAGAAATCAACCGATGTTTTGAATCTAGGAAGAAGGTTCCCAGGGCCAGCCAGACGGACCCTAGAGTTCGCAACATCATCTGGTGAAAAGGATAATCAAGAAGGGAAAAGCAAGGAAGTGACTGACCATCAAGAATCTGAAGAGGAAGAAGATAATGATTACTCTGAAGAGCAGTATCCTCCGGATGACGACAAATATAAACATCTGGAAGAACGTCTAAGTGCAATGGAGATTTAGAAAGTGCCCGGGCTAGACTTTGAAGAGCTGGGTTTGGTGTTTGGGATTGTTATTCCACCAAAGTTCAAGGCACTAGTGTTTTCTAAATACGACGGGGTTTCGTGTCCCAAGATGCACCTCCGATCTTATGTGAGGAAGATACAGCCTCACACTGCTGACAGATTTGTGGGTCCACTTCTTTCAGGATAATCTATCCAGAACTCAACTAGATTGGTTCTATCAACTGGAGAGAGCCAATGTCCATAATTGGGAAGACCTGGCCGCTGCTTTTTATAAACAGTATCAGTACAACACAGACCTTGCTCCCACCCATACTCAACTCCAAAGTATGGCTATGGGTTCAAGCAAAGGTTTCAAAGACTACGTTCAGAAATGGAGGGACTTAGCGGGAAGAGTCCAAACTCCCCTGTCTGAAAGGGATCTAGTGGACATGTTTTTGGGTACCCTGTCCGATCCTTTATTTAATCATCTAATTGGAAGCTCCTCAGCAGGCTTCACTGAATTAATCTTAACCAAGGAAAGAGTGGAAACTGAGATTAAGAGTGGGAAGATCCAAATGGACGCATCCTCCAGTGCCGTGAGAAAACCATTTTTTGGGAAGAAATAGGTTGGTGCTGTGTACCCTCAAAGGAATCAGGACAGAACTGAACATCGTCCAACGGTAGGGGCCGTCATGATCCCTAAGCCTGCACCTACTCAACAAAGGAACAACCAGCCTAGAACAGAAAGACCGGTAAGACATTTTACTCAGATACATATGACATTGTCTCAAGTCCTGCCACATTTGTTGAGATCTAATATGGTAACTTTGAAGGAAGCCCCGGAGAATATCAACACTGCATCTTCTCATTACAACCCTAATGCTCGTTGTGCTTACCATTCAGAACATCCAGGCCATGATACCAACAACTGCTGGGCTTTGAAAAACAAGGTGCAAGACCTTCTCGAGGCAAAAGAAATTGAATTTGATGCTCCTGAGATCCCAAATGTTATCACCGCTCCTATGCCCAAGCATGGTCGTGATGTTAACACTGTTGAAGATGATGTGTTTGTTATTGTTGTTGATTAACTTGTTACTCCTCTCCTGATTGTCAAGAGGAATCTGTTGAAGGCCAGTTTATTTCCGGGCTGTGGTGAAGGCTGCCACCTCTGTTTATCCCTACCAACTGGTTGTCATTTATTGAAAGCAGGTGTCCAGCGCCTAATGGATGACAAAGAGATTTTGTTTGAAAAAACTCCCGCTCCAACCATTCCTTACAAAGATGTTCCAATAGTAACCATTTCCGATAATCCTTCTAGGCTATCCACCAAAAGACCTGTTAGGGTTACATCTGTTTCTAAGGTGACTCCACTGATAATTACTATGCCAGGGCCGATCCCGTACTTATCAGATAAAACTGTCCCCTGGAACAATGGGGGTGACGTCTACTATCACGGTGTCAAGCAGGATTGCATGGCTGATGAAGACTTGGTTTTTGAGAAGGCTAACCCCCGACGTCAGAAACATTGCAGGAACCAGTAAAATAACCCGAAGTGGAAAAGTATTCTCCCCTGAGATTGCTCCTCCGAAAACTACTACCGGTCCTGTGATCATCCCTGCTTTTGTTCCTGTTGACACTACTATTACAATCCCTATGGTTACCCCTACTGACACCCCTACCACCGAGTCGACCAGAGACTCGAGGCAAATGCATTTTGGTCGAGCCTGTCCGGATGAAGGCGCAATCAATGTCTATCCCAGAAGCCTCCAAGAAGGAGATGGAAGAAATTTTGAAAATTATAAAGAGAAGTGACTACAACATAGTCGAACAGCTAGGGTAGACTCCGTCAAAGATTTCTATGCTAGCTTTATTGTTGTGCTCCGAGGCTCATGCGAAGGCCTTGGTGAAATTTCTTAAAACTACCCATGTGCCACAGGAAACCTCTGCTGACCAATTCAAAGATTGTGTGTCCAGTTTGACCGCTGATAATGGTTTGGACTTTTTTGATGTTGACCTGACACCTAGAGGGAGGAAACACAATGAGGCATTGCATGTCTCTGTCGAATGCAGGGCACAACTTTGGCCCATGTCCTGGTTGATACTGGTTCATCTTTGAATGTGCTGCCTAAGAAAGCTCTGGATAGACTCGACTGTGAAGGTTTGGCCTTAAAACCCAGCAACATAGTGGTAAGGGCCTTTGACGGTTCAAAGAGAGTGGTGCATGGGGAGGTGGACATTCCCATTAAAGTTGGAACCCAAACCTTTGATTCAACTTTCTACGTGATGGACATTTGCCCTTCCTATTCTTGTTTGTTGGGCTGACCTTGGATTCACAATGCTGGTGCTGTCACCTCTACATTACATCAGATGCTGAAATACCCAACCAAGGGAAAAATCATTACTGTCCATGGAGAGGGTGAATATATGATCAGTCACTTGAACTCCTTCAGATACGTAGAAATGGATGGTGAATTCATCGAAACTCCATCTCAGCATTTCGAGGAAGTCCCATAAACAGTGGTAGCAACCAAGACTGTTTACCAAGTCCCAAAGATTACAAGACCTCTGCTAAAGATGTCTTTACTGAAAGATGCCAAGGCAGTGGTCGAAGAAGGTGGGTGTACTATTTGGGGCCAACTCCCGGATATCCCTTACAAATCTGACAAATTTGGTTTGGGTTTCACTTTAGGAGGCTAGAAAGATGTTCGTTGTGCTCGTGCCGGGGGACCACCTTTGCGGATCAGCAACCATGGAGTCAACACAGTGGAGGATAGTGACGATAGTTGTAACCTAGAAGATTGGATTTTCCCGACTATCAATGGAGGACTCAACAACTAGGAAGCTAAATAATTTGTCCCTATTACTTTTATCCAACAATAATTGTCTTTAAATTTTTGTCGGACTTGTAAGAATTAAACAATTCAGACTTTTAAAACCTTGTGTCTTACCCGAGGCACAACGGTCCATTTGTAAGGGTTGTTACTTCATTTTCATATGTCATCAATGAATCATGGATGTTTTTGCATGCAAACTTTATGCTCTTTGTCTTTCTTTTTCTACATTTTTATTTCTTTCAAAGATAGCTATGCTCTTACACACACTCACATATCAAAATGCAGATCTACATCCACTCAGGATCCCATGGGTAACGATTCTGCTATGGCCTATTGTGACTTTGAAAATTTGATCTACCAAGCCGAAGAAGAAGGTGAGGAAGACTGTGAAGTGCCATGGGAACTAGCCAGGTTATTGCAACAGGAAGAAAGGACCATACAGCCTCACGAAGAACCAGTGGACACAGTTAACTTAGGTACCGAAGAGGACAAGAAAGAAGTCAAGGTGGGTGCCAATCTAAAACCTAGTGTCAAGAAGCGTTTAACTCAGTTACTACATGACTATGTTGAGATCTTCGCCTGGTCTTACAAAGACGTACCAGGACTTGACGCTGATATCGTGGTCCATTGTTTACCGACAAAAGAAGACTGCCCTCCGGTAAAATAGAAAGTTCATCGCATGTGGCCATACATGTCAGAGAAGATCAAAACTGAAGTCATGAAACAATTCAATACCGGATTCTTAGCTTTCACCTCTTATCCACAATGGGTCACCAATGTTGTTCTAGTGCCTAAAAAGGACGGCAAAGTACGCATGTGTGTGGATTACCGAGATTTGAATAGGGCAAGCCCTAATGATGATTTCCCACTTTCCCACATTGATATTCTGGTTGATAACACCGCACAGCATCAAGTATTTTCCTTCATTGATGGTTTCTCAGGCTAAAATCAAATCAAAATGGCACCTGAGGACATGGAGAAAACGTTCTTTGTCACACAGTGGGGCACATTCTGTTACAAGGTTATGCCATTTGGGTTGAAAAACACTGGGGAAACTTATCAGCGCGCCATGGTAGCTCTATTTCATGATATGATCCATCACGAAATAGAGGCCTATGTGGATGACATGATAGCCAAATCTCAAACTGAAGAGGAGCATCTTGACCATTTGCAGAAACTGTTTGAGAGGCTAAAGAAATACAAGCTAAGGTTGAACCCGAATAAATGCACATTTTGGGTGAGGTCCGGTAAACTCCTAGGCTTCAACGTCAGTGGTAAAGGTATCGAAGTGGACCCTGCCAAGGTGAAAGAAATACATGAAATGCCTACTCCTTGCACCGAGAAGGAAGTCAGAGGATTCTTAGGACGACTTAAATACATCGCCAAATTCATTTCTCACCTAACCGCTACTTGTGAACCAATCTTCAAATTACTGAAGAAAGATCAAGTAGTAAAATGGAATGATGAATGCCAAGCTGCCTTCGACAAGATCAAAGAGTACCTACAAGAGCCTCCTATTTTGATGTCGCTAGTCGAGGGAAGACCTTTAATCATGTATCTAACTGTCTTGGAAAATTCAATGGGGTGTGTGTTGGGACAGCATGACGAGTCTGGCCGAAAAGAGCATGCTATTTACTATCTGAGCAAAATTTTTACCGATTGTGAAACAAGATATTCACTGCTCGAGAAAACTTGCTGTGCTCTGGCATGGGCTGCTCGCCGGCTGAGACAGTATATGTTGACCCATAACACCTTATTGATATCTAAGATGGATCCAATTAAATACATATTCGAGAAGCCTGCCCTCTCTGGGAGAATAAAAAGATGGCAGATGATCCTGACTGAGTACGACATTTAGTACACTACCCAAAAAGCAATAAAGGGCAGTGTGATAGCCGATCACCTTGCTCATCAGGCTGTGGATGACTATCAGTCCATGAAATTCGAATTCCCAGATGAAGACATCATGTTGGTAAACAATTGTGAAGAATTCAGACCATATGATGGACCTGAACAAGGATCCCGATGGAACTTGGTTTTTGATGGAGCCTCCAACGCACTCGGTAATGGCATAGGTGCTGTAATCATATCCCCTAAAGGATGTCATACTCCCTTCACTGCAAGACTTTGTTTCAACTTTACTAATAATGTGGCAGAATACAAGCGTGTATTTTTGGTCTCAAAGCTGCCATAGATTTGGGAATCAAGTCCTTAAGTGTATTTGGAGATTCAGCCTTAGTCATCAGTTAGATTAAAGAAGAATGGGACACGAAGCACCCTAATCTCATCCCCTATAAAGAACATGTGTTGACATTAATCCCACATTTTGAGGAAATTACCTTTGAGCATTTTCCACGAGAGGAAAATCAACTAGCAGACGCGCTATCCACTATGTCATCCATGTTTAAACTCAAGTGGAGTAACGAGGCTCCCCATATCACCATTAAACGGATGGATGAACCATCTTACTGTCACGAGATCGATACCAAAGAAGTGGTGGACAAACTTTGGTTCCATGAAGTTAATAGGTATCTCGAGGCTCAAGAGTATCCAGAAGGAGCTTCAGTCAATGATAAGAAGTTCTTGAGAAGATTCTCTACTAAGTTCTTCCTTAGTAATGGAATTCTCTACAAGCGCAACCACGACTCTGTTTCGCTTCCTTGCATAGATAAGGTTGAGGCAGAAAAGATCATGATTGATTTACATGAAGGAAATTTTGGCACCCATTCTAGTGGGCATACGATGGCTAAAAAGATCTTACAGGCGGGGTACTACTGGTCTACCATGCAAGCAGATTGCTATCAGCATTTACGAACCTATCATAAGTGTCAGATCTATGCTGACAAAGTGCAGGTGCCTCCAGTTCCTTTAAATATCCTGACTGCTCCCTGGCCATTCGCGACGTGGGGCATCAATATGATTGGAGAGGTTAAACCTACAGCTTCTAATGGGCACCGCTTCATCTTGGTGGCCATTGACTATTTCACGAAGTGGGTTGAGGCAACTTTTTTCGCTTCCGTTACCAAGAATGTTGTAGCCCGATTCATCAAACAAAATCTCATATGTCGGTACGACATCCCAGAGAGAATCATCACATACAATGGTATGAATCTCAATAATACTATGATCACCGCACTGTGCATGCAATTCAAGATCCAGCACCATAATTCTTCCCCTTACCATCCAAAGATGAATGGCGCTGTCGAAGCCGCAAATAAGAACATCAAGAAGATCATACAAAAAATGACAGTAACATACAAGGACTGGCATGAGATGCTACCATTCGCTCTCCACGGTTACCGTACCACGGCACGCACATCAATAGGGGAAACTCCCTTTTCCTTGGTATACAACATGGAAGCTGTTCTACCAATTGAAGTCCAAATACCTTCTCTGAGAATCATAAAGGATGCAGGGCTGAATGAAGATGATTGGATCCAAACTCGACTTGACCAATTGAACCTAATTGATGAGAAGAGGCTTACGGCTGTCTATCACGGCCAGATGTACCAAAAACGTATGATCAAAGCTTTTAGCAAAAAGGTCAGACGTCAGGTATATCAGGTTGGTGACTTAGTAATCAAGCGTATCATATTGCCACAAGGTGATCCCAGGGGAAA
This sequence comes from Vicia faba, assembly GCA_948472305.1. Taxonomy (NCBI): domain Eukaryota; kingdom Viridiplantae; phylum Streptophyta; class Magnoliopsida; order Fabales; family Fabaceae; genus Vicia; species Vicia faba. The sequence goes on along the minus strand of OX451739.1, from coordinate 1,525,622,095 downwards.
ATGGACTCCTACATACGAGGGACCATTTGTGATCAAAAGCATCTTCTTTGGTGGAGCCATGATCTTAACCACTATGGATGGCGATGACCTTCCGCACCCTGTGAACGCAGACATAGTCAAAAGATACTATGCATAAGAGACCCGCTAGGTTGACACACCTAGGAAAAATAAGGGCATCTCGGTGAACCACAAAGGTTCGGGCAAAAATTAGGGATAAAATACAAAAAAATCCGTACACCCGGCAAGCTGAAAACCTGAAAGGGCGGTTGGGCAAAAAAAGGGTAATCCGGTGGACTAAAAACCTGAAAGGGCGGTCCAGGCAAAAGTTAGGGAATTAAAGCGTATGACTATGTCCCATTGGATCACCTTACAGACAACCTTTAGCATCGACTGACAAAATCAACGGTTCTGATCAATCCAATCAGCTTCGGACAAGGCAATAAGTGGATGAGACGCTCAGAGACACGAAGGCTATATCAGAATGGGAACCCCATGAGATTAATTCACATAACTATCTTTTCTTTGTATCAAATTTTAATTTTCTATGACGAAATTCTCTTACTAGAATGTTCGTCTCATTGTATAAAAATACTTATTCAAGTTAATACAAAGATATCCCTTTGAAAGTGCAAAACTGTCTGTTTTTCTTTTTCCGTGTTTTGTTTGCGAAAATGTCCAATGATTATTTTTGAACATATGCATTTGAACATGACTACTGTTTACAAATGAACAAAAAAAAAAGGAACATAAAATAAAAAGACACTTACTAATGGATTTAAGAAATAGGATAATATGTTTAGACTATTCCATAAAATCCCCCATAGGTACTTTTTTCCAGCAAGAGCGGAAGAAGGGACATCCCACTACAAGATCGCTAACATATCTCCAATATGCAGATTAATGATATCAAGCTCTCTCACATCCCAGATAGAACAAAACTTCCAGTTACCACTCCTAAGATTCCTCAGTGAAGGTCGCCCAATTTCTCAGGATTCCCCAACAGGATTTCACAAGGTCCACAAGCAATGCACGACGTTTCCCCTTCATAACAGAGTTTATTTCTCTAACAAATGGAAGCTAATCAACACTTCAACTTCAAAATATGAAGACTTACACTCCTCATACTCTGCAACACTCAAGGATTTATTTTCCCCGACTCCAGCAATACTGCAACATAACAATTAATGTGTCCATACATTACATTCATACGTCATAGCATTGACAACACAGATACATACGACACAATCTCATTTATTTTGAGAATATCATTGTACCATGCATTTCATACATCATGACATTGTATACAACTAACCTTTCATCTTTTTAGGTAAGATCAACAAAAAATTATCGTCAAATTTTCAGCAAGTCAATTACAGATCAATTCCCAAGAAAGGACTAATCAACCATCTACATAACAAATATTTATTTCAGACCCCTTCCGGTTTAGATAAATCTCCCAACGGTTTATTCTGATTCTTTCCTGCATACATCTTTTCTGGTTCAGAAAAGTCTCGTAATGATTTGTTCTGATTCTTCTTCAGATCCCTTTGGGTTCAAATAGATATCTCAACGATTTATTCTGATTCTTCCTGCAAACACTTTCACTGGTTTAGATAAGTCTCTAAATGATTTATTCTAATTCTTCTCCAGATCCCTTCGGGTTCAGATAGATCTCTCGACGATTTATTCTGATTCTTTCCGTAAACACTTTCTCTGATTCAGATAAACTGCTCAAAGATTTTCTCTGATTCTTTCCAGTTAAAGAATATTTAAGATCTCTTTTGGTTCAGTTTAAACCCCTCAAAGGTTTATCCTGATACTTTCCAAAGGAACACTTCAAGTTCAGATAAATCTCCCAACAGTTTATTCTGATTCTTTCTCGCAGACGTCTTCTTTGGCTCAGAAAAATCTCTCAACAATTTATTATGATTCTTCTCCAGATCCCTGCCGGTTCAGTCTAGATCTCTCAATGGTCTATTCTGATTCTTTCCCGCAAACACTTTCTATGGTTCAGATAAGTCTCTCAATGATTTATTTGATTCTTCTCCAGATCCCTTCGGGTTCAGATAGATCTCTTAACGATTTATTCTGATTCTTTCCGCAGACACTTTCTCTGGTTCAGATAAATCGCTCAAAGATTTACTCTGATTCTTTCCAATTAAAGAATATTCAAGATCTATTTTGGTTCAGTTTAAACCCCTCAACAATTTATCCTGATACTTTCCAAAGGAACACTTCAGGTTCAGATAATCTCCCAACGGTTTATTCTGATTCTTTCTCGCAGACGTCTTCTCTAGTTCATAAAAATATCTCAACGATTTATTCTGATTCTTTTCCAGATCCCTGCCGATTCAGCCTAGATCTCTCAATGGTCTATTTTGATTCTTTCCTGCAAACACTTTTTCTGGTTCAGATAAGTCTCTCAATGATTTGTTATGATTCTTCTCCAGATCCCTTCGGGTTCAGATAAATCTCTCAATGATTTATTCTGATTCTTTCCGCAGACACTTTCTCTGGTTCATATAAATCGCTTAAAGATTTACTCTGATTCTTTCTAGTTAAAGAATATTCAAGATCTCTTTTGGTTCAGTTTAAACCCCTCAACGGTTTATCCTGATACTTTCCGAAGGAACACTTCTGGTTTAGATAAGTCACTCCAAGATTTATTCTGATTCTTCCCAATCAAACAGCATACAATACTTCTTCTGGTTCAAATAGTCGCTCCAAAGATTTATTCTGATTATTTTCCAGTTGAAATCAAGTTCAGACTTAGTCCATTTTCTGTCAACAGTCACCTTTGGATGGAATCTACAAGCCCATCTCCGGTAAATCTCCATCATTCATCCAAATGGCATCTATAAGCCTATTCGAAATTCATCTTCGAGTGCAAATTTCTGGGCACTTTAGTGTCCAATCATATTTCACCTTCAAGTCATGAATGGCGGATCTGCCAATCTAACTCTTCAGGTTTAAGAAGATTGAACAGAGGCAGATGTTGTACCCCAAAATTTTCTCTCTCATTTATCAAATGTTTTCTCACAAGATCTCCTTTGGTTCAAGACTGTACAAGGATTGATCAGCTCAAGACACCTCCTTAAGCACTGATGACTGAAATTAGGGTTTGAGATTGCACAAGGATAATTGAACTTTTAATGACTCATTTTACTTTAATTAATCACTATGGACCCTCAAGATTTCTCATGTCAAGTTTCAAGTCTTGGATCACATTTTTGCTTAGTCAATTGATCAGTTGACCTAAAAATCAATTGTATTGGGGAAAAAGTTAACTGTGGCCAATTTACAGTCAAACTTCATAATTTTTGATCCATACCAACATTGTGAACTCATATATGTCATTTTATCAAGTTTGTACTACAATTCCTCAATAAATTTGATCAGATCATCAAAAGGGCAAAATGGTCAAAATTAGGATTTTGACTGAGAAAGGGCAATTTCTGATTTTTGACCTAGCAAATGGTTAATTGATTTGAGACATGATCTCAAGAGTTCAATTGCATCATTTTGACCTAATGGCATGACTCAAAACATCCCTCAAGATCAATTGATTGATAGTTGATTTTCAGTCAGCTGTACACTGAAAAGTCAAACTTTGACTTTTTGGTCAAAATCAAGTGTCAAAGATCATAATTCATCAAAACATGTAAAAATATGAAACTTGTTCATCAAGAAATCAAAAAATTCAAGATTTCATTTTGAAAAGAAAAAGTTTCCAAACTTAGAAATTTTTCTAAGTGTTGAAAACTTCATGTTTTTTCACAACTCTGAGCCATTTTTTCACCATGATGCAAGATGATTCAAAGGAAAATTTCAACATGAAAGTTTAAGATCTCAAAGATATCTAGAACATTGCTTTACACAACTTCTCCTAGAAATTCATGGATTTCAAGTTATGATTTTGTGAATACATATTCATGAAACTAAACACTTAGTGAAAATTTTGCCCTAGTTTAGGCAGGATTTTGACCTAACTTCATGGCAATTTTTCACATAGTTCCAAGGGAAATTTTCAAAAGTGATTCAAAGAGGGGTTATAGAGAACATTACAATATTTCTAAAATGTCCAAGAACTCCTTGAGATCATGTTTGAGCAAGGAGAATCGAAGGCATGAAGTTGAATTTCATTCTTGAATTATAGGTCATTTTCATGAAGAACAAAAATTCAAATCCATGCTAGGCTGCACAATCTTTGATTTGCAGGCCTCAAACTTGTTTGGAACTCCATAATTAAATGTTTGCACAACTGTTAGAGACTTCAACTCAAGAATTCAACGCATTGCCCATGCTTAATGCCATTTTGGGAAGAAAGTGCACATTGCCATTTTGGAAAAGTAGCTTTATGCACAAAATCAGTTCTTGAGCTTTGCAATTGTTTTCTTTTGATCACACACAACCTATAACCAAAAAGAAACTTGTCTTAAGCCTCTAACAAGTCAACCCATGCTTGTACTATGCCTTGAAACCATATTCCCACTTTTCTTCAAAATCAAGTAACATAGCAATCAGTCTATATCTTATGCTTCTGACCCTCTCAAGTACTCTAACCTTCTCCTTACTTATGCACAAGTTATTTGCATCAAAACACACGATTTCAAGCCCCCAAGAACTTTCCCAAACACCCTTGCTGCATAGAACTGTCCCACTTGACAGTTTTGAGCCAAAACTCTCCATCTCCATTTCCACTTGTGCGTTTTGATTCTTAACCATCCAGACACCTTACTTACATCATATATAAGTGATCCAAACCCCTATTTCAAGACTGTAACTCCTCCATTACTACCCACCATTTCCAAATTTGAATCTTTCAACTTGACTTGAGTTGAGAGTTTCAGCCATCCTTAAAGCAAAGTTGGAGTTGAAACACATTCAAGGAGGTCCAAGAAAGCTACAGAAATCATAAAGCCATCTCAAAGGTTGCTCAAACTCCATACACGACTCCAACTGCAAGAGGTAAGTTTTTAAACTTCTATCTTTTCATACAAGCATCATTTGATTCTGATTTGTGAAGATAAAATATAGATACCATTGCCACGAAGCTGTACATATCCATAGTTTGCATTTATATGGCCTGAGCTTAGAGAATTTTAGAGTTGAAGTTTCTGAAATTTTTAGGTTTAAAATTAGGTCCAGAAAAATTCTCACTCGTCTTTGACTTTTAGCTTGAGTTATTTATATGGTTGGATTCGTGGGAAGAAATACCACAACTTTCATATTTGTACTTTTCATTTTTGTTGAGAGATGAAGAAGTTACAGGTACTCTGGCTGGCTGAAGGTTGATGACGAAGTACAGGCCTTGAAAGCATGTTACATTATGTATTTATCATTTCATTTTAATAAACGGATGTATAGCCATCCCAGTGGTAAGGCAGCATGCTGGTAACCAAGAGGGTGTGGGTTCAACACCCAGTGCACTGCCTTTTGCTTCCCCCCCCCACCCCCCACATTTTTACACTTTTTTTGAATTTTGCAGCGCCTGGGCTTAAAACATTGGGCCTTTGTTTCTTTTTAACTTTCTAACCCCTTTAACCATTTCCAAACCCCCCGACTTTTATATTTTTATTATATTTTATTTTTCTTTATTATTTTTTATTACTATTATTATTTTTTTTTATTATTATTATTATTATTATTATTATTATTATTATTATTATTATTTTTATTAATAAAAATCCAAAAATATTTTATTTTATATTTTTACACTTATTTAATTTTTTTTTTATAAAATCAAAAGAACAAAAAAATTTCTTGATAAATTAATTTGTTTCTTAATAATTAATATTTTAGGTTTAATTATTATATTATATTATTTTCTTGTAAATTAAAATCAATTTAGAACTTAGGATTTTTATTTAATTAATTTTATTTACTAATTTAATTAAATTCACAAAACCCCCTAAAAACTTATTTTCTTTAATAAATTAATTTCTTTTACTAACTTAATTTTAATTTTCTTATTCTAGTCAATTATCTCACTTTAATTTAATTAGGTCAAAACCTTTAATACAATAAAAAAAAATCATTCCTTATCCATTCCTATTTGTACATTATATTCATTTCATTTCTTGTATATTTATTCAAATTCAATATGGTTGTAATAGATAATTAGGGTTTTAATTTCTTGCAATTCCCCATTCATAAACTTGTACCCCCATCCCCTAAAGCATTGTAATAGCGTAGGAAATTTAAATTCCACAATTTACCGCTTTCAATATTATTGCTAATAATTAGGGTTTGTATGGAAAGATAAAACCAATGCTTAGAAAACCCTAATCAAGACAAATCAAGCATGTAAACCAATACACTTACACACTTACACCCTTAAGGTAAATCCACTTTGTTGCCTTACAAAAATGGCCATATTCTGCATGTGAGTTGTCTTAGCAAAAGAAATAAAAAAATACAAGATCATAGTCCCTCGATGATGCTATCAAAGTTGCCTTTCAAAAATGATCTTAGTCCCTTAAAGAAAATGCTAAGATATCTTACAACATTTCTAATCATGGCTATACGATGACCCACGTCCGTCCCTTTTACATCCAAAGATAGGGTTTCTTACCAAACCAATGGTAAGATAACAATGACAAAGGAAAGAGGAAATAAACATGAAAGACTTTTTGAGTAGGTAGAATGTTTCTAGTTGCTTGCTCATTTTCAAACCAAAAACATCCTTGCTATTTTCAAAAACAAACACCAACACTTTCAAAAACATCTTTCAAACTTGAAAACATTTTCAAAAGATCAACACTTTGTATACATTCTTACGAACAAGAATCATTACAAAGTTTACCTAAACAATGACGCCTTTTTCAAAGTACTTTCAAAAACCACACAAAGCACATTTTCAAACAAAAGCAAGTGATCTAGAAAGTAACTAAGAGCCCGTAGATAACTACAGATGAAAAGGGTGCTAATACCTCCCTTTTTCATAATCTACCCCCCGAACTCAAGAAAACATCTCAAAGGTCTTTCCTGTTCTTTTCAACCTTTCCTTTTGGATAAAAGAAAAGTCAGTGGCGACTCTTGCTAACCGCAACATTTTCAATCAAATGCAAAACAACCAAGTCAGTTCTCCCACCGTGTTACAGTCCCACTATAGTGTTTTTCTTAGCTTGGATCATTTACTGACACGGTTAAGTGCTTGAAGTCAAAACCAGACGCTCTGATACCAATTGAAGAATTGAAAAACACAAGAATGGGGGGGTTGAATTAGAATCTTAAAATTCACTGGAAAGAACACAATGATTTTTATTCTGGTTCGTTTGAACTCAAACTACTCCAGTCCACCCATCAAGGTTATTTCACCTCTCTCCAACAAGGTCTTAATCCACTAATCAATCTTGATTACAAATCTACTTTGACTACTGCCAAAGTCTTCTTGAGTATAACCACAACCCGATTTTTTCAAGGAATTTCACTAAATAATATAATTATAAGACGGTGTACAGTAATGTTTTCTTACAAAACAGTATCACAATATGTGGTGTTTTACACAGTTGAGAGAATTGTATGTATGAGGACTAGAAAAGATTGCAACGTTGTTTAGTGTTGTGAAATCGTAAACGATTTATCCTCACGTCTTGTTTAAATAGGCACAACATGAATGATCTTTTGGAAACATGATTAATGACCGTTAAGGTGCTTTCCAAAAATAAAGACCCTTGTTCCCTTCCAACCGTTACTCTTGAAATGGAAATATTTAATTTGTAACGCTTCCGAACATTGAGGTATGCATTGCTGCATGCTTCAGAGCTTTTGAAGATCAGAGCCATAAGATCCTGTTTGTAGCATTAGACTTACTTTCCCAGAGTTGTGTAATCAGAGTTAAAACATCTTTCTTTTAGCATAACTTCTGATCTTCTATCATCAGAGCTTTTTGAGAATTGTCTACGTTCACAGCATGAACAACCTTATAGCTTATCTTCTGATCTTGTTCCATCATAACTTCTCTACAAAACAAAATATAATTTTAGAGTGCATATTTGTTCTTTGTGTTTGTTATCATCAAAACTCTTACTAGAGTTGTAGAATCCAACTATGTTCTAATAGCTACAACATTAAATGCTAGTTCATCTCCAAGTAGTTTCAGTGGTAAAAACGATAACAATGGATTTAAGGGAAAGAGCAATAGCTACAAGGGACACAACAGGGTGCACACTCACTGCAATAGGACAAATCACACTAGTGAAACATGCTTTCTTAAGCATGGCTTTCCATCGGGCTATAAAGGGAAGGGCAGGTCTCAAGCTCTTTCTGCTGCAAGTTCTCAATAAAATGCTACAATCAATAATGTCTCTGAATTAGCTCAACAAGGATCATCTGCATCCTCGTTTGGTTTTACTCAAGATCAGTATAAAAACATTTTGGAATTGCTTCAAAAATCAAAGTTTGCATCCCAAGCTAAAGCTAATTCCACCACTACCCCACCTTTTGTCCTAAACTCACATTCCTCTAATCAAAATGGTAAGAACCCCAATCTTCGTATTCTAGACACAGGTGCTACAAACCACATTTCTTTTAATATTGAATCCTTTATTGAGTACAAAACCATAGTTCCTATTCCTATCACTTTACCTGATGGATTCAATTGATTGCTTCAATATCTGGTAGTGTAGCTATTTCCTCACGTTTTTCTCTTCAAAATGTCCTTTATATTCCTAAATTCCATGTAAACCTTATCTCTCTTGCAAAATTAGCCACCAGCGACGATTGTTCCTTACAATTCAATGCTAATACATGTCAAATTATGCAGAACCATTCCAAGGCAATGATTGGTATAAATAATCTACAAAGAGGCTTGTATGTTCTTGAATCTACAGGTCATGTTTCCACTTGTAATTCTGTTGCAAATAATTCTTGTAACAGTTGGCATTCAAGATTAGGCCATGTCTCAGATATAGGTTTACAAACTATTTCCAAGTTTTTTCCTTACATTGATTGTCAAAATAATGCATCACCCTGTGATGCTTGTCATTTTTCTAAACAAAGAAGGTTACCTTTTCCAAATAGTATCACTCATTCTTGTGCTCCTTTAGAAATTTTTCATGTTGACTTATGGAGGCCATTCTCCACCATTTCCATGTTGGGACATAAATGTTTTCTAACTTTGATAGATGACTATACTAGATACACTTGGGTAATATTTCTAAAAACCAAAGATCAAACTAAAAAGTGTCTCGTTCATTTTTTAGCTCATATTGAAAACCAATTTAAAACATCTTTGAAATGCCTCAGATCTTACAATGGCACAAAGTTTGTTACCTTGTCTGAATTTCTTTTAACCAAAGGCATTATTCATCAAAAGACATGTGTAGAAACACTTCAACAAAATGGGGTGGTAGAAAGGAAGCATCAACATATTCTTAATGTTTCCAGATCATTATAATTTCAATCTAACATTCCCTTAAACATGTGGAACTTCTGTATTCAACATGCCATACATCTCATTAATCGTTTACCAACACCTCTTTTAAAATCAAAATGCCCTTATGAAATATTGTTCCAAAAACCTCCCTCTTTCCCGCATCTAAAGATTTTTGGATGTCTTATCTTTGCTACAACACTACAAGTTCATAGGACAAAGTTTGACCCTAGAGCCAGAAAAACTATTTTTATAAGATACCAAGAGGGAACCAAGGGTTATATTCTGTATGATCTACAAAACCACTCAATATTTGTTTCAATAAATGTTATTTTCTATAAAACACACTTTCCTTTTAAACATAACTCCACACCTCCTCATTCTGATCACTCATCTACACCATCCCATTCTAACCATATTCTCTTTAATGACCCACCTTCCCAAGCCTACTTCCCCATTCAATAGACTAGTTCTGATCTATCTTTATCCACCTGTTCCATTTTTTCTCCCAACTCTCCTTTATTACCCAACAATCCCTTATCTCCTCCCTCCCCAAACCTACTCAACAACCTTATAATGCACAAAATACTCTATTACATGATAATATACCATCTCCTTCTGGAACCTGTTCTGTGCCTATTACACCTAGGACTGATGCTGACTTATCTTTTGTTGCCAGCCCCAGTTCTATACACAATACACATAATTCTAGTCACCCTTTACCAAATAGCCAACCTTTATCCAATGGTCCAAAAATTGCTCTCAATGAAACCATAATACATCCTGAACCTAACAATACAATCTCTTTACCTATTAGACAATCCACACGCATCTCTCAACCACCTAGTTATCTAGAAGACTATCATTACTATTCCATTTCTAACAATTCTCTTCCTCTGAACAATAAAAATCCTTATCCCCCGTCCTCTGTTCTCTCCTATGCTTAATGCTCTCCTAATTACAAACAATTTTGTTGTTCCATTTCCTCAACCGTTGAACCTAAAACCTTTAACCAAGCCATCAAACTTGATTGTTGGAAAAATGCTATGAATGTTGAATTACAGGCACTTGCAGATGATTAAACTTGGGTTGTGGTTGATCTACCCCCTAAAAAAACACCCATTGGTTGCAAATGAGTCTACAAAACCAAATATCATGCTAATGGATTCGTTGAGAGGTATAAGGCTACATTGGTTGCAAAGGGCTATACCCAAATGGAAGGCATAAACTATTTTGACACATTTTTTCCTGTGGAAAAAACCACCACATTCAGAGTCCTACTTTCTATTGCTGCTATCAAAGGGTGGTATCTGGAGCAATTAGATGTTAACAATGCATTTCTCCATGGAGATCTGCAAGAAGAAGTCTACATGACTCTTCCTCCTAGCCTTATGCATGACATTTCCTCTAAAGTGAGTAAAATTTAGAAGTCCCTATATGGTTTAAAACATGCTAGCAGGTAATGGTATTCTAAACTCTCTCTTAATTTCTTTGGGGTACTCTCAATCACAAGCTGATTACTCCCTGTATGTAAAATCTGATCACCATAGTTTTATTGCACTATTAGTTTATGTAGATTATATAGTGTTGGCAGGGAATTCTATGCAAGTAATAAAGCTTGTCAAGCAACTCCTGGATGAAACCTTTAGAATAAAGGACCTTGGTAAGTTGAGATTTTTTCTAGGTTTTGATATTGCCAGGTCTGCTACAGGCATCTTCATGAATCAAAGGAAATATACCCTGGAACTTCTTGAAAACACAGACTTTCTTGCAACCAAGCCCTCATATGTTCCCTTTGGTCCCACATTCAAGCTTTCCCTCACTGATGGCAAGCCTTTTGAAGATCCTTCAGCATACAGGAGACTTATTGGCAGGTTGATTTACCTAACTAATACTAGGCCTGACATATCTTATGATGTGCAACATCTAAGTCAATTTGTGTCCAACCTATTAGTACATCACTATCAGGTTGCTATAAGGATCCTAAGGTACTTGAAATCCTTTTCTGTCAGAGGTATCTTACTTTCATCCACCCGTTCTTTGAAACTTTATGGATTTACTGATTCTGACTGGGCAAGATGCCCTGATACAAGGAAATCGACTACTGAATATTGTGTGATCCTTGGATCATCTCTTTTATGCTGGAAGTCAAAGAAATAGAACACTGTGTCCAGGTCATATATAGAAGGCAAATATAGGGCTTTGGCATCTTTAACATACAAGTTACAATGGTTGCAGTATCTTTTCAAGAATTTCAGATTGTTTTTTCTCAACCAACCTCTGTGTACTATGACAACAAATCTGCAATTTACCTTGCTTACAACTCAACATTTCATGAAAGAAGTAAACACATAGAACTGGACTGTCGTGTTATTCAAGAGAAAATTCATTCCAAGGTTATACATCTTCTTCCTGTATCTACAAATACACAACTGGCTGACATGTTCACTAAGCCGTTACATTTTCCTGCTCTATCTAGATTTTTGGACAAGTTGGGACTGTTTTCGATTCACAGTCCAACTTGAGGGGAGATATTAGTTTAGTCTATTTACTTAATTCCATAATGTACAAGCCCAAGCCCATATAGTTTATTGATGTAGCCAAATTATAGAGTGAGTGTTGTTAGGTAACATAGATAGTGCAGTTAGTTATTCTATACAGTAGCTGAACTTTTGTATGTATAGCACTTAGTTGCTAAGTTACAATCAATGAAACATTTATTATCATAATCTTTTTCTGCAATTCTTTTGCGTTTTCTATCAGAGATCTTCATCATCAAGAGTTCTATTTGATGCTAGTCCTTACCTGGTGGTTTTGAGCTCTAGCATATGCCCCTTTTCAGATGTGATTTTGGTTGCCTAAGCCTCTACGTTGTTTTTTTCTGACGTTGTTGTATTTTAGTTTTTGTATTCCCATATTTTTATGTTTTCTTTCTCAGTTTTCAGCTGGGCACATCTTGTGTTGTCTGAATTCACTTATGTTGTACTTTTGGATTTTTGCCCCTATATCTATATTGCCATTCAAATATATATTTTTAAATTTTAAGAAAAAATATGGTACATTAGCATATAAATATAATATCATGTTTATTGTTTTGTTTTAAATATTAAATACATATTAAAATATAGACGTAGGACTTTAAATTCTTCCTTCCAAAACTATTCAAAAATCAACTCACAAAAATATATAAGTGATCAAATATAAGTGCCATTTTTGTGAATGATCATAGCTTACTTATGCATGCATCGAGTTTCACTAACAAAGATTTTAACGTGAAAAGTTATATTTCATGACAAAGTAACCTTCAAGATTCTTTTGCCAGTAGACTCAAAGACCTCAGTGAAATCTTGTTGCATTTACATAATAAGTCTTTTCTCAATAAATTGTCCAATACTCAGAAGTCTGTTGTTCATATTTGAAAAATAAAGTGCCTCTAAAAACAAAACAAACTTCCCATATTTCCTTATAATTATCACATCTCTAACATATTTTTTATTGAACTTATTTTTTACTTTATTTGATTTATCATTCTTTAAAGAACGTACAGGTTGTTCTTGGCCATCCTTGGATGAGCCACTCTTCTTTAAATTCCACTCATTTTTCTTAGTTTCCTGGTTTGTCTTTCAATTCTCACCAACGTCATGTTTTGACACATGTGCTTATAAGGTTTGTTCAATAGTTATTTTAGTGCATCTTTCTGTCTAACGAATTTCATGTGTTTCCAAAAAGCTTTAAAGCTTTTCAATTTTCATTTCTTCCATACTTTTGAACTCTTTGATAGCAACAACAACTGATCAAATTGTATAGGCAAGGTTTGCCTCATTTAAGTTAAAGCCTTTTGGTCTGACTTCATGAGCAAAAGCTAAAAATTTTAATGGATCACGAGGAAGGGGCATTCCCATTTGAACAAGACATTTAAGCATTGGCATACATTTGAACAAGATACACCGTTTGGAGTTAGAAAAACTTTTGATACAAGAGTCAGTTAAATAGATGAACCATTAACTCTGATATCACCATATATTCATCAAGAACCTTAAGATATTAAGTATATAAGTTATCTTATTTATAAATTGCTCTACCTTCACTTTTCTAAGTAATGTGGAACTTCTAATTCACACTTGTACAAAACAATATCTCTAATATGAATTAACACAGTAACAAACACCATGAAGAGAATATCAAATTCCTAACTTGCACGTATCATTGAGGAACAACAATAAGTGTATGGCATATGATCATACCTGATCAAAAGGGATCGTCGATGACCCATAAGCTTGAACTAAACGGGGGTTGAAAGTGAAGTGGGAGGGGGGGGGGGGGGGAGAGTACCTGTAAGATGCTCCGATGTTAAAGTAAGTATCTGAACAATAATGCAAGCAGAGGGTTTTAGTGAGTAGTAATCAATGTACCTGACCCTCTCGTATGAGAGGGTATTTATAGCCCCCAACGCTGGACCAAGATCTACGCACTGGGCCGGATAGTGGGGAATAGCTATCCAATATCTATAAAAAGGAGGTGACGAAATTTACTTAGACATTTTTGACTTTTCTCTCCCGTATCTCTTCTTCATTCGCTAGCTGCCCCGTCGTTGCCGCCGTTACCGTAGAATTTTGTAGCATTCTTCATTTTTCAAGTAAGTGATACTTTTAAACGCATGTTAATTTATCTTAGGATTTTAGCTTGAATGTATGAAATTTATGGTGGATATGAAATTTCTGACGAATCTCCCGGCAAACTGATGAATTTTCGGATGAAGTCCATGAGTTTCGTATGAAGATTCATGGAGTTCATATGGATTTATGAGTTTTGGATGAAGATCCATGAACTTCAGATGAATTTCATCTGGGTTCATGTCGGGGGCATCCTCCCCGTGAATTGGAGAGATCTAAGTAAGCCGCTTTGTCAGAGAGAACGTCTCTGTGATTTTATGCTTATACAGGGTCGTCGCTTCCTTTCACGTTTGCCATCAAGGGCTTAAGTTGAGGACCTACCCTCGAGGCTCTCCTCGCCCTTTCACTTGACTTGTGGTGGAATGATGGATTTGATGATGTCGAATCCACTGTTTTCCCTTGCTTTTTAGGTTAGATGGCACAACCGGTCGAAGAAGTTATTCTGCCCGACTCAAACAGCAAGGAAAACATAAATACGGGCAACAACCTAGATTGGGTCTCATCCGAACCCATAAACATGATGTCTCAGTTTGTTCATGATTCATCTGATGTGTTCGATGTTGTCGAGGAAAAGGAAAATGGTGCCATCGCCTTCTGGTCGGTCCTTATTCTGCACAAGAACAGGAGGATCTGCTTGGCTTTCCCGGACACGCGCTTCCCCATGTACGAATTTGCCTTTAAGGATGCGAGGATGCATCTGCCCTTTACGAATTTTCAGGTGAGGGTTTTCAAATGGTTAGACCTGGAACCCTCTCAACTCCACCCAAATGCGCTCACTTTTATGCGGGCATTTGAGTTTGTTTGTCAATACCTCAATATTGGTGCTACCTTGACCCTGCTCTTCCAAATATTCCATCTCCAGTGGCAGACTGTTAAAGGCCTTCAGGCCTGGGTGTTGTTCAAACAATTTGGAAAACTGTTATGACAATACCTAGAATCTGTCAGACATTTCAAGGAAAGGTACTTTGTCGTGAAGCCTATTTTAGTAGCGGCCATGGGCTTCTTCTTGTTTGATCCTTCAGTCGAGATTAAGGATGGTCGAGAAGTGACGAAGCTACGGGAAAAATTTCCTCTTGAGTGGAAGCGGAAGCACTTCGAGCAAAGGCCAGAACATTATGCATTAAATTCCGAGGAGCTGGATGCCCAGGACAGGCTTAGTTATGATAAACTAGTAGCCTATGTCAGGAGTTTCTCCCTTGCCAAATGTGTGAACTCATACAACAACTTCATTTTTGATGATGAAGGGGAGCATGTCTATGCTTCTCGCCTGATAAATACGAAAACGCTACTCGAATGCTCTTCTGAAGAAGAATCTTTGAGACTCTTAGGTAGGGATCATGCCCATAGTTGGTATATGTTTTTTTGTTTTGTAAGACTAACTGTTTACCTTTTGGATTGTAGGTCGGATGTCGACTCTCCAGGAACATGTACTCAAACTGAAGGGCAAAGGTGGTAAAAAGTTTCCCAAAGGACGTGCTGCTCAGATTTAGGAATAGACCAAGCTTGACACCCATGTCAGTCGTTCCTCTTCTCCTCGAGGTGACCGACTCTCTCCCTCTAAACAACCCATAAAAAGGAGGCGCGAGGAAAGTCTTGAACTCGTGGTCCTTACAGATGAGGGCAAGAATGTCGGGGAGACCTTCGTGCTGCCCCCATGTTATCTTAACCGTGGTATTTTTAGCGGGGACAATTCCTTAGGAATTCATAAATGGGAGATGAAAGCTATGTTGTCCGCGGACAAGGAGATCCGGTAGAAAAATTTGTCCAAGGACGTGGCCGCTGTAATTAGGGTTCTCGAGACTGCCCTGACTCTGAATGACGCGAAAACGTGTTCACAGGATGTTCTTGACAAAGCGAAGGCCCAAATCAGAAAGCTGGAGGGGCATAATGAAAAGCTGAAGAACGATCTTCTCGTACATCTGGAGAAGTATGAGATCCAAGTCGGGCTCGTCAAGGAGTTGGACAAACTAAAGCTGAAGATAGATACCATGGCGAAGGAGAACGAAAAACTGTTTTCCAGGGTAAAAGAGCTGGAAGGGGTTGTGGCACCTGCTGATGAGGAAACCGATGAGGAGAAGGCTTTACAGACTAAAGAAGAGATAATTGTCTGAATTCGTCAACTTGAGCAGGATGTTTTGGACACCCTTGGGTACGACTTTAATATTGTTGTGCAGCAACTCAAGATTGTCAACACCGGGGTCAAGCTCATGAATAAAGGGAATGGACCTTTTCACCAAGTGGTCAATGGGAGGATAATTCCTCCCCCCGATGATAATCTTGAAGGGAAGTCGGGTGGCGAGGAGGACGGACGTGAAGACTAGTTTATGTTTTGGGCCCGCGTGCCCGTATGTTTACCCGACCTGCACGCCAAATTCTTGTTTTAATGTTTTGACAAGGGGCTTGCCTCGATTTTTGTATAACTATTTTTCGTTTGGGTCTGCACGCCCTTCCATCTGTAATATCTGGACAACACCGACCTTTTTGGTCGGCTTTTTTGAATGCTTTTTTATCTTGCATGTTTATCTGCGTTATATATTATTTGGTGTTATGCTTGTCATGTTTATTTTGTATAAGTGTGGAAATTCATGCTCGACTAATTTTATGGATGACCACGTATGGAGACGTGTCGAAGATACATATTTGGGTTCCGCGGAGCGAGGCTGAGGCTGTGGTCGAAACTAAATCTCGCAGCGTGAACAATCCCATTGTGAGCTGGGTGTTTTGCCTACTTGGTACATCGACGGTGGAGCTCGGTCAAGGTTTCCCCGTCAAGCTAAGGTTCTTCTCGTTCTGTGAGCAAGGACCCGCCTTTTGGTTGATGGAAGCAATGCTCGTACCTTAACATGCTTTTGTGGTCGAGCAAGACACGTTTTTGTCAAACGAGTCAGGTCGACTGCCAAGTCCCAGCTTTTTTTGGGATTTAGCTGTAATATTTTTTTAATCTTTATAACGTTCCATGGTCGAGGTAGGTGTTCCTCACTTAGGTTCTCGAGGTAATATGCTCTGTTATCTGTTTTCCCGCGAACACGATAGAGGCCTTCCCAGTTGGCATCCAACTTTCCTTTATGAAAATCTTTCTGATTTCTCCATAGGACTCGATTGCCGACTTGAAATTCCCGTTTTATGACTTTGGCTTCATGTCGTAGAGTTATTTGTTGTTTTAGCATGACCTAACAAAGAGACGCTCCCGATCGAATCTCTTCGACTAGGTTGAGTTCTTCTCACAGGGCTTCATCATTTAGTTCCTCATTGAGAGGGAATTCGGTTCGCTGAGATGGTTCCATGATCTCCACGAGAATGACCGCCTCGGTACCATACGCTAGACAGAAAAAAGTTTCCCCGGTGGTTGAGTATGGTGTCTTCCTGTAAGCCCAGAGCATGTTATGTAGCTCTTCAACCCACCTCTTTTTATCTTCACCTAGCCTACGCTTAAGTCCTCGTAAAATGACTCTGTTCGCGGGTTCAACTTGCCCGTTCGTTTGAGGGTGTTCGATAGACGGAAGTGCTGCTTGGTGCCGAGCTTGACAATGAAATCTTGGAAGCTTTGGTTGGTGAACTGCGTACCGTTGTCGGTAACGAGTGCTTGTGGTATGTCGAACCGGGCGAGTACTTTTCTTTTATAGAAGTGAAGTATGTTGTGCAACGTGATTTTTGTGAGGGCTTCAGCCTCTATCTATTTTGTGAAATAATCGACAACGACGATCAAATACTTATTTTTGTATGATCCTTGAGTGAAGGTGAAGCAACTAGAGAAATATAAAAAATAAAGTCACCATCGAATATTTATTTATCCCACAGAAGGGAAAAGAAAATATCGAAGAAAACCTGAGAAGAGAGAAATCAAGGTCTTGAGACCAAGAGGTTGGGTAAGGGAGTCGATCACGCAAGGGAAAGATATTAGTACCCCTCACGCCCGTGGTACTCCACGGATCCACCCTTGTTGTTCTAATCAAAGGGTGTGTCAAGTATAAAGCTAACAAGTTAAGTGAAAATGCATGAATGCAAAGTATTTACAAAAAGAAAGTTTTTATTAGTTGTGCCCGCTGCAGTTGCGAACCTTTGTGCCTACATACCACCTTCACTGTAATAAGGGATCAGGGAACTCGTAGTTAACCTAAAAATGTGTTTTAGTTTGCTTTGTGTTTTTTATGCGGATAATTTTACATTCACACTTTAGCAATTAACATATTGTAACTCGACCTTTGGGGAATCACGCGTCGTATTGCACAGAGTGGAAATAACACCTTCTTTTTGTGAAAATATTTTTAAAAGAAAAGCCCGAAGGCAAAAGAGTTTGAATTAATTTGTATTTTTTATCTTGAAAAAGGATTTGGTGATTTGAACCACATTAAAGACTATGTTTGAAAGAAAGCACAAGATTGAGAATGTACCCCCTCATACTTCCCCAACGCTTAAGGCTCGTGACATATGGTTCACATCGTTTTTGTTAAGTGTTTTTGGAATTTGATAAAGAAAAAGAAGTTTTAGTTTTAAATATGAAAAAAGGAAATGAAAAAGTCTAAGGGAGACTAGATATCCTAATGTTTTCATACAATGATGGTCCTAAGGTTAGGATGAAAGGGAAACTTCTACCTAAGTTAGCATGCAAAGATGGACCTAAGGTTAAGGTTAAAGGGAGCTATCTAATGTTGTCATGCTTAGTTTTAGAACCTAAGGTCTATTTAGTTCACATATTAAATAAGATGAAACTAAAATCCTAATGGAACATATTATCACAATCACATGATAAAGAAATAAACATGAGTATAAACCTCAAAAGATATGGCTTAAGAGCCAAGCAAACACCTAAGTGTAAGAACCAAACATCAATCAACAAGTACAAACTAACAAGAGCCTAAACTCTAACATGCCTCAAGTCATCAATCACCAAGTAATAATGTGTCTAATTAAAGACTCAACACACACACACACACACACACACACACACACACACACACACACACACACACACATACACACACACACACACACACACACACACACACACACACACACACACACACACACTAAGGTCCCCTAAGGGTCATTCTCAAATGGTTCTACCCTAAGGCATTACAAACCAAACATAAGCAATCAACAAACACACAAGCACTCAAGGCTTTAAGTGTCAAACAAACATAAAAACTTAGAAAGAAAAGATGAAGTGAAGCAATCAAGGTAAATACTACTACAAGTAAGCAAGTATACCTTAAGAGGTTCATACAAATGTGTCTCAAAGATGGGAGAAAGATCACACAAAGAAAACAAGCAAACAAGCACTTGGGAAAGTAAAGAAGAAAGTTAAGAAAGAAATGATTGATCAACCAAAGAAGTAATGTTATGAAAGTACATCAAACAAAATCAAAGCTACTTCTCCTAACATGTTATCATCCTAATTCTATACTAAACACGGCCACATAAGTCAAGAAGAAGATGAAATCACCTAACTAGGCAAGTAGAAGTACAATTAAGCAATTAGAAGACATAACTTCAAACAATGTTAAAAGCATAAATAAAATAATAGAAAATAGTGGATACCTAATTCTAAACATACTTTAATACATCACAAATTATCACCAATAGGTCATATGTTATCAATCATCCCCTAACTAAAACAAACATGCATGGTGAAGGAAGATGAAACTCAAACAAGTAGAAAGAATTGACCTAAATCTGAAACAAGTAGTAAATATACAAAGGAAAACAACATTGAATAAAGTTAAACATTAGGACATGTCAAAGTATCCCCTAAGGGTCATGCACAAGAGGTATAGACTTAAAAGTCACAATAGAAGTCACACATACAAGCATACTAGCTAGTGAAGACTTATGTGTCAAATGCCTAACTTATCATGGCATAGGGAGATGAAGTGAAGTGAAAAGGATGAAGAAGTTTATAGGTCAGTAGAAAAAACATCAAGATATTATCATCATCATACAATCATGCTTTAGAAAGAATCACAATCAAATCATACAAGGAAAGACAACCACATAACCCTAAGTGGACATAAACCCTAATGTAATACTATAAATCAAAACAAGTTGAAAGAGAAGGGATATGGGAAGAGAGAGACAAACATGGACATGTTTCTCAATTATCACAAGTCTCATGATCAAGAAAAAGTCCAATTAGGCATTTAAATTATGGTATAAGCACCAAAGTACACAAGCATCATTCAAAAGTGTGTGGTGAGGTGTTTACAAGT
The DNA here is from genome assembly GCA_948472305.1 of Vicia faba. Taxonomy (NCBI): domain Eukaryota; kingdom Viridiplantae; phylum Streptophyta; class Magnoliopsida; order Fabales; family Fabaceae; genus Vicia; species Vicia faba. The sequence continues at coordinate 1,525,601,840 of OX451739.1, read as the reverse complement.
GTGTGGACAATTAGGAATGGAATTTGAGAATTTAGAAAATATGAGGTCATAAGAAAATATATGTAGTTAACATGCATAAATATCCCATAAACATACATAAGGCATCAATACAAACCATTCTCAAAGATGGAGACAAGTAGTGGTCAAAGTCAAAATCTAATCATGCTCCTAATGGCATGTGAACTTTCAAGCAAGGTATAGATGAAGAAGGATCATGGTAAGAGGATATCAACCATACAAGTCAGAAGAAAATAAACTATAATAATACTCACTCAAGAATTACAATCCACAATGAAAGATGGCATGTGAGACTTTAAAACAACACACAAAACTAGCCAAGTATGCATGTTAGCCAAATAAGATAAAACAAGCATAATGAATTAATTACTTGTGAAAGTAATAAAAGGTTGATGTACTTAAGTATTATGGGCAGTAGAAAACACTAAGTATCATTAACAAATACTTAGTCCAAATTATAGAAAAGATCATCAAGCAATAAGTTCAAAAAGCTTAAGTAAGAGAAGAGAATGCAGCTCCTAAAGAGTCATCAAGATGAACTTGCAAAGGAATACAAGTCAAAGAATCATAAGAGCTATGAATTAAATCACTAATACCTTATATGTCAGAATAATACTCAAGGAAGTTCAATCATTTTGGATTAATGATACTCATGTGAGAATGCACCAAACAATCTCCTATATCATGATCACAAAATATGAACAAAGGACTTTAAAGTTCAAAAACAAAGAGGCAATGGTAGAGCACTTGAATGGTTCATGAGGATTAACTCAAGTCTCTTGTCATGTGGTTAGAATAAAATAAAGAGATAGGAACTTGGTTCCTTATGGGTTGCATAAAGTGCATTCCCCATGTCTCAAGCATCAAACAAAAATAAGCAAAAGTATGATCAAATGAAAGTAAAGAAAGGGAGAAGGACTAATTGAAGTCAAATGATTATCAAATACTAAAGGGACTATCCTTGAACATATTATTCCTCAAACATGGAAAATGGATTCAAACAATCCTCAAGATCAAACCAAAACTACACAAAAGATGCAATTAGGGTTCCACCAAAGTGGCCAAACATTAGGCACAAATAAAATTGATCAATCAAACTAAAAATGATCAAAAAGTTAATCCAATTTGATTTTATCCTCAAGAGTTCATATGATTATCATGTGTCTAAAAATTGACTCCTAAATATACTCATAAGTTGTCATGTGAGACTTAATAAATTTCTACAAAGCCAATTGTACACATTCACAAGATAATTCAAACAAATATAGGAAAATGGCCTTAAAAATAAAATAAAAAATTCCACATGTTCTCAAGACTTATAAAAGTCATAATCAAACACTTAGGTTTCTTTAAAATTGAAGGAAGAATGAAAATGAAAATTGATGATCAATACTAGTTGAGAAACACCTAAAACTAGACACCTTAAACCAAATATTTTGTAAAAAATAGAAAACCAGAAGATAAAATCCACTAAAAACCATTTAAATGATAAAAACATGTTCAAGAACCCTAAACATATTTTTTTGGATTTTTTAGAATTTGGAAAAAGTAAAAAATAAAACCAATCTTCAAACAAAAGCAAGAAAATCTACCAAATTATCACTCTTCAAAAACAATTTTAAAATCAAATTAAATTAAGTGATAAATTTAGTTTAAAATCATTAAAATTATTTCAAGACATCAAGAATCATGAAAAATATTTTTTCACATATTCTGGATCCATAGATAATTGAAAATAAAATTAAAACTCAAGATAGGTACAAAATTAACACTAAAAAACACATTTAAAGTTAAATTAAAAATAATATAGTGAAAAGAGTTAAAAAATAAAATAAAAATTTAAATCAAGTATTATAAACATTAAACTAATTTAATGAAAATTTTAGTGATTTTTAAGATAATTAACAGTATTTAAGTAAAAAAAAAAGAAATAAGAAAAATACAGAACCTTTTAACAACACTTATGGGTGAAAAGCCCTGTAAAAAGACACGTCAGCACAGTGAAGGATACATAGAGCGTACAGTTTTTTTTGGTATTATTATTATTTGATTAAAAAAACATAGTGTCACAATGGTACAACACGCTATCAAGAAATTCTAGAAAAGATCAATGTATCATAGAGAAAAACAGACAACAAGTTTACAAATTCACACTTTTTACACAAAGTTCAAACATCAACTACACACAATTTTGAGCCTAGCTCCACTTGCCACTTTGAAAGGGCTTCAGATGCAATGTGTGTGAACAATTCTAAGCAAATTTCCAGATCTATATGCAAGAGACAAAGTGTGGAGAAGTTTACCAAGTAGAAAGTGTTCACTGCACATTAAGCTCAAAATAGCTTCAAAAATTCACTCTCTCTTGCCTGATTTTCCTCAATGGTCTTTAATGAAGATGAAGAATGAAGAAACTCTCTGAAAATAAAAATATTTGAAGAAATGAAAGCTTAAGAACCAATTTCTTTTAGATCTATTTAAGCTTTTCAAATCTGAGTGTCTGAATGAAATGAGAGTTGAAGGGCCTTATATAGAGAGTGTAGAAGAGGATAGAGTGGTCCTTTTGCAAAGAAATTCGTTGGAGGGTGAAATTGGAAGTTTTGGCCAAAATATGAAGTGATGCCCAAGTTTGTGTTTTATGTTGTTTTGAGTGCAAGTTTTGTGCTTTTTGGGAGCCTTGTGGGGTTAGTAGATGATGTACAAAAGATGAGCAAAAAGGGTGGTGAGTGGAAGGAGTTATTAAGAAATAGTTATATTTGGAAATTTGAAGAAAATAGTAAAAAAGTGATGCATGAGCTTGCATGGGTGTATTGGGGAAGTATACTTTGTGAAAGTGGACTAAATATAACCTTTGGGTTGATTAGAAATGATCCACAATGCAAGAAAACTCAAATTGGCCAAAATAGCATTTTTACATGGCATAAATGGTGAAATTCCTTTAAAAATTCATAATTTGCTTAGTTTTTATCTAATAGACACAAACTTGGACCTTTTGGAAAGGGAAAAAGATTTTCTACAACTTTTATGTTGGAAGAATTTTGATTTGAATCCATTAAGGTCCCCAAAAATGGCCACAAAATATTATGGACTGAACCAAGAACTTGTAAATTTTCACTAACTGTTGGAATTTTGCATGTTGAAACACCCAACTTCAATCCATCATAACTTTAATAATGATTCAATTGAGATGAAATTAGTATGGATGGAAATATCATAGAAAGATAAATATTTTTCATGTTGAGGTTGTTTTGATTTGAAGCTTGAATCCCAGTGGAATTTGGTCATGAAAACAGCTTAAATTACATGCAAACTTGCCATATTTGAAAACTTTTAGAAAACCTTGATCTTACCAAATTAGGTATGTTTCCTCAATTCTTGTTTTTTGATGATTCCTTTGACATTTCTTGATCAAATTCCTCACGTTGGTCAAATTTTACATGTTTCACATTATGTTGACCTCGAAAAGTCAAGAGTTGACTTTTTTGACAGCATAATTGATTTTTCCCTTATTCAACTGATTTATCAATCATCTGAGCAATTGAAAGTTTTCTAATTAAAATTAATGATCAAACTTCCATCCATAGACACTTAGGGACATATAGAAGACCATGGAATAAAGTTTTGCTCAAATAATCAGAAATAAACTGATTTTATCACAAACCCTAATTTTGATTGAAAATGATAAGAGATAAGTGCACAACTTTAAAACCCTAATTTCTCTGGGCATCTTGAGGAATATCTTGGGAAAATATGTCTTGTATGATGATAAGATGATAATTATTTAATAATATTTCTCACGAAAGGTGTCACATACTTCAATTGATCAAAACCTTAATTCCTGGAGATGGATATGAGAAATGTGATTCACTTCAAATCTTTGGCAAATTCAATCATTTGATGACATGATGGACATATTGGGATGTATTGAGGAATGAGAAGCCCTTGTAACTTTAGTGACCAAGATAATGAGGATATTGGACCCTCCTTGCACTGATTGTCAATACAACCATCTTCAATTTCTCGAAGAAGACCATAAAGACAAGAACATCTTGATCCCATCTCAAATGCATGAATGTGTATGATAATGAAACATAAGCTAATTAGGTTATAAATAAGATGGAAGATTTTGGGGTGCAACAAAAGGTTTTGATGATTTCCATCCCCCACCACGCGAACGACCACGGGGATACCAGTGTTTTGAGCTCGTGCGGGGGTGCTAAGTGCATGTCTGAATGGCGCTGGAATTTGTCACACTTTTTGACATTCTCCTTAGCATCCTATTGCATCATGGGCCAGTATTATCCTGCTCGCAGCGCCTTTCATGCCAAGGATCTCCCCCCTAAGTTTTGGGCATTGATGATCCCTTTGTGGATCTCTCATAAGATGTGGGGAACTTTAGTATCCTCGACACACTTCAAGAGAGAGATCGAGAATCCTTGTCTATATATTTTATGCTCGACCATAATGTAGGAGCAAGCTCGTCATTTGGTTGCGTTGGATTTTTTTGATCGACAGTGTTGTACCCCAATTTTTGACCTAATATCCCATTTTTGTTTTTGCATTTTTTAAGATAAGTCAAGGTCACGAAATATGGTTGGTTTTAACCTCTCACCTTCAAGCTCTGACTATGCGAAGATTGTCAAGTGTTTTGAACATTTTTAGCATATGTATCACTAATTTCTAACCGCATACAAAGGTGTATGTTCATGTTTTCTTTTGTTTCATGTGCAGAGACAGGTCTGAATCAAGAGCATCAGGTGTCGCGCCTCAATTAAGGTTTTGAGTCTCCCAAGCCAAAAGTACGGTTGATTATGGATTCTCGAAGACTGATTCATCAAGGCACACTGTTGCACCCTTAATTTCGCCCCTAATTTGTTCAGTCGCACATCCATACCCATTTAACTAAACAAACAATTTTAACCAAAAACAGATATTTCAAAAGGTTCCTGCGGAGTACCGCAGATGCATTGGGTGCTAATACCTTCCCATTGTATAACCAACCCCCGAACTCTCGATCTCTTTCAAAAACGCATTGTATTTTTATTACTTTTAAGTATTATTTTACATTGCATATTTTAGGGTTTTATTTCGCTCTTTTCCCTTTTCCCTTGGAAATAATAAAGCGCGGTGGCGACTCTTGCTTTTGTGAGTCAAGTTAATTAATAGCTTGATCTCCGATTTTCACCGCTACAGAATTGGCGACTCTGCTGGGGAATAGATTGACCTCTTGCTGGTCCATCCCTAAGTGGGTTAAGCCTAATTTGTTTTATCTGTTTTATCATTATTTGATTGGTTGATTATATGTATATATTATGATTATTTGGGTGTTGATAATATTTACAAAGGACAAGTCCTATACCCGGACTAAGTTACACTTAGGAATAGGACGGGTGGTATAGTCATGTTAACTTCGAGGGAGTAATCCCGAAGAAGGAGGCATGAGATCCCCCACTCAGTGGAAGGCCCTTTTGAACGTAATATTTGTTTATCGAGTAATCAGGAAGACATTATTATTTTCGACCTGGGAGCCAGAGAAGCTGGGAACCGTAGAACCCTAACCCATCTTGGCCTTTTAGGTGTAGCGCGGAGATTATAACAGAGTAATCCGGAAGTAATTGTTACGCGATGCTACGCTTGGATGAGTTTCTCTTGAGAATATTGCTGATTATTGAGTAATCAAGACGTTGGTAACATCCGAAGGAGGAATGTAGACTCCGGGAACTCTTAGAACCTTGTTCTACAGGTGTGATTAAACCGTTAGTACATACCTTGGGGGTGTTCCTTACCTTGACTCCATGCTCGTGACGTTGAACCTTTCAACTTTATTTGTGACCTTGCTTGTGGTTGTTGCATAGCCATGCATTCATGCATCCATAAAACCCTTTTCACTTGACTTTGAAGGAATTTGGAGGTCTTTCTTTGTAAACATCGCAAGTTTCGTCAAGCTCAATGGATCTTGGGTGTTGATAGGGCGAAAACCCTAATCCACCAAAATGGATGATTGATCTTGATGATAACTTGATCAATGTTTGGAGCCAATTTAAAATTCATCTTTTATCTTCATACTTTGATGTTTACAACTTAATATCTTGAGTTCCTTGAAAATCAAATAAAAACTCTCTTTTGCATATCATACATCATTCTACATTTTTTTTGTTTCACTTTCAAAGGTCTTTTTCCGAGTCTTATTTTTCCTTTGGTCTCACCAGTACAACACTCACACTAAGAGAATAATGGAGAATATCAAGCAAGAGGTTTCTGAACTCCGTAGAGAGATAACTATTTTGAAAGCTGGTATGGATCACTCAACTGTTTTGGTTGAAATTCTGGTTGCCGCCCGAGTCAATCCTTCTAAGAAAGAAGAAGCGATGGAAAAGGTCTTCATTGAAACTCTGAAATCATTCTCTCATGAGAAGGTGTTGGTTAATGCACCTAATGACTTTCCTGACAAGGTGAATATGGGAGTGCATCTAGAAGAAGATGTCGGAAAGGGATGTTCATATGAAGATGGTAGCTCAGCTAATGGCGTGAAGAAGTTTGATAATAACTTTTCCAAGAAGAGAACCAGAGGAAGAAATAATCATCATCAGAATCATCATGTTTCTCCTATTCATCAACAGAATCAGCAAGTTCCTAATCAAAGGAAAACCCAGTTTGATCCAATTCCAATTACCTATACAGAGTTGTTCCCTATCCTGATGCAGAGGAATCTGGTTCAGACCCGACCTCCACCAAAGGTTCCTGAGAAGATACATTGGTACTACAAAGCTGATTTGGCTTGTACCTTTCATCAAGGTGCTCCTGGGCATGACTTGGAGGGTTGCTTTGCTTTGAAGATTGAGGTTCAGAAGTTGGTCAGAAACGGTATCTTGTCATTTAAGGACGTTGGTTTTGAAGTTCAAATCAAGCATGCGCCGAAGAGTAAACACGATTGATGGTGACTTTGATTTTTGAAGGATGTTTTCGGTAATTCAAGTCCAGATGGAAAGCCTTCCCAGTTTATTGACTTATTTCTGCTTTTTGTAATTTTTTCTTGTTTATCAAAACATTGTTTGCATGTAAGAACTTGTTTGCATCTGAATGATTATCTTAATACAATGAGTATGTTTGTCTTGAAGGAATTCATTCGTTTCACTCATATTTGTTTTCAAATTTTAAATTGCTTTTGCACTATGATACCAAATTGTTGCTCATTCTCTTGCCTAGGCAGAGATTGAAGGGAGGATGATGATCTAAAAACACAAAATCTCTGGTTGTATGCTTTTTGAATAAAATCTTGCTGATGATGTACAAGCATTATTTCAAATCCCTAAACACTGAAGATATAAGGAAGATAATCCCTTGCTAACCCCTTTTGAGCCTTTGAAGCAGAAGTTTCTTTTCTATACGAAAAAACCTTGAATTTTAACCTGGGGCAGGGTAGTTTTTAGTTAATCTGACTGAGTGTTCAAAATTCATAAGGAAGATGTTTTTTGAAGAGAAACTACGAGGGCTATCTTTCATGTATAATGAAGCCAGAAGATGTGTAATCATAATGTTATCCCTCATTCATCAAGAAACGAGGCAATCACAATCTTCTCAACAAGCAAATACAAGCTAATGTCACACATTTTGTTCAAAAAGTCAAAAATCGAGAAAAAGAAAAAGCCTGCTAAGTCAAAAAACATGAAAACGTGTGACTTAGGCAAAATTAAGGCATCCCACTGGACTATCAATTCAAAAGAATTAGTTCAGGCAAAAGTTAGGGAAAATAAAATCGCAAAGAAAAGGACTGCAAAGAAAAGTCCTCAGCAAAGAACAAATTGGTGACTACAAACACGAAGACATGAGGGTGGTTTCTACTCCGAAAGCCTCGTCGTTTCCTTGACCGTCACAAAATCCTTTTGAGAGATGAACACTCATGTTGAATTAACTGAACATAGGGTTGGAGAACATCATGAAGAATGGGTGGGCACCAAATATTTTGAGCCTTAAATCTTTTTTTCTAAAACCTTGAACCAGACCACGTTACAACCTTCAAAAGTCCTAATTGAAGCAAGGTTATTTTGAAAGCATACTTCAATGAGATAGTGTTCCTGACTCCCATGAATGTTCTAAATAGTTATGTTGGTATCATATGTTTTTCCTATACAAAAATAAATGGTGCTTTAGCTCGCAAAATTTGTGCGATATCTTTCAAAATCTTCAAGACTTACATAACTGTTGCATTAGAATTTTCATTCTCATTGTAAACTTTTTCTAACTGCAAAACATTTATTTGATATCAAGGAAGCTCATATAAGCACCAGTGATGAGTTTATTCTTTTAAGGCTTGAAACTATGTTGAGTAATTGGCGAATCATTTCAAGAAAAAAAAATCATATCCAGGGGCATGTCACCTGAAGACCATAAGCACGAACATGTTGCTTCTCCCAGTTAATGCTTTCCCAACTTGTTTACCCTTTATTGGGGCAAAAGTTGAAGACTTTGTTGTGCCAACTACAGTCAATTCGGGGCAATCACGTCGAGATTTATTGAATCTCTCTAAGAGTTTGAAGACACCAGAGCATGGTGAATTCCAGGTCTTTTGTAAAATCCTCTTGAGATTATTTCTCCTCACCAACCATATAGCTTGGGGCATTTTAGAAGTGAAGTTATTCACAAGAATTGTCGTGCAACATGCAACTTATCAGCAGTAAACTTGGGGCATCCAAAATTAGTCCCGGGGGCAATCTAGATTTGTCAAGATATGTGATATGCATTGCACACATCAGAGGGTGGTGTTCCCAGTATCTCCAGCTAAGCATGACTTTTTCCAGCTGAAGCATTGTTCGTGTTGTTATCCTTTCAATGGATTATCGACAATAGAAGACTGGACTTTGGGTTTTCTACCTGAAAATATCTTCCTCTCCAAAGAGATTTAAGCCTTGTAAAAGGACTTTGCTCCAATGATGGTTTTTGTCTTCTATCTCCAGTAATGTTCCCATCCTGTTGAGATTAGCCGAGTGTCGGGTTGTACTGTGATGTCTTATCATCTTCTGTCCATCTCCCCTGTCTGTTTTGTCGGCATATACATGGCATTCATTTATTCATTCACACTTGCATCATGCACGCACAGTTGTATTTGTTGATGTCATTGAGTTCGTATACCTTGGTTGTGTCTATTCAAATAATGTATTTGATCTTTCCAAGTAGAGTGTCAACCTAAGCAGAAAGTGCGTCTTCTTTCTAATTCCCCATTGAGTTAACTCTCATGGAAGAATCTTGCTTTAGCTTTCCTTTTCCATCTCTGGATAGGATAAATCCCCATTTGAGTTGTTTCCTCATTGGGTGGAGTCTTGTTTGACTGTTTTTCTCTCCAGTTTATTCCTGGATTGAGCTTTGTCTCTTGTGAATGATACCCTGTGGATATCTCTAGGTTGTGAAACCTAGATGAAGAGTGCATTTACTTTGCAATTTAAATACTTGGTCTCCTCAAGAAGGATTTACTCATGGTTCCCCATTGAAGATGAACTTTATTCCCTAGTAGTGTTATCACAACCTTCTTCTGGAATATCGACATGACAACAAGCGACTGACTCTTTATTTGAGCAGTTTGATTATTTCCGATTTCTCTACGACAAATGGCGGTCTCTTCATGAGCAGTTTGTCCATCCTCGATGAAATTATTGATTCTCACCTCCAGCAATATCTTCATGATATTTTATGGGTATCTTTGAAAAAACAGCAAGCGGCGGTCTCTTCACGAGCAACTTGTGTGTTATTGTTATCTTTGAAAAACAGCAAGCGGCGGTCTCTTCACGAGCAACTTGTGTGTCATCGATACCTTTGAAAAACATCAAGCGGCGGTCTCTTCATGAGCAACTTGTATGTTATTGATACCTTGAAAAATACAGCAAGCGGCAGTCTCTTCATGGACAACTTGTATGTTATCAACACTTTTAAAAACAGCAAGCAACAGTCTCTTCATGGACAACTTGTATGTTATCAACACTTTTTGAAAACGGCAAGTGGCGGTCTCTTCATGAGCAGCTTGTACGGAAAACGGCAAGTGGCAACTTCTTCATGAGCAGCTTGTACGGAAAACGGCAAGTGGCAGCTTCTTCATGAGTAGCTTGTACGTTAGTATTTTTGGAAGACAGCAAGTGGCAGCTTCTTCATGAGCAGCTTGTACGTTAGTATTTTGGAAGACAACAAGTGGCAGCTTATCTATTTGAGCAACTTGTGTGTTATTGTTCCCTTGAAAACGGCAAGTGGCAGCTTCTTTATGAGCAGCTTGTGGGTTATTGGCAACAAGTGGCGGACTCTTCATGAGCAGCTTATGTGCTTTGATATTCTTTGAAGACAACAAGTGGCGGACTCTTCATGAGCAGCTTATGTGCTTTGATATTCTTTGAAGACAACAAGTGGCGGCTTCTTCATGAGCAGCTTGTGGGTTATTGGCAACAAGTGGCGGACTCTTCATGAGCAGCTTGTGTGCTTTAATATTCTTTGAAGACAACAAGTGGCGGTCTCTTCATGAGCAGCTTGTATGTTATTGACACCTTTGAAAGGAAGCAAGTGGCGGCCTCTTTATTTGAGCAGCTTGTGTATCCCCAACAATAATGTCTACTCAGCAAATGGCATCCCTTCGGAAAAGTCCCGTGGGGAAGTTTGTTATTTTATCCTTTTCAAGCGATATCTTGGTTAGAGAAGAAATGTGTTACCATTCTTGGTAAAATTCAGAAATCAGAGATGTTTATCTCCAGCCACAGTGCTGATGTCAATCATTTTATTTTCCAGCCACAGTGCTGATGTCAATCATTTTATTTTCCAGTCTCAGTACTGATGTCCATCATTTCCTTTTCCAGTCACAGTACTGATGTAAATCATTTCCTTTTCCAGTCACAATACTGATGTAAATCATTTCCTTTTCCAGTCACAGTACTGATGTAAATCATTTCCTTTTCCAGTCACAGTACTGATGTAAATCATTTCCTTTTCCAGTCACAGTGCTGATGCAAATCATTTCTTTTCCAGTCTCAATACTGATGTAAATCATTCAAGAGTCTCTCGTTTGAAGTCTATGACTCTGTTTCCCCAGTGGAGTTACGACCTCTTCCTCTGTGGGATTATTGTATAATGTGCTTGGTTTCTCCAGCATAGTCTGTCTCATATGGCGTCATTCCCCATAAAATGCAGAGCATTACATTCATATCATATCATGAACATAATCGCGGTATCTTAAGGCCAAAAATTGTGTATCCTATATTTAAGTCCCTTCAATCTCGTCGAAATGAAGATCCCAATCTTCATATCTCCAGATAGAAGAAACTTAAATAGGGGCAGCTGTTGTACCCCAATTTTTGACCTAAGATCCCATTTTTGTTTTTGCATTTTTTAAGATAAGTCAAGGTCATGAAATACGGTTGGTTTTAACCTTTCACCTTCGAGCTCTGACTATGCGAAGATTGTCAAGTGTTTTGAACATTTTTAGCATATGTATCACTAATTTCTAACCGCATACAAAGGTGTATGTTCATGTTTTCTTTTGTTTCATGTGCAGAGACAGGTCTGAATCAAGAGCATCAGGTGTCGCGCCTCAATTAAGGTTTTGAGTCTCCCAAGCCAAAAGTACGGTTGATTATGGATTCTCGAAGACTGATTCATCAAGGCACACCGTTGCACCCTTAATTTCGCCCCTAATTTTTTCAGTCGCACATCCATACCCATTTAACTAAACAAACAATTTTAACCAAAAACAGATATTTCAAAAGGTTCCTGCGGAGTACCGCAGATGCATTGGGTGCTAATACCTTCCCATTGTATAACCAACCCCCGAACTCTCGATCTCTTTCAAAAACGCATTGTATTTTTATTACTTTTAAGTATTATTTTACATTGCATATTTTAGGGTTTTATTTCGCTCTTTTCCCTTTTCCCTTGGAAATAATAAAGCGCGGTGGCGACTCTTGCTTTTGTGAGTCAAGTTAATTAATAGCTTGATCATCCAATATGTATTGTCCCTGATGGCATTCACCTCGAGCGACACTGAGGGTTTTTTGATGCTCGGGCGAGAAAGGGATTCCTGGATGACAGATTTGTTCCCACCTTTCTTCTTTGTGCTCGCGAGTTTTGATAGTACGTCAGCCCGAGTGTTTTGTTCACAGGGAACATGTTTGATCTCCACGTGGATGAACCTCTTGATCCTTTGTTTGACCAGGTTTAGGTACTCGATGAGGCTGTCGTTCTTGGCCTAGTACTCTCCTCATACATGGGATGCGACGAGCTGGGAGTCGGTGAATATTTGTACTTTCTGGGCGCCCAAGTGTTCGGCCAGTCTTAGCCCCGCGAGCATGGCCTCGTATTCGGCTTGGTTGTTCAACGTTGGGAATGATAGAGTGAGAGAGTGTTCGACTATGATTCCCTCTATGTTATCGAGGAGGATGCCTGCTCTGCTTCCTGTTGAGGTGGATGCTCCATCAATGAAGATTGTCCACTTTTGGGCTCTGCCCATAGGGGGTTTAGGGGTGGTCATTTCCACGATGAAGTCGGCCAATGCTTATCCTTTAAGAGATTTCCTGCTTTCATATTGTATATCGAACTCCGAAAGTTCTAGAAACCATTTCAGCATTTGATCAGCCATGTCTGGACGTCATAGTAGTTTCTTTACAGGTTGATTTGTTCGCACCATGGTCGTGTGGGCTAGGAAGTAATGTCTGAGTCTGCTCTTCATATTGATGAGGGCCATAACTATTTTTTTCGATCTATTGATACCTGACCTTAGGGCCTTGTAGTTCTTTGCTGGTGAAGTATATTGGTTTCTGCCCGTCTAAGGTTTCACAAATGAGGGTCGTGCTTACGGCCTCGGTTGAGACGGCCAGGTAGAGGAACAAAGTTTCCCCATTCTCTGGTCGTGAGAGCACGTGCGGTTGTGAAAGGGATCGTTTGAGGTGGATGAGGGCTGACTCACACTCCTCGGTCCATTTGAGCACCGTCTCTTTGTGCAAGAGTTTGAGAAATGGGAGTGCATGTTGCGCAGACTTCACCATGAAACCAAAGAGTGAAGTGAGCATATTGTTCAATATTTGTATGGATTTCTTCGAGTTTGGCGTAGGGAGCTCGGAGAATTCCCTTCATTTGTTGGGGTTTTCTTTGGTCCCTCGTTCGGTCAAATAGAAGTCGAGGAAATTTCCTGCCTTAACCCTGAAGGTGCATTTCTCCGGGTTGAATCTCATCCTGCATCGCCTTGCTCAGTCAAAGACTCTTTTTAGGTGGGCCGTATGGTCAGTTTTTGCTCGAGACTTGATGATCATGTCATCCGCGTATACCTCGAGCATGTCCCTGATATCACTGTGGAAGACCTTGTTCATCATCTGCTGGTATGTTGCACCCATGTTTTTTAGGCCGAAGGGCATTAAGTTGTAGTAGTAATTGCTCGACCTGGTCATGTAAGTTGTGCACTATTTGCCACTCATCGCCATAGGAATTTGATTATAACCTGTATATGCATCCATAAATGATAAGAGTTTATAGTCAGACGAGTTGTCGACCAGCATGTCAATATTAGATAAAGGATATGCATCTTTGGGACATGCCCGATTGAGATTAATATAATCAACACACATACGCTATTTCCATTATTTTTCTTAATAAGTACAACATTGGATAGCCAGGTTGAATACCGTGCCTCAGAAATAAAATTTTCCTCTAGGAGGTCTTTTATAGCTTTTTCGGAAGCCTCCGCTTTCTCAGGAGACTGCTTACGCTTACATTGAACTACTTCCCTAGCATCCAGATCTATAGTGAGCTAGTTGTAGGCGACATCAGGGTCGAGTCCGGGAATTTTCACGGGGCTCCATGCGAACAAATCAACATTCATCCTCAGGAAGGCTTCGAGATGCTTCCTTGCCAGATCGGTGAGTCCAACTCCAATCTTCACGCCTATGTTTGGGTCCTCATTGAGGGGGATAATTTCAAAGTCTCCGTCGAGGATGGGATGAAGCGAATCCTGTTCACTATTGGGGGCTTTGACTTCATCTTTGGTGAATCAAGTGTTGAGGTCAATGGAGATGACATTGGGTGGAGCCTCCCGTTCTTCAGGTTGAGCGGCCTTGTCTGCTAAGAAAGTCACCTCTGCCAAGGAGGTTGCTCTGTTGGCAGCTTGTGGCTTTTTTTCGACCCTGTTCTGTCCCCTGGAGGCCGCATTTAAACATATTCTCACAGCTTCAATGTCCCCGTGGACGGTGGCGACACACCCCCTCTTTATGTAGAACATCATCTTTAGATGGATCGTGGAGGGTACAGTGGTCAGCTCGACCAGTGTCAGCCTCCCATGGGTGCAATTGTAGAAAGACAGGCAATCAACCACTAGTAAGTAGACCTTGACCTGTCTAGCGGCAACTTCTATCCCGAACATGACGAGCAACTTGACGTAACCCCATGGCTTGAAGGTTGAGCCGTTGAAGCCTTGCAGATCGGATCCCACGTATGGTAACAAGTATGGTCTGTCGAGCTGGAGATTTTGGAACAATTGGGTGTACATGATGTCGATGAAACTCCCCTCATCGACAAGGATGCGATGCACGTCGAAGTTAGCCATCTTTTCTCTCATGAGAAAAGGGATGTTCGAGTTGGGAGCTCCACCGGGAAATTCCTCGAGATAGAAGGTGATTGGCTTGGATTTTCCCTGGAACCAGTCAAGGGTTACTGTTGTACCCCAATTTCCCCCCTAAGATTCCTCTATCATATCATATCAACTCGATCATAACAAGATCACATTAGGGTTTATTCTTCCTCTTTTTCTATCTCCTATCTTTAAGTTTGCTCTTGAGGAATCTCCAAGCACCTTAGTTATGTATTTTATATATGTGTTGTTGACTAACTTCTAATCAAAATACAAAAAATATTTGTCTTTGTATTTGAATATTTGTGTTTTGTAGGTATCGAGTCAAAGCATTTGACAAATAAGGTTTTATGGTATTATTTCCTTAAAATCTCTATTTGTAAAGAAAAAGAATTATTTTTTGTTTTGTTTTTTTTCACTGTACAATCGATTGCTCCTAGAGTGCAATCGATTGCACAAAGTGCATTTTACGCCATTTTAAAAAAAATACACTGTGCAAATCGATTTGCACTATAGTGAAATCGATTTGCAGAGAGTGAAAATTTGAAAAAATCAGCAATTTCAAGCTTGTCAAATTTTGTATCCAATTTTTCTTCATTTTTCGAAAGATATATCATTAATTCAAATTTTGGTGTCAATCTTGCATTTTTAAAAAAATATTCATGAATTCAAATTTTGGCTCTAATTTTTGAAAGAATTATCATTAGCTCAAATTTTGCCTCCAAGAATCAATTACCAAATTACCACTAATCCCAATCCTAAACTCTATAAATAAAGATCTCATTTCATTCAAATTTCAAGCTTTTGATAGCCAAAATCACTTTGCTAAAAAACTCTCAATTCTCTCCATCTACCAAATCCACTCAAAGCTCCATTTTCAAAAAAAGTTAGTAAGCTTTGCATTGAAGCTTACTAATCTTTGAGCTAAACCTTCATCCAAACACTTTTTCTTCATCAATTCTCTACATCCAAGCTTGGGCAATTGATTCTTGTGATTGAATTGAAGCAAATTCTTGAAGTTGTTTTGATAATTCTCTAGATCTACCTTTGGTAAGTTGGATAATTCATCTTTCACAATGTGATCTCTTGTTGATCTTTGGGTTCTATTCATTGAGCATTATTTTGTGATTCCAATGGTGCTATTTTCTCATATTTTGATGGAATTTTCGTGCTCAATTGAATCCATGATCATAAGGTGTTTGATGGAAATTTTGAACAAGAATTTGGCCTTTTAAAATGCTGTTTTGCTGTCTGTAACAGCGTGCAATCGATTGCTGTAACAGTGTAATCGATTGCACTAAGTGAATTTCACACACATTTTTGAAAATTGCACTGTGCAAATCGATTTGCACTATAGTGCAATCGATTTTCACAGAAACATAATGCATTTTTTGCCTTGTTTTGGGGCTGTTTTGATCCATAAATGTTTTTCTACTCACTCCTTTCGATTGTTGGTTTAGATTGAATTATTTAATTCATTTTTAGTGCTTTGAATTAGTGATATGTTTAGTACTTTAATCCACCAAGATGAATGATTTAATTTAAGGATGAAAGAATTTTGAGGCGGTGATCCAAATTAGCTTATCATTCCCCTCCCTCTTCATATTATCCCTTTCTTTTTAAAAAAAAATGCTACATGTTAAGGGGTGATGATCTCTATATCATTTATCCAAACATCAAGTACATAGATTGCTATTGACCGACCTCAAAATAGGTGCGACTTCTATATAAGTCCACTTACGATTGCTTAATATAGCGCTAAATTTTGTCCCGATTCGAATAAATAATCATTCGTGGCCCAAACCTATGTTTGCAAGCCCAAGTATTTTAATTTGATCTCTTTGATCCAATAACCTTGAGGTTCATTGTATGGAGGCTTTGGTTCTACCAATCCTCTAATGGATCTTCCTCAATATTGGTCAACGCGGATCACTTAAACATCGTTGATCATTAAATGTTGCCTTGAGGTTTCTTAAATGGATGATATACTTGACAAAAAGCAAATGCAACTTGTTGTGTGGAGGCTTTGGTTCTACCAATTCTCTAATGAGTTCCAAATGCAAGTTTCAAGATGGTCATCCAAATAACCACTAATTTCTAACAATTTACTTTATCTTATGCTCTTTACTTTATGCTTTTATTTTTATGCTTTATGTACCATTTACTTTAAGCATTTACATTTCACGCCATTTTTATTTTGCTCACTTGAGCATTTACGTTGTGCTATTTTCATCTTTGCTCACTTGAGCATTTACTTTTATGTCATTTTTATTTTGCTCACTTGAGCCTTTCTTTTTCTTTTGAAGACACTTAATAATCAACATGAATCATAAAAAACTTTAATGATACTTGGATTATTTGGTTACTATCCTTAGCATTATGGAGTTTTGGACTTCTTGGACTTAGGATTAGAGACATTGGCCTATGTTAGAGACCTTATGACCTTAATTGATATTTTGTCTGGAGTTCTTGGCGTTTACCTCAAGACATTAGGCTGTTTGTTTGTTTTGTGTGCAGGTTATTGTGATTACATACTTTGTTTGTAATCTGGAATTCACCCGTATACAGCCGTTACTCTGCCTAATTTTTGTGAAGACTTAATACACTTGAAGTTTAGTTCTCTCAAGAGGCCTAATATCTTTACTTGCTTGGTTTCAATCCAAAGAATGAGAATTCTATATTCACTCATAATTTCAAGTATTGGCTTTTTGTTGGTTAGATGGTTCTTCTCCTTATCTTTTACCTTATGCTTTAGGATAGTCCCTTCATCTCCTCCCATCTTCTTTAATTTCAAAAATCTTCTCCCTCCTTTTTGAAAACTCTTCTTGTTTTTTAAACTTGAACCACTTTCATAATAAACTTGGACTTAGGTCCATGCATTTTCAAAACATTTTCATAAATAAACTTCAATCAACTTAATAATACCTTGATATTTTTCTGAGAAGACTAAAAGTCAATCAATCTCATTTCAAACCATTTTGCCACTTTGGCTTTTTATTTTAAAACATTTCTCAAAAGATTAGACTCTTGTCAATCCTTAGAGTGATGCAAACAACTATACTTCTACAATATATAGTAAAGAGAGATATTTTCCACTTGGGTGTTGAGTGAGTTTTTGTTGATTTTTAAAAATCCAAGCCATATCCTCCACTTTGAGATGATGTATATTATCCTTTCTCATGATTGTGGGTAGTAAGTATGTTTTCCACACGGACAATGACAATGATGTCTTATCTCTTAAAGTTAACCAACACACTTGTGTTTTAAAATTTTTAAAGGTGAACTACGAGTACCCTGATCCCCTATTGCATGGAAGGTGGTACGTAGGCACTAAAGTTTCGCAACCGCGGAGGATGCAAAAAAATCATAAAAAATACTTCTTTTCTCACCTCCACCATCTATTTTTTATACAACATTTTATAGCCAAAAATATACAAATTTTACAAAGAGGTTCCTGCGGAGTATCATAGATGTTTAGGGTGCTAATACCTTCCCTTTGCATAACCAACCCCCTTACCTAGAATCTTTCCCCCTCTTTTTGGGTTACTCTCTCTTTTCCCATTCCTTTGGAAACAATAAAGTGCGGTGGCAATTTTTATTTTGATCTGTGTAAGTCTAGTCAATCCAATGGCTCAGTCTTATACATTTCTACCGCTACAGAGAAAAAATGGCGACTTCACTGGGACAGATTGACCTCTTGCTGGTCCATCCCTAAGTGGGTTAAACCTATATTTGTTTATATCTGTATATGTGCTATTGTTTATTATATATTATATGCTGTATATCTGTATGTCTGGATTTTCCTGGTTTTCAGGGTGCTTGGTGATTACTTATGAGTCCTATACCCGGACTTGGGAAAACTTTAAGATAGGACAGGCGGTATAGTTATGTTAACTTTGAGGGAGTAATCCCAAAAAAGGAGGCATGAGATCCCCCACTCAGTGGAGGTCCCTTTGACTGTAGTGTCGTTTACCGAGTAATCAGGAAGACATGCTGCTTTCGACCTAGAAGCCTACTGAAGCTGAGGACCTTAAAATACCTAACCCATCTTGGCCTTTTAGGTGTAGTGCGGAAGCTATGACGGAGTAATCTGGAAATAGTTGTCACGCGATATTACGCTCGGACGAGTTTTTTCTTGAGAATATTACTAATTACCTAGTTAATCGGGAAGTTGGTAATATCCGAAGGAAGGATGTAGACTCTGGGAACCTTTAGAACCTTGTTCCGAAGGTGATAACTTTTAGACCATACCTTATGGGTAGTACCTTCGACCTCATACTCGTGACGTTGAACTTATGAACCCTATGTTTGTGATCTTGTGTGTGATTGTTGCATCATGCATCCATGCACTCATAAGCATCTTTTGAAGAAATTTTATTTCAAGGGACTTGAAAGTTGACCATTTGTGAATATCTCAGGTACCTTTTGACCATGGATTCTGGAAAAAGAAAGACCGGAAAATACAGTTTTAAAGATCCCAAGATAGATGAGTTGATCAGTCTAATTCCCTAGATTGAGTGTTCTGCAGATTTTCGGAGGAAGTATGGATCCATCATTTCTCTCATGAAGCTTAGGATGAAAGAGGGTATTCTCTCGACCTTGGTCCAGTTCTATGATCCGGTGTATCAATGCTTTAATTTACCTGACTATCAGTTGATGACTACACTGGAGGAGTATTCCTATCTGTTGGATTTACCTATTACCGATCATATTCCTTTTACTGGTTTGGAGGGTGAGCTAAAACCACACGAGATTTCTACTTTGATCCATCTGGGGAAGTCTGAGGTTGAAGCCCATATGACTACTAAAGGAGGGATTAGAGGATTACCAGCTTAGTTCTTATTGGAGAAAGCTCGTTATTTTTCAAGGATGAAGAGTACTGTCGCTTTTAAGGCCATCTTTGCTCTACTTGCTTACAGGTTGTTTTTATTTCCTAATGTGGACAAGTTTGTTGACATTAATGCTATCAGGATCTTCATGATTAGAAACCCAGTTCCTACATTATTGGGTGAGGATATTCATCTTCAGAATTCTTATCATGGGGGGATGATTATCTGTTGCACGCCTCTGTTGTACCAGTGGTTTACTTCTCATGTGCCTCGGCCTGATGCTTTCTGGGATGTCAGGAAGGAACCCCGTTGGGCTCCTAAGATCATGGCACTTACTCACTCAAATATTGTTTGGTATCATCGGGCTTACCATTATGTAGAGATTGTCGATAATTATGGTAGTTTCCCCAATGTACCTCTTCTTGGTACAAAGGGAGGAATTAACTACAACCCTGTTCTTGCACGATGATAGCTTGGTTATCCGATGAGGGATAAACCAAATAGTATTCATTTGAGTAGTTTCTTCCTGAAGGAGGGAGAAGACCATAAGGAAGTTAAGGAGAAGATTGCGAAGGTCTGGCGTCACATTCATAGGAAGAGTAGGAAAGACTTGGGACCTAGGGGGACTGTTTCTTTGGAGCCTTATCTTCAGTGGGTCCAAACGAGAGCTATTCAGTTGAAGATGCCGTATTCCAGGGAAGCACCAATGCCTGATTTGTTTGTGAAGACCACTCCTCCCTTGTTGGATGATGTGGAAGAGCTACAACTTGCTTTAGTCAGGATGCAGTAAGAAAAGGAAGCTTGGAAGAATAAGTTCCAAACTTTAGAGATTTCCTATAGAGCAGACTTGAAGGAGAAAGACGAATTGATTGAGATTCTTGAGAGTCAGGCTGTAGAGACCATGGAGAAGCAATGGGATTTATTTTCTCCTAATCTCAGTTAGATGCTAGTTTCTCACTTCCTGATTCAGGTGATTGGAAGGAAGTCGCCACCAGATATGCGAAAGAAAACCAGAGGTTGAAGGATCAGATTGCCGAACTTAGCGGGAAGCGCCAGTGTATAGAGTGACCTCCATCAGCTTTACTTCTTAGGGTTTTAGACTTTATTTTCATCTTTTAATTGGGATTATTGAAACTTGTAATCCATTTTGAAGTTATTATAATAAATTTTTTCAGTATTTCAAATGTGTTATTACTTTGATATTTGCAATGTGTCTATAAATCTTTAAGTCCCTTGAAATATTAATGATAAAAATAAATCATGTGCATTACACATCATGCATCATATTGTACATACTTCTTGCATTTTTTGCATATCCAGGTGTCTTACCAAGCTTCTTTACTTCGTTCAGCAAGCTGTCTCACCAATACAATAGTCGAGCTAATTTAAGAAGGAAGATGGATAACTTAGAACAATAGAATCGCGAGCCGCGCGAGGAAGTTTCTGCTCTGAAGGCCGGCATGGCCAATCTCACTGCTCTGATGGAATCTCTGGTGGCTGCTCAGAATTAGCCACTGAGTGTTCAACCTCAACAGACAAATGTTACTACTGAAGCTCCAACTGCTCTTGTGTCTGCTACTCCAGCTGTTGTTCAGAATCACATGCCTCAAGGTTATCCATGGGGAATGCCATAGAACTTTGTGCCTGAAGGTTTAAATCTTGGTCCTCAAGTTACTCCAGTTGTTCAGACTACTGTTACTCCTGTACCTCCTGTAGTGCATGTTGCCCCTGCAGCACCTCCTTCGATGAATACGATCCCATTTGCTAATGATAATATGTATCATCCTTTCCCTCCACCAAGTGAAGACTTGGGTCTCTATGATCGAATGGATGATTTTGAAGATCAGTTTGACAAGATGCAGAGGGAGATGAAGGCCCTCAGGGGAAAGGAATTGTTCGGGAAGAATATGAATGATTTATGCTTGGTCCTGAATGTCAAGATACCTACGAAGTTTAAAGTCCCAGAATTCGAGAAGTACAAGGGAAACACTTGTCCTCGTGCTCATCTTGTGATGTATATAAGAAGAATGTCTACCCACACTGATGATCAATGTCTGCTGATTCACTTTTTTTAGGATAGTTTGACTGGTGCTGTGTTGAAGTGGTATATGAGTTTGAACAACGACAATATCCATACTTTCAATGACTTGGGAGAAACATTTATCAGACAATACAAATACAACTTGGACATGGCGCCTGACCGTGATCAACTCAGGGCCATGGCCCAGAAGGACACGGAATCATTCAAAGAATATGCACAGAGATGGCGTGAGGTAGCCGCCCAAGTGATTCCTCCCATGGAAGAAAAGGAGATGACTAAGATTTTCCTGAAGACTCTGGATGCTTTCTACTATGAGAGGATGGTAGCGAGTGCGCCAAGTGACTTTAGTGAAATGGTTGGCATGGGTATCCGTTTGGAAGAGGCTGTAAGGGAAGGCCGTTTAACAAAAAGTGAAAGTACCGGAAGTACGAAGAAGCCATCCTATGGGTTTTCCAAAAAGAAGGAAGGAGAAACAAATTCTGTTATGCAAGAGAGGAAGGTTAATCCTCATAGAAGAAATTATCAGCGTCATCAACAGGTTGCCTCAGTGACTCCAGTTGTTGGTTTAACACCAACCACCATTGCTTATCAGAGACCATCCCATCAGGGGAATCAAGGGAATAATCAGAGAAGGGAGAGTTATGACCCTATTTCTATGAGTTATGCAGAATTACTTTCGACATTAATTCAAAAGAAGTTGGTTCAGACCAGATCACCTCCCGCTATACCATCACCGTTGCCTTGGTATTATAAGGCAGACCAAACATGTGCTTTTCATCAGGGAGCACCAGGGCATAATGTTGAGAACTGCTATCCTTTGAAAACTGAAGTACAAAAATTGGTGAGGTCTGGCATCTTATCCTTCAAAGATGTTGTCCCTAATGTGAAAGATAATCCTTTGCCAAAGCATAGAGGAGAAAATGTTGTGAACATGGTAGCTGGTTGTCCAAGCGACTTCTGGATTTTCGATATTAATTTGGTTAGAGGAGATTTGGTAAAAATGCATGCTGACCTATGCGAGTTTAATTACTACACTTATGACCATGCTGGTTGTGGTATCTGTAATACTAATATACAAGGTTGTGACAAGATAAAGTCTAATTTGCAAGAGATGATGGATGAGGGTTTCATTCATATAATCAGACCTAGGGAAGAGTATGAGGAGGAAGTAAACATGGTTTCTGGATGTCCTGGAGAGTTCAAAATCTCTGATGTGGAATATATGAATGATGACTTGGTGCAGTTGCATGCTACCTTCTGCCATATGGAGGGTCAAGAGAGGCACCATTATGGATCTTACCAGATCTGCTGCAGAGATTCGCGCGATTATTCCATTGTAAGGAAAGGTATTCAGTTTTTATTGGATAATGGAACTATCAAGGTTACAGGACAAAGTGATGATTACCATGGGGTTAATGGGATTAAGGTTTTTTTGGATGAAGAAGTGTCAGATGATGAGTATGCCTCTGCAGATGAGCTCTTCTCCTCAGATGAAGATATGTTTTCCAAAGATGACTCTGTAATGACTGAATATGTTGAAGAGGGAGTAAATCTTATTGTGCCTTGTTTTGGTGCACCCACCACTTTTTAAGTTGAATATCATGGCAAGCCAGCTATTGCTTCATTGGTGATTAGTTTTCCAGGTCCTGTTCCTTACAAGTCCGACAAGGATGTACCCTACAAATATAATGCTACAATTTTAGAGGATGGAGTGGAACTTCCTATCCAGCCAATTCCTAATGTTGGAAATATTGCTGAGACTAGTAGAGTGACCCGCAGTGGTCGTGTATTTGCACCAATTGTTCGCGGAAATGATAATGCTGAAAAGAAAACTGTTGAAGATGTTGAACCCAAGAAGGCTGCAGGTGAATCTAGTGGAGCTACACTAGAAAAAGAGGTGGATGATATTTTGAAGATAATCAAGATGAGCGACTACAGGATCGTAGATCAGTTGTTGCAGACTCTGTCAAAAATATCTATTCTGGCATTGCTTATGAACTCCTCTGCTCATAGAGAATCTTTGATGAGGGTATTAGACCAAGCTTTCATGGAAAGTGATATGCCAGTAGACCAAGTCAGCAGTGTGGTAGGGAATATTACATCATGTAATAACCTGAGTTTCTGCGACGATAAACTGCCCGATGAAGGAAGGAATCACAATCTGGCCCTTTACATCTCTATGAACTGCAAGAATGATTTACTATCCAATGTGCTGATTGATAATGGATCCGCATTGAACGTTATACCAAGGAGAACGCTTATTAAGTTGAAATATCAAGGAACACCCTTGCGCCCGAGTGGCATTATTGTGAAAGCGTTTGATGGATCAAGAAAATATGTTATTGGTGAAGTGGACTTGCCTATTCATATATGCCCACATTTGTTTTAGATTACTTTCTAGGTCATGGATATTATACCCGCTTACAGCTGTTTGCTGGGACGGCCGTGGATACATGAGGCAGGGGCTGTCACTTCAACTTTACACCAGAAGTTGAAGTTTGTGCGTGAAGGAAAAATGGTAATTATAAATGGAGAATGGGAATTATTGATATCTCATTTGTCCTCTTTCATCATTGTGGAGGCAGATGAAGTTGCCGTTGGAACCCAGTTCCAAGCTTTATCCATTGATAATATAAGAGGAAATGAGAATTCTATGGCTTCATTTAAGGATGCTCAGCAGGTTGTGCATAATGGCTATAGTGAAGTATGAGGACATATTATTGATCCACCTGTAAATAAGAATAGAGTTGGCTTGGGGTTCTTTGTGAAGAATGATAACAGTAAGAGCATGAAGCCGAAGTCTACTGCATGCAAGTATCAAGACATCTTTTGTAGCGGGGGTTATCTTCATCCAACTATTTCCGAGATTAATGCCATTATGGAAGATGAATCAGAGCCAGAAATGCCAAATTATGTGACGCATGGAGTTAGAGTTCAGAACTGGATCACCATTGATGTTCCCTCTTGCATACATGTTTCTAAGTAATTTGGTTTTGTTAATATTTTTGAAAATCTTTCACTCTGCCCAAGGTGAAAGTATTGTATGGGCTTATTTGTTTGCTATGATTTTTAAAATCAATAATAAAAGTTGTCTTTGTTTCCCAAATTATGTTTTTATTTTTTTGCTTTTTTCTTAGAAAATGGTAATAAAAAAAAACCTTTCAAAATAAATAATAACTGAAATTCAATATGCATGATCACTTATTATACGTGTCAGTTTCTAAAAGCAATCATAAATCATATGTGTAGATTAATTAAAAAACTCGTTGAATACAATGACCCTGCATCCTCTCCCAATTTTGAATGTCCTGTGTATGGGGCCGAAGAAGAAGACTATGATGAGATTCTGGAAGAGGTCTCATGGTTGCTTGAGCGCGAGGAGAATGCCATTCAGCCATATAAAGAGCCATTGGAAGTAATCAATTTGGGTTCAGAAGAAGATCCGAAGGAATTAAATATTGGAGCATTACTGCATCCTGATGTGAAGTGCAGGTTGATTGAGATGTTAAAAGAGTATGTGGATATTTTTACTTGGTCTTACCAAGATATCCCTGGTCTAGATACATATATTGTGGAGCACTATTTGCCGCTGAAGCCAGAGTGTCCGCCGATCAAACAAAAGTTGCGAAGAACTCACCCAGATATGGCAGTAAAAATTAAAGAAGAAGTTTTAAAGCAGATTAATGCCGATTTTCTTGTGACATCAGTGTACCCTCAGTGGATTTCCAATATTATCCCAGTATCGAAGAAAGACGGAAAAGTTCGCATGTGCGTAGATTATAGAGATCTTAATAAAGTTAGTCCAAAAGATAATTTTCCATTGCCTCACTTGATATGTTAGTGGATAGCACATCAAAATTCAAAATTTTCTCGTTCATGGACGGATTTTCCGGATATAATCAAATAAGGATGGCTCACGAGGACATGGAAAAAATAACGTTTATCACACCCTGGGGAACATTCTGTTATAGAGTGATGCCCTTCGGGTTGAAGAACGCTGGTGCAACATACCAGAGGGCTATGATAACCCTATTCCATGATCTTATGCACAAGGAAATTGAGGTATATGTTGATGACATGATTGCTAAGTCCCAGTCTGAAGAAGGGCATGTAGAAGATTTGTTGAAGTTGTTTCAGCGTTTGAGGAAGTATCGTCTCCGCTTGAATCCAAATAAATGTACCTTCGGTGTTTGATCAGGGAAATTGTTGGGTTTCATTGTCAGCCAAAGAGGGATTGAAGTTGACCCTGATAAAGTCAAAGCAATTCAAGAAATGCCAGCGCCGAGAACTGAAAAGCAAGTCAGAGGGTTTCTCGGGCGTTTGGATTATATTTCCAGATTCATTTCCCACATGACTGCAACGTGTGAGCCGATCTTTAAGTTGTTAAAGAAAGATCAAGGTTGTGTGTGGACAGATGATTGCCAAAGGGCATTTGAAAGTATTAAAGAAAATATGCTTGAACCTCATATCTTGCTCCATCCTGTTGAAGGAATACAATTGATTATGTATCTGACCGTGTTAGATAATTCCACGGGCTGTATTATGGGACAACAAGATGAAACAGGGAAGAAAGAGTACGCCATTTATTATCTCAGTAAAAAGTTTACTGATTATGAGTTGCGGTATTCCATGCTAGAAAAGACATGTTGTGCTCTGGCCAGGGCGGTAAAAAGTTTGCGGCAGTATATGTTAAATCACACTACTTGGTTGATCTCCAAAATGGATCCAATCAAGTACATTTTTGAAAAGTCAGCTCTTATTGGGAGAATTTCCCGCTGGCAGATGTTATTATCTGAATATGACATCGAATACCGCACTCAAAAAGCTATTAAAAGCAGCGTGTTGGTAGATTATCTTGCTCACCAACCAGTTGATGATTATCAGTCTGTGATGTATGATTTCCCCGATGAGGATGTGATGCTTCTGAAAGTGAAAGATTGTGATGAACCATTTCCCGAGTAAGGTCCTGATCCTGAATCTCGCTGGAGAATGATATTTAATGGAGCCGTGAATGCTTATGGTAAAGGAATTAGTGTTGTGATTGTCACTCGACATGGATCACACATTCCTTTTACTACAAGGTTTACATTTGATTGTACTAATAATATGGCAGAATATGAGGCTTGCATCATGGGTCTCGAGGAAGCTATTGATATCAGAATTAAAATTCTAGATGTGTATGGCGATTCAGCTTTGGTAATAAATCAGATTAAAGGAGAGTGGGATACTCGTCACCCCGGCTTGATCCCTTACAAAGATTATGCTAGAAGATTGTTACCCTTCTTTAATAAAGTTGAATTCTATGACATCCCCAGAGACGAAAATTAAATGGCGGATGCTCTGGCAACTCTGGATTCTATGTATCAAGTGAACACATAGAACTATATACCTCGAATTATAGTTCGATGACTGGATAAGCCTGCTCATGTGTTTACAACAGAAGAGGTAGCAGATGAAAAACCATGGTATTACGATATCAAGCATTTTCTATAGACTCAAGAATACCTGATTGGTGCATCAAATAAAGATAGAAAGACATTGAGAAGATTGGCTGGCAGTTTCTTCCTTAGTGAAAATGTGTTGTACAAGAGAAATTATGACATGGTCTTGCTCAGATGCGTGGATAGACACGAAGCTGACATGTTGATGCATGAGATTCATGAAGGTTCATTTGGCACTCATGCCAATGGACATTCGATGGCTAAAAATATGCTAAAGGCAGGTTACTATTGGCTGACAATGGAATCTGACGGTTACAGATTTGCAAAGAAGTGCCACAAATGCCCGATTTATACGGACAAAATTCCCCGTGGCCTTTCTCTATGTGGGGTATTGACATGATTGGAATGATAGAACTCAAAGCTTCGAATGGACAATGTTTTATCTTGGTAGCAATTGATTATTTCACCAAATGGGTGGAAGCTACTTCATATGCTAATGTTACTAAGCAGGTGGTAGTACGCTTCATTAAGAATAATCTCATATGTCGGTATGGTGTGCCGGGCAGAATTATCACCGACAATGGCTCAAATCTGAATAACAAGATGATGACAGAACTTTTTGAAGAATTCAAGATTGTCCATCACAATTCATCTCCGTACAGGCCGAAGATGAATGGGGATGTTGTAGCTGCTAATTAGAATATCAAGAAGATCATCCAGAAGATGGTTGTTACTTATAAAGATTGGCATGAAATGCTCCCTTTTGCTTTACATGGATATCATACATCTGTCTGCACTTCAACAGGAGTAACCCCGTCCTCCCTTGTGTATGGAATGGAAGCGATGCTCCTAATCGAGGTTGAGATTCCCTCTTTGCGTGTGATAATGGAAACCAAGTTGTCAGAGGCTGAATGGGTCCAGAACAAGTTTGAACAATTGAATTTGATCGAAGAGAAGAGAATGACGACTTTGTGTCATGGGCAATTATATCAGAAAAGAATGAAGAAAGCTTTTGATAAGAAGGTCAAACCTCGTGAATTCAGAGAAGGCAACCTCGTGCTCAAGAAGATCATTTCTTTCCACACTGATTTTAGGGGCAAGTGGACTCCCAATTTTTAAGGCCCATATGTTGTCAAGAAATCCTTCTCTGGTGGTGCATTAATTCTTGAAACTATGGATGGCGAGGAGTTTCCACGTCCCATGAATGCTGATGCAGTCAAGAAATACTTTGCCTAAAGAAATAAAAGAACAACTCGCTAAGTTGAAAACCCAAAAGGGTGGCTTAGGCAAAAAGGAGCGTCTCGGTAGGCCGAAAACCCGAAAGGGCGGTCTAGGCAAAAATTAGAGATATAAACAAAATAAATTTTCCCGCTAAGTTGAAAACCCGCAAGGGCAGCTTAGGAAAAAGTTAGGGACTTTCTTGGCAAGTAACCGCATCAGACAAGACTTGATCATTGAAGCAACAATCTTCTTGGACCCTCACCATACTTCAACAGAAGCTACTGCTCAGAATTTCAAAGTTGTTAGAGGGAATGGTGGTCATTGTATCTCAATGTATCTTTTCCATTATATATTACCATTTTCTGAACTTTGTAATCATCCGTGGAGTCTCTCCATTCGCAGACTACCATTCTATCAATAAAATTTGAGCTTTTACCCAATTCTTTATAATTCTTATTTTATTCAGCTTACAAAGACTCCATTTATTATTGATAATAATTTTCAAAGCAAAAATATTAAATAACAAAATTGTTTTTTGAAAAGAATTTACAAATTACTTTTACTTTAGATTTTGTGATTCAAGAGGAAAACAAAAGTGGTGATCCCCGAAATGGATGAACTCTAGTAATTTTGGGAAGTTTTGTTTCCCCGAGGAAGGTTTTCTCAGGTCGTTTTCGC
Source organism: Vicia faba (assembly GCA_948472305.1). Taxonomy (NCBI): domain Eukaryota; kingdom Viridiplantae; phylum Streptophyta; class Magnoliopsida; order Fabales; family Fabaceae; genus Vicia; species Vicia faba. The sequence goes on along the minus strand of OX451739.1, from coordinate 1,525,573,031 downwards.
TGGTATGCGCGTGATTTTTTTGTATATTGAAGACGGTACTAATTGGCGTAAGGTGTGGTATTGGGTTTGTGATCCCATTTTCCCCAGTCAAGTCTTGGTTCATTTTTTATTTATTTTGGGTTTGCATGGGCTGAGGCCTCTATCCCAGATTCCCCAGCGAAGTCTTTCCTCATATGACGAAAGGTCTTGTTCCCTTAGTGTGCTGAGATGGAACTATTTGCAAAATGTTGATCTTTTTGACAGTGTTGGCATTATTGTTGGTATTTATTTCCCAGGAAGGCTATCCCAGGGCATCTTTTATTGGAATAAGTTTGCATGATATGAAGACTCAATCCAAGATTCCTTAGTGAAGGCTTCACTTATTTGATATAAGTCTTTTCTCCCCGTGCATGCTGAGTTGGACTCATTTTTGAAGTATCTCCCTTTCGGCAGTACTTGCATTTTGTTTGATTTGCCTGATAATCAGGAAAGGGCAATGTTTTATTTAAGAAGTGTTGGGGAATTTATCAACTTGTTGGGTTTTCACCCACCAAGTGTTGGTTTGATTTAAAATCCCCATAAGATTGATTTCTTGCTGTAATGTTTGACTTCTTAACTCTCCAAGTGGTTATCCCCATGAGATTTCATACTTTTCCCCCAGAGAAGTTGGTGCAATACTTACTCTTAACATTGAAGAATGTATCTTGGTTTCCCCTCGACGATGTGGTGTTGTCCTCCCCATTGAAGTTAACACGAGGTCTCCCGTTGTTATCTCGATGATGAGGCACTATCTCCCCTAGTGAAGTCTCTATGATATTTCCCCAATGAAGTCAGCACGAAATCCTCAGTTGGTATTTTGACGATATGGTTTTCATCTGCCTTATTTGAAATCAGTATTGCAATCCCAAGTAGGAGTACGGACCGTGAAACAATTTTCCCCCATTGAAGTCTGTGCGTTATTCCCCGGTAGAGCCTAGAGAAGGATGTTATATCCCTGTATCTGTACTGATATGTTGCTATGATTTGATTACTTCCGGATTATGTTCCTTCCCAGTGAAGTTAAGCCGCGAAATAGGATTTTGTTTCCTCAGTTGGTGCTTATTTTCTAATGGAATTTTCATCGTGGATGTGATTTAGCCGAGTATTGACTGTACCTGAGTTGGTTTTGTCTGGTTATCCCCAGTGTTATCTGTTTATTTTGTCAGCATATACATAATAACACTCATACATTCGTACATACATCATACATAGTTGAATTTAGCAAATCATTACTCATTCGTTAATATTGTGTTGACCTAGTACCTTGTTTTGCAGAGTTGTGTTATTCTCTCTCCAATAGAGTGTCAACCCTAAGCAGAAAGTGTGTATTCTTTCAATTTCCCCACTGAGTTATCCCTCGTGGGAGATTTTTGCTTTAGCCTTCCTGTACAGCTCTTTGTCTGGTTGATTTGGGTTTCCATCTTGAGTTTATTTCTCAAAGGATGTATTTTGGTTGACTGTTTCATTCTAGTTTATTTATGGTTTGAATCTTTGGTTCCCAGCAATATTATTACTTTGGATTTCTGCAAGCTTCGAGGCTTGGTTTGAGAATATGCATTTATTTTGGCACGAGAAGAATTTTACCTCCTCAGTAGGAATATGTTGGCATTTCCCCAGGAAGTTATATTTCGTTCCCCAGGAAGCTGTATTTCATTCCCCAGGAAGTTATATTTCTTTCCCCAGGAAGTCATGATTCATTCACCAGGAAGTCATGATATCTTCCCCAGGAAATCATTTTTACAATCCTTCCCATAACAAAAAATAGCATGTCTCTTTATTTGAGCAACTTATACTTCCCCGTAAGAGTCGACGTTACTTTTTTGCTATCTTCTTTATGACTGGATAGTTTGCAGTTCATTGTCAAATTACTCCAGTGGATAGCAAGTCTTTTCAATATGACAGAGATGATTTATTAAGAAATCTTTGTAAGTGGTAGTCTCTTTATTTGAAACAGCTTATATATTACCCTTTCCAGGCAGAATGTCTTGATTAAAGAAGAAGTTAAGATCCATTTTAGGTGAAATGCCAAAATTTTGGGGAAACTTGTTATCTTTTTGCTACCTTCAGTGAACGTGGGTGTTATCTTTTTGCTACCTTCAGTGAAAGTTGGTAGTTCACCGTCAGTGAACGTCGATGCTATAATATTTTATCTCTACCTTCAGTGAAAGTTGGTAGTTCATCGTCAGTGGACATCGATGTTATTCTCTTACTACCTTCAGTGAACGTTGGTAGTTCACCTTCAGTGAACGTGTGTGTTATATTTTTGCTACCTTCAGTGAAAGTTGGTAGTTCATCGTCAGTGAACGTCAATGTTATTCTCTTACTACCTTTAGTGAACGTTGGTAGTTCACCTTCAGTGAAAGTTGGTAGTTCACCGTCAGTGAACGTCTGTGCTATGTTATTTTCTCTCTACCTTCAGTTAAAGTTGGTAGTTCATCGTCAGTGAACGTCGATGTTATTCTCTTAATACCTTCAATGAACGTTGGTAGTTCACCTTCAGTGAACACGGGTGTTATCTTTTTGCTATCTTTAGTAAAAGTTGGTAGTTCACCGTTAGTGAACGTTGGTGCTATGTTATTTTCTCTCTACCTTCAATGAAAGTTGGTAGTTCATCGTCAGTGAACGTCGATGTTATTCTCTTACTACCTTCAGTGAATGTTTGTAGTTCACCTTCAGTGAATGTGGGTGTTATCTTTTTGCTACCTTCAGTGAAAGTTGGTAGTTTACCGTCAGTGAAGGTCGGTGCTATGTTATTTTCTCTCTACCTTCAATGAAAGTTGGTAGTTCATCGTTAGTGAACATCGATGTTATTCTCTTACTACCTTCAGTGAATGTAGGTGTTATCTTTTTGCTACCTTCAATGAAAGTTGGTAGTTCATCGTCAGTGAATGTCGATGTTATTCTCTTACTACCTTCAGTGAATGTTGGTAGTTCACCGTCAGTGAACGTCGCAACCATATCTCTTTTCTCTCTACCTTTAGTGAAAGTTGGTAGTTCATCATCAGTGAACGTCGATGTTATTCTTCTTACTACCTTTGGTGAACGTTGGTAGTTCACCGTCAGTGAACTACGATGCTATATCTCTTTTTTCTCTACCTTCAGTGAAAGTTGGTAGTTCATCGTCAGTGAACGTTGATGTTATTCTCCTTCTACCTTCAGTGAATGTTGGTAGTTTCACCTTCAGTGAAAGTTGGTGTATCCTTTGATCTTTTACCGTCATCTGTGAGTCGGTATCTTTTTGATCTTCTACCTTCGACTATTGAGTTGGTAGTTCACAGTTATCTGTCGATCGTTGTTATCCACTGCCTTTTTCCTCATTTATTGAGTTGATGCTACCTTGTCTCCTCTTTGTGTTTTACACCAATAGAGTCGGGTCTATTGATTCACCAGTGATTTATTTTCCTGGTTGGGTTTCTTTTCGATTTTTGTTTCCTTTGCTACATCCCCAGTGGTGTCTTGCGTCTCTTTAGATCTGTCCATCTGCATTCATAATCATAAGCATTGCATGGCATCTTAGGTAAAAAAATATGGCTTGTTTTATATTTAAGTATCTTAAATCACGTCGACACGAAGATTTTTAACCTTCGTATCTCCGGATAGAAGACACTTAAATAAAAGCAGCTGTTGTACCCCAATTTTTGCCCCTAAGATTCCTCAATCATATCATATCAACTCGATCATAACAAGATCACATTAGGGTTGATTCTTCCTCTTTTTCTATCTCCTATCTTTAAGTTTGCTCTTGAGGAATCTCCAAGCACCTTAGTTGTGTATTTTGTATATGTGTTGTTGACTAACTTCTAATCAAAATACAAAAAATATATTTCTTTGTCTTTGAATATTTGTGTTTTGTAGGTACCGAGTCAAAGCATCTGACAAATAAGGTTTTACGGTATTATTTCCTTAAAATATCTATTTGTAAAGAAAAAAAATTATTTTTTTTTGTTTTTTCACTGTACAATCGATTGCTCCTAGAGTGCAATCGATTGCACAAAGTGCATTTTGCGCCATTTTTGAAAAAATACACTGTGCAAATCGATTTGCACAGAGTGAAATTTGAAAAAAAATCAGCAATTTCAAGCCTGTCAATTTTGTATCCAAATTTTCTTTATTTTTTGAAAGATATATCATTAATTCAAATTTTGGTGCCAATCTTGCATTTTTTTATATTTATTAATTCAAATTTTGGCTCTAATTTTTGAAAGAATTATCATTAGTTCAAATTTTGGCTCCAAGAATCAATTACCAAATTACCACTAATCCCAATCCTAAACACTATAAATAGAGCTCTCATTTCATTCAAATTTCAAGCTTTTGATAGCCAAAATCACTTTGCTAAAAAATCTCTCAATTCTCTCCATCTACTACATCCACTCAAAGCTCCATTTTCAAAAAAGTAAGTAAGCTTTGCATTGAAGCTTACTAATCTTTAAGCTAAACCTTCATCCAAACACTTTTTCTTCATCAATTCTCTACATCCAAGCTTGGGCAATTTATTCTTGTGGTTGAATTGAAGCAAATTCTTGAAGTTGTTTTGATAATTCTCTAGATCTACCTTTGGTAAGTTGGATAATTCATCTTTCACAATGTGATCTCTTGTTGATCTTTGGGTTCGATTCATTGAGCATTATTTGGTGATTCCAATGGTGCTATTTTCTCATAATTTGATGGAATTTTCGTCCTCAATTGAATCTATGATCATAACGTGTTTGATGGAAATTTTGAACAAGAATTTGGACTTTTAAAATGCTGTTTTGCTGTCTGTAACAGCGTACAATCGATTGCTGTAACAGTGCAATCGATTGCACTAAGTGAATTTCGCACAGATTTTTGAAAATTGCACTGTGCAAATCGATTTGCACTATAGTGCAATCGATTTGCACATAAACAAAATGCATTTTTTACCTTGTTTTGGGGCTGTTTTGATCCATAAATGTTTTTCTACTCACTCCTTTTGATTGTTGGTTTGGATTGCAATTTCAAATGTCCAATTTCTCTTTAAATTCAATGGACTTTGGGTGTAGATGATTTTGGATAAATGTTCATTAATTCAAATCTACTAAAGAGTGAATAATTTAATTCATTTTTAGTGGTTTGAATTAGTGATATGTTTAGTACTTTAATCCACCAAGATGAGTGATTGAATTTAAGGATGAAAGAATTTTGAGGTGGTGATCCAAATTAGCTTATCATTCCCCTCCCTCTTCATCTTATCCCTTTATTTTTTTTAAATGTGCTACATGTTAAGGGGTGATGATCTCTATATCATTTATCCAAACATGAAGTACATAGATTGCTATTGACCGACCTCAAAATAGGTGCGACTTCTACATAAGTCCACTTACGATTGCTTAACATAATGCTAAATTTTGTCCCGATTCGAATAAATGATCATTCGTGGCCCAAACCTATGTTTGCAGCCCAAGTATGTTTATTTGATCTCTTTGATCCAATAACCTTGAGATTCATTGTGTGGAGGCTTTGGTTCTACCAATCCTCTAATGAATCTTCATTAATTTTGGTCAATGCGGATCACTTAAATATTGTGGATCATTAAATGTTGCCTTGAGGTTTCTTAAATGGATGATATACTTGACAAAAAGCAAATGCAACTTGTTGTGTGGAGGCTTTGATTCTACCAATCCTCTAATGAGTTCCAAATGCAAGTTTCAAGATGGTCATCCAACTAACCACTAATTTCTAACAATTGACTTTATCTTATTCTCTTTACTTTATGCTTTTATTTTTATGCTTTATGTACCATTTACTTCAAGCATTTACATTTCACGCAATTTTTATTTTGCTCACTTGAGCATTTACTTTTATGCTATTTTAATCTTTGTTCACTTGAGCATTTACTTTTATGTCATTTTTATTTTGCTCACTTGAGCTTTTCTTTTTATTTTGAAGACACTTAATAATCAACATGAATCATAAAAAACTTTAATGATACTTGGTCTATTTGGCTACTATCCTTGGCATTATGGAGTTTGGACTTCTTGGACTTAGGATTAGAGACCTTGGCCTATGTTGGAGACCTTATCACCTTAATTGATATTTTGTCTGGAGTTCTTGGGGTTTACCTCAAGACATTGGGTTGCTTGTTTTTTTGTGTGTGTAGGTTACTGTGATTACATACTTTGTTTATAATATGGAATTCACCCGTATACAGCCGTTACTCTGCCCAATTTTTGTGAAGACTTAATACACTTGAAGTTTAGTTCTCTCAAGAGGTCTAGTATCTTTGCTTGCTTGGTTTCAATCCAAAGAATGAGAATTCTATATTGACTCATAATGTCAAGTATTGGCTTTTTGTTGGTTAGATGGTTCTTCTCCTTATCTATTACGATATGCTTTAGGATAGTCCCTTCATCTCCTCCCATCTTCTTTAATTTCAAAATCTTCTCCCTCCTTTTTGAAAACTCTTCTTATTTTTTAAACTTGAACCACTTTCATAATAAACTTGGACTTAGGTCCATGCATTTTCAAAACATTTTCATAAATAAACTTCAATCAACTTAATAATACCTTGACATTTTTGTGAGAAGACTAAAAGTCAATCAATCTCATTTCAAACCATCTTGCCACTCTGGCTTTTTATTTTAAAACATTTATCAAAAGATTAGACTCTTGTCAATCCTTGTAGTGATGCAAACAACTATACTTCTACAATATGTAGTAAAGAGATATATTTTCCACTTGGGTGTTGAGTGAGGTTTTGTTGATTTTTAAAAATCCAAGCCATATCCTCCACTTTGAGATGATGCAAATTCTCCTTTCTCATGATTGTGGGTAGTAAGTATGTTTTCCACACGGACAATAACGATGATGTATTATCTCTTAAAATTAACCAACACACTTGTGTTTTAAAAATTTTAAAGGTGAACTACGAGTACCCTGATCCCCGATTGCACGGAAGGTGGTACGTAGGCACTAAAGGTTCGCAACCGCGGCGGGTGAAAAAAAATCATAAAAAATACTTCTTTTCTCACCTCCACCATCTATTTTTTATACAACATTTTATAGCAAAAAATATACAGATTTTACGAAGAGGTTCATGCGGAGTACCGTAGATATTTAGGGTGCTAATACCTTCCCTTTTCATAATCAACCCCCTTACCTAGAATCTTTCCTTCTCTTTTTGGGTTACTCTCTCTTTTCCCATTCCTTTGGAAACAATAAAGTGCAGTGGAGATTTTTATTTTGATCTGTGTAAGTCTAGTCAATCCGATGACTTAGTCTTAAACATTTCTACCGCTACAGTTACGGTCTAGACCGGGGCTGCATCTATCAGCTCGCTAAACTTCCTTTTCGCCAAATTCACAGAAAAGCCGCTGAATCCCCCACCGGATATGACCATGGCGGAAGGGAATTTTCCCATCTACTGTGGGTAAACAAGGTCTCCTCGTCATTGATGTTATCGGGGATGTAAAAATCCTCGGGTCACAAGATGTTCAAAGCAACTTGGAGGGGGCCAACCTCGTTGGAGGGTCATGTTTCCTCCTCGATCTCTTTTACCTCGTGATTGTCACGACAAGGGACATCGTTCTTTCTATACTATCCGAGTCTGCCTGCCTTAATGAGGGTCTCACTAGCGACTAATTTTCTCCTTTCTTTTCTTTATATTTATTACTCATCTCCATTAATATAAGTGAGATGCAATGAAAAAATAAATTTGAGTTTTTCTCCCCATATAAAGGAAACCTAATACCCAAAAACACCTCATTATAACTATGTGGAGGTAATTTCTAAATCGATGATATCACAACAAGTTTTAAACTTCTCTTTTGGTAGCGATTAAGTCATCATATCAGAACTATTATCATCGATATGAATTTTAACTAACTACAACAACTTATTATACAAAACATCACATATTTAATTATGCCTCACATTAATGTGTTCAGACCTACTGTGGAAAATAATTTTCTTACCAAGATGAATAGATTTTTGACTATCAATAAATAACTCATATTTGTCTTGAACAAAATCAAGCTCATGCAAGAATTTATTCAACCATATTAACCTTTTGCATGCTTCAGTAATGACAATAAAATTTGCCCATGCAGTAGAGAATGTTACACACTTTTGCAACCTAGATTGCTAAGCCACAACTCGCCCTATAATTTAATTATGTAGCCTAAAGTAGAATTTCTATAATCAATGTCTCCATATCTGATTCAGAGTACCCCACCAAAATAGGTTTCCAAAATAAAGTCTCATACAAGTAGTACCACAAAGATACCTCTAAATCTATTTTTATATCATTTTAATGCTCTCAGTCTAGATTTGACAAAAATCTGCTGATTGTACCAACATGTGAGATATATGGACTTGTATATGAAGGTGTAAATAAAATGCAAGAAAGAGGTGTTTGAATTGGGTTTTCCTTTCTTAATAAATTTTCGCTTCTAAGCATTATTCGTTGAACAATGCTTATGAGTGTTACTTCTAAGTAATGCTTCTAATTAAGTTAAGAAAACATAAACTCTAAAGCATAAGCAAAAGTAAAGAACACGTGATATCCTGGTTCACTTGAGAAACCCCTAAGCTAGTCCAGTCCACCCTATCAAGGTGATTTCTCCTTGAACCCAAGGACTTAATCCACTATAACCAATCTAATTACGATCGCACATGCAACTGTTGGTGAATAACATTCAGTGACACATTCAATGATCCAAGCTGGATATAACATTCATTGATCCAATATAATAGAATCTCTCAGAATCTCCTACCAGGATTTCCTTCCAATAATATCCATTAGTGATCTCACAAGGCTGACCTTCACTCAGTCCCCTTTGAGATATGACTACCATTGACCCAATAGAATCCACTACCAGGATTTCATCTATGATGACTGCAACCAAAGTCTTCTTGAGAACTCTGACTCAACAGAGTCTCTCAAGGAACCATTAAATAACTGTTTTATTTACATTTGTTTACAATAATAATGCTTCTACGCAAGTTGGATGTAAACAAAATTAAGTACATCATAAGAACCTAATACACACTAAAATATATTACATTGTATTGTAGCTTTAATGTATGGCCTTCTTTTCTTCAAGTAGCTTCATCATGGACAACAATCCAAAGCACTTGAATTAATGAAGTCTTCTTCTTCATAAGCTTCTTGAAGCTTTGTTGATCTTGATGTAGTAAAGAGAATAACTTCTTTATCTTAATTCCCATTAGAACATTCTAGACAGCAACCCTTGTTCTATTTTCTTCAGTGATCACTTTATAGCACAACATTTATGTTGTGGATTTGTAACCAGAGCTTTCATATTATCTTCTGCAGCTTAGCATGCTTTGTGAAACATATGAAATTAAGCACATTGTGAATCAATAATTTCATTGTAATAATTATCAACATGATTGAAGAATCATTTTGAAAACAATTGTTCTTGTTATTGTTATAGTGGCTGATAGCCTTTTGGTTGTGTTCTAATAATGACAACTTTTCATTTTAACATTGAACACCAATAATCTTTTAAACTTATGGTTCTTTTATTATATATCCAAGCAAAATAGAGCCATTGGATATTTGAAAAAGAGTCTTTACAAATAGTAATGATACGTCCTCTTCTCTTCAATAATTCAAGCTAGTGGAGAGGTAATGGAATAAGGTTTTTTCATACTGTTTACTATTGTACCATGTTACCGTTATATTCTTTCCTTCTGCACTTTAGAGGCTTCTACGAGTATGAGTTTAGAAGCGGGAACATAACATAAGGTCTTCAGAACTTCAAGTCTTAAGAGTCTTCAGAACTACATCTTCAGAGTCTTCAGCACTTGGTCGTGAGAACCTTGTTATAGAGAACCTTAGATCATAAGAACTTCAAGTCTTCAGAGTCTTAAGAGCTACGTCTTTAGAGTCTTTAGCACTTGGTATTGAGAACCCTTTGTAGAGAACCTTGTTATTAGAAACACAAGTCTCCAGTATATGGACTTTAGTAAAAACGTTGTCTTCATATCTTCTAACTTTGTCTTCTTTGAAACAAGTTGTCTTTTAGAAACTAAGTTTTCACCATCTGGACTTTAGTAGAAACTTTGTCTTCAGATCTTCTAACTTTGTCTTCTTTGAAACAAGTTGTATTTTAGAAACTAAGTTTTTAACATCTGGACTTCAGTAGAAACTTTGTCTTCAGATCTTCTAACTTTTTCTTCTTTGAAACAAGTTATATTTTAGAAACTAAGTTTTCAGCATCTGGACTTCAGTAGAAAATTTCTATTCAGATCTTCTAACTTTGTTTATTTGGAACACACTGTCTTTTGAAACTCGAGTCTTTAGCATTTGGACTTTAGTAGAAATCGGAGTCTTCAGATCTTCTGATTGTTTCCTTAAAACAAGTTGTCTTTAGAAGCTTGAGTCTTTAGCATCTGGACGTAGTAGAAACTTCTGTCTTCATATCTTCTTACTGGTTTCTTTAGACAAACATTAGAGCTTAAACTTCAGAGCCTTTTGGAGTGTCTTGCTATTGTTCAACAGAACGTGTAGCATATAAGCGGAATTAATTCTCTTCTAATGTCTTGGCCACGCCATCCATCAGAAGCAGAACCTGTTTGTTAAGTACTCAACAATAAAAAACCTTAGAGTATCAAAATTTTTCATACAAACATACTCATTTGTTATCATCAAAACTCAGAGATAATATTGCAGAACCAAATCTTGTTCTTACAATATACACCATTACATACATCAAACTACCCACATCAAATGCATAAGGAACCTATTTTAGGAGTATTTTTTATCTTCACTAGAAGGACTTTGTTTAGAACTCAACTAAAAATAAGTAGCTAGAGGAATGTCTACTGCCTTAGAGTTTTACATATGAAATCTTTGTAACACTCTTTGAATTTATTGCTCTTGTGACATATAAAGTTTCTTCTCCTTTCTGTCTAGTGTGATTCTTATGCCAATAATTTGTTTGGCTTCTCCCATGTCTTTCATGGCAAAAGACTCATCCACCTGCTTCTTTAACATGTCAATTTGAAAAATATCTCAACAATAATCCATGTCATCAACATATAATAACAGGATAATGAAATAAGCATTATAATTTTTTTAAACAATAACACAATGATCAAAAGTATTCTTCATGTATCCTTGTTCAGACATAACATACTCAAATTTTGTGTACCACTAACTTGGATCTTTCTTCAAATCATATAGACTCTTTCTAAATGGACATGCAATCTTCTTTGCCTTATACAAGAAAAATATCAAGTAGTTTCATATATATTTTTTCCTCAAAATAACCATGAAGGAATGTTGTTTTCACATCCATTTGCTCAAACTCCAAGTCAAAAGTAGACGCCAAACTCAATATGGCTATAATCAATGACATTTTCACCATAGCTGAGAAAATATCATTAAAATCTGTAAGAACAAGATTGGTTATGAATATGACCTTGAGTTTTGATGATAACTTTACATGGTATCTTAGAGAACAATTATATACTCTAATGGTTTCTATCTAGTGTGTAGTGTTTTCTGAACAGGTTCTGACTCTGGTAAGAAGGCATGTGACGTCATCAGGTTCTGAACTCCACACTCTGGAAGAATACTTATGGTCTGTTACAATGACAAGTCAAGATTCTAGAATGCTTCTTATGCAACGATTCTAAGGAACATTAGTACAAGAGCTTCTGATCGTGACTTTACAAGGAAGCTTTAGAGGAATTGTAAATCTTTACTTCTATTGTCCTATGTTCTGAAGACTCTGAAGACAAGGTTCTGTTGAACAAGTTCTAAAGATCTGAAGACATTAGTTATGAGGACCAAGTGTTGAAGACTCTGAAGACAAGGTTCTATTGAACAAGTTTTGAAGACTCCAAAGACATAAGCTAAGAAGATTCAAGTTCTGATCTTTCTACAACATGCTTCATCAATATACAAATTAGAAGCCTCTGAAGATACAAAAATCAAGACCAGGATTGCATGTGATGGTGAGTATAAAAGTACAAAGTACATTGTGACATATACTCTAATAGGGTGGCGTAAGGACAAACCTTTTGTACCATGTTATCTACCATTCTCACCATGACCGTTGGGAACAAAACAACTTGTTTTGTGTTTCCTATTCTACCCTCAAACAAATCTCTTTTCAACTATAAAAGGAGGACTTGAAAGAATTTGAAATCAATGAACCAATTCAAGAAAACTATGCTAAAGTGCTGCACAAACTCTTTTAAGATATTCTTTGTATAGTTTTATAAATAGGAAATGAGTTTTTGTTCATATCTTGCTATCAACACTTATGTGTTGTTGTACTTAAATATTGTGTAATCTTCTTGTTAGAAGCATCTTTATATACACATCTTTGTAAATCAACGGTTGTTGATAAGTTCCTTGTGAGACTCAGTGAGTCAGGATTCTCAAGAAGACTTTGTCTGCGATCATCGTGGATTGGCAATAAGGATCAATAAGCTTAATGTGGTTGTCTGTAATCGGTTGATTATAGTGGATTAAGTCCTTGTGGATAAGACAAATCACCTTACGGCGTACTCTGAAGTAACTTAGTTAACAATGAACCGGAACAAAAATAATTGTATTCCTTTACTTTTATTCACTTGTTAGCTTTGTGTTTGAGTTGTGAAAAGATTATATTTGGTGCAACCCAATTCAAACCCCCTTTCTTGTGTTTCTCACACCATCAAAATCAACACATTTTTTTCCTGATAGAAACCTTTCACCACAAATCTGGATTTATACTTCGAATATTTAGAGTTACTTTGATATTCCAATCTATATATCCACCTGTTTTTCAAAAACTTTCATATCTTTTAGAAACTTCACAAAATTATAAGTGTTATTATCATGCTAAGATTTCATATCAGCATGGATTGCATCCAACCATTTTTTATTTTTTCACTTTCCACAACCTCTTAAAAACATGCAAGTTCCCATTCATCAATCAAAGTCACGTAGAATCATACCTTATGGAAGGTTTTATATTGCTATTATACCTCCTAAGTTGGTATTAAGATGACTTATAAGCATCACCAGGATTTTCATCCTCTTACATCTCATGTTCCTGACCATAATCATCACCTGGTTGAATATTTGACTTATCTCTAAACTGTTGACCACCAGCATAATCATGTTACTCACCATTTTGAACATTTCCATCAATAGCATTCAAATTTGGATTAGGTAATGAAACTGAATCACCATCAAATAAGATGTTATATTTCTCTATCATAATACTCTTTTCCACCTTATTAATTTCTTTAATAGTTTTTTCTTCCATAAACAATGCATCATAACTCCTAATAATATTTTTACTTATAAGATCATACAACTTGTAACAAAATTCATATTGGCCATAACTAATGAAGATACACTGCTTTGACATTGTATCCAAATTGAATCTTTCATCCTTTGGAACATGTACAAAAGCCTTACAACAAAAAGCTCTCAAATGATCATGGTTGGCTTTCTTTCCAAACTAAATCTTGTCTAAAACCTCACTATTCAAAGCCATAATAGGAGTAATATTTAGAACACGCACTGTAGTGTACAATGCCTCACCCTATTAATGTTTAGGCAACTTGACTTTAAAGAGCATACACCCCACTCTGTGAGTTAGTGTTTCATTCATCGTCTCTAATAAACCATTCAGTTGAAGATTTTTGAGAGGATTATTTTCATGAGCAACAAATACTCAAGTGCTTGTAATAGACATCAAAGGGTCCATAATACTCACCATCGTTGTTAATATAAACATGTTTCAACTTATTTATTAGCCTCTCAACCAAAGCATGGAATTATTCAAACACTTCCAACACTTGGTCTCCTCTCTTCAAATAATATGCCCATAGTTTATGGAACAATATCAATAAAAGTAACAAGATATTGTGCACCACTAATATATCTCACCTTTAAAGGTCCACAAACTGTTGTGTGAGAATATGGAGTATATAAATGGACTAGATGAGGGGATGAATAAATCCTTATTAAAAATTTGATCGGTTTTCCAAAAATAGAATATCAGTGTTTTTCAAAAATGCGGGGAAGTCTTAAAGTGAAAATAGAGATCTTATGCTTGTATTGGAAGTCAACCACATTTACAAATACATAATTCATAAATCTCACAGATTGTTCAAAGACAATGATTATTTGTGTAATTCTAGATTACACGAGATGTATCCTGTATAATGATTCAATTAATATCAGATTCTAGTATCACTAGTTTTCCAGATTTCAATCAGCACACCAATTCTAACAAAACCCAACCTTACGCAATAAATCGCTACAAAAAGAAATATATGATAAAATATGCTAAGAATTGATAACCTAAGCATGCGATGTCCTACAAAAATTTAAAATGCAAGAGTGTGTGTGAGAAAGATATATTACACCGGGAAAAATAATGGTCTAACTCTATCTTCCTCGCAGAAGCCTACTCTACTCTTCAATAGTTTCCCATTGGAATTTTTTTCTTCCTCTATATTTTGACAAATATTATAAGAGTTCATACAATCACCAATCCACAATAATGCTAAGAAAAATAAATCTCCTATATGGATTTTGACTTGCATACAGTTAAATTCCAAACTCTTATGCGAAATCCTTACTCGATTCTCGCTTCTTGAATCTTCCAGCTTCACCAATTTGCTCACAGTCTTTGTGTGTGGAAATCACCCCTTAATCTCTCAGATTTCTTGAGCGATAAATTGTCTAAAGATTGAGAAGAAATCCACCATATCTATAGTATTTCATACAATCACTACCAAGGTTAGTTGGAGAGAAGAACCTTCTTCTTTTCATTGGAATTTGTCACTACCAATGACAACAATCTCAATCTTGCAAGCTTCCTGAAAATATTTACCAAAATATTCAATAAAGGTTAGTTTTAAGACACGTTTCCCCCAACAATTACAAATCTCCACAATTAAGATCTGAAATCAAACTAGAGGTTGAAGATGAAAGAAATTATGCTTGCAAGAGATTTTGAGTTTTCAAAATGAAGGTTGTTGATTCTCAGAAAATCACATAAAAAATGTTATCAGTTACATGAGTGCTTATTTGGAATGAGATGACAAAATGAATTTATATGTGTTTTAGATTAATCACAAAAATGGATGGAAAAAGTTAGTTAGATTTGAGTCAAGAACATTTCATGAATTTTGAGTTAAATGAGTAAGTAGAGTGAAACAAGATCTCATAAAGAAATTGACCAATTTTTCATGTGATTCAAGTCTCCTTATATCTATGATTTAACTCATGAATGTTCCTTATTTGAGTCAGGTAAAGCTTGATTCGAGTTAATTTGACACAACCAAATAGAAAAATGTGAAAAGTGTGATTCAAGTCAGGTATAAAGTGTGAATTGAATCAAATGAGGTAGAGGCTGAAAGATCAGCCTGATTCGAATTAAGTGTAACTTATGATTAGAGTAAAATAGCTTCCTGATTTGAATCAAGTTAAAAATGTAATTCAAGTTAAAAATGTTGAAAAACTATTGTTTGCCCCTGTTCAATTTGATTCAAGTCAAGATATGTGCATGATTAAAGTCATGCACATACAATCTCAAATTTTCCATGTTTTTCAAATTACTTTGTGATCTAACCGGTTGGCCAGAACCTGAAGTGGGATAGAGACTTTGACTTCAATGCTGGAATGGAGGAGTAGGGGGTGTACATGCAAGGCACTATGATGCTAAAGTCAGTAGGAGCATAAAGAGATACAAGAAAAGAGATTAGGTTTTTAGTGTGAATATTGGATATTGGATACCCGACCCTCACAAGTGTGAGGGTTTATATAATGCCCCCGACGTGCAGCCATTGATTCCTATTTTCGGGCTTAGATAATAGGTTTACCAAAAATAGGTAACTGTCATGACTTGGCCAAAATGGGCAGCCATGCTCGTAACTAGTCGTTGCTCTGAGCAAGAAGGACATTACGAGCAGGTGCGTTTATGGGCGCTTCCTAGTTGTCTTCTCTACGGGTGTTGAGTAGTTCTGGAGGTGGACATCGATACGGGCAAACTCATGGTCAGGGAATCATTGGTCTCTCTTCCCCGCAGGGGATGCAGTTGACCAAGCGTGCTCGGAAATAGCCGTTATGATGAGTAGAGAGATGCTCACGGGCAAAGATGGTTCTCGCCATTTCTAGGTGGCTGTCCTCGTGTGGATGGAAGGATTAGGACCAACCTATTTGAGTAGGCTGAGGTGATCTCATTGATCCTAGGGCTCACCGACCACAGCTTCTCGATTTTGTATGGATGTTATGACGAGCAGAGAGGTGCTCACGGGAAAAGATGGTTCTGGCCATTCCTGGATGACTCCTCTGTGCGTGACTAGCAGGATGAGGACCAACCTGTTTGAGTAGGAAGAGGTACTTCCGAGGGTAGTGGTCGTCTTATTGGTTATGGGGGACAACTAGCCATGTGTCCCTGGCTGAGGGTCAGAAGGGAAAATGTGTCCTTTAACTGTCCCAATTGATTAGACCAAATCTATTGGGATAACTTGGATGTAGAAGTGGATTAGGCCATGCCTAGAAATTGTTCCAAAATCGAACAGGAGCCATCCATTTCTGTTTTTCCTCAGACGCGATAGTATCTCTTGGATGACGAACTTGTTCCGCCTTTCTTTGTGCTCGCGAACTTCGACAGGATGTCTGCTCGGGTGTTGCGTTCGCGGGGGACATATGTCTGCTAGGCAGGTGTGTTTATGGGGAATGTATGTCTGTTAGGCAGGTGCGTTCGTGGGGAATGTATATCTACTAGGCATGTGTTTTCGCAGGAAACATATGTCTGCTCGACAGTTATGTTTACAGGGAACATATGCCTACTTGGAAGTTATGTTCGCGGGGAACATATGCCTTCTCAGTAGTTGTGTTCATGTGGAACAATTTGTTTATGCGCTTCTTTGATCGGGGAGGATGGTGAGGTCATTTCTGCTGTGATGCCGAGCATAATTTGTAGTCATTTTCTCCTCGTACTGGATGTACGCACGAGCTTTGAGGAGGAGGGCGTCTAGTGTGGCCAGTGTTCCTATGCCAACTGCTTTGGCAAAATCTCTTTGGGGGTACAACCCTCGCTCGAGAAAGTACTTTTTTCATATCGTCAGTCGCGGAGACCTGAACGACTTCTTTGTCGAACCTCTCGATGTATGCTTGGAGAGATTCTTCTATTCCTTGTATGATTGCTTTTAGCGAGGCCTCTGTCTTCGGATGACGACGAGAGGCAGTGAAGTGCCTTGAGAATATCTTTCCCAACTGCTTTCATAAGGTGATGCATTTGTTGGGGAGGATTTTGTACCAAGACATTTCCACTTTTCTTAGAGTTATTGGAAATAGTCTGCACTTGATGGCACCCCGTATGCCACGATAGTCGAGCAGGGCATCAATGTTTTCGATGTGCTCGTCGGGGTCATCTGTTCCATCATATGTTCCTAGGTTTGAGGGTTTTTCTAGTCCGACGGGGATGAGAGCATCCATGATAGCCCGAGACAATGGATCATAGGGTCTTCCTCATCTCTCCAGCCCAACGATGGTGGTGGATAATATTTGTGCTTCCCTCGTTGGGGATAATTGTCTCGTTGAGGAGATGGGATTTTCGATCTGCCCTTCGGTTTCTTGGCCACCGAGGAGAGCTGGTCTCTTCGAGGAGGGGTTTGAGCGTGTTTCTTGATGGCCAGGACACAAGCTCTTTCTTTCCCTCGGTGGTGATCTTGTCGTTGGGGAGACATACTATGTGATCTTTGTTGTTGGTGTCTTTGCAAGGGAGACTTCGACCGGCGAGCATTTTCCAATGGCCAAATCTTCTCATTTTGTTGGCAGATTAGGGAGTTGGTCTGGTTGAGAGCTGCGAGTAGGGCATCCATAGCAGGGTTAGCATTGGGCGAAGAAGAGATTGCCCGCATGTTATCTGGTGCTCTTTCTTGAGCCTTCTTGATCTTGTGAGCTTCGACGTCGATGTCTTCAGCCTCGTCAAAGGATGGGAAGGCAGTGCGACCATCCAACAATGGTAAGGCATCTTCAAGAAAGGGCATCCTGCCATGGCCATCTGTCTTAGTGACAGGGGAGATGATGGGTTTGTGAGCATTATTGTCATCATGACTGGCCATGATCGAAATCTTGAATATGTGCTTTGATCTTTGGTTTCCAGGGAAAGAAAGACGGGGAGAGTAGATTTCCCACAGACAACGCCATTGATCTTACCGGTTCACCAAAACCTGAAGTAGGCCAGAGACTTTGACTTTAATGCTGGAATGGAGGAGGAGGAGGTGTACCTATAAGGCACTCCAATGCCAAAGTCAGTAGGAGCACAAAGAGATACATGAAAAGAGATTAGGGTTTTTGGTATGAATATTAGATATTGGATACCTGGCCCTCACAAGTGTGAGGGTTTATATAATGCCCCCGACGCGTAGCCATTGGTTCCTATTTTTGGGCCTAGATATTAGGTTCTCCAAAAATAGGTAACTGCCAGGACATAGTCAAAATGGGTAGCCATGCTCGTAACTAATCGTTTCTCTTAGCAAGAAGGACATTACGAGCAGGTGCGTTTATGGGCGCTTCTTGATTGTCAGCTATACGGGTGTCGAGAAGACTTGGAAGTGAACGTTGATGCATGCAGACACATGGACATGGCATCATTGGTCTCTCTGCCCCCAGGGGTGCAATCGACCAAGCGTGCTTGGAAATAGAGGTTATGACGGGCGAAGAGGTGCTCACGGAAAAAGATGGTTCTCGCCATTGCTGGATGGCTGTCCTCGTGTGGCTACCAGGATGAGAACTATCCTGTTTGAGCGGGCAAAGGTGATCTCGTTGATCCTAGGGCTCAACTGACCACAACTCCTCGATGTTGTGTGGATGTTATGATAAGTAGAGAGGTGCTCACAAGAAGAGATGGTTCTGAGTATTCCTGGATGACTGCTTCGCACGTGGCTGGCAGGATGAGAACCAACATGTTTAAGCAGGCAAAGGTACTTCTAAGGGCAGTGGTTGTCTTGTTGGTCCTAGGGGACAACCGACCATATGTCCTTGGCTGAGGGCAGAAGAAAAAAGGTGTCCTTTACCTGCACCAATTTATTGGGCCAAAGCTATTGGGCCATCTTGGATGTAGAAGTGGATTGGGTCATGCCTATGAATTAGACCAGACCAGAACACTTTGATATTTCCTTTTCAGCCTAACTTGAACCAACAACATATATGGTTCTTGTTCCACTAACTCAAGCAATTTACTTAAAGGATCATATGATCAAACTCAAATCCAAACAGTTGAATTATGCATGCTGAAATCGAATCGATTTGAATCTTGATTTAGAGTAGTGCAAACATGAAGGAGACTCAATAAATAATAATAGATGAAACGAAAGCAACAAGACATGCAGAAAAACCATATTGGGGTTTCCACCTAAATGTATTAGGGACATGCAAATTCATATAAATTAAAATGCATCAACTGAAGCAACTAGAACTCCCTTAAAGGTGAATGTGTTTTGAAAAATGCTTTAGTCTGTTTACCAACCATGAAATGATAACATTTCTCCAAATCCGCATGTTCAATCATAAAAGCACATTCTTTCTGGATAAAAACTTCAACCCATTCTCATTTATATGGCTAAGCCTTTAGTGCCACAAGGATGCTTCCATATCAATGTAATTCACATTGTATTTAGAAACAAAATATTTTTTTCCAATACTATTTAGAATTTTTCTCCCCTCTATTCAGAACCAAGTTACATTTAGCCAGTTTCCACTTTTCAAAAGCAAAGTGATTTTCAAAACCACCATCATTAAGCATATGCATATAGATAAAATTAAAGAGAATATTTAGAGCATGCTTAATTCCTTTAAGCAACAAATGCATTCCCATATTTGTTGCAAACAAACATCACCAACACCAATTACCTTAGATACACAATCGTTACACATATTCAATACTCCATAACCAACTAAAGTATGAGAGATTTATAAATTCCTTCTTCGATGTAACATTTAATATTTCCCAATTATTAATTATCCACACATTCTCCTGAGATACAATATTAACTGACTCATGGTCACAAAGAATAACAAGGTCATGACTGGTAGCAATAGTAACTCGGTCATCATCACCATCATCATCTCGACCTCTTTATTTCTTCTTTCTCTTCTTGTTTTTTCGTCTTTTTGTCAAAGAAAATAATTCTTTTGAATGTGCTCTATTCTATGACAATAATGAAACTTTACATTCTTGTATCAACCCTTGGACTTGCTCCTGCTATTAATTCTACCACTCCTTGATTCCTTTTTGTTACTTATCCCCTATTATTCAGTGACAATTATTTCACTTTGAGATGAATAACTATGTGCCTTCCTTCTCATACCCTTATTAAGAACATCATCCTTATCTGTTTCTAAAGAAACTACATCTTTAGGAGTTGAACTTGTTATATAAATCCAAAATATCTCCCAAGACTCTAGTAAAGGTAATAATAGAAATAGTTTCATTAGGTCATCATCAAACTTAATACCCATTCCTAACATTTGATCAAGGAGTCCTTAAAAATGACTTATGAAGCTATTCAGCAGGAATAATTTATAATTCCACAATTTTGAGGTATACAAAGACCCTTTCTTCTCCCACAAAGTTTTTACATTTGTTTCATTAGCAATTGTTAATGTTCAAATTCTCATACTTCGTTAGACTTAGAATCCAAATTTTTAGAAAAAAAGTAGCAAGATGCATTTTCTTCACAAATAAAAAATTATTTATCTTAATCTTCCGCAAATGGTATTTAGTATAATTCAATCTCACCACTCCAACTTTCCTCCAGAATTCAAGCAAGTCAAAATAACCTCTAATCAAAAGGTCCAATGTCACTCTTATGAGAATTAACATAAAAACACAATAACAAACAACACACAAGAGATATAAAATTTTCAATGTACAAGAGTCTTTAAGGAGCAACGATAAATATATAGCAATATATATAACAATTGAAAGCAAATAAAGAACATCAAATCTTTAACGTGGAAAACCCCTCAAAGAAAGGGAAAATCAAGGGTCGTATAGACCAAATTAATAAATCCATTATGATCAATTGAAGTTACAAGAGAGTATCAAAATAATGATCAAATAGTGTCAAAAACCAACCAAAGCACCAAATTTTACAATTTCAGAATTAGAAGAGAAATACCCCCCCCCCCCCTAAAAAAAAGATTTGGTGCAACGCAAAAGTGATATCTCTGTACTTCGAATTTATCTCAAATGTCCAAACAATGAAAGTGTAAAACTATATTATGTATCACAAACTTTCTTTTGAAAAATTAGCTCGGTCCAACTATTACCAAATCCATAATAACTATTTTTTAGGAACTGGTTTTAGAAAATTAAGAATGAGGTTTTCCACTTCTTTTCTCACTGGTTGACTTTATCCTTTATTTAATATCTATGTACTACCCTATTGTACCCCAAAATTTACCCTCCCTTTTCTTCAAAACATCCTCCTAGGGTCCTCAAATGCTCAAGCATGCTCAAGAATTGATCGGACAAATACTCCTCCTAAGCAATGAGTCCACAACTAGGGTTTCATATTTCCAAAGGAAATTTTGGTTTCTAAGATCTCAAGTGGTTTCCATGGTTTCTTATAGGTCCCCAAGAATTCCATACCAAGTTTCATGCCTTGCATCACAAGTTTGCTTAGTCAATTGCTCAGATGATTGAAAATCAACTGTATTGAACAAAAAGTCAAATGTGGTCGACATACAGTCAAACTTCAAGATTTTTGGTTAACATTAACATTTTGAACTCATATTCATCATTTTATCAAGGATTGATCATGATTATTCAAGGAAAACTCTCAAGTCATCAAAAGTCAAAAGTTGCCAAATTAGGGTTTCCTTAGGAGAAGTCAACTGAACTTTGGCCAAACATAACTTTCACATGCTTCATCAGTTTTTCTCCAAACAAAGCTCATTTTGAATAAAATTCAATTCTCTACAAATTTGTCTCTCTAATATCAAGTCCAAAAAATGCTTCATTTGAGAGATATGAGCCAACACATTACAGGTTATTTCAAAAGTCAACAAAAAGATACTTTTTGTCAAGGAAACTTACATCAAGATAAAGTCTTCAAATGCAAAAATTATCAACATATAGATTGTATAGGACACTTTGGGCTTTCCAAAAAGTTCAAGAACACTTCCAAAAGATGAAAATTGAGAGAGTTACAGCCAATGCAAGTTGGGAAATTTTGAGCAAATGTATGAAGTTCAAATTAAGCAAACTTGATATTTTGGGCTATTGGGCCACTGCTTTAAAGTCCAAACGTGTATTACACTCCTCATACACCTCAGATATTGTTCATGCACCCCTTGGTCTATTTTATTTTAATTATTTTTGATTTATTCATTAATAACTCAAAAATAAATAAGATAAAATATGAGGCTTCTTACACAAGGTCCAAGCCCATCCTATCTTTGACCTAATTCACGCTATTTAATCTCCACTCTTCATACAAGCCAACCACGAAAAAGCCTTGCCTCAAGAAACTTGTCAAAATCTCAAAATTTCAAAGAATCCTAAAACTTCAAACCCTACTTACAATGCCTTACACCACAAACTAATCATCCCATTCATTCCCAGGAAGGTCAGAGGGTAAGATCAGATCGAGTGAAACGATCTAAACGGCTAGAAACTCCCTGCATGCATCATTGTTCTCTTTTTATTACACACATTCATATTTTTGTTTTCTTACTCTTTTGATTGAATCTAACGTTACTAATGTATTCCCGAGGTTCATTAGCACATGTTTGGACCCTTGCAGATGTCCCATGTTGATCGAATCATAAAACACCATAACTGCATCGATCCATGTAGTTTTCACCATAGTTCAAAATCTCTTGCGATTCAGGACCAAATAACTATCTCATTGAAATCGCATACCCTTATTTAGGGGGTAAGGTCCCTTTGGATTACTAATTTTGGCTGTTTTGTAGGTTTGATAAATGAAGGTTACCGGAGAAGACGACCGAAGCTAGGGCTCAGGCGCGTCTCCGGTTCATGAACAATTTTTATATTATATATGTATTATTTCAATATACAACCGGATGAAACAACCACCCTAGTGACAGAAGCGCGTGTGTTAAGGAATTTGTGTCCAAGGGCATGAGTTCGATCCTGACTTTGGTCATTTATTTTCTTCATATTTTCATGTTTTGTAGGATGAACTTACAAAATACGCTGAAGCTATCTACTATCACCAAGGCGCGCCTGGCCTGGTGGTGAAGGTGCTGATTGAAAGGGTAGAGGGTGTGGGTTCAACACCCAGCCCTGGTAACTTTTTTAAACCCTTATTTTCTTACTATTTTGACTTATAAAACCCTAAATTCATCAAACTAAACCATTTTTTTATCAATTAATTTTTTCACAAACCCTAATCAACATTAGGGTTTAGTTTTTTTTGTTAATTAATAAAGTTTCTTTTTTTTTAAAAAATTAAAATTAATTAGGGTTTTTAGGTGTTTAATTAATTAAAATCAATTTAGGGTTTGATTAACTTAACTGATTGATTTCTTTTTTAATTAATTAAAATTAATTAGGTTATTAGGTTTATCATCAAATCTTTTCTATTAAAAATCACCAAAGCAATTTCCTTTCCCTTCTCCCTTTTTTTATCGCTTCGCGTATTTTATTATTTTCGCATTTTTTCAATTATTGTAACTGCTTACGATTTGTAATAGTTAATTAGGGTTTATTTTTTTCCCGCATTTTTATTACTTGTACCCCCCAGTAATAACGTAGACTTTTATTTTTCCGCACTAATATTTTTACGCTTTGTATACATTATTGTTAGCTTAATATGATTTTATATCAAGAATAAAAGCAAACGATAGCAAAACCTAATATAGGATAAAATAACTGAATCATAAATCACTTTGCACACGGGCCCCTCTAGGGTAACCTCCCTTGTTGCCTCGGAAAAAAAGTCGTGTCCCTCGAACGTGGGGACGCTTTAGCATTGCCCCTCGAAATCAAAAGATCGTAGTCCCTCAATGACCCTTTCGATGCTGCCTTCGGTAAATGATCCAGTCCCTTAAGAATTGCTAAAGCGCCCCTACGAGTTGCCTTCTATGACTATATGATGACCCGCGCCTGTCCCTTCACATCCAACGATAGGGCTTCCTACTAACTAATGGTAGGGTAGCACTATCTAAAGGAGAAGGAAAAGAACGACAAAGACTTTGAGTAGGTAGATAGCTCGTAATTACTTGCTCATAAACAAAACAAAAATTTTCTTACACAAACACTTTCAAAAATATTTTCAAACAAACACTTGGTAGGTGTCATACGGTGGCAGAACCAACTTTTAATACTGGTTTGTGTTTTTTGTTTGCAAATGTTGTGGTAAGCAAGAGTCTCCACCGAATTTTCTTTTATCCAACAAAGGAAAGGGTGAAAAGAACAGAAAAAGACCTTTTTTGATATTTTCTGAGTAAGGGGGGTAGATTATGGAAAGTGAAGGTGTTATCACTCTTTCCATCCGTGGTTTCCCACGGGCTCTTAGGTACTTGCTCATTTTTGAAAACTGTTTCCGTGTTTGTATGTTTTGAAAGGTTTTGTTTGCTTTACGATAACTCTTGTATCAGTCCTCAAGAGTGTGATAAAGCGTTTTTGAAAAGAATTTTGAAAGTGTGTAAGTGTAAAAAGGAATCAGATTTGAGCAAGTACTTAACAGCTATCTACCTACTCGAAAAAGGTGTTCTTTTCCTCCTTTCCTTTAGATAGTGATATCCTACTATTAGTGAGTAGGTAGCCCTATCGTTAGATGTTGAGTGACTATCGAAAGAGACGTTTATGGTCATTGAAGGCAACATGTAGAGATACCTTAGCAGTTCGAAGGGACTGTCATCATGTAGGCAACATCGAAGGACAAGATCATTTCTCGTAGGCAACTCGAGGGACATTAAGGGACCATGATCTTCATGATGACTTTTAAACTGAGAGTCTTTGCTAAGAGTATCCCTATGTTCGAGGGACATGACCATTTCCGAAGGCAACCAAAGTGGGAAATACCCTAGGGGTGCAAGTGTGAAATAGTGTGCTTTTTCAGGTATTTTATCTTGAGGTTAGTGACCTAAGGATTGATTGATTAATTCTTTTCACGCACGCCTAATTTACTAACAGTTTATATACAAGCATATAATATAACGCGGAAAGTAAATTGCAGGAAATAAACACTCCTAAGCTATTACACGGCTTCAGGGAAATTACAATTATATATGACTGAAAATTTAAAATGCGGAAATTAAAACCCTAATTAGACTATTACAAACCGGGTGCAGTTACAATATTTGAAAAGAAAATGCGAAAAGTGGTAAAGTGCACGAATTGGAAATACGTCTAAAACCCTAAGGTATAAAAATCTTTTTTTTGTTTGTTTTTATTCTATTCAAGAAAATGTTTAAATAAGAATTATATTAATTAACCTAAATCTAGATTTAAAGAAAAAAGGAAATAATTAAAGAAAATTCAAACTAATTAAAAAGAGTTAATTCTAAATTTTTTGTAGTTTTTATTATGAAAAGAACATAAATTAAACATGAATTAAATCCTAGGTCTAATTAGTTTTAATTAGGAAAAGATGTTAAAATAATTAATAATTAATTTACAAAATAAAAAAAAAAACCTAAAACTAAATTTTGTGATTTTATTTATTTTATGAAAATAAAATGATTTAAAACAAAAACAATTAAAATAATTAAACAAAATAAAATAGAAAAATTAAAAAAAAGGGAAAGTAATGGGCCTCATAGTGAAAGCAAATTTGGGGGTATGCTGCTGAATTTTTGTTTGGCCCAGAAACTCAGCAAGCCCAATGCAAGTGTGTGGTTTAGTGTGGTTACGTCTGAAGGGTCTATGGTAAGCCTGCATGCTGGAGGCGTTGGATCCAGGTCAACTGAGATCTGATGGTGTTGACCTGCTAGCCCATGATAAGCGTGAATAGCCTGGCTACACTAGACCTGGAGGAAACTCATTAGAAAAAAATAAAATTTAAGACCTGGGAATCGAACCCAGGTCTCTTCCCTTTGCACGCGTCCCTTCTACCTCTCAGCCAACCTGTTAATTCATGTACATAATGACACAAAAATATTATAATGATAAATTCAGTCAAGGTTCAAATTGTCAAAACGCGCTAGATCAGATCTCGTCTGGACCGGTAAAAATATGCCACTTAAGCCACCAGAGTCTAGGCTGGTCAACGGTGCCGGAGCCCAGCTCCGGTCACCTTCTCCAGCTGACTCAAATTTCAAATCTACAAAAATATTGCGAATAAAAACATAAATGATAACCTATCCCCCCTATTTTGAAGGTTGCGATCACGATGGTGGTATTCTTTTTGGCTGAAACAGCCTGTAAACGCAGATGCGAAGAAAAAGAAAACTCGTGCCCTAACAATGGAACTTCTTGATTCTGACGTTAAATCTTACATATAACAGTTCAAAACATATGCAATATGATATTAAACTCGAATATGTGCAGAGGTATCATTTATATGCCATGAATAGAAAGTTTGAAGATTGAGAATTTTGCAAACCGTGAGTTCTCGTAGGGGGTGATTCTGTATGCTTTGGCCTTCAGGAATGGGTTGGTTCTGCCCCTGGAATCCTCAGAAGGATGATGGAATTCTCGGATCTAATTGAGATTGAATGGAGAGTGAGATTTTGAATTGCACCACACTTGAATAATTTTGCAACTTTGTTCTTGTTTTGGAGGCAGCCTTCACGTCCCTCTTTGGTCTAGGGTTGATGTGCTTATGTAGTAAATAACTTTAGGTCAACAAAAATGTGGAGGAAATCCAATTGATCAATGCTCTTTTAAAGTGTGAAGATTTTGATTCAAATCTTTCCAAAAGAAAATATCCACTTCCCTTTTCACTCCACACGATTTTGATAGCTGGCTACGATCCTTTTGGTTTAAAAAATATTTGCATATTCTATATCTTACATATTCTTGCATTTATTTAATATTTATTTAATTTATTTTAAATTTATTTGAATAAAAATCAAAATAAATAAAATAAAAAACCCAAATAATGCATGGACATGTTTAGAGATCCTTAGATACATCATGAACACGTTTGGACTCTAAACATTCGGCCCAATAGCTCAAAAATACAAATTTGCCCAATTGAGACTTCATGCATTCCTTGAAAATTTCCCAACTTGTACAATCTTTATCTCTCTTAATTTTGATCCTAAGAGGGTGTTCTTGGACTTTTTAGAGAGCTTAGGATGTCTTCTAAACAACCCTTTTGGTTTCATCTCAATTGGATATTCCATGTTCATGTAAGGAGCTTTGACCCAAAAGGTGTTTTTATTGACTTTTTGAAAGGATCTATAATGCCTGAGCTTGTATATTTTGACTGGGGAATTTCTTGAACTTGAGGGATGAAGAGAAGTTGTAGGTAATTAGATTCTCTTCAAAATGAGCCTTGGTGGAAAAAATTCTGATAAAGCATGAGAAAGTTATGCCTAGTCAAAGTTTGGTTGACTTTTCCTATAGAAACCCTAATTTGCCATTTTTGACTTTTTATGAGTTAGGAGCATTTCTTAGGAATCATGATCAATCCTTGATGAAATTATGGATACCACTTCAAAATGTTGATGTTGACCAAAAATATTGAAGTTTGACTATATATATATAGGCCACATTTGACTTTTGACCTAGTACATTTGATTTCCAGACATTTGAGCAGTTGACTGAGAAAACTTGTTGTGCAACGCATGAAATTTATCATGGATGATCTTGTGGACATATTAGGACCATGTGCAGCATTTGAGACCATTGGAGCTCAACCATCTTGGTGAAAATGGAAACCCTAGTTTGAGGTTTATTGCCTTAGGAGGAGAACTTGTCTGGTCAATTCTTGGTCATCCTTGAGCAAATTGAGAACCTTAATAAGCATGTATTGAGTGAAATTAGAGGGAAAATTTTGGGGTACAACAGCTGCCCCTGTTCAATCTTCTTAAACCCGGGGATGTAGATTGGTTGGTCTTCCTTTCGTGATCTGAAGGTGGAAGATGATTGAATACTAGAGTGCCCAGAAATTTGCATTCATCTGAAACGATACTTGACTGTGTAGATAATATTGGGAATGGGCTTATAGATGCCATTTGGAGAAGATGACGGAAGATCATTAGATATGGGCTTAAGGATGCCATCTGAAACAATGTTGATTTCATGAGATATTCCTTTGTGGGAATCCCTATTCCTGTTGTTGAGGAGGACTCCATTGAGGAATGTTGGTCTTTGTTCGGGAAATAGAGTTTAGGAGCTTCAGTTGTCCATTACTCTACTGGGGAGTCATCTCTTGATTGAAGAGATGAAAGTGAACTGCTATCTGGTCAGGATCCAGGCTTCACAGTGACTTGCTGAGGATGATAAGGTTGACTGCTATCTGGTCGTATTCCAGGCTTCACAGTGATTTACTGGGGAAACGTGAAATTAACTTCCATCTGGCCAGACTCCAGGATTTGAAGTTTCTTTAACTGGAATAGAAATCTGAAAAATATTAGTATCGATTTAACTGAACCAGAGAAAGGTCTTGAGTTGTCTTCAATTGGAATAGAAATCAAGAAAATCTTAGTATCAATTTAGTTGAACCAGAGGAAGGTCTTGAATTAACTTTGACTGGAATAGAAATCAGAAAAATCTTAGTATCGATTTAACTGAACCAAAAAAAAGTCTTGGATTATCTTCAACTAGAATAGAAATCAGAGAGATCTTAGTATCGATCTAACTGAACCAGAGAAGGTCTTGAATCAACTTTGACTGGAATGGAAATAAGAAAAATCTTAATATCGATTTAACTGAATCAGACAAAAGTCTTGGAATATCTTCAACTGGAATAGAAATCAGAGAGATCTTAGTATCAATCTAACTGAACCAGAGAAGGTATTTTGAGAACATCTTTCGGAGGAAAATGATGAAATATCCCTTCATTATACGTAGCTTTTGAGAAGACTACCAGGTCACATAAGTAGTCAACGGTGTTTGTTGATTTGATCTTTCCCGAAAACAGTAAAGAGTTAGTCGTATGCAATGTCATGATGTATGAAATGCACTGTGATGATGTTCTCAAAATGAATGAGATTATGCTGTATGCAATGTGTATGTGCATGCCATGATGTATGAATATGGGATGCTGTTGCGATATTTCTTAGTATGGGAAAGTAAATCCCTGACTGCTGCTGAAGAGTATTGGGAAGCTGAATCCTTCATTTCCGCTGGGGATGATGAATGAAGATGATTTGCTGGGGATTTCCTCTTTCTGTTTGAGGATATTCTGCCGGGGACTCTTAACTTCTGCCTGAGAATAACTCTGTGGGGGGAGGATGCCATGTTGGAAGATTTTACCGATGTGGAGAAATAAACTATTGGGGAATAAACATCCGCAGTTAGAGAAATAAACTCTACCCGGGAGGAGGTTTTATAAACTGTTTGAAATTATAAAACTCGGCCGGGGAATACAGATTTCAGATCTCTTAAGGAATTTGCTGGAGGAGGTAATTCCTGCTTGGGGAAGGAGAGATCAAAACTTTGGTTGTTTCTAATATGTGGGGAACATATATGTCACGGGGTCGTATGTTGAGGACGTGATAGGAGGATGCCCCTGTGCCTGCTGGAAAGAGTAACTGTCGGGACTACCAATGGCATTTTTAGACTTTGCCCCTTTTCTTAAAGTCATTAGCAATTGTCTTTCTGTTTTTTATGCTAGTATTTGTGAACATTAATCATATTCAAATGCATATGTCAAAAATAAGTCACTGGACGTTTTTGAAAAACATAACAGAAAAATAGAAAACAAAAAGTTTTTGTGCTTTCAAAGAAATGATTTGTATTTATTTTTGAAGTTCGCTTATAATAGGCATTTTTGTACAAAGAGGCTGACATTCTAGTAGGAGAACACCACTGTAAAAGAATGAAAACTATACAAAATAGTGTACAAAGAGAAAACAACTATGTGTCATAATCCCATTGAGTTTTAATTCTGCTATTGCCCGTATGTCCTCGAGCGTCTCATCACTTTGCTACTTGTCCAAAACTGACTGGATTGATCGGTACCGTTTGAGCTTGATAGTTGATACTGAAGTCTGGTCACAAGGTGATCCATTAGGACATAGTTGTACGCTTCAAATCCCTAACTTTCGCCTAGACCGCCCTTTCAGGTTTTCAGTCCACCGGGATACCCTTTTTTGCCCAAGCCGCCTTTTCAGGTTTTCGACTTGCCGGATGTACATATTTTTTTGTATTTATCCCTAATTTTTGCCCGAACCCTTTTGGTTCACCGGGATGCCTTTATTTTTTCCTAGGCCATTCAACCTAGTGGGTCTTTGTTTATGCGTAGTATCTTTTCACTATGTCCGTATTAACAGGGTGAGGAAGATCATCACCATCCATGGTGGTCAGAATCATGGCTCCACCGGAAAATATGCTTTTCATTACAAATGGCCCTTCGTACGTGGGATTCCATTTTCCCCTAAGATCACCTTGTGGCAGTATGATGCGCTTGATTACTAGATCACCCACATGATATACCTGACGTATAACCTTTTTGTTGAAAGCCTTGATGATTCTCTTTGTGTATATCTGACCATGACAGACAACAACAAGCCTTTTCTCATCAACCAGATTCAGTTGATCAAGTCGAGTCTAGATCCACTCATCTTCGTTCAAACCCGCATCGTTCATGATCCTCAAAGAAGGGATCTGGACCTCAATAGGTAGGACAACCTCCATGCCATACACCAGAGAATAAGGTGTTGCCCCTATTGACGTATGTGCTGAGGTGCGGTAACCATGAAGAGAAAATGGTAACATCTCATTCCAGTCTTTGTATGTCACCGTCATCTTCTGTATGATTTTCTTAATATTCTTGTTAGCATCTTCAACAGCGCCATTCATCTTCGACCGGTAAGGGGAAGAATTATGATGCTGGATCTTGAATTGTTTACAGAGTTCGGTGATCATCGTATTCTTGAGATTTGTACCATTGTCTGTGATGATTCTCTCTGGCACACCATACCGATAGATAAGGTTATACTTGATAAATCGCGCCACAACATTCTTGGTAACAGTCGCAAAAGAGGAAGCCTCAACCCACTTCGTGAAGTAATCAATAGCCACTAGGATGAAGCGATGCCCATTGGAAGTCGTAGGTCTAATCTCTCTGATCATGTCAATGCCCCACATTGCAAAGGGCCAGGGAGCCGTCAAGACATTCAAGGGAAACAGAGGTACATGTACTTTATCAGCATAGATCTGGCATTTGTGACAAGTTTAGGAATGCTGATAATAATCTGCTTCTATAGTGGACCAATAGTATCCTACCCGTAGGATCTTTTTAGCCATGGTGTGTCCACTAGACTGGGTGCCAAAGGTACCTTCATGTAAATCTGCCATAATCCTCTCTACTTCGCTCTTGTCTACACACCGAGGTAAAGTAGAGTCATGGTTGCGCTTGTCGAGGATTCCATTACTAAGGAAGAACTTTGCGGAGAACCTTCTCAAAAACTTCTTATCATTAACAGACGCCCCCTCAGGATATTCTTGAGCCTCGAGATACCTTTTCACTTCATGGAACCAAGGTCTGTCTGCTACTTCTTCAGTATCAATCTCATAGCAGTATGTTGGTTCATCCAACCTCTCAATGGTGATCCAAGGAACTTCATTGTCCCATATGACCTTAAACATGGACGACATAGTAGTTAGCGCGTCCTCTAACTTGTTCTCTTCTCGTGGAAAATGTTCAAAGGTGACTTCTTCAAAGTGTGGAAGCAATGTCAGCACATGTTCTTTGTAAGGTATGAGATTAGGGTGCTTCGTGTCCCACTCCCCTTTGATTTGGCTTATTACCAAAGTTGAATCCCCAAAAATGCTCAAGAACTTGATCCTCAGGTCAATAGCAGCTTTGAGACCCATGATGCATGCTTCATACTCTGCCACATTGTTGGTACAATTGAAACATAATCTGGAAGTAAAAGGAGTATGACAGCCCTCGGGAGATATGATTACAACACCGATGCCATTGTCGAGTGCGTTGGAAGCTCCATCAAAAACCATGGTCCATCGAGATCCTTCCTCAGGTCCTTCATCCGGTCCAAGTTCTTCACAGTCAGTTACTAACATGATATTCTCATCAGGGAATTCAAAGTTCATGGACTGGTAGTCATCCACAGCCTGATGAGCCAAATGATCAGCTAATACACTTCCCTTGATTGCTTTTTGGGTCGTGTATTGGATATCGTATTCGGTCAGGATAATTTGCCATCTTGCTATTCTTCTGGAGAGAGCGGGCTTCTCGAAGATGTACTTGATTGGATCCATCTTAGATATCAACCAAGTAGTGAGGGTCAACATATACTATCTTAGTCGGCGAGCAGCCCATGCCAAAGCGCAACAAATTTTCTCGAGCAGTGAGTATCTTGTTTCACATTCGGTAAACTTTTTGCTAAGGTAGTATATTGCATGCTCTTTTCGACCGAATTCGTCATGCTGCCCCAGCACACACCCCATTGAATTATCTAACACTGTTAACTACATTATCAAAGGTCTTCCTTCAATCGAAGGCATCCGAATTGGAGGCTCTTGAAGGTATTCTTTGATTCTCTCGAAGGCAGTATGGCATTCGTCATTCCACTTTACCACTTGATCTTTCTTCAGGAGTTTGAAGATTGGCTCACAAGTAGTAGTTAAATAGGAAATGAACCTGACAATGTAATTTAGGCGTCCCAAGAAACCTCTAACTTCTTTCTCAGTGTGAGGAGCAAGCATCTCTTGTATATCCTTCACCTTTGCAGGGTCTACCTGAATGCCCTTGTCGCTAACAATGAAACCTAGAAGTTTACCAGACCTTACCCCGAAGGTGCACTTGTTCGGATTTAACCTCAACTTGTATGTCTTCAACCTATCAAACAACTTTTGTAGATGATCATGGTGCTCTTCCTCAGTTTGAGACATGGCTATCATGTCATAAACATAGACCTCTATCTCATGGTGAATCATGTCATGAAAAAGAGCTACCATAGCTCGCTGATAGGTTTCCCCAACGTTCTTCAACCCAAAAGGCATCACTTTGTAGCAGAAAGTGCCCCATTGCGTGACTAAGGTCATTTTCTCCATGTCTTTGGGTGCCATCTTGATCTGATTGTAACCAGAGAACCCGTCCATGAAGGAAAAGATCTTATGTTGTGCGGTGTTGTCAACCAGAATGTCAATATGGGGAAGCAGGAAGTCATCCTTGGGGCTTGCCCTGTTCAAATCTCTGTAGTCCACACACATCCGTACCTTGCCGTCCTTTTTAGGCACCAGGACTATGTTAGCAACCCACTGTGGATAAGAGGTGACAGCTAAGAACCCAACATTGAACTGCTTCATCATTTCTACTTTGATTTTCTATGACATTTCAGGGCACATACGACAGACCTTCTGCTTTACTGGAGGGGAATCTTCTTTAGTTGGCAGACGATGAACCACAATATCCGTGTCTAGTCCTGACATGTCTTCATATGACCAGGCAACGATCTCGAAATAATTATGCAACATTCATATCAACCGCTGTTTGACATTAAGCTCCAGATTTGCACCTATCTTGACTTCTTTTTTGTCCTCTTTTGTGCCCAAGTTTATTGTCTCAACTGGCTCCTCATGAGGCTGTATAGCCCTTTCTTCCTGCTGTAACAGTCTAGCAAGTTCTCTGGGTACCTCACAATCTTCCTCACCTTCGTCCTTGGCTTGGTTGATCGGATTTTCAAAGTCATAATCGGAAATAGCATAACTGTTATCAATGGGATCCAGAGTGGATATGGATCTGCAGTTTGATACGTGAGTGTGTTTAAGAGCATAGCTGTATAGACAAAGTCAAAAGCAGAAAAGAAAAATAGAGAACGCAAAATTTGTATGCAAAACGTCCAATGCTTTATTAATGACATATGAGATTGAAACATGATAACCCTCACAAATAAACCATTGTGCCCCGGGTAAGACACATGGCCATAAATTTTATATTGTTTATTACATATCCGAAAACAAGAAAGACAATTACTTCTGAACAAAAGTAATCGGTACAAAGTCTTTAGCCGTCCAGTTACTGGGTACACCATTGGTAGTAGGGAAGATCCATCTATCCATGTCATATTCACCATCAATGTCTTCTAGAGCATTGACCCCATGATTGTTGATGCGTAGGGGAGGTCCTCCAGCACGAGCACGAAAAACAGCCCTTTGAGCCCCTGAAGAGAAACCCAAACCTAACTTATCAGATTTGTATGGAATGTCAGGGAGTTAGCCCCAAATTGTACACCCACCTTCTTCAATAACTGCTTTGGCGTCCTTGAGAGAAGCCATTTTCAAGGGAGGTCTAGTGATCTTTGGCAGATTGGTGACAATCTCAGTTGCACCCATGGTTTGAGGCACCTCTTCGAAGTTCTGACACGGAGTCTCGATGAACTCGCCATCCATTTCCACACACATGAAGGAGTTCAGGTGACTTACCATGTATTCTTCTTCACCATGTACCGTGACAATCTTTCCTTTCACCGGGTATTTCATCATCTGATGCAGAGTGGACGTGACAGCTCCCGCCCCATGGATCCAAGGGCGACCCAACAAACAAGAATAAGATGGTCTGATATCCATCACGTAGAAGGTGGAGTCAAAGGTCTAAGAACCAAATTTGATGGGGATATCCACCTCCCTGTTCAGCATTCTTTTCGACCCATCGAAAGCCCTCACTATAATGTTGCTGGGTTTCAGGGTCAAACCTTCACAGTCTAATTTGTCTAGGGCCTTCTTGGGCAGCACGTTCAATGATAAACCAATATCTACTAGAACATGGGCCAAAGTAGTGCCCCTGCATTCGATGGAGACATGCAGCGCATCATTGTGTTTTCTTCCTGTGGGTGTCAGATCAGCATCAGAAAAACCCAAACCGTTATCATCCATCAAACTGGCCACACAATCTTCAAATTGGTCAGCGGAGGTTTCTTGTGGCACATGGGCAATTTTAAGGAATTTCACCAAAGCCTTTGCATGAGCTTTAGAGCACAATAGTAGGGCTAACATTGAAATCTTAGAAGGGGTCTTCCCCAGCTGTTCGACCACATTGTAATCACTCTTATTTATAATCTTAAAGATTTATTCCATTTCCTTCTTGGAAGCCTCTGGGATAGATTCTGAATGCGCCTTCGTCTGGACAGGCTCAATCAATATGTCTTTTCCCCGAGTCTCGGCCGACTCGGTGATAGGGGTGACAACCGGGGAAATCACAGGAGTTGTAGTGGTAGTATCAGCATGAACAATAGTAGGAATGATCACAAGAATAGTAACGGCTTTTGGAGGAGAAATATCAGGGGAGAACACTCTTCCACTTCTTGTTATGTTGCTGGTTCCAACAATGTTGCCAATGTCGGGATCAGTATTTTCAGAAACTTTGTCTTCAACAGCCATCAGGTCTTGCTTGATGCCGTGGTAGTATACGTCAGCCCCATAGTTCCAGGGAACAGCCTTGTCCGAGGAGTATGGGATTGGCCCTGGCATAGTGATGATCATAGGAGCCAACTTCGGAGCAGATGTAATCCTGATGGGTCTTTTGGTGGAGACCCTGGGAGGATTGGCGGAAATGGTTATGATTGAAACATCCTTACAAGGAACAGTTGGGACAAGAGTCTTTTCAAACAAAATCTCTCTATCATCCATTAGGCGCTGAACATCTTCCTTCAACAAATAACAACCAGTCGGTAGAGATAAACATAAGTAGCAATCTTCACCACAGCCCGGAAATAAACCGACTTTCAACAAGTTCCACTTAACGGTCATGAGAGGAGTAACAAGTTCCTCAATAGAAGTAACGAACATATCATTGTCAATAACATTAACACCACAGCCGTTCTTAGGCATGGGAGCAGTGATAACATTGGGAATCTCAGGAGCTTCAAATTCAATCTCCTTTGCTTCAATAAGGTCTTGCACTTTATTTTTCAAAGCTTAGTAGTCGTTGGTATCATGGCCTGGACTTTCTGAATGGTAAGCACAACGAGCATTTGGATTTTAGCAAGGAGATGCGGTGTTTGGATACTTAGGAGCTTCCATCAAAGTAACCAGATTAAATTTCAGTAGATGGGGAAAAACGAGACAGTGTCATATTTATCCGGGTGAATTTCCATACGGGTCTTTCTGCTCTAGGCTGATTATTTCGTTGTTGAGTAGCTGCAGGCTTGGATATCATAACAGCCCCTACCGTTGGACACCGCTCGGTTCTGCTCTGATTGCGTTGATTGTAAACAACACTGACCTCTTTTTCCCTATGAAAGACCTCTTTCCCGCACTTGAAGAGGCATCCTTCTGAATCTTGCCACTTTTAATCCCAGCTTCCAGTCTTTCTCCTATCAAAATCAATTTAGTAAAGCCAGCTGAGGAGCTTCCAATCAGATGATTGAAAAATTGACCAGATAGGGTACCCAAAAACATATCCACTAACTCCCTATCAGACAGGGGAGGCTGGACTCTTCCTGCTAAGTCCCTCCACTTCTGAGCATAGTCTTTAAAACCCTCGCTCGAACCCATAGATATACTTTCTAGTTGTGTACGGGTGGGAGCAAGGTCTGCATTATATTGATACTGCTTGTAGAAAGCAGCAACCGGGTCTTCCCAATTACAAATGTTGGTCCCTTCCATCTGGTAGAACCATTCTAGTTGAGTTCTGGATCGACCCATAAGTCCTTGTCAGCAGTGTGAGGCTAGATCTTCCTCACATAAGATGAGATATGCATCTTGGGACATGAAACCCCATCATATTTGGCGAACACTGGAACCTTGCACTTCTGCAGGATGATAACCCCGGAAACCAAACCATCTCTTCAAAATCCAACCCAGGCACCTTCTGGATTTCCATTGCACTTAGACGCTCTTCCAGCTGTTTGTATTTTTTGTCAGCCAGAGGGTACTGCTCTTCATTATAGTCAGTGTCATTATCAGATTCCCTTGGAATGGGGTCTTCCTCTCTTGTCTCCATTTCTTTATTGTCTCCTACTTTTGACGAAGATGTTAGCTCTACCACTCGCCTTAACGGTCCTTTGAACCTCCTTCCCAAATTCACCACACCAATTGTCTTCATTGGCTTCTTGGTCTTCTCTTTAACAATCAGGGCTTTCAGTTCTTCTTTCCCCTTGGCCAGAGCCATGATCATTTGTTGAAATTGAGCATTTTGAGTTTGTAGATCCTTCATTGTTTGTTCGAGAGCCATTGCTGAAATAAACAGCGAAGAAGATGAGAAACCTACTTTGAAACCTGCTTATGCGATGATATGTATGATTTATGCATGCAATGTTTTCAAGGATTTCTAAGACTTAATTTTTCTTAAACAGAAAGAGAACAAACGTTAATTGCATTAAGAAGTTTTATCGGTTACTATGATGCCACTTGGGCTTACAAAGGAAGTAACAAAGCAAAAATAAACTCTCTAAGAAAAGAAAGACTCAAGCTTCCCACAGGCGTATCCTCTTTGGTGCAATGTAAGCATTTATACTCTTCTCTTTGTGAAGTAACCTGGTGAGCTCTAAAACCTTCTTCTCGCTAGCGTAGAATTGGGTTTCAAAGGTATCCCATTCTTCTTTGAGTTAGATCTAGGATTTCTGTAGCTCCTCGAAATTAGTTGGCATGTCAGGATGGAGAACAATGTAAAGAGTGTCTCCCTCAGCAATTGGCTCCATAATCACAGGTAAGACGGAGGGGTAAGGCATCATAAGACATTGAGCACGAGATCACACCCATTTGAGGTAAGGCTCAAGAGGGATGGAATTCTTGTGCCCTAGTGTCTTGCTATCAACTCTATTTACCATGACCTAAGCTCGAATGAACCTTTTACGATAACCCTGAACATCATTCTCATAGTCAAATATGATTCCTTAGATGAGTGCATCGTGAGGATCATCCCTTCTAGCATAACCAAATTGTCGCAATGCCAAACATGGATTATAAGCGACTCCTCCCCTAATTCCTAAGAGAGGGACATTAGGGAATTCCCCACAGCGATCAATGATGGTAACATTCTCCAAGGTTTGAGAACACCAATGAATATCCGAATGTGTGAGGGACATCAACCTATGATACAATCTCATACCCTACTCATTCTTTAAAACAAACCGAGGCAGGTGCAAAATAAACCACCTAGCCAACAGAGGGGTGCAACACAGAAGGGTCCATCTTCTCTTTAGAGTGCGAGTATATAGAGAGTGTAGAATATCCCCCAAGTAAAGTAGACACCAAATTATGAGACAGAAAAACCTTAACCGTGTTTACATCTATGAGTTGGTCCGGGTTATGGAATACTACCATCCCATAGATGAGAAGGGCCAACACTTCTTCAAAATCTTGTAAATCCAGGGTATCCTAAAAATGGTGAGCTTTCTCAAATAAAAACTTAGCTAGAAATCCTTGGACACCTCTTCTGGTTTCCCAATTTGCCATTACATCAGACCGTTGTAAAGATAGAGCTCGAGCAATCTCTTCAGGCTTTAGGTCTCTTTCTATACCGTTGAATGGTAACTGATTAAGGATAGGTACCCCCAATAACTGAGAAAACTCCTCCATAGTAGGCACTAACTGGTAATCAGGAAAAGTGAAGCAGTGATGTAACGAGTCAAAGAACTGAAAGAGTACCTTTAACATTTCTTCATCAGGGTTTGAAGTGACCAAGTTGAGAAGTCGACCATGTCTTTCAATGAAGGGAGAGCTTTCAGGAAACCTTGATGCTAATTCCTTGAGTTGAGGAGGTACCCTCACAAGGTTGACTTGGATAGTGTTCATGCGAGCGAATGTCATGTCCTACAAAACAAGACAAAGATAAGCCCTAGAAAATCATTGAAATGGTTAGTATGATATGCCATGTTATGATGTCATGATTATGCTAAGAAATCATAGATATAGAAAGCACAAGCAAATCACACAAAGACATTAGGTTTAAGGCTTGCATGGGTGTTGTACCCCAAATCTCAAATTAGGGTTTCCCTTTCCATCCAGATGTGTGAAACCCAAAGGACTCAAATGCTTCCCAAGGTCCTAATATGTTCCTAAGATCATCCATGTCAAGTTTCAGGCCTTGCATAAGAAGTTTGCTCATTCAACTGCTCAGATGCTTGAGAATCGACTGTATTAGGTCAAAAGTCATATGTAACCCACATACAGTCAAACCTCAATATTTTTGGTCAACATCAACATTTTGAAGTAAATTCCATCATTTGATCAAGGGTTGATCATGATTCCTCAAGGAATGCTCCAAATTCACCAAAACCCAAAAGTTGCTAAATTAGGGTTTTGTAGGAAAAGTCAACCCAACTTTGACCAAGCATAACTTCTTCATACTTTATAAGAAATTTTCCATCCAAGGCTCATTTTGAATAGGATTCAATTCCCTACAATTCATCTTCATCCCACAAGTTAAAAATATGCACTCATCAAAATATATGAATTTTTACATTATAGGTGCTTTTGAAAAGTCAACAAAAACACCTTTTGGGTCAAAGATTCATACATGAACATGGAAGATCCAATTGAGATTAAACCAAAAGGTTTGTTTAGGGGATATTCTTATCTTTATAAAAAGTCCAAGAACACCCTCCTAGGGTCAAAATTGAGAGAGTTGTGCATTGTCAAAGTTGGCAATTTTTGGAAAATTATCAAAAGTCAACATTGATCAAATTTGCATTTTTTCCAAAGGGGCCCATGTTTTCTTGCTTGAAACATGTTTCTAATAGGACCCACGACCCCTGAGATTTTACACCTATTATTTTATTATTTTTATCATTTATTTTGATTTTTTATTCATTTAAATAAAAATAAATCAAATTAAATGGTAAAATAATGAAAACAAATCAAATCTTGGGATTTTTGTGCACATTTGGAGTCTATGTACAACTAGCATGATGATCAATTCGTGCAAGACTCATTAGGGTTGGAAAAGATTAGATTGAAGCTTGTTTTAGAAAGATATCATACATGAATCAAATCAAATCACATTTTCATAATTCTCACATATATGATGCAATTTTACAACCCTAATTCAGTCTACTATATGTATACAACAATGGCAGATCAAAAGAGAGGGTTGAGCAGTCGTGAAAACACCAAACCAATTTCCAAAAAAGTGATAAAAAGTGCTGGATTGTTTTTGCATTTAGAGATCAATTCAGACCATTCCAACGCTGCTAATCGATTCTTGGACCTTCCCAGAAGCCAATTGGATCAGTTGCAAGGCTTGAAGTACCCAGAAATATGCATAATTGATCTCACAGTTTGCCCTCAAACTCAAAGTCGATTACTGTATTCCTGGCATCTTTAGCATATTTAAGTCATATATTTGTAATCCTCATCATGTTTGCAAGCTAACTGTGTTATTTAATTGCGTGTTTGAAGCCTATACACGATGTTGCCATTGTTAGCGTTTACGTTTGCAATTTAGTTCTCTCTTACACAGGTGAAATTAGCCAAAAAGAAGGATACCAGGGTGTTCACAAGATCACCACAAATGGAGCTATGTATTTAGATATCATTTATGGTGCATTTTGTGCATTTTTGAAATTTGCAGGGGTTATAACTACAGACTTGTTTCTACCGGTAAAAGTCCTTCACCTAATACGACGGTTGCAGTGAAGAAGATAGTATGTGGAAGCCCACCATTGGCTCATTTGAAACTTGTGCGCTTTTCTGAATTTACTGCTTTATTTTATTTATTATATTTTTTTCTCATTATACAAACAAGTTGACAAGGTAGCGCAGCTGGCAATGCATCGTTGGAGGCGAGTATAAGGACCTGGGTTCGATCCCAGGTCCCAACAATTGCTTTGTATTATTTTTTCTTATGTAATCAGGTGTACCACGCTCTCAACCGTCCACCATGCGCTAGCAATTCCTGACCATCAGATGCACTTCTATCCAGATTCAACGCTTCCAGCCATGAAAGTCCATGATACTCCTCCAGGTCAACGCTGCACAGGATCCAGCGTGGTTGACTGGGCTTGGTGCTTAATGGGCCAAGTAATTCAAATCCATACCCCCCCTTTCAGATACCATACATGCCCATTTGGTTATTTCTTTTATTATTTTCTTTAATTTCTTTTCTTTATTTCTTTTCCTTTTTTCTTGTTAATACAAAAATTATTTTTATTAAATTAACAAATCAAAAAATCACAAAAAGATCTCTTTTCCTTAATAAATATTTTTTGAATTAATTAGTTTAATTAATTTAGGGCAATTTAATTTTCTTCTTTATTATGAAAAATAATTAGAATTAGGGTTTTTTAGATTGTACATAATTTAATTAATTTCCTTTAAAATACATCAAAGATCATTTTTTATAAATATATATTTCTTTAATTAACTAATTTAATTAGAAAATTAGGTTAATTTAATTTCTTTCATAATTTTAAAAACAATTATAAATTAGGTTTAATTGATTTATAATTAAATTTTTTTCTTCAATAAAAATCCAAAAAAATACCTTTTCTCTCAAATTAGGGTTTTAGATTATTTCAATTGTCCTCACATTTAATTTTCCGTGCGCTCGTTAATTATTTGTCCATTATTTTGTAACTGTTCAGGGTTTGTAATAGTTAACCTCGGGTTTTTATTTACTGTTTAAATCCCCGATTTTCGGTTATGTAATTAATCCCCCTCCCCGAAGCCTTGTAATAGCTAGGTTTTATTTCCTTGCACTTTTAATTTCCGCAATCTTTAACTGTCTAGATGTATGGCTAATAGGATTGTATGGCAAGAATGTCTGGAAAATTAAAATGGTAGATCACCTAATGTGCTGTGATACGGTGGGAGAACTGACTTGAGGTTTTGCATTTTGTTTCCGCAAATGTTTCGGTTTAGCAAGAGTCGCCACCGACTTTTTATTTTATCCTAAGGAAAGGTCAAAAAAGCACAGGAAAGACCTTTGAGATGTTTTCTTGGGTTCGGGGAGTATATTATGAAAAGGGAAGGTGTTAGCACCCTTTCCATCCATGGTTATCCATGGGCTCTTCGTTACTTGTTTAGATCACTTGCTTTTGCTTTTCAATTGTTTGAAATGGTGCTTTTGTGTGTGTTTTTGAAAGTATTTTGAAAAGAGGCCATCGTTGTGGCAATCTTTATAATGATTCTTGTTTGTAAGAATGTATACAAAAGATGTTTGTCTTTTGAAAAATGTTTTAATGTTTGAAATTGCTTTGAAATTGTGTTGTGAAGTGTGTTTGAAAATAACAAGGATGTTTTGCAAACTTTTTGATCTAGTAACTAAGAGTTGTCTACCCTATTTTACTCAAAAGTATTTCCTACACATTTTTAACCCTTTTGACAGTATTGTTTTACCATTGAGTTTGGTAAATAACCTTGTATTAGGATGTTAAACGGGACAGGCACGAGTCATCGTATAGACCATAATAGCAATCGTGCTAAGTATCTTTAGCAATTTTTCTGAGGGACTAGATCATTTTGTATAGGCAACCAAGATAGCATCATCGAGGGACTATGATATTTTGTTTTTGTTTTTGTTTTGCCAATAGATACTCAACATGCATACCATGGCCATTTGTTCAGGCAACCAAGTGGAGATACCTTAAGGGGTGTTTGTGTGCAAGTGTGTTTTATTGCATGCAAGATTTTATCTTGAATTAGGATTTTCTATTTCATTGATTTTATCTTGCCATACACATCCTAATTACTAGCATTTACATTTGAAAGCAATAAAATGCGGAAATGTAAAATCCTACGCTATTAGAACATTAGGGGATGGGGATACACATTTGTACATGGGGGTGGTTCAACGAGAAAAATAGATAAGAAAAGAAAATAACAAAGGGAAGAAAAAGATAAAGAGAGAGAGGGCTAGCGCACTGCTGAGAGGAAATCAGAAGTTCTGACCCAGGCCTGCTACATGATTATCAACCTGTTAATGAAACTGTATGAGTCAGAACTTCTGACTCTGGAACCTGCAAAACAGAAAACTGTTAGTAGGAAGGTCAGAAGTTCTGACCTCCATGCGCTGCAAGGCAAAAGTTTGTTAGTGGGGAAGTCAGAAGTTCTGACCCTACTGGAAACACAATAATTTTCAGAAGTTCTGATATTATTGACAGCAAAACAGGCTTTAGATGTGCTAACGTCAAAGTCAGAACTTGGCTTCTCCCTGTGCTAGCCAGAACATCTGCAGTTTTATTATTTTTCCACAAAACAGAAAACATGCTTGGGACAACCCCAGCAAATGTCAAAGTGTTTCAGGAGACAGAACCAACAAGGTCACAGGCAGGTTCTACACTGATTCACTTCCTACTTAAGCATTCAGAGGTATGAAAATCCTCAGCACGCAAACAGCAGCAACATGATATTTACATTATGTTTATTGAGCATGCAAAGCTGATGATGCTTAGCAGCGTGATGAAAGTCAGTAGGTGCTTACCTGGCTGTTGAAAAAGTCTGTGAGTGGGAGCTAGCTTTAGCTCTGATGGTGTTCTGGACAGGTTTTTTTAGAATGGGTGGATGGAGAAGATATGTGTATGTATGGTCAGAAACTGTATGGGCGTTCTCTAGTCAGGAAGCAAACTGAGTATCAATGAAGTTGGGAGGCAGGAAGTTCAAAGTTGGGAAATACTACGAATTTTGGCAGAGTTTTCACAATGTTTTCT
The DNA here is from genome assembly GCA_948472305.1 of Vicia faba. Taxonomy (NCBI): domain Eukaryota; kingdom Viridiplantae; phylum Streptophyta; class Magnoliopsida; order Fabales; family Fabaceae; genus Vicia; species Vicia faba. Next base: position 1,525,529,356 of record OX451739.1, on the reverse strand, counting down.
TGCTAGAGTTTTCTGTTCCTCTTCTAGCAATTTTTTCTGGATGTTTCTTCATCTCCTCCCCCTTTTGTGATGGACAATGGTGTCCTATTTATAGGCAAGGCTTTGTGGAATTTTGAACGTTAAATGGCGCCAATACTATGCAGTAGAGGTTAACTTGTTTTTGAAGGAAGTTCATGAAAAGTTGTGATGATGGACAACTTTTCAGCCTAGGCTGGAACAGTAAGCAAGGATTGAGGAGAAGTGACACCTATAGGCGAAAAGTGGCGCATAGACCCATGCCTAAACCTGAACAAATGTGTTCAACAAGCCACACGTGGAGAGACCCTTTGGATGAATGCTCATGAGTGGTTGTGAGCATTAATGAGCATTAAATGGTGATGAGATTTATCAACATCAAAAATCTTGCAATAGGAGATTTTGCACCATTACCTACAACCTGAGCCAGCAGTTCTGCTTCACCAAAAAGAACGTAAACCAAGCTCTGACCTTGACCTCCTACTGTCTCAGCAAGTTTTGAGAGTTTTCTAGTATACTCCTTTGATCTGCCTTTAAAGACTCTGGACTTAGTGATCCTGCTTCAGTATTTTACCCAATCTGCTGATCCCATTACCTTCTGATCCCATTACGTTCTGAAGGAGTTTCAGGCTTCGTTGCCTTCTTTACACTTTTTTAACAAACTCTGGCTGAACTTTGCGTAACTGCTGAAAGAGCTATGTTCTGATTGAATGTTATGTACTGAGCCAAGTTTGCAACTTCTGACCGTTTCTGCCTGGAGGTTGGTTCAGAAGTTCTGAAGTGCCATTTTCTTCTTAAACCCCTTTTTTTTAGAGAAAATTCTAAGTATTCAGAATTTTAACCTTTCCAAGGCAAAAGTTTTGACTTTTGAGCTTGTAAATGACCAATTTGCTCTTGTATATTATTTACTTGGAAAGGAATGATAATAAAGGGCTTGGCTTTGTTTAAGAGAAAATATGAGAGTTCAGGATGAATTCCTGAAGGATGAGAGGGCAAATTTTGGGGTACAACAGTTGCCCCTATTCAATCTTCTTGAGCCTGAAGAGTTAGATTGGCGAGTTTGCCTTTCGTGACTTGAAGGTAAAAGAGGATTGGACACTAGAGTGCCCATAAATTTGCACTCGTCAAAACATAGTTGAGGGAATGGGCTTAAGGATGCCATTGGGAGATGTGACAAAACCTTGTCGGAGATGGGCTTAAGATGCCATCCAAGAATGTTTGTTGAACTGTATGTTATAGGTGAGTATCAGAAAGGTATCCATGTTTGGAACGTCTCTGAACTGGGGGTCTGAATAAGAAATAGACTAGCATCCGTGTTGGGAAGCATCCGTAAACTATTTTCATGATTCTGGATTCGAAGCTTGCTAATCTTATCCTGACAAGGGTTGAATATTAGCTGAAACGCAAAGTTATGTTACATGAAATGTATGATGCAATATATGTGTTTTATCGATGTTTATGATATATGAATGCAATGTATGCACATGTGAGCTGATAAGCTGTCTTGCTGAGAAAGATAAATCCTGGATAGCTGGAGATAATAAAATCTTTAACCGCTACCTGGGAAAATAAATCCTTGACTGCTGCTGGGGATTGAAAATCCTTTGATCGTTGAGAATGAGAAGTCCTGGGACCACTGCTGGGGATTGAAAATCCTGGGAGGCTTCAACTTGAAAAAGTGAGAACAAGAATCTTTGTTCTATTGGGAAATAACTCTGTGGGGAGAATCTTTATCCTGCTGGAAAAATCAGGAATTTTGGGTTGTATGCCAATCTACTGGGGATTCTTGCTTTGAGGAGAACTCCAGTGGGGGATATTTGAAAACTCTATGAGGAATTGAGAATGAGAATCTTCATTCTGCTAGGGGAATTTGTAATAAGGATCCGAGAACGAGAATCTTCGATCTGCAGGGGATTAAAAGTTCTGACAAATTTATGCTGAGAGTAAAGAAGGCTCTGGAAACTTCATTGGAGAATCAAGGATGAGAATCTTGATTTTGTTGGGGAGTAAAAACACTGTGGGGAATAACTATACTGCTGGGGAGTAGCTATCCTGCTGGAGAGTAAGCTCAAGACTCTGGGAAAAGAATATTCGTTGTATACCACTTTGAGAATAAGAATCTTCATTCTGTCGGGAATATCAGGAATTCAGGTTATACACCACTTTGAGAATGAGAATCCTCATTCTGTTGGGAATATCAGGAATTCAGGTTATACACCACTTTGAGAATGAGAATCCTCATTCTATTAGGAATATCAGGAATTCAGGTTATACACCACTTTGAGAATGAGAATCCTCATTCTGTTGGGAATATCAGGTGCTCAGGTTATACGCCACTTTAAGAATGAGAATCCTCATTCTGTTGGGAATATCAGGTTATATGCCACTTTGAGAATGAGAATCTTCATTCTGTTGGGTTAGGAGGTTGGGAGTGTGATACGGTGGGAGAACTGACTTAAGGTTTCGCGCTTGTGTTCATAAATGTTTCGGTTTAGCAAGAGTCGCCACCGACTTTTTATTTTATCCTAAGGAAAGGTCAAAAAGCACAAGAAAGACCTTTGAGATGTTTTCTTGGGTTCGGGGAGTAGATTATGAAAAGGTAAGGTATTAGCACCCTTTTCATCCATGGTTTTCCATGGGCTCTTAGTTACTTGTTTAGATCACTTGCTTTGCTTTTCAATTGTTTGAAATGGTGCTCTTCAATTGTTTGAAATGGTGCTTTGTGTGTGGTTTTGAAAGATGTTTTGAAAAGAGGCCATCGTTGTGGCAACCTTTGTAATGATTCTTGTTTGAATGTATACAAAGGTGTTTTTGTTTTTTTAAAAAATTTTCAATGTTTGAAAGTTGGATTTTGAAATTGTGTTGTGAAGTATGTTTGAAAATAACAAGGATGTTTTGCAAGCTTTTGATCAAGTAACTAAGAGCTATCTACCCTATTTTACCCAAAGATCTTTCTTATGTTTTTAACCCTTTTAACAGTGTTTTTTCACTATTGTATTTGGTGAACAACCTTGTTTTATGATGTTAAACGGGACAGGCGCGAGTCATCGTATAGACCATGATAGCAATTGTGTCAAGTATTTTTGGCAATTTTCTTGAGGGACTTGATCATTTTGTTTAGGCAACTCAGATAGCGTCATTGAGGGACTATGATCTTTTGTTTTGTTTTTGTTTTGCCAAAGTACTTAACATGCATACCATGGCCCATTTTTTAAGGCAACAAGTGGATTGTAACCCTAGGGGTGTAAGTGTGCATTGTGTTTGTTTTTTCATGCATTTTTGTCTTTGATTAGGTCAAACTATTTGTTGATTTGGATTTTGCATACAAATCCTAATTCTCTAATCATGACATAATTGAAAGCGTTTAGTGCGAAAATTTAAATTCTAAGCTATTACAACATGATTATGGGGATGGGGGTACAATTTTGAATAGGGGGTATTTGACAAGAAACATAAACCCTAGATTACTATTACATCCAAATTGAATCTCAATGCAACAATATTTAAATGTACAATTATTTAAATAAACAAAATAAATAAATATAGAATAAAATGTATTATGCAAAAAAGAAGTTTTTATGTATGTAAAAATATTTTCAATGTAAAGAAATATAAAGAAATAAATAAATAAAAAAAAGGGTTAATTTTATTTATTAAACGGGTAAACCCTAATTCTTTTAAGAAAATAATATATTATATTATTTATATACAAAAATACATTAATATGTACAAAAATTAAATATATTGAAGAAAAGGTATTTTTTAGTATAAAAAATAAAAAGGTAACATTTTTATATTTTTATTCTAAGTATTTAATAAAATAAAAGTATATATGTGTGTGTGTGTATATATATATATATATATATATATATATATATATATATATATATATATATATATATATATATATATATATATATATATATATATATATATATATATATATATATATATATATATATATATATATATATATATATATATATATATATGTATATATATTAAGTATGTATAAAATAAAATAAAATATATTCAAGAAAATATTTTCAATGTGAATAAAAATAAGAAATAAAAATAAAAGTATTATTTACATTATTTTTTAAGTCTTAATAATATAAAAAGTATTTAATATGTTTTCTATATTAGAAAAATAAAATAAAATGCCAAATAAATGTAAAAAAATTATGAAAATATTTTTTAAGCATTTTTTATGTTTGGAAATAAAATAATAAAGTCAAAAATGAAATTAAAATGCAAAAATAACAAAAATACAAGAAAATGGGCCAGGGGGTGCATTTAGTAAAAGAGGGGTGTAGATAGCAAGAAGGCCAGGCCCAACCCATTTCCACTTCATCTTCTTCCTTGTGACAACAGAAAACGCGCGCCCTGTATTCAAATTGCTAACTCCTGTATTTGTGATCTTTTGCCAAAACTCAAAACATGAAACTTGTAGAGCATCAAACCACGATTCAAACCATGTAAAAAACTTAATCTAACTCTCAAAGACCATAGAGAATTTCTCTGGTCCTAATTTATAACCTAATTTTTTCAGCATGTTCATGGATGAAATTCTCTTAGCACGTTTAATATAAATGAAAACTGAGCATATGTATGGTTTCATGGCAATGAGTACTACATCTTTTATTCACAAACCTAAGGCTAAATGTTCCTAAATAGAGAGATAGAAGTTGGAGAAATACCTGTTTCAGTTGGTTTCGAGTTGGACAATGCAGAGCTTCTTAATAAGTTTTGAGGTGTCTGGTAGCTTGCCTGAACTTCACTTGGTCTTTTCCAATAGCTAGTTTGCTTCGAATGTTCCCGAATCAGCCTCCAGAAGTCAACCTGCACAAGCTTGAAATGAAAATGGTGAACACTGTAAATGGAGTTACAGTTGGCAATGGAGGTTTGGGATAGCTTGAGTGAGTTGAATGGAAGGTATTGGAACAAGTTTGGGGCAAAATGCACGAGGCAATGTGAAGATGGAAGTGAAACTGCAGGGCCTGCCCTATTTTGCAAGAAAATGTGGTTTTTGTGTACAAGGGTGTTTGAGGGATGAATAGCTCGTGTTTCTGGCTCACAAGGATGTGCAAAACTTGTTTGAAATGTTGGCTTCAGTTGATTATATCAGATATGCCAGTTGTTGACCTTTTGCACAATGACTTGTTTTTGAAGTAAAAGTGAGAAGTGACCATGCTATGGCCTGTACAGGCTAGCTCCAAGCATGCACATATTTGGTGTACTATGCTTGAGATTAAGGAACTTTGTTTTCAGCAAAAGGCTTGGTCCAATGCTCAAGAGAAACAACTTTGCAAAAGTTATGCTTTATGAAAATGGAAGTGCTACCTTTATGCCCAAAATGGAATTATTCATTGTGCCAAGCTCCATTGATCAGAATAATACCAATGTTCAATGAGTTTGCATTTGATTTTTGAGTGTTGAATGGTTTAGATACCTGTAATTAAGTACAAAGCTAGTTTGGACAGATTTTGCAACTTGTATTGGCCATGGTTACAAAGTGAGTTTTTGCCAACTTCAAGCATTCGATTCTCCTTAACCACAAATGTGTTGGAGGAGTTCTTGGACAATTTGGAAAGCTTGAAACATGTACTATAATTCATATTTGTAATGAAACTTGAGACTCCAAGTGGAACTATGTGAAAAATATCCAAGAAGATGGGTTAAAATCCTGCCTAAATTAGGGCAAAATTTCTCTAAGTTAAAAGTTTTAGGTACCCTTGTTCCAAAACTCATAACTTTAGATCCATGCTTCTTTTGAGAAAACTTTGTGAATAAAAGTTGTAGACTTTGTGATGGACTACAACTTTCATGTTGTAAGTTTTGTTTGAATCCATTTGCATCTTGGTGAAAATGTGGGACAAAGTTAGGAAATATTAAGAAAATTTCATAACTTAGAAAAATTCTAAGTTATGAAAATTTTCAATTTCAAACCCTAACTTGCAATTTTGGGTTTCTTGATGAACAAGTTTCATAATTTGACACATCTTGATGAAAAATGACTCTTGGCATTTGATTTTGACCAACAAGTCAAAGTTTGACTTTTCAGTGTACAATCAAATTTTGATCAGTTGACTGAAAAATTCATCTGTCAATCCTATGCATTTGAGATCTTTTGAACTTGTTGAATAGGTCAAGATAATGTCATTGAGTCCTTGAGCCCATGGTTGAACTTGATTTTCCATTGGTTAGGTCAAACAGTAAAAAATTGCCTTTGTACAATCAAAACCTTAAAAATGACCATTTTGCCCTTTTGGTGATCTGATCAAATTTCTTGTGGAATTATGGTCCAAACCTGATCAAATGGTTCATATGAATTCATAATGTTGATTTGGGTCAAAATTTATGAGGTTTGACTGTAAATTGGTCACAGTTGACTTTTTCCCCAATACAACTGATTTTTAGGTCAACTGTCCAATTGACTGGGCAAAAATTTGATTCAAGGCTTGAAACTTGGTATGGGTAAACTTATGAGTCCAATATGAAGCATGAAAGTCAATTTGGGCATTGAAGGTCCAAAAATCCCTGTGCAAACTCAAACCCTAATTTAGGTCAACAGTGCAAGGAGGTGTCTTGAGTAGATCAAACCCTAGCTTAGTCTTGAGTTCCAAGAGCCTGGTGATGGAAAATGTTGATAATATGAGAAGGTAAATTTTGGGGTACAACAGTTGCCCCTGTTCAATCTTCTTGAACCTGAAGAGTTAGATTGGCCAGTTTGCCTTTCGTGACTTGAAGGTAAAAGAGGATTGGACACTAGAGTGCCCGTAAATTTGCACTCGTCAAAATATTGTTGAGGAATGGGCTTAAAGATGCCATTTGGAGATGGTAGAATATTGCTGGAGATGGGCTTAAAGATTCCATCCAAGAATGTCTGTTGAACTGCAATGTTGTAGGTCAGAAGGATGAGCATCAAAATGGTATCCGTGTCTGGAATGCATTTGAACTGTATCTGGAAACTGAGTCTGTATGAGCAAAAGAATGGCGTCTGTGTCTGGAGCGTATCCGAGCTGTAACTGTATTTGATCTTTGAATGAATATCAGAATGACTACCATGTCTGGAGTGTATCTGTATTCTGAATGGGTAACAGAGAAACATCTGTATATGGAGCAATTGTGTGCTGGGGATAAGTTCTGAATGAGTGACAGATGGCAACCGTGTCTGGAGCGTATCTGGACTCTATCTGAAGTCGAGATCTGTATGAGTAGCAGAATGACTTCCGTGTCTGGAGTGCATTTGAGACTGTAACTGGGATATGGATAAGTGACAGAATGACTTCCGTGGCGACTGCACTAGGGATAATAAAACTTCTAGTGTAAGGGCCAGAATGGCATCCGTGTTTGGAACGTATCTGAACTTGAAGTTAATAATTGAATCTGAATGGGAGATAGAATGGCCGCCGTGTCTGAAGTGTATCTTGTCTGTATCGGATTGCTGAATTCTGAATGAGTAGTAGAATGACCGCCGTGTCTGGGGTGTATCCATACTGTATCTGAATAAATGTTAACGATAGCCTTTTAATCTTATCCTGAAAAGGGTAAAATGTTAGCTAAAACACAAAATTATGTTGCATGATATGTATGATGCAATGAACTGTGTTTAATCAATGTTTATGATATATGAATGTAATGGATGTGCATGTAAGCTGAGTAGCTGTCTTGCTGAGGGAAATAAATCCTTGATAACTGGAGATAATAAAATCTTTGACTGCTGCTGGAGAAAGCAAATTCTTGACCGATGCTGAGGATTCAAAAACCTTTGATTGTTGAAGATGAGAAATCCTTGCTGATTGCTTGGGGATTAAAGGTCTTTGATTGTTGAGAATGAGAAATCCTGGGACCACCGCTGGGGATTGAAAATCCTTGGTGATTGTGGGGATTTAACAAGAGCTTTGACAACTTCTGCGGGGAATGAGAATCCTTCATGACTTTCCTGGGAAACAAGGAAAATTCTGAAAATCTCTACCGGGGAGTTAAAACCTGGAAGGCTTCTGCTGGAGAAATGAGACCGAGAATCTTCGATCTTCTGGGAAATAACTCTGTGGGGAGAATGTTTACTCGGCCGGTGAAATCAGGAGCTTGGGTTGTACGCCAATCTACTGGGGAAGTTGGGGAACACTGAATGGTTCTCACTGGGGATTGATAGTTGGAAATTTGACTTCGCTGGGGAATAAGGTTTTAGAATATTCTAACTCCGCTGGGGATCTTGAAGTTTAACTCCGGTGGGGATTTATACTCCAAGGTTTTAGCTTTGTTGAGGAGCTGGATGATGTACTGTAGGGGATTTCTTCTGGAATAGCCTAAATACGTTTTCCTATACTTTCGACCTACCAGTAATTATCCTTTCTCAATTTCGTTTTATTTGTAAGCAGTGATTATATTCAAATGCATATGCCTATTTAACAAAACATTGGACGTTTTCAAATAAAACATAAGTGTAAAAAAGAAAAGAAAGGCAAGCAAATTTCTGCACTTGAAGTATCTTTGTATTAACTTTTGTAAGCATCTTTGTACAAAGGAGACACACATCCTAGTAAGAGAATGTTGTCAAAAAAATTGAGAAATAATTTATACAAAAAGAAAGATGGCTATGTGTAACAATTCCATGGGTCTCCCATTCTCCTATAGCCTTCACAACTCTGAGTATCTTGTCCATTCGCTGCTTCGTCCGCCGATGATTGTATTGATCAGAAGCTTGGAGCTTGTTGGTGAAGAGATTGTTCTTAAAGTGATCCGACGAGCCATAGTTATACGCTTTAATTCCCTAACTTTTTCCTGGACTGCCCTTTCGGGTTTTCGATCCACCGGGAAACCCTTTTTTTCCCAAGTCGCCCTTTTGGGTTTTCAACTTGCCGGGTGTACATATTTTTATTTATCCCTAATTTTTGCCTGAACCTCCCTTTCGGGTTTTCGATTCACCGGGATGCTCATTTTTGCCCAAGTCGCCCTTTCGGGTTTTCAACTTGTCGGGTCATTTTATGCGTAATATCTTTTGACTATGTCTGCGTTCGCAGGGTGCGGCAGGTCGTCGCCGTCCATGGTGGTCAGAATCATTGCCCCACCAAAAAAGATGCTCTTGATCACAAATGGTCCTTCATAAGTAGGAGTCCACTTGCCCATGGGATCACTTTGCGGCAAAATGATCCGCTTGATTACAAGATCTCCGACTTGATATACTTGACGCCCGACTTTCTTGTTGAAGGCCTTGATCATCCGTTTTTGATACGTCTGACCATGAAAAACAGTAGTAAGTCGCTTCTCGTTAATCAAATTAAGTTGATCAAGTCGGGTCTGAATCCAATCGTCTTCACTCAAACCGGCATCCTTCATAATCCTCAAGGAAGGGATCTGAACTTCCATAGGTAGAACAACTTCAGTGCCATATACCAAAGAAAAGGGGGTTGCCCCTGTTGAAGTACGCGCCGTGGTACGATATCCATGCAGAGCAAATGGTAACATCTCATGCAAGTCCTTGTAGGTGACTGTCATCTTTTGAATGATCTTCTTATTATTTTTGTTCGCAGCTTTAACAACACCGTTCATCTTCGGCCGATAGGGAGATGAGTTGTGATGATAAATCTTGAACTGCTCGCACAGAGTGGTGATCATAGTGTTATTCAAATTTGTACCGTTGTCTGTGATGATCCTGTCGGGGATACCATACCGGCATATGAGGTTCTGCTTGATGAAGCGGGCAACCACATTCTTTGTAACTGAGGCAAAGGAAGCTGCTTCGACCCATTTGGTGAAGTAATTAATAGCCACCAGGATGAAGCGATGTCCATTGGATGCCGTAGGCTTGATCTCTCCAATCATGTTGATGCCCCACATTGCGAATGGCCAAGGAGCTGTTAGCACATTTAGAGGAACAAGAGGAATATGTACCTTGTCAACATAGACTTGGCATTTGTGACAAGTACAGGAATGTTGATGACAATCAGCTTCCATGGTAGACCAGTAGTAGCTTGCCCTTAGAATCTTCTTAGCCACCGTATGTCCGCTCAAATGGGTGCCAAAGGTGCCACTATGTATCTCGGTCATGATCAACTCTGCTTCAACCTTGTCCACACAATGAAGTAGAACACAATCATGGCTGCACTTATAAAGGATACCATTGCTCAGGAAGAACTTGGCAGCAAATTTCCTTAAGAACTTTTTGTCGTTGACGGAAGCTCCTTCAGGGTATTCTCGAGTCTGGAGATACCTTTTGATTTCATGAAACCAGGGCTGTTCCACTACTTCTTCGGTATTAATCTCATGACAGTGCGCAGGTTCATCCATTCGCTCGATGGTGATTTGGGGAGCCTCATTATCCCAGTTGAGTTTTAACATGGAAGACATTGTAACCAGAGCATCCGCTAGTTGATTTTCTTCTCGCGGGAAGTGCTCGTAGGTAATCTGCTCGAAATGAGGCAATAATGTCAGGACATGTTCTTTGTATGGGATAAGATTAGGATGTCTAGTGTCCCACTCTCCTTTGATTTGACTGATAACCAAAGCTGAGTCCCCAAATACGACCAAAGATTTGATTCCCAAGTCTATAGCAGCCTTGAGACCAAAGATGCAAGCTTCATATTCAGCCATGTTGTTGGTACAGCTGAAGCAAAGTCGGGTAGTGAAGGGTGTATGGTAACCTTCCGGAGAAATGAGTACCGCGCCGATACCGTTGCCAAGTGCATTTGAAGCACCATCAAAGTACAGGGTCCATCGGGATCCTTGTTCAGGTCCGTCATACGGTCTATTACCTTCAATGTTGTCCAATGTCATGATGTCCTTGTCAGGGAAGTCGAATCTCATAGATTGGTAATCTTCGACGGCTTGATGAGCTAGATGGTCAGCTAGTACACTCCCCTTTATAGATTTTTGGGTAGTATACTGGATATCATACTCAGTCAGGATCATTTTCCATCTAGCGATTCTTCCAGATAAAGCGGGCTTCTCGAAGATATACTTGATCAGATCCATCTTGGAAATCAACAAAGTGGTATGAGTCAACATATACTGCCTTAACCGGCGAGCAGCCCATACCAAAGCGCAACAAGTTTTCTCGAGCAGTGAGTAGCGAGTTTCACAGTCGGTAAAATTTTTGCTAAGGTAATAAATGACATGCTCTTTTCGGCCAGACTCGTCATGTTGGCCCAGTATGCACCCCATTGAGTTATCCAAAATAGTCAGATACATGATTAACGGCCTTCCTTCAACGGGTGGCATCAAAATAGGAGGTTCCAGCAAATACTACTTGATCTTATCAAAAGCAATTTGACAATCATTGTTCCATTCAAATACCTGATCTTTCTTCAACAGCTCGAAGATTGGCTCACAGGTGGATGTCAGGTGAGAGATGAACCTGGCAATATAGTTTAGGCGTCCCAAGAAACCTCTAACCTCCTTTTCAGTGCGGGGGGCAGGCATTTCTTGTATAGCTTTTACCTTAGCAGGATCAACCCAATGCCTTTGTTGCTGACAATAAATCCCAGAAGTTTACCAGACCTGACTCCAAAAGTGCACTTGCTTGGGTTCAGTCTAAGCTTATACTCCTTCAATCTGACAAACAGCTTTTGCATATGATCAAGGTGTTCTTCTTCTGTCTGTGAACGGGCTATAATGTCGTCTACATAGACTTCAATATCATGATGTATCATGTCATGAAACAAAGCTACCATGGCGCGTTAATAGGTTGCTCCGGCATTCTTCAGTCTGAATGACATCACTTTGTAGCAGAAGGTACCCCACTGTGTGACAAAAGTAGTCTTCTCCATGTCTTCGGGGGCCATTTTGATCTGGTTGTATCCCGAGAATCCATCCATGAAGGAAAATACCTTGTGTTGAGCTGTGTTGTCAACCAAGATGTCGATGTGTGGCAGTGGAAAATCGTCTTTAGGGCTAGCCCTGTTTAAATCCCGATAATCCATACACATTCTGACTTTGCCGTCCTTTTTGGGAACGGGCACAATGTTAGCAACCCATTGTGGATAGGAAGTAACATCCAGAAAGCCAGTGTTGAATTGCTTTATTACCTCATCTTTGATCTTCTCAGACATGTCGGGCCTCATTCGGCGGACCTTTTGTTTGATCGGTGGACCGTCTTCTCTTGTAGGGAGACGGTGAACCACGATGTCTGTATCTAGTCCCGACATGTCTTCATAAGACCAGGAAAAAATTTCAACATATTCATTCAACAACTGCACTAAGCGCTCTTTAACACTTGGTTCCAGGTTGGCACCCACCTTAACCTCTTTCTTGTCTTCCTCTGTTCCCAAGTTGATGGTCTCTAGCAACTCTTCATGGGGCAGAATAGCCCTCTCTTCTTGTTGCAAAAGTCTAGCTAACTCTCCCGGCACTTCACAATCTTCGTCGACTTCGTACTCAGCATGATTGACCAAGTCTTCAGAGTCACCGAAGGCTAAAGCAGAATAGTCACCCATGGAATCCAGAGTGGATGGGTACCTGCATTTTGTGAGTGTGGGTGTGTGTAAGGGATAACCATCCTTAAACAAAATAAAATGTAAAAGGAAAGAAAATGAACACAACAGTTTATAGATGAAAACGTCCAATGATTCATTAAACATGGCATATGATAATGAAGAAAATCAAGCCCTTACAAATGGACCTATATGCCCCAGGCGAGGCATAAGGTGAAAATAGTGTATGAATTATTTAGTTATTACAGACCAAAATAGGAAATTGTTCAAAGATAAATTACTGGTTGATGAAAGTGATGGGAATAA